>CM038143.1:332963191-333563191 GCA_021437245.1 Aegilops speltoides
GGTGTTCATGATCTTCTCTGGATTATTCAAGGGAGGAACCCGCCTTGCAATGCCGAACATTACGCGCGCCGGACTTATCGTCATTGAAGATTGGTTCGAGGGCTACTCGAGGAGTCTGGACTAGGGGTGTCCGGACAGCCGGACTATCATTGTCCGCCGGACTCCAAGACTACGAAGATACAAGATTGAAGACTCCGGCTCGTGTCCGGATGGTACTTTCCTTGGCGTGGAAGGCAAGCTTGGCAATATGGATATGTAGATCTCCTACCATTGTAACCGACTCTGTGTAACCCTAGCCTCCTCCGGTGTCTATATAAACTGGAGGGCTTTAGTCCGTAGGACAACATACATTACAACAATCATACCATAGGCTAGCTTCTAGGGTTTAGCCTCCTTGATCTCGTGGTAGATCTACTCTTGTACTACCCATATCATCAATATCAATCAAGCAGGACATAGGGTTTTACCTCCATCAAGAGGGCCCGAACTTGGGTAAAAACATCGTGTCCCTCGTCTCTTGTTACCATCCGCCTAGACGCACAGTTCGGGACCCCCTACCCGAGATCCGCCGGTTTTGACACCGACACTCCCCAAAAACCTTATTGCCGTTCTCCCGAGCAGGATCTCAAATGACAGGGTTCCGAAGGCACCTGCTCTCCCGACCAACCATGCACTCGGTCGTTGAGATGGGATCGCCAGAAACAGCACATAGAGAGGAACAGTAGATGACGGTTAGGGTTGTGCGAGAGGGAGTGAGTGAACTGAGTTAGGGTTCACTCCACTGGCCAGCGCCTTCTTATATAGGCCGTCAGGGTAGATGGGCCTAGGCTCAGGCCCATGACCGAGTCCGCGAATAGCCCACGGTCTAACATCTCAGACAGTGGCACTTCCATAAGCGACTCATTAATTAATCCAAGATTAATTAACCACTCTTGACCGGCAAATAAGCTTTGGCTTGGCTCATTCCCGCAACCTGCGGCGCGCACGTCATGATGAGGCGAGGCGTGGCGAGGCAAGGGGAGCGGCGGAGGAGGAGGAGCGCGTGTGTAAAGCTCCTATTCCCAAGTTCCCAATAGGAAGTGGTACAGCGGCCCTTATAAAGAGGTCTAACTCTTATTACTATAGCAGTATGGTACTAAACTTCCCATCAAACTTCCCACCACTTTTCGTGCACATTCATGGGCCTTAGAGATTAACCAGGGTTTATTGTCTTATATGAGCCTAAGCCCATCCATAATCCATGAATCCTCCACCAGATCTCAAGACACATAAGTTTTTCAACTGTTCCAAACAATGTTTGATATAAAAGAATTTTTAGTGGAGACTATCAAGTTCAACTTTGATACGTCTCCGTCGTATCTACTTTTCCTAACGCTTTGCTCTTATTTGGACTCTAATTTGCATGATTTGAATGAAACTAACCCGGACTGACACTCTTTTCACCAGAACTACTATGGTGTTGTTTTTGTGCAGAAATAAAAGTTATCGGAATGGAACGGAACTTTTTGGAGAATTTTTATACAATAAAAGAAAAATATTGGAGCCAAGAACCATCGAAGGGGGGCCCTGGGTGAGCACAACCCACCAGGGCGCACCCCCCTCCTGGCGCGCCTAAGTGGGTTGTCTCCACCTGGTGGCCCCGCAGACCCTGTCTCCGACGCTATAAAATCACATTTTCGAAGAAAAAAAATTAGGGAGAAAGAATTATCGCGTTCCACAAGATAGAGCTGCTGCCACCTCCTGTTCTTCATCGGGAGGCCAGATCTGGAGTCTGTTTGGAGCTCTGTAGAGTGGGATCTTCAATCTTCGTCGTCACCAACCCTTCTCCAACACTAATTCCATGATGCTCCCCACTGGGAGTGAGTAATTCCTTCGTAGGCTCGCTAGTCGGTGAGGAGTTGGATGAGATTCATAAGCAATCAAGTTAGTTTTGTAGGGCTTGATCCCTAGTATCCATTATGTTCTGAGATTGATGTTGCTATGACTTTGCTATGCTTAATGCTTGTCACTTTGGGCCCGGTGCCATGATTTCATATTTGAACTACTTATGTTATCACCATTATATCTATGTTCTAGATCCGATCTTGCAAGTTATAGTCACCTATTATGTGTTATGATTCATAAACCCTGGAGTGACAGTATTCGGGATACTTTCCTGTGATGACCGTAGTTTGAGGAGTTCATGTATTCACTATGTACTAATGCTTTGTTCCGCTTCTCTATTAAAAGGAGGCCTTAATATCCCTTAGTTTCCTTATGGACCCCACTTCCACGGGAGGGTAGGACAAAAGATGTCATGCAAGTTTTGTCCATAAGCACGTATGACTATTTATGGAATACATGCCTACATTATATTTATGAACTAGAGCTAGTTTTGTATCGCCCTAGGTTATGAATGTTATATGATGACTATCATCCAACGAATTCACCTATTCAATGCCTACGAATTTTCCATATATTGTTCTTGCTAAGTTACTACTGTTGTTGTTACTGTTACAACTGCTACAAAATTATTACTATCACTACTACCATTACCACTACTATCAAAACTATCATATTACTTTGCTATTGATCATATTGCTGCAGATAATTAATCTCCAGGTATGGTTGAATTGACAACTCAACTTCTAATACTTGCAAATATTATTTGGCTCCGCTTGTGTTGAATCTATAAATTTGGGTTGAATACTCATCCCTCAAAAACTGTTGCGATCCCCCATTCTTGTGGGTTATCAAGACCTTTTTCTAGCATCGTTGCCGGGGAGCATAGCTATACTTGTTGAGTCACTTGTGATTATTATCAATTTATCACTATGAAGAGTCTGAAGGATACAAAACCAAGATCGTTCCATCTAGGGGGAGGGGGTGAGGGAGTCCTGGACTAGGGGGTGTCCGGATAGCCGGACTATCATCGACAGCCGGACTCCAAGACTACGAAGATACAAGATTGAAGACTTCGTCCCGTGTCCGGATGGGACTTTCCTTGGCGTGGAAGGCAAGCTTGGCGATGCGGATATGTAGATCTCCTACCATTGTAACCGACTCTGTGTAACCCTAGACCTCTCCGGTGTCTATATAAACCGGAGGGATTTAGTCCGTAGGAGGAACAACCATTACAACAATCATACCATAGGCTAGCTTCTAGGGTTTAGCCTCCTTGATCTCGTGGTAGATCCACTCTTGTACTACCCATATCATCAATATCAATCAAGCAGGAGTAGGGTTTTACCTCCATCGAGAGGGCCGAACACAGGTAAAAACATCGTGTCCCTTGTCTCATGTTACCATCCGCCTAGACGCACAGTTTGGGACCCCCTACCCGAGATCCGCCGGTTTTGACACCGACATTGGTGCTTTCATTGAGAGTTCCTCTGTGTCGTCACCGATAGGCTTGATGGCTTCTTGAATCAACAACAACGCCATCCAGGGTGAGACTTTTCTCCCCGGACAGATCTTCGTGTTCGGGCGGCTTTGCATGCGGGCCAATTAAGGCCATCTGGAGCAGATCGAAAGCTACGCCCCGCCATCAGTCGATTTGGAAGCCTAAACTTCACGGCTGACATCCGGAGATTTGATCTTCGATGGATTCGAGCCACAGCCGAGCGTGCTGCACTGTCACGATGGGCATGATCTAGCTCTGCCGCCGGACAATACCTTGGAGGCCGCACACGAATCCGCTCCGACCCATAGCTCGGAGCCGACCGCGCAGATCGAGGACCGGTGGCTGGACACCGCCTCGGGAGCTGCAACTGCTACGGCGATGGAGCCGAATACTGACCTTGTCCCTTATAAAGCTCATGACTCCAAGGTGCCGGACTCCTTGCCGGACTCCGAACCTCATGCGCCCCTACCGATCGAATCCGATTGGGCGCCGATCATGGAGTTCACCGCCGTGGACATCTTTCAGCACTCACCCTTTGGCGACATCCTGAATTCGCTAAAGCATCTCTCGTTATCAGGAGAGCCCTGGCCGGACTGCGGTCAGGATGGTTGGGATGCGGACGACGAAGAAATTCAAAGCCCACCCACCACCCACTTTGTAGCCACTGTCGACGATCTAACCGACATGCTAGACTACGACTCCGAAGACATCGACGGTATGGACGACGATGCCGGAGACGATCAAGAACCAGTGCCTACGGGGCACTGGAAGACCACCTCGTCATACGACATATACATGGTGGACACCCCAAAGGATGGGGACGGCGAAGAAGCAGCAGCGGCAGATTCCTCTAAGAAACAGCCCAAGCGCCGACGTCAGCGGCGTCGCTCTAAATCCCGCCACAACAAGAATGGAGATTCCGGCACCGGAGATAATAACACCCTAGAGAGTGCCGAAGACAACCCCCTCCAGCGAGATTTAGCACACGAGGACGGAGAAGCCAGCCCTCAAGAGAGAGCGGCAGACGAGGAGATAGAGGATGACAATTACATGCCTCCCTCCGGAGACGAGGCAAGCCTCAACGACGACGAATTTGTCATGCCCGAGGATCCCGTCGAACAAGAGCATTTTAAACGCAGGCTAATGGCGACGGTGAGCAGCCTAAAAAAGAAGCAGCAACAGCTTCGAGCTGATCAAGACCTGCTGGCCGACAGATGGACCGAGGTCCTCGCGGCCGAAGAGTATGAACTCGAACGCCCCTCCAAAAGCTACCCAAAACGCAAGTTGCTCCCCCGACTAGAGGAGGAAGCATACAAACCTTCATCACCAGCGCACAATACGGTAGACCGACCACCTCGTGGCCGCGACAGAGAGGCATCTAGGCCCTCCATCAGGACCGTACCCCGGCATCGCTCGAAAAGTACGAAGCCACGGGGAAATGCGCCGGACTTGCGGGACATATTGGAGGATAAGGCAAGACAATCCAGATCCATCTACGAATCACGCAGGCGCCCCATGACCCACGATGACTACCGTCGCGCCGGATACAGCAACTCCGGCCGGGCCGAACACAGCAGACAACGCTCTCTTGAGCTACGTCGTGATATTGCTCAATATAGAGGCGCCGCACACCCACTATGCTTCACAGACGAAGTAATGGATCATCAAATCCCTGAAGGGCTTAAACCCGTGAACATTGAATCCTATGATGGCACAACAGACCCCGCGGTTTGGTCGAAGATTATCTCCATCATATCCATATGGCCCGCGGCGATGATCTCCACGCCATCAAGTATCTCCCACTCAAGCTTAAAGGACCAGCTCGGCATTGGCTTAACAGCTTGCCTGCAGAGTCAATTGGGTGTTGGGAGGACACTGGAAGCCGCATTCCTCGACAACTTCCAGGGCACATATGTGCGACCACCAGACGCCGATGACCTAAGCCACATAATTCAGCAGCCAGACAAATCGGCCAAACAGTTTTGGACACGGTTCCTAACAAAGAAAAATCAAATCGTCGACTGTCCGGATGCAGAGGCCCTCGCATCCTTCAAACATAACATCCGCGACGAGTGGCTGGCCCGGCACCTAGGACAGGAAAAGCCGAAATCCATGGCAGCCCTCACATCACTCATGACCCGCTTCTGTGTGGGAGAGGACAGCTCGCTAGCTCGCAGTAACAACCTCAGCAAAAATTCTGGCAGTCTGGACAACAAGGACCACAATGGCAGGTCGCGTCGCAATAAAAACAAACGCCGCGTTAATGGTGACAACACTGAAGATACGACAGTCAATGCCGGATTCAGAGGCTCTAAACCCGGTCAGCGGAAAAAGCCATTCAAAAGAAGAACTCCGGGTCCGTCCAATTTGGACCGAATACTCGACCGCTCTTGCCAGATACATGGCACCCCCGAAAAACCAGCCAACCACACCAATAGGGATTGTTGGGTATTCAAGCAGGCAGTCAAGTTAATTGCCGAAAACAATGACAAGGGGCTGCATAGCGATGACGAGGAAGAGACCCGGCCGCTGAACAATAGAGGACAGAAGGGTTTCCCCCCACAAGTCCGGACGGTAAACATGATATACGCAACCCACATACCCAAGAGGGAGCGGAATCGTGCACTTAGGGACATATATGCGATGGAGCCAGTCGCCCCGAAGTTCAATCCATGGTCCTCTTGCCCGATCACTTTCGATCGAAGGGACCACCCCACCAGTATCCGCCATGGCGGATTCGCCGCATTGGTTTTAGACCCAATCGTCGATGGATTTCACCTCACTAGAGTCCTGATGGACGGCAGCAGCAGCCTGAACCTGCTTTATCAGGATACAATGCGCAAGATAAGCATAGACCCCTCAAGGATTAAACCTACAAAGACGACCTTCAAAGGCGTCATACCAGGTGTTGAGGCCAATTGTATAGGCTCTGTCACACTGGAAGCGGTCTTCGGATCCCCGGATAATTTCCGAAGCGAGGAGTTCATCTTCGACATAGTCCCGTTCTGCAGCGGCTATCACGCTTTGCTCGGACGAACCGCGTTTGCAAAGTTCAACACGGTGCCGCATTATGCATGCCTCAAGCTCAAGATGCCAGGCCCTCGTGGAGTCATCACGGTCAACGGAAACACTGAACGCTCCCTCCGAACGGAGGAACACACACGCTCTCGCGGCGGTCTGAGCAGCCTTTTAAGGCAATTCTCGAGTCCGGCCGTTAAACGACCGGACATGGCTAAACGCGCCCGGAGTAACATCAATCAAGACCACCTGGCACGTTCCGAGCACGCGTAGCAATGCGGCCCCAACCTCAGCCCTTGCATGATCGCAAGACCAGCTCTTCGCGTACATCATTATGCTCTGGAGATATCATGGGCATAGGGGGAGGGGCACGACTACGACAGGCCCAGAGTGCGGCTCAACCACACCAGGGGCTCCCACGTGTGTCACCTTTTTTCCTTTCTTTTCTTCTCTTTTTTCCACAGGACTCCGTTTACCAGAGGCCCTGTAAGGCTGTAGATCTGCCAAACTCACGATGCAACAGCCAGGAGGGAACAAGGGCTACGTCGAACACTCAGGTGGTCTCCATTGTGAGCATTAAATCTGTTTAATACACCATTCCGCAGCCTACCCCTGGAGGGGGACATGTCTAATAGTCCAAGCCCTTGCTTACCGCACTATTTGTATCGTTCTGCACTCATAGCAGAATTCCTTGAATAAACAATGCATCACCTTTTTTTATATAATTGCATTCCTCTTTTTATATGTTCATTTATGACATCTTGCATCTGTACACTTTGGTACGGCCGAATACACCAGGGGCTTATGTTCCCCGCATTATGGTGTGATAAGCCCGAACACTTTCACAAGTGCGGCACCCCAAACTTATAGCATTATATGCATCGGCTCCGAATCAAGTCTTGGGTCAATAGTTGGGTTTGCCCGGCTCCCATGTTTTGGTACCTTACGCTCCGTTCCGTCGGCTAAGGTAGCACTGGGAGAACCACTGCGATTGCGCCTTGGTTGAGCTGGGCGAGCGCCTCAGTGGAGAAAGCTAAAACTGACTATCGTGATAAGGCGAGAGTTGGTCGCTGTTCGAGAGGTCTTTTCGAGTCCCTAAAGACTTATGCCGCTTAGAGCGAGGAACCGGCTGTGTCCGGCCCAAGCGTGGATAGCACCCCGAACTCGGTCTTCCAAATACTAGGGGCTTCGCCGAAATTTAAAATTATAGAATTCTATGGCTAAGTGAGAGCGTTCAAGCATTATAAGTCCGGTTGCCTTGTTCGTTGTGTTGAGCGCCTCCCTAGATGGACCCAAAAATGGGAACAAGAGTGCTCAAGTTTATCCCTAACACCCCAGCACTCGTGGCATGGGGGCTGAAGCCGACGACTTGCCATCTCTCAGATTTAATAAACGGCCGCACAGAAGGTAATATTTTAAATCAATAAGCGTTGCTTAGCGCATATGAACAAAGTTTTCAGCGCACAGGATAACACATTGTGAGTTTACTCAATAATTACATCTTTGGGGCACTCATCCGCAATCTTGCGGGCACCCTTCAGGACACTCTTATAGTACATCTCGGGCGTACAATACTCCTTGCCCGCTGGCGGCGCGTCCGTGATAAGCCTCTCCGCATCTAGCCTGCCCCAATGCACCTTTGCGCGGGCAAGGGCCCGACGGGCACCTTCAATGCAGGTGGAGCGCTTGATGACTTCCACCAAGGGGCATGCATCCACCAGCCGCCGCACGAGGCCGAAGTAGCTCCCAGGCATGGCCTCTCTAGGCCACAGCCGGACTATGAGGCCCTCCATGGCCTGCTCGGCTGCCTTGTGGAGCTCGACCAGCTGCTTCAGCTGGTCTCTAGGGGGCACCGGATGTCCAGCCTCAGCGTACTGAGACCAGAAGACCTTCTCCGTTGAGCTCCCCTCCTCGACCCGGTAGAATGCGGCGGCATCAGACACGCTGCAAGGCAGATCTGCAAACGCCCCTCGAGAGCTCCGTCGGGTAAAGTAATGTAATTTACATTCACATGCTTGCTTTGCATGAAAATGCCTTACCCGCCACTATTTTCTTCACCGCCTCAATCTCTGGAGGGCCTTATGGGCCTCGGCCTTAGCGGCTTTGGCACTTTCAAGAGCCGAGGCAAGCTCGGACTCTCGAGTCTTGAGTCGCGCCCAAACTCTCATGCTTCTCCATGAGAGCACGGAGCTCTTGCCGCACCTCCGCCACCCGCCTCCTGCTTCTCTTGCTCCGCTCGTTCATGTCAAGATTATGTTCGTCACAGACACGGCCTCCTTCTGTGGTCGCCACCTGCTCGTGGCCCCCTGATTACCCATGTTATCCTTGTTATTTCTATTGCAACTAAAATCCTTTTCTCAGAAGGTACAAATTTAAGGCGGTGTTATTCACCTTCTTTGTCCTCGAGCTGCTTCTTGGCAAGGCCGAGCTCATTCTCGGACCGCCGAGGTTCGCTTCAAAGCACCGACCCACGAGTCGGTCTGGCAGAGGTCAGCAGCAGAGCCTGCAAACCCATATTGACATAATTTTAGCACTCCTGCAGATATCTTTTTAGATCCTCGGTCCGGTTTTCTTTCCGAACACCGAACCGAGCATCGAGGGCTACTTGTCTATGCGGTATTACATTACATATTTTAAACTTCTTACCTCAAAGCACGTTAGAAGGCTATCGAGTTTCGGTCAGCCCGCTTTTGGCGAGCTGAACCTTCTGAATCACCGCACTCATGATAGTGCGGTGCTCTTCCTCGATGGAAGCGCCGTTGAGCGCTGCCAACAAGTTGTCCGGCGCCTCCGGTTGGACAGAGGCTGCCGGTGTCACGGTCTTGCCCTTCTTACGAAGGGGCCGCCTGCCGGACTCCGGAACCACTACGGGTTCCGGCATGGAGTCCGGCGCGAAGTCCGGGAGGCTGCCTTGTGACACCTCCGGAGCCTCCTCTTGATGGGTCCCCTCCTGGGATCCCACCTCGGCGTCCTCAGTGTCGCGAGGGGTGGAGGCAGTCGGAATGGAATCTACATCCGACGGAGCCAATGACCCGCTTGATGAAGCGGGAAGATCATCATCGGCCGGACTACAGGTAGTGTGCGGCATTAGGAGGACACCATGTGACACAAAAGAGAAATTATAAATCATTCAGGAATCCGGATACTTACGATCTTGCCGGAGGCTTGGCCCTTGGGGGCCACTCTTCATCACCAACATTGGCGTTGGCAGAGCTGTCCGGAGGAAGGGTCCTTCCCCTCTTGGACCCTTCGGCCTCCCCTGTTGGGGAAGCCTTCCTCTTCCTCTCTCCCCCTCCTGGGGAGAGTCCTCTTTCTCCTCCTCGTCTTCGGGGGAGGAGTCCGCCTCGGAGCCATCGGACGATGAGTCTGATACCACCTGACGCCGGGAACTCCTTCGGGTTCCCGTGGCCTTCTTCTTGGCCTTCTTCTCCGGCACCACATAAAGTGCCAGGACTAGCAGCCCCGTTAAACGGGCATCCGCTGGATCTTCGGGAAGGGGAGCCGGACAGTCTACCTCTTCGGACGTCCTCTGCCAGTCCTGCCAAAGGCATTGGGAGTTTTAGATCCCACAATAGAGTCAAACCACGAAAGAAATAAGTGTCCCATAGAGGATAACAAAGCTTACCTCACCGTCCGGGCGTTTGGTGCTGAATCCGCGGTCCTCCGTTGCGGACGCGGGGGCTTCTCCGCCCTTGAACAGCACCCTCCAGGCAGCTTCGTACATCGTGTCGAAGAGCCCGCTCAGGGTCCGGTGCTGTGCCGGATCGAATTCCCACAAATTAAAGGCCCGTTGTTGGCAGGGGAGAATCCGGCGGATGAGCATGACCTGGATCACATTGACAAGCCTAAGCTTCTTGTTCACCAAGGTCTGGAGACAGGACTGGAGTCCTATCAGCTCCTCCGAACTGCCCCATAACAAGCCCTTCTCTTTCCAGGAGGTGAGCTGCATAGGGATACCAGATCTGAACTCGGGGGCCGCTGCCCATTTAGGGTCACGCGGCTCGGTGATATAGAACCACCCCGATTGCCACCCCTTGACGGACTCCACGAAGGCCCCCTCGAGCCAGGTGACGTTGGGCATTTTGCCACCATGGCACCTCCGCACTCCGCTTGGACGCCCTTCACTACCTTCGGCTTGACATTGAAGGTCTTTAGCCACAACCCGAAGTGGGGCTGGATGCAGAGGAAGGCCTCGCACACGACGAGAAACGCCGAGATGTTGAGGATGAAGTTTGGCGCCAGATCATGGAAGTCCAGGCCGTAGTAGTACATGAGCCCCCGGACAAAGGGATGAAGTGGGAAGCCCAGTCCGCGGAGGAAGTGGGGAAGGAATACAACCCTCTCATGGGGCCTGGGGGTGGGGATGAGCTGCCGGTGCGCGATGTCGCTGGACAGGTATCCGGCGCCGCGCAGTTTTTCGATGTGCTCCTCCGTGACGGAGGAGACCATCCACTTGCCTCCCGCTAATGACATGACTGGAGAAGGTCGAGACGAGATGTGCGGACTTGGGCGCTGGAGCTCGAGTGCGCGGAGATGGATAAGCAAAGGAGGAAGAAGGCGTAGGTAAAGAGGTGGATCCTTATCCCCTTATATGGGCGGACGAAGACTATGCGTCCCCACCTGCCTGGTAAAACTCGCTTATCTCCCAAGCGCCACCATCAATAGCGCGGTTGGGTTACCCACGTCCGTATTGATGGGAATCCCGGAATAAGGGGAACACGATCTCTGCTTCGACAAGACGTGCCAAGGAAACCGCTTCGCTAAACGCGCTGAGGTGGTATAATAAAAATGATTCAAGTAAAGTCTTGGTGGTGGTATGATGTCATGCCACAAAATACGCCGCAGATTGAACTTGTGTACATATTATTCTCTACGGTGGAATGTGGAATTTATTTTGCGAGCGGACACTATCCTGGTGTTCACAATCTTCTCTCGAGTTATTCGGAGGAGGAACCCGCCTTTGCAATGCCGAACAATATGCGCGCCGGACTCATCGTCATTGAAGCCTGGTTCGAGGGCTACCGAGGAGTCTGGACTAGGGGTGTCCGGATAGCGGACTATCATCGACAGCCGGACTCCAAGACTACGAAGATACAAGATTGAAGACTTCGTCCCGTGTCCGGATGGGACTTTCCTTGGCGTGGAAGGCAAGCTTGGCAATGCGGATATGTAGATCTCCTACCATTGTAACCGACTCTGTTTAACCCTAGCCCTCTCCGGTGTCTATATAAACCGGAGGGTTTTAGTCCGTAGGACGAACAACCATTACAACAATCATACCATAGGCTAGCTTCTAGGGTTTAGCCTCCTTGATCTCGTGGTAGATCCACTCTTGTACTACCCATATTATCAATATCAATCAAGCAGGAGTAGGGTTTTACCTCCATCGAGAGGGCCCGAACCTGGGTAAAAACATCGTGTCCCTTGTCTCCTGTTACCATCCGCCTAGACGCACAGTTCGGGACCCCCTACCCGAGATCCGTCGGTTTTGACACCGACAGGGGGTAAGGAACTGCCATCACACTCTGCACTTAATTCACCTTCTGTTTTGAGTAGACTTGCAACACCACCACATGCTATTAATCTTGATATGTCACAAGTTATTGATGATGCTACTTGTATGAATGCTACTCATGATGATGCTAGTACCTTGCTTGATGATGGTGTGCCACTAGGTGATTTTGTTGATGAAAAAATTGCTAGAGCTAAAGATATTAAGAATGTTGAAACTGATGAAATGCCTGAAACTGGAAATCTCGAAACACCTATTAGACCTAGCTCTCTTAGATATGAAATGCCTAAGATACCTGAAGGTTATGTTATGGTTGAGGAGACTGCTAGAGATTTTCTTGCTTGCAATGGTAGAGATGATCTTAAGAAATTACTATGCAATTTGAAAGAAAAATCCTTGAATGCTAGAATAAAGTTTCCTACATCACCTATCTTTGATGATGATAAGGATTATGAATTCTCTGTCGACCCAGCATTAATTACTTTGGTTGAATCTGATCCTTTCCATAGTTATGAAACTGAAATTGTTGTGGCACACATTACTAAATTAAATGATATAGCCACCCTATTTGCTCATGATGAGAAAATTCACTACTACTATATTCTCAAATTATCCCCGTTCTCATTAAAGGGTGATGCTAAGATATGGTACAATACTCTTGCTCCTGGTTGTGTGTGTAGTCCCCAGGATATGATTTATTACATCTCTAAAAAATATATTCCTGCTCATAAGAAACAAGCTGCCTTACATGAAATATTTAACTTTGTGCAAATTGAAGAAGGGAGACTCCCACAAGCTTGCGGGAGGCTTCTCCAATTGCTTAATGCTTTCCCTAATCATCCTCTTAAGAAAAATGAAATATTTGATATCTTCTATAATGGACTAACCGATGCTTTTAGGGACTTCCTAGATAGTTCTGCTGGTTGTGTTTTCAGGGAACGAACTGTTGGACAAGCTGAGGAATTATTGAATAACATATTGAAAAATTATAATGATTGGACTCTTCCTGAACCACCGCTTAAGCCCACTCCAAAGAAGAGGGGTATCTTATATCTAAGTCCAGAAGATATGCAAGAAGCAAAGAAATCTATGAAGGAAAAAGGTATTAAAGCAGAGGATGTTAAAAATTTACCTCCCATTGAAGAGATACATGGACTTGACACACCACCACCCAAGGTGGTAGAGGTAAATTATTTAATGAAGTTTGATGAAAAGGACAGTCCTTATAATATGCATCCTAGTCAGTGCCTTTATGAGTTTGATAATTACATTAGAAATCAAGATCACTTCAATGAAAATGTTATGAAATGATTGAAATACAACTCTGATATGATTGCTCGCTTGAGTCACTTGTTATTTAGAATCTCCAATGATGTTAGAGGTGTGGGAAAACATGCCTCTATGGTTCAAACTCAACTAGAACAAGTTGCTAAATCTCAAAGAGAGGTGCTAGATGAAATGAATAATAATATAAATGACTTTGCTATAAGAGTAGCAACTAGAGGAGGTAAAATGACTCAGGAACCACTTTATCCTGAGGGGAATCCTAAAATAATTGAACAAGACTCTCAAAGAATTAACATTGATGCACCTAGTCCTTCTAGAAAGAAGAAGAAAAAGAAAAATGATAGGACTATGCATGCTTCTAGTGAACCTGAGATGGAAAAACCTCCTGATAATAATGATGTTTCTATTTCTGATGCTGAAACTCAATCTGTTAATGAACAATCATCTAGTGATAATGAAAAAGATAATGTTGATGTTCATGAAGACACTCAACCAGACAATGATAAGCACCCAGATAATGATGTTGAAATAGAACCAGATGTTGATCTTGATAACCCACAACATAAAAATGAAAGATATGATAAAAGGGACTTTGTTGCTGGAAAACATGGAAGAGAAAGAGAACCATGGGTTCAAAAACCCATTCCCTTTACACCTAAATCAACTAAGAAGAAAGATGATGAAGAATTCGAAGGGTTTGCTGAAATGCTTAGGCCAGTCTTTTTGCGCACTCGCTTAACCAAGATATTAAAGATGGCTCCTTATGCAAAATATACGAAAGACATCATCTATAATACAAGAAAGATACCCGAATATGAAATCTCCACCATGCTTGCTAATTATTCTATTAAGGATGGAGTACGTAAAAAACTTGGAGATTTGAGAATACCAACTATACCTTGCTCCATCAAAAGAAATTATGTTAAAACTGCTTTGTGTGATCTAGGAGCTGGTGTTAGTGTTATGCCTTTCTCTTTATATAAAAGACTTGCTTTGAATAAATTCACACCTACTGAAATATCTTTGCAAATGGCTGACAAATCAACTGCCATACCTATCGGTATTTGTGAGGATGTGCCCGTTGTTGTTGCAAACGTTACTATCTTAAGACTTTGTTATACTTGAGATGCCCGAGCACGACAATATGTCGATTATCCTTAGTAGACCCTTTTTGAATACTGCAGGGGTTGTTATTGATTGCAATAAAAGCAAGGTCACCTTTCATATCAATGATAATGAACATACGGTGCACTTTCTGAAGAAACAATTCCAAGTGAATGGTATTAATGTTATTGAAAAATCTCCGACACTCACTATTGGAAGTTTTCAACTACCTCTACCTACCGCCAAAAAGAAATATGAAATGCTTATTGTAGGGGACTTAGTGTTTACGAAAGTTCTTTTGTTTCATGCTAATCAAAGGTGGTTGTTAATAAGACTTGATCAACCTTATTAATGGATCATTTTTTAGAGGTATGAGGTTGATGAATTTACTATGCACAACCTTCTGCTCCCAACTTTTATTCTCTATTTTTCTTAGTTAAATAAAATCAAATGCCATGTTTTGTCTGTCTTCTGAATTTCCCATGCAATAAAAAATGACCAAAAACTAAAAGTTCTCAGAATACACTGAAATTTTAATACAATTTTTTCTAAATATTTCCGAATTTTTAGAGCAAATAACATCAGAGTGGGGGTGCATCAGGTGAGCACAACCCACCTGGGCACGCCAGCAGCCCCAAGCGCGCCCTGGTGGGTTGTGGTCCCCACTTGGGCCCCCTCATTTATCTCTTTAGCCCATGTCATCACCTACCTCCAGAAAAAGTCATCATTGCTCTCTCTCTCTGGTGTTCTTGCTCTCAAACCCGCGGATTTCGATCTGTTTGCTCGAAGCTCCATTTCCGAAACTGTTTTGAGGGATTGCTACTTGGTATGTGACTCCTCCATTGCTCCAATTAGTTTTTGCTTTAGTGGATTTTGTTTTGAATAATTAGCTACTCTTGGTGCTGCTATAGATGAGCTTGCATGTTGAATTCTTAGAGTTCTAAGTAGTTTGAATGCTTAATGTAGCCTCTATGCATCCCTATGAGTAGTTGCTATCAATCTTGTGAAGTTTTGTTGAAAAAATTTTGTGGACTAAAATTTTCAGAATTTATTCATAGGAATAAGATGAGATTCTTTAGGAAGTTTGCTTCCAAGAAGAGCTCTAAGGGAGTCATTGGGGAGTCATCGGACAATGATCTCCACACTCAGAGAAGGGCAGAGGCGCGGCTGTGCGAATGGCCGAATAACCCCTTCATGGATGGAGCCGGAATCCGTCAAGAGTTCGCACAATTTGCTGCTAACGTTGGTCTCATCGACTTCATCGCATCTTAGGGAGGATACAGGATCATGCCTGAGGATATTATTGCCTATGCGAATGCCCAGGAAGAGGCAGAGGAGGAGCCTCAGGAGTGGGACGCTTAGGTGCCTGCTCCACAACACTTCAACATGGGACCGGATGGCTACTACGAGTGGTGATTACCAAGCTAGGCCAAAATCCTAAGCTTGGGGGAGTACGTATTCCCACCGACATTACATTCATGTTCACACATTTCATTCCAATTGTCGGTGTCCACACTTTTTCATTGTATTATCCATGCTAGATTTATTTTCTCGCTTTCTTCTTATGTGTTTGAAAACTTTGAGAAAATCACAAAAAAAAAATAATTTCTTGCTTCTTTTTGGTTTTTCTTTCTAGTCTAATGTAGTTGTAATGTTAAAAGAAAACCCAAAAAGATTTCCTTGTCCTTCTTTTGCTTGTTGAAAATTCTTCCGTGTAAATAGTTTTTCTCGTTTTTGTTTTCCCTTATTCTTTAACTTGCTTTCTTCTAGAAAAACGAAAAAACTCCAAAAATATTTTAGTGTGTTTCTCTAAAATTATTTTCTTTTTATTGAGTCATACCAAGGAGAAGACCATGATGAAAATGTTGAGTGGCTCTCATATGCATTGATATTGATTAACAAAGAGCCCGTTTTACCTTGTCTTCTCCTTTTTGAATAAAATGTTTGCAGATTCCAGCTTAGTCCACGGCACTCTTGCACTATTATTATTTTCATATCATTTGGTCATGCAAGTGAAAGGCAATGATGACGATATTTGATGAACTAGATGTGGCAGGGAGAAACGGATATGAACTCAACTTGTTCTGTTTTTGTAAATATGTTTAACCTAGCATGATTCAGCCTATTATGATCAAACATGTTTGCAATGACAATTAGAGGTTATAGTTTCTCATGCCATGGTTAAGTAGCTAGGAGTGGATAATGATCTATCTTGGATGTCAACGTGCATTAAAATGATTGTGATGTGGTATGATGATATGGTATCCTCCTCTGAATGTTTCAAGTGGCTTGACTTAGCACATGTTCATGCATGTAGTTCAATCAAAACCAACATAGCCTCTATGATATTTATGTTCATGGTGCTCATATCCTACTCATGCTACTATCCAATGTTACTTATGCATAATGCATATTCATGACCGTTTTCGCTCTCTAGTTGGCCGCTTCTCAACCTATTTGCTAGCCATCACCTGTACTAAGCGGGAATACTGCTTGTGCATCTAAATCCTAAACCCAAGTTGTTCCAGATGAGACCACCTTATATCTACCTATATGCGGTATTACCCTGCCGTTCTAAGTAAATTTACATGTGCCACCTCTAAAAACTTCAAATAAACATTTGTTTTTGTGTAACTGGATTGTTCATAGAGCGACAGGAGGTAGTCGGTATCTTTCATGCTAAGCGGGTTATTCTCATGATGAGCATTTGTTGACTCGACCTTGCACGAGAGGGGCGGCAATAGGGATTCCCAATCCCGAAATCAAATTGCAAATAATTAAACAAACCTCCCCCAGGACTGATGTTGGTATGGACGGTACCCGTGGATTCAGCTAGCCGTGGAGTGTGTTTCTTGGTGGAGGGGGAGTAAACCTTTACTTTTATTGCTTGGGAACTGCCACTAATGTGATTAGCATGGAAGATATTTATATCTAATGGTCGCGAAGTAAACAGTAAGGGTGCATTTCTCAAAATTTCATTTATCTCTATTTTAAAAATCCAAGCTCAGGCACCACTGTCGGTGTCAAAACCGGCGGATCTCGGGTAGGGGGTCCCGAACTATGCGTCTAAGGCTAATGGTAACAGGAGTCGGGGGACACAATGTTTACCCAAGTTCGGGCCCTCTCTATGGAGCTAATACCCTACTTCCTGCTTGATTGATCTTGATAAATATGAGTATTACAAGAGTTGATCTACCACGAGATTGTAATGGCTAAACCCTAGAAGTCTAGCCTATGAGATTATGATTATTGTCCTACGGTCTAAACTCTCCAGTTTATATAGACACCGAAGGGGGCTAGGGTTACACAAAGTCGGTTACAAAGAAAGGAATATACATATCCGAATCGCCAAGCTTGCCTTCCACGCAAAGGAGAGTCCCATCCGGACATGGGAAGAAGTCTTCTATCTTGTATCTTCATAGCCCAACAATCTGGCATATGTATATAGTCCGGCTATCCGAGGACCCCTTAGTCCAGGACTCCTGCAGTAGCCCCTGAACCAGGTTTCAATGACGATGAGTACGGCGTGCATATTGTCTTCGGCATCGCAAGGCAGGTTCCTCCTTCGAATACTTCAAAGTAGATTTCGAACACAAGAATCGTGTCTGGCTCTGCAAAATAAATTCCACACCACCGTAGAGAGTATAATATTCCACGAATCCAATCCGCTGACAACTTTTCGTAGCGTGACATCATGCCACTGCCTGGTTATTATTCAAACCGTTCTTTAGCCTATCGTTCCGTATTTTGAGGTGTGGTTTTATTGGCGTGTCTTGTCAAAGCAGAGATTGTGTCCCCTTATCACGGGATTCTCATCAATACGGGCATGGGAAACCCAACCGTGTCATCTGCACGGCCCTTGGGGAATAAGCAAGTTTTAAGGCGAGTGGGGAGGCGCATGACTTTTACTGCCTTTATAAAGAGATAAGGATTCATCCTTGTTCACCCATGCCTTCTCCTTCCTCTTCCCATCCACTCTCGAGCTCCAACGCCCAAGCTCTTGTTTTCGCTGCCCAAAAAAGCACTCCAATCATGTCCGGATCCGGAGCAAGAGGCAAGTGGATGGCCTCCTCCGTCAAGGAGAAGGACATCAAGAAGCTCCGGGAGGCCGGGTCCCTAGCCAAGGAAATCGCCCATCGACTTCCGGCCAAAGGACAGATCGTCCCCACCCCGGAACCCCAAGAGAGGGTGGTGTTCCTTACACACTTCGTCCGCGGGCTGGTGTCGTGGGGAACGAACACCTATGGGGCAGGGCCCCTTTTTGGTCCGGCAAGGGAGCGGAGGGCGCATGAAGAGCAGATCGAGGCGAAAGCACGCGGGGGATTTTACCCAGCTTCGGAGCTCTCTGGAGAGATAAAACTCCTACTGCTGCTTTGTGTTTCTATTCTGTTCTTGATCAAGAGCGTAGATGTGTTGTAGTGTCGAATGAGTCGAACCGAACCCCTTCTATGTGCGCATGGGCCTCCTTTTTATAGGTTAAAGGGGTCACCGACAGGTGGCAGCGTAGAAAGAGGGGTAAAAGAGTAAAAACGGGGGTTGGTACAACCGCTACCAACAGTGCCCCCTACCTAACTCTGACGGCAGGGGACAAGGGCATTTAATGCCCGTCCGGTCGCCCAAATAGTGCAGGAAGCGACCGTTAGGGGCGCCACCGATTGCCACGATGGCCTCCTCGTCATCTTCTCTTGCCACCTCGCACCGCTTGGCTGCACAGCTACCCGCCACGTGCACTAGGAGCGATCCTGCGGCGACATGTCATCGAATGTGCTGGAGCTTGGGCGCAGAGTGGTGGCTTCACCGCGGCAAGCGCCTTGCCGCGGTCGCTATCTCGTCGCGCCCGCAAGCTTGCCGCTCGCTGGGTCTTGGTTGGCCTTCCCGGCAAGCTCCTCTTGCCGGGGTCTTGTCCTTCCCGGCAAGCTCCTCTTGCCGGGGTTCTTGAATGGCATAAATAGGAATAGCGGAGGGTCTTGGCGGATGCCGGCAAGCCTTGCCGCTGGCGCTGAAGGCCGCCTGCAGACAAGTTCGGGTACTAAGGTACCCCTACTTTAGTACACCGACAGGAGCCCCCGGGCCTGGGCCATACACGGTGCCGAGCGCTGTTGGGCCAGGCCCAAAATAGGGCACGGGCACGCGTGGCCTGGGTCCACATTAAATCTGACTTTGTATCCAACGCGCCCTCCCGAAACGGCACGCGTCAATCGCGGCGTCGTGGGAGAGATCGTGGGTAATTCTTAATTCAGAAAATGTGTAACGTTCGCATCCCCTGTTTATAAGCAGAGGAAACAGGGCCGTTCCCCCACCTTTGCCACTTGCAGTTCCTTCCTCCGAAAGCTCCGCCGCTTCCCAAGCCGAAAGAGAGCAGCGCTCCGCCGCCCGCCGCCGCCGTCGCCCCCAACACCTGCACGCTCCCCCGCCGCTTCCGCCATGGCTCCGAAGACCGGCAAGAGCTCGAAGTCGAGCACCAAGTCGGCCGAGGCACTGCGGCTTGAGGCGCTGCGCAAGGAGCGAGTGCTTTTCCCTCCCGAGCTCATCCCGAAGGCGCTGCGGGAGGAATTTTACCTTTTCTGGTCGACGGAGACGCGGGCGCATCCGCGCACGCCGGTGCTCTCCGCCGAGGCTTCCAAATCGAAGCGGTGCCCAAAAGGGTACCATTTCTTTCCTGTGTTCTTCTATTGCGGGCTTTGCCCACCTTTTTCCGATTTCCTTTGCGACATCATGAATACCTACGGGTTTCATCTTCTTGATTTCACCCCCAACGCCGTTCTGACAATGGCGGTTTTCGCACACCTCTGCGAGAACTTCGTTGGCATCCTCCCAAATGTCGCTCTTTTTCGTCATTATTTCACCCCCCGGGCCGAGAAAGGGGAGCCACTTGCTGGCGGAATCGCATGGACCTCACGCATCGGCATGAAGGAGGTGTACCTGACGGGCGAGCTCCGCGGCAAGTGGGATGAGTGGAGGGCGGAGTGGTGCTGGATCGTCGACGCCAACCCACAGCCATTCACCAACCTGCGCAAGACCTGGGTAGTACGCGGTGGCGACTGGAGCGCTCTGTCGCCGGACGACGCCAAGCTGAAGATTGCCACCACCCGAATCCTCCGGCTCAGGCTTGCCGGGCTCACAGCAGGGGGTCGGCGCGGACTTCCTTCGCCGTCGCGACGCTCCTCGCAGAAGAGGGGAGGCCCGCTCGATGTTTGGCGGCCCGGCGGATATCATGAGGCTGCGTCCAGGCCTCAACTTCAACTTCATGGTTCTGGAGCTTGACGGGATGCTGAGGGAGCTGTTCAAGCATGACACCAACCATCCAGAGTGGTTCAGGCTGCCGCAGGGTGTCATCCCATTGTGCAACAACTCCCAGCGCGATCGCATCTGCCCAATGATGCCAGAGTGCGACTCGCACGGGATAAGCGCAACTTGGATAGAGCCCGCCGACGACGTCGTGCGGCAATTCTTCGATGGCTTGACGGAGGTAGCAGTCAACTCCGACGAGCAGAGGCTCCTCACCCGCGACACCACCGACGACGAGATGCGGTACATCGCCACTGTGGGCAAGAGGCGGCGGCAGCCGCCGCGGGCGAGTTCGGCTTCACGTTGGAGGAGGCAGAGGCGGCCGAGGCGGCAAGCCTTGCCGACAGGGAGGACCTTGCGGGGAGGTCGTTGGCGAGGGGGAGCCCGAGGCTGAAGCGAGCGAGCCCGCCGAGGGCGCGAGCGGCCAGCCATCTTCGAGCAGCTTGCCGCAGGCGGAGCCCCCAGCGCAGCCCCAATTCCAACCAAGAAGGCGCCTCCGTCGAGTTGGAGATACAAGAGGCGGCAAGCAGGACAACAGCCGCAGCGCGTGGGACACGCTCCACCATGCAAGTGCGCCGCTGCTGGAGCCTCAGCCGCGCCGGCAACTGAGGCGGGGTCTTCCCGGGCTGCCACGCCCGATCCTGCTGCAGCTCCCGGCAAACGTCCAAGGGAGCCTACTCCTCCGCCTCGCCCCGCAGAAAGGGTACCAGACTTCGACCTCTCTGCGCTGAGTTCCGACGAGGAGGAAGAAGAGGAGGAGGAGTAAGGCTTTCTTCTCATTGTACTTTTATTTCTTCAATCTTTGTTGTTGCTTGTTTCGCATCTTATTTGCTTCTCTCTGAATCCCTGTTCTATTTCAGGACTCTGGCCGAGAGAGCGGCGAAGAGGGCCAAGGTCCCCGTGGTTGTCATCGAGGACGATCCTGTTGTGACGGCAGAAGACACGTCCAAGACCACCTTGACGGACCCGGTTCCTTCGCCTCGCAGTAGCCCCCAGCACAGCCCCCAGCGTAAGTGTTTGGTTCACTCCCTGTTGTGGGGCGTGCACGGGTGCTTCTTCTTTTGCTGACATCTTGATTGCTGATTCATTCGTGTAGGAGCAGAGCAGGCCCATCAGGGGCAATCAGAAACCGCCCCGGAGGTGTTGTCCGCTTCGACTACGCCGCCAAGGGGCGATTCCCTGACAAGGGAGCGCTCCCCGGCAAGGGAGAGGTCCCCGGCAATGGATGGAACCAATGAGCCCTTGGTGGAGGAGCCCATGGTCACAGAGCCCAGCACAGGTAACCTTCCTTGTCGGAAATCTTCCCTTGGGTCCTTCTTCTGATCTTCTTTCTTCTTTTTTGGATATTTGCTTGACTTTTCTTTCCTCTTCCTATCCTCAGATCCCCCTCTCGCAGACCCGATGGAGACCGAGGCCACCGGCGAGGAAGGCGCACGGCAATACTGAAGAAGCCGCTACTGGCGAGGAAGAGGCCGGCGCTGATGAACCCGCCGACGAGGAAGCCACCAAGGCTGCTGGCGCAGGAGCCGGCGAGGGGTCCGGCGATCGTACTGACAACCCGGAGGGCGCAGGAGCGCAAGGCGCTGCATCGTCCGCCGACCCCTCCGCCGCTGATGCAGCGCCGGGCTCCGAGGAGCCCCAGCCAGGCGCATACTTGAAGGCCGGCGAGGGCGTATACATCAAGCTTCCCTGGGCGTCGAGCTCCAGGGCACCGGTTGAAGGAGAGGAGTTTGATGGAGAAGTACTCGCCTCTGCTGGGCTGGCAGTGGTTGACGCGCCAAGCAGCAGCAGCGGCGAGTCCGAAGAGGAGCAGTTGCTCCAAAAGCTGGTGTCACTCTATCGCGCCCGGCAAGTGAAGCTTGAGTCCCGGGAAGCGCTTGTCGCGCAGGCGGGAGTTGACATAGAGAAACACGCGCAGGAGCTCCGGAACCGCAACCAGGAGGCCCTCCGGTCCATTGCTGAGGAGAGGGCGCAGCTCGACGACGCGAAGAAGGCGTTCATCCTGGAAAAGGCTGAAGCCGAAGAGCAGCAGAGGCTCGCCGCCGAGGAGCAGTCCAAGCGGGAAGGTGAGCTGATACAGAAGAAGGTGGACTTGGATAGCCACGAGGAGGAGGTCGCCGTCCGGGAGCAATCACTTGGCGGGGCACTCAAGGAGGCGAAGGATGCCGCCGCGGCTGCTGAGGCCGCCAAGAAGGAGTTAGAGGTGAAGGTGACGCAGCTGGAGGCGGACATGAAAGGGAAGAATGAAGAGCTTGCCGCGCCCCAGTAACGAACGAGAAGGATACTGCGCCCATGGCGATCTGCAAGTTCAGCTCGCCAACAAGATCAAGGAACTGAACGCCGCCAAGGACTCGAGCGCTGATCTGGAGATGAAACTGGCCACCTTGATGGAGACGTTGGACGCCGCCAAGAGGCGAGAGGATGACTTGAAGAAGGAGGTCAAGGGCAACGAGGAGCTGCTGACGAGGGCCGCCGAGACTCAGAACACCTTCAAGGCCACGGTGGAGCTCTGGACAGAGGGCCTTGTCAACATTGCTGCAGCCATTGACGAGGAGTTGGCGGAGCTGGACTTGGCGGGCTTCGGGTACTCAGCTGACGAAAATCTCCAGCCCAGCGCCAAGCTTACTCTTTTCTTCAAGGGTGTGGTGACGGCCCTCCAGCAACTCCGGGAAAGGATCCCGAAGAAGCTGGCAGACGAGTCGCGCGCAATCTGCGCCAAGGTCTTGGAGAAGGTGTTGGTGAAGATACTCTTCCGCAATCCTGGCCTCGACCTCACCCGCGTCCTCAAGAAGCTGCCGGCAGGCGCTGATCTCGAAGAACTCAAAGCCATTGTCGCACCCATCGTGGACAAGGTGAATGAGGTCAGGAGGGTTGACGGCGAGCGCGTGGATTAGGCCACCCTTCTTCTCCTTTCCTTATTCTTGCCGCTGTTAGATGTGTCATAGGAACAATCCGTTAGAGCGCGGCAAGTTATTTATTGTAATATAACTTTATTCTGGGTACTATCTGCTATGTTACTTCCTTTACTTGATTCCATCTCTTGTATGTTTTTACCCCACGCTTTTAGGGAACTTGCGGTATAAGCACGCTCATGAAGCGCCGAAAAGTCTGAACATCAAGAGCTTTGTTGGCGGTGTTGCCTCCGCAAGAAACCTTGTCGGGACTAGTCATGACACACTTTCATTGTTGAGCGGACTCAAACAAAGTAAGGGGCTAACTTAGCCACGAGCGGTTCCTCTGCAAGCATGTGTTTTCCATACAAGGCACGGTCGTTCAAGGAATATAACTTAAAAAATTTAAAACTGACTGTGCTCAAACTTTGGCAACTTAGCTTTTCCATCGTCTGCGTCCCGGCAAGGTTGTATATTTTTTGAAAGACGCCTGGTACACACCTTCATTCTCTCCTCCCCCCCGGTGAACTTGTGGGCGAAGGAACCTTCTTTTTGAACAAAAGAAAGAAGAGAAAATAATGGTATGGAGCCTTAAGGTTCCTTATTGCTTACCGCGGGCAAGTGCTGCACAAAGTGTCAGATAATACATGCAGAAAAGAAAAAGGCATGAAATTTGACAAGATGTGCGAAGCACATGAACTTTATTTATGCACGGGATCTGTGCCCGGCTTTGTACAAAGGGTTACATGCAACAGCGGCAAGGCTTGTACAAAAGGTGGTTGCCGGAACAGGTTCCGGCAACCGCGCCTTATGGGTAAAACTTACGAAGATGCTCTATGTTCCAGGAGTTGCTCACCGGAAAGCCATCTTCGGTCTCGAGGCGACAGCGCGGGCCTAGTGACTCGCTTTCACCCGATAAGGGCCTTCCCACTTCAAGGCCAACTTGCTAGAATTCTTGGCGGATTGAACGCGCGAAGAACAAGGTCGCCTTCCTCGAAGCTTCTGGCATTAACTTTGCGGCTATGGTAGCGACGCAAAGCTTGCTGGTAACGAGCAGCTCGTACAGCAGCCTGAAGACGATCTTCCTCGAGGAGCAGCGTCATCTTGCCGCAGCTGCTCTTGCTCAAGCTCATCATAAGCGAGCACTCGAGGCGATCCGCATACCACGAAGTTCCATGGGGAGAACTGCTTCGCTCCATAGACAAGAGCAAAAGGTGTCCGCCGATGGCTCGATTTGGCGTCGTCCGATCGACCAAAGAACCACCGGCAGCTCCTCGATCCAATTTCTTCCGCACTTGCGCAGCCTGTCAAAAGTTCTGGTCTTGAGCCCACGCAGCACTTCAGCGTTTGCCCTCTCCGCTTGACCGTTGCTTCTCGGGTGAGCAACTGAAGCGAAGCAGATCTTGGCGCCAAGATCTTGGACGTACTGCATGAAGGTGTGGCTCGTGAATTGTGTGCCATTGTCGGTGATGACCCTGTTAGGGACTCCGAAATAGCAAACAATTGACCTCAAGAACTTGACTGCTGACTGTGCTGTCACCTTTCTCACTGGTTCCACTTCAGGCCACTTTGTGAACTTGTCGATTGCGACGTACAAGTACTCAAAGCCCCCGACAGCTCGGGAAAGGGCCGAGGATGTCGAGCCCCTGCATCAAAAATGGCCGAGGATAAAGGGATTGTTTGGAGAGCTTGAGCTGGTTGATGTATCCGCTGGAGTGGAACTGCACGCTTCACATTTGGTTACTTGTGCAGCTTGCATCTGGAGGGCTGTCGGCGAAGAAACCTTGCTGGAAGGCTTTGCGGCAAGTGCTTTTGGCGCCAATGTGGTGACCACATATGCCTCCATGTATCTCCGCCAACAGCTCTTGTCCATCTTCCCGGGAAATGCACTTCAATTTCACTTCGTTGAATCTTCTTCTGTACAGTATGTCATCGACAAACTGGTACATACTTGATTGCCGGGCTACTCTCTCCGCTTCTTCTTGCTCTTCGAGAAGTTCTCCTGTTTGAAGGAATTGGACGATCTGCTGTGCCCATGCCGGAGCTTGTGGCTCAACGACAAGGACTAAAGGCGCAAATGCTACTGCGGGAACATCTGCTTCCACGGCAAGAATCTGTGATTCAGCCGGAGCATGATGCTCCCCGGCAAGCGTGTCGGGACACAGCTTGTCGGGAGCGTCTGCTTCAACGAAACAAACCCTAGGGCTTGTCGGAGCAGATCGCCTCCAAGACTCTTTGTGTTGATCCTGGGGACCTTCTTGACGGCGGCTTCGGGGAGCTCTGCCGGGAAGTAGTCACCAGTAACCAACTTCCTCTTCTTGCTCTGTCCGGTTGATGGTGTTACAGATGGTTGAGTCAGCTTGAGCACAAAAATTCCTGGTTCCACAGGTAACTTGAGTGCGGCGCATTTTGACAGGTCGTCGGCAATGTCGTTCTGAGCTCTCGGAACATGTTCCATCTGCAGGCCGTCAAAATGTTCTTCTAGCTTTCTCACTTCATCAATGTAGGCTTCCATCAACGGACTCTGATAATCTTTGTTAACTTGACGGACGACAAGCTGTGAGTCACCCCTGACAATAAGCTTCTTGATCCCAAGGTCTGCCACGATCCTGAGTCCGGCAAGCAAGCCTTCATACTCTACAGTATTGTTTGTTGCTTGCTCCTTGGGAAAGTGCATCTGGACCACGTACTTGAGGTGCTCTCCGGTGGGTGCGACAAGTAGTATGCCCGCACCGGCGCCTTGCAGCGAGAAGGCACCATCAAAGTACATGATCCATTCTTTGCTCGCTTCCTTGACGGGGATGCTCCACTCCGGAGTTTCTTCATCAGGTGTTGGCGTCCAGTCTGCTATGAATTCTGCCAATGCTCGGCTCTGAATAGTTGAAATACTCTCAAACTTGAGGCCAAAGCTTGACAATTCTAGTGCCCACTCGACAATCCTGCCTGTTGCTTCTGGATTCTG
Organism: Aegilops speltoides; assembly: GCA_021437245.1. Classification (NCBI taxonomy): domain Eukaryota; kingdom Viridiplantae; phylum Streptophyta; class Magnoliopsida; order Poales; family Poaceae; genus Aegilops; species Aegilops speltoides. The sequence continues at coordinate 332,989,636 of CM038143.1, forward strand.
CAATATCCTTGAGGGAGTCCTGGACTAGGGGGTGTCCGGACAGTCGGACTATCAATATCCGCCGGACTCCAAGACTACGAAGATACAAGATTGAAGACTCCTTCCCGTGTCCGGATGGGACTTTCCTTGGCGTGGAAGGCAAGCTTGGCAATACGGATATGTAGATCTCCTACCATTGTAACCGACTCTGTGTAACCCTAGCCTCCTCCGGTGTCTATATAAACCGGAGGGCTTTAGTCCGTAGGAGAACATACATTACAACAATCATACTATAGGCTAGCTTCTAGGGTTTAGCCTCCTTGATCTCGTGGTAGATCTACTCTTGTACTACCCATATCATCAATATTAATCAAGCGGGGACGAGGGTTTTACCTCCATCGAGAGGGCCCGAACCTGGGTAAAAACATCGTGTCCCTCGTCTCTTGTTACCATCCGCCTAGACGCACAGTTCAGGACCCCCTACCCAAGATCCGCCGGTTTTGACACCGACAATCCTCTTCAACGGAAAGCGAGTGACAACTGTGATCCCATGTGCTTGAAAGTAATGGCGCAGCTTCCTCGAGGCCATGAGAAGGCCGAAAAGCAACTTCTGCACACCAGAGTACCTTGATCTAGCCCCCTGTAGAAGGGAACTGACAAAGTAAACTGGGCGCTGCACCATCTTCTTATGTTTCTCTTCTTGTGGCTGCGCAGATCCATCCTTGCCGGAACCAGAACTTGTCGGGGAAGCCCCCTGCTTGTCGCTGGACTCGCTTGCCGCGGCCGCTGGCTCATCATCCGCCTCCCTCTCCGCTACTAACGCAACACTAACCACTTGATTGGTCGCCGCCAGATATAGTAGCAATTTCTCTTGTGGCTTAGGTGCGACAAGTATTGGAGTGGAGGATAGGTATCTCTTCAAGTCTTGCAGCACAGCCTCCGCTTCCGGAGTCCATTTCATTGGACCTGCCTTTTTCAAAATTTTGAAAAATGGCAGGGCGCGCTCAGCAGATTTAGAGATGAACCTACTGAGAGCAGCAACACAGCCGGCAAGTCTTCGCACATCCTTGACACGCTTCGGTGCTTCGATCTGTTCAATGGCTTTGATCTTGTCGGGATTGGCTTCGATCCCCCGCTGAGATACGAAGAATCCGAGAAGCTTGCCGGAAGGAACTCCAAACACGCACTTCTCGGGATTCAATTTGAGATTGATCTTGGGCAAATTGGCAAAAGTCTCGTCCAAATCTTGGATCAAAGTTTCTCTGTCCTTGCTCTTGACCACTATGCCATCCATGTAAGCTTCTACATTTCTGTGCAACTGTGGCTCAAAAGCATGACTGACTACACTTGCAAATGTTGAACCAGCATTCTTTAATCCGAAAGGCATCCGTACAAAGCAGTACGTGCCACATGGAGTAATGAATGCGGTTTTCTCTTCATCCTCTTCTGCCATGAAGATCTAATGATATCCTGAGTATGCATCAAGGAATGAAAGCAGATCACACCCCGCTGTGGAGTCGGCAATCCGTCAATGCGCCGCAAGGAAATGGATCCTTGGGACAAGCTTTATTAACATCGGTGAAGTCAATACAAAGCCTCCACTTCCCGCTTGCTTTCCGCGACGACTACCGGATTGGCTAACCACGTTGGATGGAGTACTCCTCGGACAAGGCCCGCTGCTTCCAATTTCTTGATCTCTTCAAGAATGAACTCTTGTCGCTCACCGCTTGCTTCCTAACTCTCGCTGACGGGCCGCGTGAGGGCAGACGGCGAGGTGGTGCTCAATTACTTTCCTGGGAACACCGGGGATGTCAGATGGTTGCCACGCAAACACATCGACATTCGCCCGCAGGAAAGCAACGAGCGCGCTTTCCTATTTAGGGTCAAGCGTGGCACTGATGATGAAGGTACCACCAGTGCCGTCCTCCTTGGCGGCCACTTTCCTGGTATCAGGTGCCGCTGTCTTTGCCTTCTTGCACTTGCTGGTGGAGCTCGATGGTGCGTCCTCGACGGTAGCGCAGCACTCCGAAGAGGTGCGCTTGCCGGAGTGGGCATCAGAGCTACTCTTGCCGGACTTGGTCTTCTTCTTCCCCCCGGGAGCTTCAGCGGCAAGTGGTTTGTGTTCTGCTGCGGCTGCTGCTTCCCGGTAGATCTTGTCGGTACAGATAAGCGCATCTTTCTTGTCGCCATGGACAGAAATAACATTTTCGGACCAGGCATCTTGAGCACGTTGTAAGCATAGTGAGAGGCTGCCATGAACTTGGCAAGCGCTGGACGGCCGAGTATTCCATTGTAGGGCAATGGGAAATCAGCAACGTCAAACGTGACTCTCTCTGTCCTGAAGTTCAGCTTGCTGCCAAAAGTTACTGGCAGTGTGATCTTCCCCTTCGGCTTGCTCCTTCCCGGGTTGATTCCTTGAAAAGTGTCGGTCTCTTCGAGCTCGCTGTCGGGGATCTGGAGCTTCTTGAGCACCGCGGAAGAGATCAGATTCAGGCCGGCCCCACCGTCAACCAACATCATCATGACCTTGAGGTTGCGGATGGTTGGCAAAACCAACATCGGTAAGCACCCGACCGCAGTGATGCGGTCAGGGTGATCCTCAACGTCCAAGATGATGGCCGTGCTGGACCACTTCATGGGTTTGCGCGACTCGACGGACGGTTCTGCTGCGTTCACTTCCCGCACCCACTGTTTGAGTTGGCGGTGCGAGGTGTGCAGAGAAGCACCGCCGTCGATGCACAAAACCTCCGTTGCCTTCTGAAACTCCTGTTCGTCGGTCTCATCTTCCTCCATCTCGTCATCTTCGTCTTCATCCTCATCCTTGTCGCAGGCGCGGGGAGGTCTGTCTCCTTGCCGCTGCTTGGCCTTGCCGCGGCGCCCTCCCCGGGCAGGACGCTTCTTGCCGGATCCTCCGCCACCTTCCTGGGCCTTCTCCTTGTTGTGGCGCCAGATTCGCTTTTCAGAGCTCGCCATCTGCTCAACCTTCTTGCAAGCTTGCAGGTCATGGCCCTTGGTGCGGTGGATCTTGCAGTACTGCTTGCCGGAGCCATTCTGCTTGTCGGCGGCTACCACAGCCTCGCCGGAGTCACCAGCTTTGGCCTTTCGAATCGCTCCGCTTCGGACTGCTCGACAACCAGCACATCCTTAGCCTTTCTTCTCTGTTGTTCCGCCCGATTCTTCTTTGCCGGAGGGGCGCCCTCACCGCCGATCCTTCGCTCTGCGTTTCTCCGGAGTTTCTCCCTTCCTCAAGACGCACACTTGTCGGCCGAGCATATAGCTCGCCGACATCTCGATTTGCACATCGCCATCTCCTCCCTCATCCTCGCGTTACGCGACGTTCGATGGAACGCGCTGATAACCGCGGGCGGGTGGACGCTCGATGTTGCGCTGCACTGGCTGAATCTCTGATGTACTTGCTAGGGTTCTCTCTTCCTTCGGGCGAGCAGATGAAGGTCGCTTCTCGCCATGGGGCTTGTGGTCGCCGTGAAGGCGCCGATAAACTGATGGCACAAGTCCGCCCACGAAGAGATGGAGTTGTCCGCAAGTGCATGAGCCAAGATCTCGACGCTGGGCTTGAGCACCGCCGAAGTAGTTGGCGAGATCTTCGTCGCCGCCCCCGCAGCCTCGCACCACGATGGTGTAGATGCTAAGGAACTCCGACGGATGTATCCCGCCATCGCATTTCTCGCACGCCTCGCTTGAAGTTCTTGGCATCGCCACTAGACCTGCCGCAGCTCACGGGTGAACGAGGGCAACCTACCGCAGACATGCAAGTCGCTTGTTCTCTCGGCGATGCATATCGACAAGGGCCCAGGCTGGTCCGATTGACGCCGCTTTCTTCGACGCCGGCGCGCGTGTGAGCGCCTTCGTCGCCGTTTGGAGAACTTGGCGCTGATCGCGGCGAAGCTCGTGGGTCCGACGACGCGGTGGAGTCGGTGTCGAGGTTGGCCCGGCGAGTCGGCGATCTTGGCCTTCGGGCGGAGTGCACGGTGGTGGCACCCCAGCTCTTGTCAGCGCCGCTTTGCGCCGGGCGCCTTGCCGGGCTTCATGTGCTCGGTTGCCGACAGATCTTCAGATTCGGCGGTTTCGCCTCGGGCTAATTCGCTGGCTATCCGGAGCAGATCGAAGTTACGCCGCCGTCAGTCAGATTTGAAGTTAAACTTCACGGCCGATGTCCGCGGAGACTTGATCTTCGACGGACTCGAGCCATACCGAAAGTGCGCCAGATCAGGATTTATGGGCATGATCCAGCTCGCCACGAACAAGGCCTTTGGTGGCCGCACACGGATCTGCTTCGGCCATTAGCCCAGAGCCGATCGCCCAGATCGAGGGCCGGTGGATAGACGCCGCCCTGGGGGCTTCAACATCCACGGCGATGGAGCCGAACACCAATCTTGTCCCCCGCGAAACTCGTGATTCCGAGGCGCCGGACTCCTTGCCGGACTCCGAACCTCCCGCGCCCCAACCAATCGATTCGGATTGGGCGCCGGTTATGGAATTCACCGCCGCGGACATCTTCCAATGCTCGCCTTTCAGTGATATCTTGAATTCACTAAAGCATCTCTCGTTATCAGGAGAGTCCTGGCCGGATTACGACCAGGATGGTTGGGATACGGACGACAAAGAAATTCAGAGCCCACCCACCACCCACTTTGTAGCCACTGTCAACGATCTAACCGACATGTTAGACTACGACTTCAAGACATCGACGCTTATGGACGATTTATGCCGAGACGAACAGAACCAGCGCCACAGTGGCATCGGAAGGCCACTCGCCATATGACGATACATGGTGGATACCCCGAAAGAAGGGGAGGGCGAAGAAGCAGCGGAGGCAAACTCTTTAAAGAAGCAGCCCAAACGCCGGCGTCAGCGGCGCCGCTCTAAATCCCGCCACAAAGAAGAATGGAGATTCCGCACAGAGATAATAACACTCGAGAGCGCCGAAGACAATCCCTCCAAAGAAGACTCAGCAAGGAGGAGGAAGCAAGCCCTCACGAGGGGCGGCATTTAAGAGGTTGAGGATCATAACTATATGCCTCCCTCCAAGACGGGCAAGCCTCAACGATGACAAATTCGCTGCATTCCGAGGATCCCGCTTAACAAGAGCTGCTTCAAGCGCAGCTTATCGCCACAAAGAAACAGCCTAAAGAAAAAGCAGCAGCAGCTTCAAGCTGATCAGACCTGCTGGCCTATCGATGGACCGAGGTCCTCGCGTCAAGAGTATAAACTCGAACGCCCCTCCAAAGTTACCCAAGACGCAAGCTGCTCCCCGATTAGAGGAGGAAGCATACGCATTCTCCATCACCAGCAAGACGATATGGTCGATCGACCACCCCGTGGTCGTGACGAGAGGCATCCAGGCCCCACCAAAACCACACCCCAAAGATCGCCTCCAAAAGCACGGCCAAGAGGGAACGCGCCGGACTTGCGAGACATATTGAGGACAAAGCAAGGCAATCCAGATCCATCTATGGATCACGGGCGGGCGCCTACGACCCACGATTTAATACCGCCGTGCGGATACAATAACCTCGCCGGGTCAACACAGCAGACAGCGCCTCTCGAGCTGCGCCACGATATCGCCAATACAGGCGCCAAGACACCCGCTATGCTTCATCGACGTAAGTAATGGATCATCGATCCCCAAGGGTTTTAACTCAGAAACATCGAATCTTACGATGGCACAACAGACTTCGCGGTCTGGATCAAGACTATCTTCTCCACATCCACATGGCCCGCGCGCACGCATCTCCACGCCATCAAGTACCTCCCACTAAGCTTAAAGGACCAGCTCGGCATTGGCTTAACAGCCGCCCGCAGAGTCAATTGGGTGTTGGGAAGACTCGAGGCCGATTCCTGATAACTTCCAAGGCACATATGTGCGACCACCGACGCCGATGACCTAATCCACATCATTCAAGAGCAGACTAATCGCCGACATAACTCGACACGGTTCTTGACGAAGAAAAATCAAATCGCCGACCGTCCGGATGCAGAGGCCCTTGCAGCCTTCAAACATAACATGCGGGACGAATGGCTAGCCCGCACAGGGGCAGGAAAAGCCAAATCCATGGCAGCCCTCACATCGTTAATGACCCGCTTATGGGAGAGGACAGCTGGCTAGCCCGCAAAGCAACAATCTTCAGAAAACTCGCAGTCCGGATACCAAGGACAACAACGCAGGTCACGACGAAACAAAAAAGCTACCGCATTAACGGCGACGATAAGGAGGATACGGCCGCCAATGGGATTCCGAGGCTCTAAACCCGTCACGGAAGAAGCCATTCAAAAGAATCACTCCGGTCCGTCTAACTGGACCGAATACTCGACCGCTTATGCCGGATACATGGCACTTCCGACAAGCCAGCTAACCACACCAATAGAGATTGCTGGGTATTCAAGCAGGCCGCAAGTTAATTGCCAAAACAATGACAAGGGCTAAATAGAGACGACGAGGAAGAGACCCGACCCACGAACAACAAAGGATGAAGGGTTTTCTCGCAAGTGCGGACGGTGAATATGATATACGCGACCCACATACCCAAGAGGGAGAGGAAACACGACCACGGACGCCTATGCGATGGAGCCAGCGCCCTAAAGTTCAACCCATGGTCCTCTTGTCCGATCACTTTCGATCAAGAGACCATCCGACCAGCATACGCCATGGCGGATTCTCCGCATTGGTTTTAGACCCAATCGCCGGCGGGTTCCACTCTCACGAGTCCCGATGGACGGCGGTAGCAGCCCGAACCGCTTTATCAGATACATGTGCAAAATGGGCATAGACCCATCAAGGATTAAACCTACAAAGACAACCTTTAAAGGTGTCATACCAGGAGTGGAAGCCAACTATACAGGCTCAGTCACACTGGAAGTGGTCTTCGGATCCCCGTATAATTTCCGGAGCGAAGAGTTAACCTTCGACATAGTCCCGTTACGCAGCGGCTATCATGCCCGCCGGACGAACCGCTGGTAAAATTCAACGCGGTGCCGCATTATGCATACCTAAAGCTCAAGATGCCAGGCCCTCGTGGAGTCATCACGGTCAATGGGAATACGGAACGCTCCCTCCGAACGGAGGAACATACAGCGGCTCTCGCGGCAGAAGTACAGAGCAGCCTTCTAAGGCAATTCTCTAGTCCGGCCGTTAAACGGATGGATACAGCAAAGCGCGCCCGGAGCAACGCCAACCAAGACCACCTGGCTCGATCAGAGCACGTGTAGCAATGCGGCCCCAACCCTCGCCCGCGCATGATCGCAAGAATAACACTCCGCGTACATCATTACGCCTTGGAGATACCATGGGCACAGGGGAGGGGGCACGATCGCAACGGACCCAGAGTACGGTTCGACCACACCGGGGGCTCGCAAGTGTGCCCCCCTTCTTTTTTCTATTTTTCTTCTTTTATGTACGCAGGACTCTGTTAACCAGAAGCCCTGTCCGGCGGCGAACCTACCGAACTCACGATGCAACAGTTAGGGACTAAAGAAGGCCGCGATGAACATCCAGGTGGTCTCAATTATGAGCATTAAATTGGATTACATACACCAAGTCTGTAGCTCATCCCTGGAGGGGGACATGTTTATTTAGTCCAAATCCCTTGCTTACCGCACTATTTGTATCAGTCCGCTCTACTAGCAGACTTTCTTTCATAAATAATGCAGCACCTTTTTATTGCAATGGCATTATCTTTTATATATATGTTCATTACATGACATCTTGCACCCGTATATTTTGGTATGGCTGAATACGCCAAGGGCTGCTGTTCCCCAAATTATGGTGTGATAAAGTCCGAACACTTTCACAAGTGCGGCACCGCTAACTTATAGCATTATATGAATCGGTTCAATCATGTCTTGGGTCAATAGTTGGGTTTGCCTGCCCCACGCTTTGGTGCCTTACGCCCGCTCGGCTCGGCTAAGGTGGCACCGGAGAACCACCGCGACAGCCTCGATTGAGCCGGGCTAACGCCAAGGAGAAAGCTAAAACTGACGGCATGATAAGGCGAGACTGTCGCTGTTCGAGAGGTTTTTTCGGGTCCTTAAAGACTCACGCCGCTGAGAGCGGTTCCGACAATGTCCGATGAAGGCGTGATAGCGCCTGATTCGGTCTTCCGATACTGGGGCTTCACTAAATTTAAAATTATAGAATTCTATGGCTAAGTGAGAGTGTTCAAGCATTATAAGTCCGTTGTTTTGTTCGTCGTGTTGAGCGCCTCGATGGACCCAAAATGGGAACAAGAGTGCTCAAGTTTATCTCAACACCCCAAAGACTTGTGGCTTGGGGGGTCAAGCCAACGACTTGCCATCTCTCGATTGTACAAACGGCCGCATGAAGGTAATATTTTAAATTAAACAAGCGTTGCTCATGGCGCATATGAACGAAGTTTTCAGCGCCGAGTGATAAATACACAGCGAAGTTCACTAAAGATTACATTTCGAGCACTCATCCGCATATCGCAGGCTCCCTTCAGACAATTTTATAATATTCGCGCGGCGATACTCCTTGCCCGGGCGGTGGGTCCGTGAGAAGCTCCGCATCCAATTTGCCCCATTGCACCTTTATGCGTGCAAGGGCCCGACGAGCTTCAATACAAGCGGAGCGCTTGACTACATCCACTCGGGCATGCATCCTCCAACCGCAGACGAGGCCAAAGTAGCTCCTGTGCATGGCCTGTCCAGCCACACCGACTATGAGACCCTTCATGGCCTCCTCGCCTACCTTAGGAGTTCGACCAGCTGCTTCAGCTGGTTGCTTGGGGGCACCGGATGGCCGGCCTCAGCATACTGAGACTAGAAGACCTTCTCCGTCGAGCTCCCCTCCTCGCCGTGATAGAATGCGGCGGCGGCAGACGCACTACGTGGCAGATCTGCAAACGCCCCTGGAGAGCTCCGAATGCGGATAAGTGTCATGGAGTTCACATTAACATGCTTGCTTTGCATGAAAAACGCCTTACCCGCCACTATCTTCTTTATGTCCTCAACCTCCTGAAGGGCCTTACGGGCCTCGGCCTTGGCGGACTTGGCACTTTCGAGGGCCGAGGCAAGCTCGACTCGAAGTCTTGAGTCACGCCCAAACTCTCATGTTTTTCCATGAGAGCCCGGAGCTCTTGCCGAACTTCCGCCACCTATGCCTCTTGCTTTTCTCGCTCAGCCCGCTCATGTCAAGACTGTGGTTCAGCCATGACACAAGATCCTTCGTGGCTGCCACCTCATTAGTGGCCCCTGCAATTCACATATTATCCTTGTTAATTTTATTGCAACCAAATCCTTTTCTCGTAAGGTACCTATTCAAAGTGGTGTTATCGACCTTCTTTTTCCTCGAGCTGCTTTTTCAAGATGGCCGAGCTCTTGCTCTGACCGCCGAGATTCTGCTTAACACATCGACCTTCGCCAAGCACGCGGCAGAGGCCAGCAAAGCAGCCTCGCAAACCCATATTGACATATTTTTAGCAACCCTCAAGATATCTTGATAGATCCTGGTCCGCTTTTCTTTCCAACACCGAATCGAGCATCAGGCTACCGTCTATGCGGTACTACATTACATAATTTTAACTTCTTACCTCAAAGCTCGTTAGAAGGTTGCAGCGAAGCTTCAGTCAGCCCGCCTTAGCGAAGTGAACTTTTGAATCACCGCACTCATGATAGTGTGGTGTTCTTCCTCAATGGAAGCGCCTTTAAGCGCCCCAGCAAGTTATCCGCGCCCGGTTGACGGAGGCCGCCGGTGTCACGGTCTTGCCCTTCTTTCGAAGGGCGCTTGACTCGAACCATTGCGGTTCCGAGGTAGAGTCCGGCTCAAAGTCCGGAGGTCGCTCGACGGCGCCCGAGCCTCCTCCCGATGGGTCCTTCGATCCCACTCGGCGCCCTCGCTGGCGTGGCAGGTGGAGGCGGTCGGAAGTGAATTCACATCCGACAAGGCCAACGACCCGCTCGATCAGTCGGGGAGATCGTCATCGGCCGGACTATGGACGGAATGCGGCGTTAGAAGGACACTATGTGACATAAAAATATGCATATAAAGAATTCGGCATTTACGGTCTTGCCGGACGCCTCGCCCTTGAGGCCACTTCATCCTCGCCAACGCTGGTGTTGGCAAACTGTCCGGGGATAGTTCTCCCCTCTTGACCCTTCGCCTCCCGATTGGGGAAGCCTTCTCTCTTCTCTCCTCCTCCGGAGAGAATACTCCTCCTCGCCTTCGGGGAGGAGTCCTCGTCGTCGTCGACGCTCGATTGCGGAACTCTTTCGAGTCCTCGCGTCACCTTCTTGGTTTCTTCTCCCGCACCACGCGGCGGTGTCGGAACCAGCAATTTCGCTAAACGGGCATCCATCGGATCTTCTCGCATGGGAGCCGGGCTGATGAGCAGCTTGGCCTTCTCCATCCATTCCTGCCAAAGGAAGAGGCATAATGAAACCTCACTAGAGTCAATCTAATTATCACAAGTGTCCCGTAATGGGGTTGAATCACTTACTCGCCGGGCTTGATATCGCGAGCTGAATCATGGTCTTCGATGGCGGACGCGGGCTTCAGCGCCTTGAACAGCACCTCCAGCGCTTTTCAGATGTTGTATTGAAGAGCCCGCTTAGCGCCTAGTGTTTTTCCGGATCGAACTCCCACAAATTAAATGCCCGTTTGGCATGGGAGGATCCGCCGATGAGCATGACTTGACCACGCCGACGAGCCCGAGCCTATTGCTCACCATCTTCTTGATGCATGCTCGAGTCCCGCCACCTCCATCGGATTGCCCCACCGCAAGCCCTTTCTTTCCGTGAGGTGAGCTGCGTGGGGATGCAGATCTAAACTTGGGGGCCACCGCCTCGCTGCTCGGTGATGTAGAACCACCCGATTGCCACCCGCTGACGGAGTCCACGAAGGTCCTTCGAGTTAAGGGACGCTGGGCAATTTGCCCAACATGGCGCCCCGCATTCCGCTTATGCGTTCTTCACAACCTTCGCTTGACGTTGAAGGTCTTGAGCCTGTCGAAGTGGGGCTGGATGCAGAGGAAGGCCTCACACACGACGATATACGCCGAGATGTTGAGGATGAAGTTCGCACGGATCGTGGAAATCCAGGCCGTAGTAAAACATGAGCCCCGGACAAATGGATGGAGCGGAAAGCCCAGTCCAGCGGAGGAAGTGGGGAGGAAGACGACCTCTCATGAGGCCAGGGTAGGGATGAGCTGCCCCTCATCAGGCAACCGATGCGCGATATCGCCGGAAAGGTATCCGGCGCTGCGCAGCTTGGTGATGTCCTCCTCCTTAGCGGTGGAGGCCAACCATTTGCCTCCTGCTCCGAACATATTCGGAGAAGGTCGAGGCGAGATGCGCGAGCTTGGGCGTTGGAGCTTGAGTTCGCGGAGATGAATAAGCAAAGGAGGAAGAGGGCGTAGGTGAGAAGGTGAATCCTTATCCCTTATATATAGGCGGACAAAACTCGCTTATCTCCCAAGCGCCACCATCAATGGCACGGTTGGGTTACCCACGCCCGTATTGATGAGAATCCCGGAATAAGGGGAACATGATCTCTGCTTCGACAACACGTGCCAAGGGAACCGCTTCGCTAAACGTGCTGAGGTGGTATAGTAAAAAACGATTCAAACAAAGGCTTGGTAGCGGTGTGATGTCACGCTGCATAATACGTCAGCAGATTGAACTAAGTGTACATTTTTATTGTCTCTACGGTGGAATGTGGAATTTATTTTGCAGAGCCGGACACTATCCCGGTGTTCCTGATCTTCTCTGGATTATTCAAGGGAGGAACCTGCCTTGCAATGCCGAACAATATGCGCGCCGGACTTATCATCATTGAAGCCTGGTTCAGGGGCTACTGAGGGAGTCCTGGACTAGGGGGTGTCCGGACAGTCGGACTATCAATATCCGCCGGACTCCAAGACTACGAAGATACAAGATTGAAGACTCCGTCCCGTGTCCGGATGGGACTTTCCTTGGCGTGGAAGGCAAGCTTGGCAATACGGATATGTAGATCTCCTACCATTGTAACCGACTCTGTGTAACCCTAGCCTCCTCCGGTGTCTATATAAACCGGAGGGCTTTAGTCCGTAGGACAACATACATTACAACAATCATACCATAGGCTAGCTTCTAGGGTTTAGCCTCTTTGATCTCGTGGTAGATCTACTCTTGTACTACCCATATCATCAATATTAATCAAGCAGGACGTAGGGATTTACCTCCATCGAGAGGGCCCGAACCTGGGTAAAAACATCGTGTCCCTCGTCTCTTGTTACCATCCGCCTAGACGCACAGTTTGGGACCCACTACCCGAGATCCGCCGGTTTTGACACCGACAATCCTCTTCAACGGAAAGCGAGTGACAACTGTGATCGCATGTGCTTGAAAGTAATGGCGCAGCTTCCTCAAGGCCATGAGAAGGCCGAAAAGCAACTTCTGCACACCAGAGTACCTTGATCTAGCCCCTTGTAGAAGGGAACTGACAAAGTAAACTGGGCGCTGCACCATCTTCTTCTGTTTCTCTTCTTATGGCTGCGGAGATCCATCCTTGCGGAACGTAACTTGTCGTGAAGCCCTCGCTTGTCGTTGGACTCGCTGTCATGTCGGCTGGCTCATCATCCGCCTCCTCTCCGCTACTAACGCAACACTAACCACTTGATTGGTTGCCGCCAGATATAGCAGCAACTTCTCTTGTGGCTTAGGTGCGACAAGTATTGGAGAGGAGGATAGGTATCTCTTCAAGTCTTGCAGCGTAGCCTCCGCTTCGAGTCCATTTCATTGACCTGCCTTTTTCAAAATTTTGAAAATGGCAGGCGCTTCAGCAGATTTAGAGATGAACCTACTGAGAGCAGCAACACAGCCGGCAAGTCTTCGCACATCCTTGACACGCTTCGGTGCTTCGATCTGTTCAATGGCTTTGATCTTGTTGGGATTGGCTTCGATCCCCCGCTGAGATACGAAGAATCTGAGAAGCTTGCCGAAAGAAACTCCAAACACGCACTTCTCGGGATTCAATTTGAGATTGATCTTGCGCAGATTTGCAAAAGTCTCGTCCAAATCTTGTATCAAAGTTTCTCTGTCCTTGCTCTTGACCACTATGTTATCCATGTAAGCTTCTACATTTCTGATCAACTGTGTCTCAAAAGCATGACTGACTACTCTTGCAAATGTTGAACCAGCATTCTTTAATCCGAACTTCATCCTCTTCTGCCATGAAGATCTGATGATATCCTGAGTATGCATCAAGGAATGAAAGCAGATCACACCCTGCTGTGGAGTCGACAATCTGGTCAATGCGCGGCAAGGGAAACGGATCCTTGGGACAAGCTTTATTAACATCGCTGAAGTCAATACAAAGCCTCCACTTCCCGCTTGCTTTGGCGCACGACTCACCGGATTGGCTAACCACGTTGGATGGAGTACTCCTGACCAGGCCTGCCTGCTTCCAATTTCTTGATCTCTTCAAAGAATGAACTCTTGTTGCTCTCTCGCTTGCTTCCTAACTCTCTCCTTGACGGGCCGTGAGGTGAGGGCATTTACGAGGTGGTGCTAAATTACTTCCCGGGAACACCGGGATGTCGATGGTTGCCATGCAAACACATCGACATTCGCCAGCAGAAAGCAACGAAGCGCTTCCTATTTAGGGTCAAGCGTGGCAATCGATGGTGAAGGTACCACCAGTGCCGCCCTCCTTGGCGCCACTTTCCTAGTCTCGTGTCGTTGTCTTTGCCTTCTTGCACTTGCTGGTGGAGCTCGATGGTGCGTCCTCGACGGTAGCGCAGACCAAGAGGTGCGCTTGCCGAGTGGGCATCGAGCTACTCTGCCGGACTTGGTCTTCTTCTTCCCCGGAGCTTCAAGCAAGTGGTTTGCGCTCTGCTGCGCTGCTTGCTTCCCGGTAGATCTTGTCGGTACAGATAAGCGCATCTTTCTTGTCGCCATGGACAAAAATAACATTTATCGGACCAGGCATCTTGAGCACGTTGTAAGCATAGTGAGAGGCTGCCATGAACTTGGCAAGCGCTGGACGGCTGAGTATTCCATTGTAGGGCAATGGGAAATCAGCAACGCCAAACGTGACTCTCTCTCACGAAGTTCAGCTCGCTGCCAAAAGTTACTTGGCATGTGATCTTCCCTTCGCTTGCTCCTTCCCGGTTGATTCCTTGAAAGTGCCGTCTCTTCGAGCTCATTGTCGGGGATCTGGAGCTTCTTGAGCACCGCGGAAGAGATCAGATTCAGGCCGGCCCCGCCGTCAACCAACATCTTCGTGACCTTGAGGTTGCGGATGGTTGGCAAAACCAACATCGGTAAGCACCCGACCGCAGTGATGCGGTCAGGGTGATCCTCAACGTCGAAGATGATGGGCGTGCTGGACCACTTCAGGGGTTTGCGCGACTCGACGGATGGTTCTGCTACGTTCACTTCCCGCACCCAACTGTTTGAGTTGGCGGTGCGAGGTGTGCAGAGAAGCACCGCCGTCGACGCACAAAACCTCCGTTGCCTTCTGAAACTCATGTTCGTCGGTCTCATCTTCCTCCATCTCGTAATCTTCGTCTTCATCCTCATCCTTGTTGCGGCCGCGGCGAGGCCTGTCTCCTTGCCGCTGCTTGGCCTTGCCGCGGTGCCCTCCCCGGGCGGGACGCTTCTTGCCGGATCCTCCGCCATCTTCCTGGGCCTTCTCCTTGGCGCGGCGCTCGTATTCGGCTTTCTGTAGCTCTGCCATCTGCTCAACCTTCTTGCAAGCTTGGAGGTCATGGCCCTTGGTGCGGTGGATCTTGCAGTACTGCTTGCCAGAGCCATTCTGCTTGTCGGCGGCTACCACAGCCTCGCCGGAGTCACCAGCTTTAGCCTTCTCGGAACTGCCTCCGTTGCCGGACCGCTCGACAACCAGCACATCCTTAGCCTTTCTTTCGTTGTTCCGCCTCCGATTCTTCTTTTTGCCGGAGGGGCGCCCTCACCGCCGATCCTTCGCTCCTGCGTTTTCTCCGGGAGTTTCCTTCCTTCCTCAAAGACGCACACTTGTCGGCCGAGCATATAGCTCACGACATCTCTGATTTGCACATCGCCATCTCCTCCTCATCTCGCGGTTACGCGACGTTTCGATGGAACGCGCCGATAACCCGCGCGGGTGGACGCTCGGGATGTTGCGCCGCACTGGCTGAATCTCTCAGATGTACTTGCGCAGGGTTCTCCTTCCTTCGGGCGAAGCAGATGAAGGTCGCTTCGCCATGGGGCTTGTGGCGCCTATGAAGGCGCCGACAAACCGATGGCACAAGTCCGCCACGAAGAGATGGAGTTGTCCGGCAAGTGCATGAGCCAAGATCGGCGACAAGGCTTGAGCACCGCCGAAGTAGTTGGCGAGGATCTTCTCGTCGCGCCCCCGCAGCCCGCACCACGATGGTGTAGATGCCGAGAACTCCGACGGATGTATCCTGCCATCGCACTTCTCGCACGCGTCGCTTGAAGTTCTTGGTATTGGGCCATCGACTCGCCGCAGCTCACGGGTGAACGCAGGGCAACCTATCACAGACGACAAGTCGCTCGTTCTTCTGGCGCATGCATATCGACAAGGGCCCGCGCTGGTCTCGATTGACGCCAAGATTTTCTTCGACGCCTTCGCGAAAAGCGAAGCGTCTTCGTGTCGTTGTTCTTGGAGAACTTGGCGTTGATCGCGGGCGAAGCTCAGGTCCGACGACACGGTGGAGTCGGTGTCGAGGTTGGCCCGGCGAGTCGGCGATCTTGGCCTTCGGGGCGGGGAGTGCACGGTGGTGGCACCCCCAGCGCTCTTGTCAGCGTCGGCTTGCGCCTGGGCGTCTTGCCGGGGCTTCGATGTGCTCGGTTGCCGGGGCTTGTCGCCGTTGGCAAAGCCGATGAGGCTCGATGGTGGCCTCCGCCGCCGATCTTGTGCGGGCGCCGAGGGTAATCCAGAAGCAGTGGGCTCGCGGCGCTTCCTCCGAGTCTTGGGTGGCGGCGGTGAGCGACGCGAGGTATGGATATTCTCAAAATTCTAACAGTTTTAGAAGGAGAAACATCTCGCCCAGCGACCAAGATGCGCGCCGTGCGGCGATGTCGATGTGTATGTTGGCCTCGAAGGCCCCGCGACTCCACCAGCTTGGCCTTGTTCCATCGCGAGCACGGTGCTAGGAGCACCATGGCGTTGTCGATCCTGCACTTCGAGGAGGAGCGTGGATGTACAAACGCTGAAGCTTATGGGCCTTGTCCTTGACCTCGTGACGACGCGGAGTCCCACCGTCGGCGCCCTCGCGCTCGCCGGCGCCCACCCCACCGCCCGCTTGCTCCGTGGCGGTAGGATAGTCGCAGACGGAGCGGCCACCTCCGAAGCCTTCTTCTTCGGTGGCATGTCGATGAAGATGTTGATGTAGCGCGCGCAGACGACGGATCAGATACGCACGACCTCGACGCCCCCCTACCTGGCGCGCCAAAGATGTCGTGGGGAACGAACTCCTATGGGGCAGGGGCCCTTTTCGGTCCGGCAAGGGAGTAGAGGGCGCACGAAGAGCAGATCGAGGCGAAAGCACGCGGGGGATTTTACCCAGCTTCGGAGCTCTCCGGAGAGATAAAAATCCTACTGCTGCTTTGTGTTTCTATTCTGTTCTTGCTCAAGAGCGTAGATGTGTTGTAGTGTCGAATGAGTCGAACCGAACCCCTTCTATGTGCGCATGGGCCTCCTTTTTATAGGTTAAAGGTCACCGATGTGGCAGCGAGAAAGAGGGGTAAAGAGTAAAATGGGGTTGGTACAACCGCTACTGTGATGCCCCCTACCTAACACCGACGGCGGGGACAAGGGCATTTAATGCCCGTCCGGTCGCCTAAACAAAGGCAGGAAGCGACCGTTAGGGCGCCACCGATCGCCACGATGGCCTCCTCGTCATCTTCTTCTTGCCACCTCGACCGCTTGGTCTGACAGCTACCCGCCACGCACTAGGAGCGATCTGCGGCGACACGTCGCTGAATGTGCCGGAGCTTGGCGCAGAGTGGTGGCCGCCGCGTGGCAAGCGCCTTGCCTTGATCGCTATCTGTCGCCCAGAAGCTTGCCGTCATTGGGTCTTGGTTGGCCTTCCCAGCAAGCTCCTCTTGCCGGGGTCTTGTCCTTCCCGGCAAGCTCCTCTTGCCGGGGTTCTGTCTTCTCAGCTAACACTTTGTTCTTGAATGGCAGTAAATAGGAATAGCGGAGGGTCTTGGCGGACGCCCGGCAAGCCTTGCCGCGGGGCGCTGCGACTGCCCGTGCACAAGTTCGGGGTACTAAGGTACCCCTACTTTAGTACACCGACAGCTGGGATTCCCACTCCACCCGTTCGTTCACGGACTGATGTACTACTACGGGCTGGACTTCCATGATCTACCCCCCCAATTCCATCCTCAACATCTCGGCATTTATTGTCGTGTGTGAGGCCTTCCTCCGCATCCCACCTCACTTCGGGCTATGGCTGATAACCTTCAATGTGAAGCCGAAGGTGGTGAGCGGCCAACAAGCAGAGTGCGGAGGAGCCATGGTGGGAAAATGCCCAATGTCACCTGGCCCGAAGGCTCCTTCGTGGAGACCGTCAAAGGATGGCTGTCGGGGTGGTTCTACATCACTGAGCCGTGCGACACCAACTGGGCGGCGGCTCCCGCATTCCGATCTGGAGTCCCGATGCGGCTCACCTCCTGGTAGGAGAAGGGCCTGTCCTGGGGCTCATCGGACGAGCTGACAGCGCTCCAGACGTGCGTCCAGAGCATGATAAACAAGAAAGTCAAGCTCATCAACATGATCCAGATTATGCTCGTCCGCCGGATCCTTCTGTGCCAACGCCGGACTTGCTATTTGTGGGAGTTCGATCCGGCCAAGCACCAGACGCTACTAGAGCTCTTCGGCACGATGCACGAAGATATCTAGAAGGTGCTCTTTAAGGCCAGCAAGACGCCACCACTCACGACCGAGGACCGTGGGCATAGCTTAACTCGCCTTGCTAATCCGGTAAGTTCTTTCATTGTTTCAAGGTGTACCCTTTACTTGCATATTCAAGGAAGGCATCTATGCCTCCTTATCAATTTTTTCAGGACTGGACAGAGATAGCGAAGCGGATTAACTGTCCGGCTCCGCTGCTTGAAGGCCCAGAAACCCCGCTTCTGACGAAGATGCTGTTTCTGGTGCCTTATGAGGTGCCGCAAAAGAAGGCCCATGGGACCAGAGGTGGTCTCTGCTGCAAGGGCACTTCGGACGCGATGTCCGAAGACGCCGAGGCTCACTCCTCCACCGAAGATGACGAGGAAGAGGAGGAAGAAGAAGAAATCCATCCCCCCCTACAGGGGGGGAGAAAAAAGAGGACGTCCTCCACGCAGATGGAGGCCGAGGCGTCCAAGAAGGGGAAAGCTTCCTTCCGGATAGCTCTGCAGCGGCCACCGACAGCAGCTGGGAGTGGGAGCTCAGGGAGAAGCCCCTGGCCAAGTCGTAAGTGTTCAGACACATTCATGTATCCGGCCTCTTTGCTTCATTGTTTTAATGTGCTGAATTATGCATTTGCAGTCCGGCTCGGTCCAACCTCAAGCGGTCCTTATCTTCAGAGGATTCGCTGGACCCAACAGCGATGGACAGCGGGACCCTTCCATCGGCCACCCCTCCCCGGCACCTGGATGGTGCCGAGGCATCGTCCCGAAGGATCCCCGGCCCAGGAGAGAATCCGGAGGCCGTCAGGGAGGCGCCGGAGGGTGAAGCCTCGGCTGCCGGACACATGGGGGAGCAGACCCCCATGGATACTGACTATGGGGGCCGTATTCAATTCGGCCCTCATCCGAATATATTTCTGGAGACCCATATGGCTCCAGAATAAGGCAAGCAACCCTATTTGAAGGAAGGGGGCGTGCCTATCCTCCCGGTGACCTCTGTCCAACCAGAGGCACCGGACACTTTGCTGGAAACGCTTCAAGGCGAACACCGTACCCTTATGGGTACGGTGATTGAGCGGATCCAGTCCGCAAAGAGCGGATTGACCGAAGCCTGCACTAGCCTTCTAACAGGCTTTGAGGTAAGTAATGCAATTGTAAAGAGAATGTCATAGTATAGACAGTAGCCCCTGATACTCTGTCCGGTGTTCGGAAAGAAAATCCGAACAGAGGATCAAATATTTTTCACAGGAGTCTAATCTAATATGTCTATGTGAATAAGCATGTGTCGCTGCTGACTGCGACCGCTCACACTGCAGAAGTCTCTGGACTGAAGCAGAATCTAGAGCGGGCCGAGGAAGAGCTCGACCTTGTGAAGAAGCAGCTGGAGGACAGTCAAGGGATGCAATAACCTTGTATATATTCAGGAAGGATGAATAAATCGTGCTGACTAAAGTGTCATGAGTTTTATTAGGGGCAACAACTGAGGTAAAGGCCCTCAAGAAGGCGATGGCCGAGGCCGAGGACAAGGCGGCCAAGGAGTGGGCCGCACGCGAAAAGCATGAGGCCCGGGTCAATGAGGTCCAGCAAGAGCTCCAGGACGCCGTCAAGAAGTACGAATCCTTGGAGCGCGATTTTAAGGAGCAAGAGTCCGAACTTGCCAAGGCCCGCCAGAGCGCACAAGATGCCCGGGATGAAGCCCAGGTTGCCCTGCAGGAAATCCAGGCGGCCAAGAAGATCATGGCGAGTAAAGCTTTCATTATGCAGAGCAGATCTGTGAAGGAAAGGTTCCTTTTACTTACAGGGATTTGGAGCTCTCTAGGGGCGTTTGTAGATTTGCCGCGCAGCATGTCAGATGCTGCAGAATTCTATCGAGCCGAAGAGGGGAGCTATACGGAGAAGCTATTCTGGTCGCAATTCCTTGGAGCAGAACATCCAGTGCCCTTTAGCGATCAGCTGAAACAGCTAGTCCAGCTGCATAGGGCAACCAAACTAGCCATGAAGGATTTGATAATCCGGCTATGGCCTGCCGAAGCCATTCCCGGCAGCTACTTCAGACTCGTGAAGCAGCTTGCTAACGCCTGCCCTCGGCCTAAAGCCATCAAGTGGTCGGTCTGTATCGAAGGCGCGCGGATGGCCTTTGCCCACGCTAAGATGCATTGGGCGAAGATGGACGCCACGAAGCTGATGACCGAGGGGCCGCCCGAGAGCAAGGAGCACCGCCAACCCCAACTGTATTCCGACAGTAACCTGGAGGGATCCCGCCTTGTGGCGGAGCAATGTGCTAAGGATATCATATTCCCATGAACACACTCGTGTTATCCTGTCCTGTATTATGAAATAGATTTGTTATGTAATATAATGTCTGTTATTTAAAATTTTACCTCCTGTGCGGCTGTTTTGTTAAATCTGAGAGTTGGCCAGTCGTCAGCTTCTGCCCCCTCATAGGTAGTATGGGGGTGTTCGGGATAAATCTAAACACTCTTTATCTAAGGTTTTGGTCCTTTAAGGAGGTGTTTAGTGCAACGAACTAGGCAATCAGACTATGCGGCTTTACTAATCTCACTTAGCCATAGGAGTTCGATAAGAAAAATTTGGGTGCAGCCCCTAGTGTTCGGAAGTCCGAACTTGGGGCTCTATACACGCCTGATCGGATAGAAACTGATTCATCGCATAATGTGGGAAAAATCGCTAAGGATTTGCAACCTCTCGAATAGTTGATCGGCTCTCGCCGCATCATGATAGTCAGTTATCGGCTTTCTCTACTGAGGTGCTCATCCGGAAGAACCGGGACACAATCACAGTAGTTCTCCCTTTACTACCCTAGCCGATATAGCGGAACGTAAGGTAGTAAGCACAGGGAGCTGGGCAACCCAACTATTGACCAAAGACATGATTCAAAGCCGATGCATATAATGCTATAAGTTCGGGGTGCCGAACTGTACTGTAAAAGTGTTCGGACTTTGTAGCCGTATTGTGGGGTATGGTGAATCCCCTGGCGAATTAAGTTGTACCAGAGTGTACGAGCGCAATTGATAAGAATATATAAAGAAAAGGAGAAAATCAAGTAATAAGCTGACGCTGCAAATATGGAGCTACAAATTATTTTCCATTGTAATTTGATTAATACGTCAAGGCGTACTTGTACAAGTAATGCAATAAGCAAATAAGGCTATTTGACATGCCATGACCAAGGGCGAGCTGCGTGCGGGTTTTTAAAACAGGTATAACGATCGTTAGCAGAGACCACCTGGGGGTTCCCTTGTACATCAGAGCTTCTTGCCTTCTTGGTGTATCCATCCCTTGATAGGTTCGATGATCAGGTTATCAGAAAAAGCCTCAGAAAGAGAAAAACCTGAAAGAAAAAGAAAAGTGAAGGTATGCGGGTCCAGGAGCGGAGGAGCCGCATTATGGACCACGGTCTAGCTGTTTCTCCGTCTATGCCCGTGGTATTTTAAGTGTGTAGTTATGTAGGCGCGGCACGAGTATCGCCGCCTTGTTGGGACTGGGATGGAGGCCAAATTTCGAGTCAAGCACTGGACAAGCTAGACTGTCATGCTACAGAGTAGTTCGGACTCGCTTGACGGTGTCCAGAAGCTTGGCTGTTGAATTGCGGTTATGCCTGAAAAGGTCGCTCTGTACTTCTGCTGCAAGGGCCGCGGTGTGCTCCTCAGTACGGAGGGAGCGTTCCGTGTTTTCATTAACTGTTATAACACCGCGTGGTCTGGGCATCTTGAGCTTGAGGTAAGCATAGTGCGGCACCGCATTGAAGCGAACAAATGCGGTTCGTCCAAGTAGTGCGTGATAGCCGCTGCGGAAGGGGACGATATCGAAGATCAATTCTTCGCTTCGGAAATTACCCGGGGATCCGAAGACCACTTCCAGTGTGATTGAGCCCGTACAGCAGGCCTCTACACCTGGTATGACACCTTTAAAGGTGGTTTTTGTGGGCTTGATCCTTGAGGGATCGATACCCATTTTTCGCACTATATCCTGATGGAGCAGGTTCAGGCTGCTGCCGCCGTCCAAGAGGACTCGCGTAAGGTGGAATCCATCAATGATTGGGTCAAGGACCAGTGCGACTGAACCGCCATGATGAATACTGGTCGGATGGTCCCTGCGATCGAAGGTGATCGTACAGGACGACCATGGGTTGTATTTCGTATGATCGGCTCCGTCACGTAGATGTCCTCGAGTAAAGGCTATGCGCGCCTCTTGGGGATATGGGTAGCGTATATCTTGTTTACCGGTTTGACTTGGGGGGGCTTCTTCTTTCCCCCTGTGTTCGGTGGCCGGGGTTCCTCGTCATCGTCCTTGCTTTGCGACCCCTTCTCCTTGTTCTCGGCGTCTAACTTGCCGGCCTGTTTAAAAACCCAACACTCTCTGTTGGTATGATTGGCTTGTTTATCAGGAGTGTCGTGGATTTGACATGGACGACGAGTATGCGGTCCAAACTGAACGGGCCCGAATTGTTTCTATTAAATGGCTTCT
Source organism: Aegilops speltoides (assembly GCA_021437245.1). NCBI lineage: Eukaryota > Viridiplantae > Streptophyta > Magnoliopsida > Poales > Poaceae > Aegilops > Aegilops speltoides. Next base: position 333,011,959 of record CM038143.1, read on the forward strand.
TCCCCTGACCGTACTTAGAGCCACTGAATCTGGCGTTGACGGTCATTTCTTCGGTGTTGTCACCGTTGCTTCGACGCTTGTGTCTATTGCGTCATGGCTTGCCGTTGCTGTTCCTGGCCTCAGAAGTACCAGGTTTGCTTGCCTGATTATTGCTACGGGCTAGCCAGATATCCTCGCCCGTGCAAAAGCGGGTCATAAGTGTCGTAAGGGCTGCCATGGACTTCGGCTTTTCTTGGCCGAGGTGTCGGGCGAGCCATTCGTCACAGATGCTATGTTTAAAGGCTGCTAAGGCTTCAGCATCCGGACAGTCGAGGATCTGGTTCTTTTTAGTTAAGAACCTAGTCCAGAATTTCCTGGCTGACTCATGCTATGTCTTGAGCTTGCGTTGGTTTTCCTTGAAGAGGAAAGGGTGATGCAGCAAAGTAGCATAAGTATTTCCCTCAGTTTTTGAGAACCAAGGTATCAATCCAGTAGGAGGCTCCTCAAAAGTCCCACGCACCTACACAAACGAACAAGAACCTCGCAACCAACGCAATAAAGGGGTTGTCAATCCCTTCACGGCCACCTGCAAAAGTGAGATCTGATAGAGATAATATGATAAGATAAATATTTTTGGTATTTTTATGATATAGATTGGAAAAGTAAAGATGCAAATAAAAGTAGATGGTAAACTTATATGATAAAATATAGACCCGGGGGCCATAGGTTTCACTAGTGGCTTCTCTCAAGATAGCATAAGTATTACGGTGGGTGAACAAATTACGGTCAAGCAATTGATAGAAAAGAGAATAATTATGAGATTATCTAGGCATGATCATGTATATAGGCATCACGTCCGTGACAAGTAGACCGACTCCTGCCTGCATCTACTACCATTACTCCACACATCGACCGACTCCTGCCTGCATCTAGAGTATTAAGTTCATAAAGAACAGAGTAACGCATTAAGAAAGATGACATGATGTAGATGGATAAACTCATGCAATATGATATAAAATTCATTTTTTTATCCTCGATGGCAACAATACAATACGTGCCTTGGTGCCCCTACTGTCACTGGGAAAGGACACCGCAAGATTGAACCCCAAGCTAAGCACTTCTCCCATTGCAAGAAAGATCAATAGTAGGCCAAACCAAACTGATAATTCGAAGAGACTTGCAAAGATAACATAATCACACATAAAAGAATTCAGAGGGGATTCAAATATTTCTCATAGATAAACTTGACCATAAACCCACAATTCATCGGATCTCAACAAACACACTGCAAAAAGAATAACATTGAATAGATCTCGAAGAAGATCGAGGAGAACTTTGTATTGAGATTTAAAGAGAGAGAAGAAGCCATCTAGCTAATAACTATGGACCCGAAGGTCTGTGGTAAACTACTCACAACTCATCGAAAGGGCCTTGGAGATGATGTAGAGGCCCTGCATGGTCGATTCCCCCTCCGGCGGAGCGCCGACGAAGGCTCCAAGATGGGATCTCGCGGATGCAGAAGGTTGCGGCGGTGGAATTAGGTTTTCGTGGTGCTCCTCGATGGTTTCAGGGTACGTGGGTCGATGGACGCTCGAGGGGCCCACGAGGGTGGGGGCGCGCCGGGCACCCTCGTGGCTGCCTCCTTTGTTGCTTGACGTCCACTCCAAGTCCCCTGGATCATGTTTGTTCCAAGAAAATCGCTCCCAAAGGTTTGATTCCGTTTGGACTCCATTTGATATTTCTTTTCTTCGAAACATTGAAATAGGCAAAAAAAATAGCAATTCGGGCTGGGCCTCCGGTTAGTAGGTTAGTCCCAAAAATGATATAAAAGTGTAAAGTAAAGCCTATAAACATCCAAAATGGGTAATATAATAGCATGGAACAATAAAAAATTATAGATACGTTGGAGATGTATCACGCATCCCCAAGCTTAATTCCTACTCGTCCTCGAGTAGGTAAATGATAAAAACAGAATTTTTGATGTGGAATGCTACCTAGCATAATTATCAATGTAATTTTCTTTATTGTGGCATGAATGTTCAGATCCAAATGATTCAAAATAAAAGTTCATATTGACATAAGAAATAGTAACACTTCAAGCATACTAACTAAGCAATCATGTCTTCTCAAAATAACATGGCATTAGAAGGTTTATCCCTACAAAATCATATAGTTAGGCTATGTTTCATTTTCATCACACAAAATACTCCCATCAAGAACAACCCCGGTTTCAGCCAAGCAATTGGTTCATACTTTTTAACGTGCTTCAGCCTTTTTCAACTCTCACGCAATACATGAGCATGAGCCATGGATATAGCACTGTGGGTGGAATAGAATATGATGATGGAGGTTGTGTGGAGAAGACAAAAAAAGAGAAAGTCTCACATTGACGAGGCTAATCAACGGGCTATGGAGATGCCCATCAATTGATGTCAACATGAGGAGTAGGGATTGCCATGCAACGGATGCAATAGAGCTATAAATGTATGAAAGCTCAACAAAAGAAACTAAGTGGGTATGCATCCAACTTGCTTGCTCACGAAGACCTAGGGCATTTTTAGGAAGCCCATCGTAGGAATATACAAGCCAAGTTCAATAATGAAAAATTCCCACTAGTATATGAAAGTGACAACATATGAGACTCTCTATATGAAGAACATGGTGCTACTTTGAAGCACAAGTGTGGAAAAGGATAGTAACATTGCCCCCTTTTATTTATTTATTTTTTTTCTTTTTTTTTTTGGGCCTTTCTTTTTTTCTTTTGGCCTTTCTTTTTTTTTCTTTTTTTCTTTGGCCTTTCTTTTTTTCTTTTTGGCCTTTTTTTTTATTTGGGGACAATGCTCTAATAATGATGATCATCACACTTCTATTTATTTACAACTCATGAATTACAACTCAAAACTAGAACAAGATATGACTCTATATGAATGCCTCTGACAGTGTACCGGGATGGGCAATGAATCAAGAGTGACATATATGAAAAATTATGCATGGTGGCTTTGCCACAAATACGATGTCAACTACATGATCATGCAAGGCAATATGACAATGATGATGTGTGTCATGATAAACGGAACGGTGGAAAGTTGCATGGCAATATATCTTGGAATGGCTATGGAAATGCCATAATAGGTAGGTATGGTGGCTGTTTTGAGGAAGATATAAGGAGGTTAATGTGTGATAGAGCGTATCGTATCACTGGGTTTGGATGCACCGGCGATTTTTGCACCAACTCTCAAGGTGAGAAAGGGCAATGCACGGTACCGAAGAGGCTAGCAATGATGGAAAGGTAAAAGTGCGTATAATCCATGGACTCACATTAGTCATAAAGAACTCATATACTTATTGCAGAAGTTTTATTAGCCCTCGAAGCAAAGTACTACTATGCGTGCTCCTAGGGGGGAGGTTGGTAGGAGTTAACCATCGCGCGCCCCCGACCTCCACTCAAGGGAAGGCAATCAAAAGAGCACCCCATGCAATAAATTTGTTACACAACTTTTACCATACATGCATGCTACGGGACTTGCCAACTTCAACACAAGTATTCTTTAAATTCATAATCACCCAACTAGCATGAATCTAATATCACTACCTCCATATCTCAAAAAAATTATGAAGTATCAAATTGCTCATAGCATCCAATTCACTTCCTATGATAGTTTTTATTATACCCAACTTGGATGCCCATCGTTCTAGGACCAATTTTATAACCATAGAAAATACAATGCTGTTCTGAGAGACTCTCAAAATAATATAAGTGAAGCATGAGAGATTAACAATTTCTACAAAATCAAGCCACCGCCGTGCTCTAAAAGATTTAAGTGAAGCACTAGAGCAAAACTATCTAGCTCAAAATATATAAGTGAAGCACATAGAGTATTCTAATAAATTCCAATCAAGTGGATTTCTCCCAAAAGGTGTGTACAGTAAGGATGATTGTGGTAAACTAAAAAAACAAAGACTAATATCATACATGATGCTCCAAGCGAAACACATATCATGTGGTGAATAAAAATATAGCTCCAAGTAAAGTTACCGATGAATAAAGACGAAAGATGGGATGCCTTCCAGGGCATCCCCAAGTTTAGGCTTTTGGTTATCCTTGAATATCTTGGGGTGCCATGGGCATCCCCAAGCTTAGGCTCTTGCCACTCCTTATTCCATAGTCCATCAAATCTTTACCCAAAACTTGAAAACTTCACAACACAAAACTCAACAGGAAATCTCATAAGCTCCGTTAGTGCAAGAAAGAAAAACCACCACATAAGGTACTGTAATGAACTCATTATTTATTTATATTGGTGTTAAACCTACTGTATTCCAACTTATCTATGTTTCATACCCACCGATACTAGCCATAGATGCATCAAAATAAGCGAACAACACACGAAAAACAGAATCTGTCAAAAACAGAACAGTCTGTAACAATCTGTAACTCTCGAATACTTCTGGAACTCTAAAAATCCTACCAAAATAGGAAGTCCTGGGAAATTTTTCTATTGATCTACATCAAAAAGAATCAACGCAAAAGCACGTTTCTGTGAATTACTAAAATTATTTTCATGCGCGCAAAGTTTCTGTTTTTCAGAAGAATCAAATTAACTATCACCATAGGTTATCCTATAGGTTCTACTTGGCACAAACACTAATTAAAACATGAAAACACATCTAAACAGAAGCTACATGAAATATTTATTACTAAACAGAAGCAAAAACAAAAAACAAAAATAAAATTGGGTTGCCTCCCAACTAGCGCTATCGTTTAACGCCCCTAGCTAGGCATAAAAGCGAGGATAGATCTAAGTAGTGCCATCTTTAATTTTTAGTTTTTTAGCAAAGTCATGCTCGAATCCGGGAGGTTCTTTACGTTTCCCTTCATACTCTAAAATTTCTAGATCTAAAGAATCCAACCACTTATTGCAAAGAGTAATCAACATATTCATGCGGTGAAGATTTCCGCTAACACTCTTAAGTGGTTCAAGAGACTTTTGTAAGATTTTTGTTACTTCGCAAATCTTTTCAAACACTTGTGTTCCTTCTTGGGTAGGATGTGGCTCCCCTTTTTGAGGTAGTGTTCCCACTATTCCCTCCATAATTTCATGCGCAATACTGGGGTCAATTTCAATAAAATTTCCTTTGGCAATGCAATCCAAGGATTGTCTATGGGACATATTTAGCCCAACATAAAAATTGTGAAGTAGAATTCTAAAATTCACCTCTAGGGTGCAATTACGATAAGATTCCATCATCCTATACCAAGCATCTTTTAAGTTTTCTCCTTGCCTTTTCTTGAAGTGAAGAACTTCAAACTCGGGAGACATAGGAGTGGATAAGGGACTAGCCATAACGACGAGATAAACAATTTAACACACGAGCACACAAAAGGCAAGCGAAATAGAGAGGGGAATGGAAAAGAGAGGGTGAATAAAACTGCAAGGGTGAAGTGGGGGAAAGGAAAACGAGAGGCAAATGGCAAATAATGTAATGCGAGGGAGATGATTTTGTGATGGGTACTTGGTATGTCTTGACTTGAGCGAAGACCTCCCCGGCAACGGCGCCAGAAATCCTTCTTGCTACGTCTTCAGCTTGTGTTGGTTTTCCTTGAAGAGGGAAGGGTGATGCAGCAAAGTAGCATAAGTATTTCCCTCGGTTTTTGAGAACCAAGGTATCAATCCAGTAGGAGGCTCCTCAAAAGTCCCACGCACCTACACAAACAAACAAGAACCTCGCAACCAACGCAATAAAGGGGTTGTCAATCCCTTCATGGCCACTTGCGGAAGTGAGATCTGATAGAGATAATATGATAAGATAAATATTTTTGGTATTTTTATGATATAGATTGGAAAAGTAAAGATGCAAATAAAAGTATATGGTAAACTTATATGATAAAAGATAGACCCGGGGCCATAGGTTTCACTAGTGGCTTCTCTCAAGATAGCATAAGTAGTACGGTGGGTGAACAAATTACTGTCAAGCAATTGATAGAAAAGCGAATAATTATGAGATTATCTAGGCATGATCGTGTATATAGGCATCACGTCCGTGACAAGTAGACCGACTCCTGCCTGCATGTACTACTATTACTCCACACATCGACCGACTCCTGCCTGCATCTAGAGTATTAAGTTCATAAAGAACAGAGTAACGCATTAAGAAAGATGACATGATGTAGATGGATAAACTCATGCAATATGATATAAACCCCATCTTTTTATCCTCGATGGCAATAATACAATACGTGCCTTCGGCATCATGATTTTTGGAATGAACGTGATCCAGAAAACTTGGAGTGCAAGCCAGGGGAGCATCGAGGAAGCCACGAGATAGGGGGGCGCGCCCACCACCCCTGGGCGTGCCCTCCACCCTCGTGGGCCCCTTGAGGCTCCCCCGACCGACTTCTTTCGCCTATATGAGCCTACGTACCCTAAAACATCAAAGCAGAAGATAGATCGGGAATTCCGCCGCCGCAAGCCTCTGTAGCCACCAAAAACCTCTCGGGAGCCCGTTCCGACACCATGCCGGAGGGGGAATCCATCATCGGTGGCCGTCTTCATCATCCCGGCGCTCTCCATGACGAGGAGGGAGTAGTTTACCCTCGGTATGTACCAGTAGCTATGTGTTTGATCTCTCTCTCTCTCTCTCTCGTGTTCTCTCTATGGCACGATCTTGATGTATGCCATTATAGTTGGATCTTATGATGTTTCTCCCTGTAGGATCGGAAGTATGTCTAGAGGGGGGGGTGATTAGACTACTTGACAACTTAAAAATTTTGCCTTTTGATTGGAGTGGATTCTTAGCAAGTTCACAATGATAACCAAGTCAAGTATCACCCTACACATGCAATTCTAGAGTTGTGGCAGCGGAAAGTAAATTGCACGTATAGTAAATGAGAGGTGGAGAAGAGCAAACGCAAGTTGGTGACACGGAGATTTTTTTCTCGTGGTTCCGATAGGTGGTGCTATCGTCAATCCACGTTGATGGAGACTTCAACCCACGGAGGGTAACGGCTGCGCGAGTCCACGGAGGGCTCCACCCACGAAGGGTCCACGAAGAAGCAACCTTGTCTATGCCATCATGGCTTACGCCCACGGAGGACTAGCCTTACTCGGGGTAGATCTTCACGAAGTAGGCGATCTCCTCGCCCTTACAAACTCCTTGGTTCAACTCCACATCATGACGGAGGCTCCCAAGAGACACCTAACCAATCTAGGAGGCACCACCCTCCAAAAGGTAATAGATGGTGTTGGTGATGATGAACTCCTTGCTCTTGTGCTTCAAATGATAATCTCCCCAACACTCAACTCTCCTCACTGATTTGGCTGTGGTGGAGGAAGGGATTGAGTGGAAAGCAACTTGGGAAGGCTAGAAATCAAGTTTCATATGGTGGGAGTGGAGCAACTTGATCTCAACACAAGGGTAGGTAGTTTTCTTCTCGAAATGTAAGGTAGGAGTGGTAGTTCTTTCGATGGCTCTCTCCATGAATGAAGAGGAGGTGGAGGGGTATTTATAGCCTCCACACAAAATCCAACCGTTACACACATTTGACCAATCTCGGTCAGACCGAAGTTGACAACTCGGTGAGACCGAAAGTTCAAATCTTGTGAACGTTGGGATTTTCGGTGGGACCGAAATTACAATCTCGGTTAGTCCGATTCTTCCAAAGTCTAGGGTTTGCCAATTTCGGTGGGACCGACTTTCTCATCTCGGTGACACCGATTTGAGTACAGAAGGTTACAGAAGGTTGGCAACACCAATTTCGGTATGACCGAGTTTGGAATCGGAAAATCCGAAATTCTTAGGGTTTGGGTATATGGCTGAGGTGGTTCATCTCGGTGTGACTGGGTTTAGAATCGGTGGGACCGAGATTACTTATGAGTTTATGTTGGGATGAAAGATTGCTGATAGTTTGAGAGATAAATCACTAAGCACTTAGAGCAACCAGATCATCATCATAACCTCACCCCCTTTTAATAGTATTGGCTTTCCTATGGACTCAATGTGATCTTGGATCACTAAACCAAAAATGGAGTCTTGAGCTTTTGCCAATGTTTTCCTTAGCATTTTGAGGGGTCCACATCATCGGTCATTGCCATACCCATATCATCGAACTTTCGAAATATTCTCAAGAAATGATTAGTTCAATGATATATATGTTGTTATTAATTACCAAAACCACCCGGGATTAGTTGCACTTTCAATCTCCCCTTTTGGTAATTGATGACAACATATAGATCAAAGCTTCGACAAATGATATAATCAATGAATAACATCGTCGCTTTGAGAAGTATGTGATAAGCAAGAGCTCCCCTAAATTTGTGCATTAATTAAGATTTGCGCTTGAATGCAAATGCACAATCGATTAGGATCATGGGTTACTCTTCCATGTCACATACATCTTGGTGGAGCGCACAAAATGATAAGAATGAATAGCATGCACCCAATCACCAAGACATGAGTAAATGATCATACAAGATATGAATGGAATATGATAAGCATCAAGCACACATTAAGCACAAGATGATCAAGCACTCATCAAGATAGAGCAAACGTAGTATCAAACACACGAAGTATCTCAAAGAACTCAAAAGTATCTCAAGGAAAACCGCAAACGAAAAGAGCAAAAACGAGCACTCTCTCTCGAAGCCCTATGATCTATACAATTTTCCCCTTTGGCAACAAGTTACCAAAAGTTCGAAGGTATAGAGCTAATCGTCACTCGGGACTCTGCTGGCGGCTCTGCTGCGCCGATGGAGTGGAGATAGCTGCATCTGCAAAGCTTCGCCAAGTCTGTGGAGCTGGAGGAGTGGATCTTGGAGCTGGTTTGAACCGACGGAGCTGTAGGAGGTCTTGATGTAGTAGCCCCAGGTTCATCCTTTCGAATAGCAGCTGATCTGGGCTTTGTGGGCTGCAGCAGCAGCTGCTCATAGTCATCTCGACCATATCACCTTCCATCTCCTCATGAGTTCTCGCCTTCTCCTCTTAGCTTCCTCGATGTCCGCCTCAAGCTTGTTGACGGTGACTGCACTTCATCACTTGACGCCCAGAGCATGGAACTTATCTTCAACTATCCTCTCAAGGCTCTCCCGAGATCGCACTATGCTGGCCAAAGCGTAGCTCAATTCTCGAGTGGCTTCAAGAAGTTGTTCTCAACGCTCTTGGGCTTCTTCTGCCGCTTCCTTCTCAGCTTTAGCTTGTTTGGCAGCTTCAGACTTAGCATGTCCTTCTACGATGTGGGAGCATCCTCGGTCATCACAATCTCGTTATCCTCATGTTCAGCTGCAGTGGCAAGTGGGGTCTATCCAAATGTAGGTGTCCGTGCCAAACTTGGCATTAATGAGCATCTGAATATGCGGAGCAAACCCACACGACCTCTTTCCGTCTGCTCATTGTCCTCTTGATAGTCTCTACTATCGTGTCCATCACCTTAAAAGGTGTCTTCGATCTAGAATGTGCAGCATGTTGATAGAGTACCCTCTTATCATGCGGTGGTCTCTGACTTAGGCATCAAGGTATGCCTCGAATGGTGTTGGTGGTTGGGAGACCTGCGCTCAAGATAATAGATCAACCAAGCTTCCATATCTCAACATCCTTCTCTTTTACCTCATTGTACATGTTCTTCATTGACTCGTGATTTTTCTTCGAATGCCATACACATCAACATCATCATCCCTTGATACAGTGCATTCGTAAATGCTCTCCATTCTTCAACAGTTGAATGGAATCTCGCCTTCATCATCCATACAATTCGCCATCTGGATAGAAGTGTGCGGTGGCATAGAACCGCATGATCATCTCATCATTCCAAGCAATCGACCGACCAACAAACTCGCAATCCCACAAGCGGTGAAGCTTTCATGCACATGTGGGAAGTAGTCTCTGTGCTCTTCACCGCCGATGTAATCCCGGTCAACGATCTCGTGTCAAGAACAATTGGCTTCTTATCCATGAGCACTGCCTCATAAAAGTCTTGTTGCTCTCTAGTGTGGAATCTTGGGTCAATCTTTGTTCTTCTCCGGTGACATATGGATCTGCTTGCCTCCATAGCCTGAGACCTTTGTCCTTCCTTTCCTTCATATTTTCAGCTCGAGGATGAGCTTCATTATGAACTGGCAGTTTCTGTCTGAGCTTGAGCAAAACATGAGCCTCATCATCTGATTCTGCAGGTGGCACATTGTCCTTCTTCTTCTCTGAAGCAGGTATGTTCCTCACAGTCTTCTTTGGCTTGGCAGCAGGTTTGGCTTGGGCTGCCTTTGCTTGAGCTGATGGCTTAGCTTTTGGAGGTGCTCCTGCCCTGATGGCATCACCCATCAACTTCTGCTTCTAAGGAGGCTGAGGTGCTTCCTCATCAGAATCATCATCATCAGCTTCTTCATGAACTAGCCTCTTCCTCTTGGAAGTCTTCTTGATCTTGCTGGAGGTTTCTTCCATGCTGAGCTTCTGTGCAACAGTGGATTTCTTCACCTTGCTGGTGCCTTTCTTTGACTGTTTCCCTTGATAGCCCTTGGCAACCACTTGCCTTTTTGGCTTAGAGGTTATTTCCTCATCTGCAACAAAGTCTGAATCCTCCTCATCGAATTCCTCTTCCTCCTGCCTCGTAGCAGCTGCAGCAGTCCACTTGGAGTGCTTCTCTCTCCATCATCTGAAAAACTGCTTGCTGCTTCGACTTGTAGCTGCCTCGAATCTCAATCGGCATCTCGACTGTTCGATTGTCACTTCCATCGATATGACCGACAACTTGTGAATAGAATAGGTATAGGCGAATAGAAGAGTTATCACAAACTGCAGAGGATTTTGCAAAAAAAAAGGAATGAGTTCAAACTTTAGTTTTAGGTTTTCACAGAATACATGTCGGTCTGACCGAGTCTATAAATTCGGTGAAACCGAAGTGTCTAAACATACCACATACACCACTTTCGGTTGGACCGAAATGGGTTTCGGTCTAGCCGAGACCACTAGGGTTTCACTAAATCTTCACTTCGGTCTTACCGATTTGCACAACTCGGTTTCACCGAAAAGTGCAGTGCAATGGCCAAAAGCCAAATCGGTCAGTCCGAAAATGTCGAATCGGTCACACCGAGATGTGTTCGGCGGAAACCTAACCCTAAAATTTTCACTCGAATTTTGTTCTATGACCTAAACGGCTGGATAGGGAGATCTCAATCTTGGCAAGAAACTTGACAACGCCTAACGTGCATTGAATCAGCGGTTGAGCACGAGAGGATGAAACTCACCCAATGCGGTGGAGCTTCACCACGGCGGCAACGGCGCGATGAGAAGGACCGCTGACGGCGATGGAGACCAGCGGCGAGGGCGCCTGAGCGATGGCGGAGACGATCCCGAGACCAAGGCGACGACAATAAGGGTTTGAGGGCGGAGCGTTTGAAGAAGTAATCAACGCTCTGTCCTCGGGTATATATACCTTCCGGTGTCGGTGGGACCGAAGTTTGAAAACTCGGTGGGACCGAGATGGTTAAGCGCGATTACACACTTCGTCACGCCGAAATTTGAAACTCGGTTTCACCGAGGTGAAAACCTAGATCAATCCAAGTCATTTGTCCGTCTGATTTGAGTATATCGGTTTGACCGAAAGTACTTAGAAGGTTTTGGAAGTTAGGCTTTTGACGGATCGGTGGCTCCGAGTGCTCCTCACTCGGTCCGTCCAAAAAGTCTTGTTCAAAGTTTGTGATATAAGCATGAATAGAGTTTGAGACAAGAAAGCATAGATAGCTAGGGAGGAACTTAGGCATTCTTGTCCATCCATTTGGTCAAAAAGAAAGAAAACCAAAAGACCAAAGCAACAAATGGATGTCCTTGAATGGATAAAATCATGCATCCAACATGCTCACACAATAAGATAGCAAATGAAATATGTGTCAAACATGCACAAACAAAACACTAACAGCTAGCACACAATTTGGCGATGACTAGGTCATCTATATATGAGTATATTGACTTAGGAGTCAAATGAGAACATTTGATCATAGGTCATACTCATCGCTTAAGCACAAGTGGGGTTACCACTTTTCCATAAAGCATTAATGTGTTCACATCATTAGAAGATGCTTTGACTCATTTCTTTAGAGCAAAGCTCCCCCTTGATGTGAGAACCCCTTTAAAGGGTCAAACTAACCTTGGGTTGTCGTTGAAGACTTCATGTAGATGTTGAAGATGTGGATGCTCAATGTTGATGAAGATCATCAAGAGTTGGGAGCAATCCTTTGGATTCGGCACTTTCAATACCTACATGGGTTAGTCCCACAAGGAACAAACAAGGATATCCATGGACATAGATTGAAGTACACAATAGATGATGTCCATGAAAGCAATGATTACCTTGTCCCTTGACTTACCAACATGAGGGTTTGTGACTCCATGAACTAGTGCAAGATGTGGAAGTTGATTGCACAAGTCCTTGCCAAAATGAATGTGAGTGAAGTATGTTGGCGGAGTCACCCTCAAGAACTCTCTAGTTCTTCTTCTTCGGGATCCACATCATCTTGATGGGAATCCTTGGGGTAGTTGTTGAGCTTGTCGAAGTAGAACTTGAAGTTGCCTTGGGAACCCACTTGACCATGGCCTTGGGTGCTTCAATGAATGCATCAATCTCCTCTTGAAGCTTGTCCTTGCCTTTTAGCTTGTGGTCTTGTGGTGGAAGATCATCTTGAGCTTGTTCCTCGTTTGAAGAAGTAGGATCATACTTCTTCTCTTGAGAGACAAACTTTGGAGTGGGATATTGACCTTCTTCCCATTCAACACCCTCGGCGTTGAACTTTCGCTCAAAACCAATTCCTTGATTCTTCGGTGTCTTCCTTGTTTGCGAACAATTTCTCAAAGCTCTTGCTTCCGCAAGACTCTTGTAGACACCTTTTCTATAATCCCTTTCAATAGACTATTTTCTTGCTCAAGTGAAACTTGGCTTGAAACATTGTTAGTGGAATCAAGAGAATTACTAGAAGTAACAACATTTGATTTAGCATGATTATTGTTACTACTAGATGAAGAATTTTTCTTATGCTTGTCATGCTTAGTTTTGATAGGTGGCAAGAAATTAGACAAGAGAAGTCGTTTGGCAAGATATGAAGAACTCTTCTTTCAAGATCGTCATTGATAGCTTTTAGAAACTCATGTTCTTGCTCTAGATTGAGCTTCTCGAGCGTAGCTTCTCATGAGATCTTAGGAGCTCTCTATGATCTTCTTGAGTTGTTTCATGAGCTAACTTAAGAGTGTTTAGTTCTTTAGTTAGACGCTCAATCTCCTTCATAGCATTGTCATTCGACTCTTCTCGACTATAAAGACTACTAGCATGTTCATCATTACTAAGCTCACTAGATTTATCATGTAAAAGCTCATCTTCACCAAGCAAGTCATCCTCATCACTATCAAAGTCAATAAACTCAGGATGTGATACCTTGGGGCCTTTTGCCATGAAGCATCTTCCAATTCCCTCATTTGGTGAATCAAATATGTCATAGGAGTTGGAGTTGGAGGACACGAGAGCAAGACCGCAACACCTTCATCTTGATCAGATTCGGAGTTGGAGTGATAGCTTCTTTCGAGTGATTGTCGAGTCGGAGCCGAAACCCATTCACCAACATGAGCTTGATGTTTTCTTCTTGTGTAGCTCCTTGATGACTTGTCTTTCCTTTCCGAATCCTTGCTTCTTCGAGAGGATCTTCGCTCATAACGATCATCTCTACTCCTTCTCTCTTTTCGAGGCGACTCTTCTCTTGAGCTTCTTCTTCTTGGAGATTCTTCTCTTCTCTTGTGGGGAGTCGAACACTCATTTGAGTAGTGTCCGGTCTTCCACAATTGTAGCAGTTTCGATCACGACTAGAAGATCTCTTTTCATCATATGATCTAGACTTTGAGCTTCTTTCCTTGCTTCTACTCTTGTAGAATTTGTTGAAGTTCTTCACCATTAGGCTTATCTCTTCATTGGAAACTAGCTTGTCACTTGAGGATGTGGGAGCTTCAACTGCAGCTTTGTAAGCACCACTTGACTTGTTGTGAAGCTCTTCCTTATCTTTAAGTGTCATCTCATGAGCAACAATCCTTCCAATGACTTGGTAGGCTTGAGATCTTTGTAGTTTGGCATCATTTGGATCAAAGTGCACACGGTGTCATACTTTCCATCCAAAGCTCGAGAATCTTCTTGATGATGAATCGGTCGGTCATTTCTTCGCTTCCTAAGCCTGCCATCTCATTGGTGATGAGAGCAAGCCTAGAGTACATTTCAGCGACTCCTTCACCTTCCTTCATCTTGAACTTGTCAAGTCGACCTTGAAGAACATCTAGCTTTGATTCCTTCACGGACTCGGTACCTTCGTGCATTTCGACCAAAGTATCCCAAATCTCTTTTCCATTCTCAAGACGGCTGATCTTGTTGAACTCCTCGGGACACAAAGCATTGAAGAGAATGTCACAAGCTTGAGCATTGTTACAGAACATCCGCAACTCATCGCCAGTAGCTTCGCGATCCGAACTTTTCCTTCTTCAAGAACTCACCTTGCAAGCCAACACAAATAATGCCCCATGCGCAGGTTATGTCCAAGAATATGCATTTTCATTTTATGCTTCCAACTAGCAAAGTTTGAACCATCAAAGTAAGGACCTCACGAAAATTACCTCACTAGACGCCATACTCTCCTAGGTTGTGAAACCAAGCTTATGGAGTCCAATGCAATGGAAACCAATCCAATGGAAACCAAAGCTCGATACCACTTGTAGGATCGGAAGTATGTCTAGAGGGGGTGATTAGACTACTTGACAACTTAAAATTTTGCCTTTTGATTGGAGTGGATTCTTAGCAAGTTCACAATGATAACCAAGTCAAGTATCACCCTACACATGCAATTCTAGAGTTGTGGCAGCGGAAAGTAAATTGCACGATAGTAAATGAGAGGTGGAGAAGAGCAAACGCAAGTTGGTGACACGGAGATTTTTTCTCGTGGTTCCGATAGGTGGTGCTATCGTCAATCCACGTTGATGGAGACTTCAACCCACGGAGGGTAACGGCCATGAGTCCACGGAGGGCTCCACCCACGAAGGGTCCACGAAGAAGCAACCTTGTCTATGCCATCATGGCTACGCCCACGGAGGACTAGCCTTACTCGGGTAGATCTTCACGAAGTAGGCGATCTCCTTGCCCTTACAAACTCCTTGGTTCAACTCCACATCATGACGGAGGCTCCCAAGAGACACCTAACTAATCTAGGAGGCACCACCTCCAAAAGGTAATAGATGGTGTTGGTGATGATGAACTCCTTGCTCTTGTGCTTCAAATGATAATCTCCCCAACACTCAACTCTCCTCACTGATTTGGCTGTGGTGGAGGAAGGATTGAGTGGAAAGCAACTTGGGAAGGCTAGAAATCAAGTTTCATATGGTGGGAGTGGAGCAACTTGATCTCAACACAAGGGTAGGTAGTTTTCTTCTCGAAATGTAAGGTAGGAGTGGTAGTTCTTTCGATGGCTCTCTCCACGAATGAAGAGGAGGTGGAGGGTATTTATAGCCTCCACATAAAATCCAACTGCTACACACATTTGACCAATCTCGGTCGGACCGAAGTTGACAACTCGGTGAGACCGAAAGTTCAAATCTTGTGAACGTTGGGATTTTCGGTGGGACCGAAATTACAATCTCGGTTAGTCCGATTCTTCCAAAGTCTAGGGTTTGCCAATTTCGGTGGGACCGACTTTCTCATCTCGGTGACACCGATTTGAGTACGTAGGTTCTGAAGGTTGGCAACACCAATTTCGGTATGACCGAGTTTGGAATCGGAAAATCCGAAATTCTTAGGGTTTGGGTATATGGCTGAGGTGGTTCATCTCGGTGTGACTGGGTTTAGAATCGGTGGGACCGAGATTACTTATGAGTTTATGTTGGGATGAAAGATTGCTGATAGTTTGAGAGATAAATCACTAAGCACTTAGAGCAACCAGATCATCATCATAACCTCACCCCCTTTTAATAGTATTGGCTTTCCTATGGACTCAATGTGATCTTGGATCACTAAACCAAAAATGGAGTCTTGAGCTTTTGCCAATGTTTTCCTTAGCATTTTGAGGGGTCCAGATCATCAGTCATTGCCATACCCATATCACTGAACTTTCTGAAATATTCTCAAGAAATGATTAGTTCAATGATATATATGTTGTTATTAATTACCAAAACCACCCAGGGATTAGTTGCACTTTCACTCCCCCTCTACTCACTTGTGATGAATTGAGTTTTCCCTTTGAAGTTATCTTATCGGATTGAGTCTTTAAGGATTTGAGAACACTTAATGTATGTCCTGCCGTGTTTATCTATGGTGACAATGGGATATTCACATGATCCACTTGATGTATGTTTTGGTGATCAACTTGCGGGTTCCGCCCATGAACCTTTGCATAGGGGTTGGCACACGTTTTCATCTTGACTCTCCGGTAGAAACTTTGGGGCACTCTTTGAAGTACTTTTGTGTTGTTTGAATAGATGAATCTGAGTTTGTGTGATGCATATCGTATAATCATGCCCACGGATACTTGAGGTGACAATGGAGTATCTTGGTGACATTAGGGTTTTGGTTGATTTGTGTCTTAAGGTGTTATTCTAGTACGAACTCTTGAATAGATTGATCTGAAAGAATAACTTTGAGGTGGTTTGGTACCCAACCATAATCTCTTCGTTTGTTCTCCGCTATTAGTGGCTTTGGATTGACTCTTTGTTGCATGTTGAGGGATAGTTATATGATCCAAGTATGTTATTATTGTTGAGAGAACTTGCACTAGTGAAAGCATGAACCCTATGCCATGTTTCCTACCATTGCAATACCGTTTACGCTCACTTTTATCATTAGTTACCTTGCTGTTTTTATAATTTCAGATTACAAAAACTTATATCTACCATCCATATTGCACTTGTATCACCATCTCTTCGCCGAACTAGTGCACCTATACAATTTACCATTGTATTGGGTGTGTTGGGGACACAAGAGACTCTTTGTTATTTGGTTGCAGGGTTGCTTGAGAGAGACCATCTTCATCCTACGCCTCCCACAGATTGATAAACCTTAGGTCATCCACTTGAGGGAAATTTGCAACTGTCCTACAAACCTGTGCACTTGCAGGCCCAACAACGTCTACAAGAAGAAGGTTGTGTAGTTGACATCAATAAACTTGATCATAAACTCACAATTCATCGGATCTCGACAAACACACCGCAAAAAGAGTTACATCGAATAGATCTCCAAGAAGATCGAGGAGAACTTTGTATTGAGATTTAAAGAGAGAGAAGAAGCCATCTAGCTAGTAACTATGGACCCGAAGGTCTGTGGTAAACTACTCACAACTCATCGGAAGGGCCTTGGAGATGATATTGAGGCCCTGCATGGTCGATTCCCCCTCCGGCAGAGCGCCGGTGAAGGCTCCAAGATGGGATCTCGCGGATACAGAAGGTTGCGGCGGTGGAATTAGGTTTTCATGGTGCTCCTCGATGGTTTCAGGGTACGTGGGTATGTATAGGAGGAACAAGTAGGTCAGTGGACGCTCGAGGGGCCCACGAGGGTGGGGGTGCGCCCACCCCTAGGGGGCACACCGGGCACCCTCGTGGTCGCCTCCTCTATTGCTTGACGTCCACTCCAAGTCCCCTAGATCACGTTTGTTCCAAGAAAATCGCTTTCGAAGGTTTGATTCCATTTGGACTCCATTTGATATTTCTTTTCTTTGAAACACTGAAATAGGCAAAAAAAATAGCAATTCGGGCTGGGCCTCCGGTTAGTAGGTTAGTCCCAAAAATGATATAAAAGTGTAAAGTAAAGGCCATAAACATCCAAAACGGGTAATATAATAGCATGGAACAATCAAAAATTATAGATACGTTGGAGACATATCAACTCACCGGGTTCTTGAACCATGTGACTTAAGTCGTGGGCATCCGGAGGTCGGACGTATGTGCCTTGAAAGTTGTCGAGGAAGGCATCCTCCAAATCCTCCCAGCTGCCGATGGATTTTTCGGGCAGGCTGTTTAACCAGTACCTGGCTGCTCCCTTGAGTTTGAGCGGGAGGTATTTGATGGCGTGAAGATCATCATTGCAGGCCATGTGAATATGGAGAAGAAAATCCTCAATCCATACCGCGGGGTCTGTTGAGCCATCATATGATTTGATGTTCATGGGTTTAAACCCTTCTGAAATTCATGTTCCATTACTTCGCCAGTGAAGAAAAGGGGGTGTGCGGCGCCTCTATATCGGGCCAAGTCGTGACATAGCTCGGATGGAGTTCGTCCGCTGTTTTCGGCCTGGACGTGGTTATGTTTGTCACGTTCAGCCGGATAGCCATCGTTGCGCATCGGGGCATGCCTCCGCGATCCATAGATTGATCTTGTCTTACCTGCTCTATTTTCCAAGTCACGTCGCAGGTCATGTGTGTATCCCCAAGTTGTTGTACTTCCATTTCTACGACGAGGTAGTGCGGGCTGGTGTTCATCTTGAGGTGCCGCTTTATCTCGGCCACGTGGTGTCCGGTTAGCCGCATTATGCCTTGGTAGGACGGGCTCCGTCGCCTCGTCATTGAACTGTGGTAACAGTTTGCGCTTCGGGTAACTTTTGGTTGGGCCCTCGAGGCCATATTCCTCGGCGGCCAGGACATCAGTCCATCTTTCCTTGAGTAGATCTTGATCAACTTGAAGCTATTGTTGCTTCTGTTTCAGGCTCCTTGCAGTGGCTATTAGCCGGCGCTTAAAGCGCACCTGCTCGACGGGCTCCTCAGGCACAATAAAGTCTTCATCACTGAGGCTCACCTTGTCCTCGGAGAGCGGAAGGTAATTACTATCCTTCGAATCTTCATTTGTGGCCTGTTCATCAGGGCTAGCTTGCCCATCTTCACGTTCGTCCTGTTTGGAGGTTGGCTCAACGGGGTCTTCATTGTCTTCGGCATCGTCCGGAGTATTGTTTTCTCCTGTGACGGTGTTGCTGTTTTTACAACAGTAGCGACCAGACCTCAGACAGTCTGATCTCTATGCATCAGTGTCATCCCTGGATCGGTAATGCTGACACGCACAGTACTTAAAGGATTTATAACAGATTAGTAATCACACACTTATTACATCGAATGTCTCAAAAGAGAACTTATTACAATAAATATGGCTTAAGGCCATCTAAATATGATAACAACGAAAGGCTTGGAAGATAAAGTGAGTCCATCAACTCCAACGGCATCACTGAGTGAAAGATCACGACCTATGGCACCTTACTCGTCGTCTGAAAGTCTGCAACATGAACGTTGCAGCCCGAAATGGGTCAGCACATGGAATATGCTGGCAATGTAACACAAGAGAGTAATGAACAGAATAATGCTATCACTACATGCATATATGGCTGGCGGAAAGCTCTATGGTTACAGTTTTGCATAAAGCCAATTTTTCCCTACAACGAAGGAATACATTTTATTTAACTATCATGGTGGTTGTTAAACATTGAGAAGGTTCACCCAACTCAATCCCAAATAAGCATCATCATTAAACCCAATCAAATTATATTAAGAGTGATGAGATCCACATGATAATCCAAGAACTAAATACTCAAAACGTCCATAACCGGGGACACTGAAAGGATCGATATGGTTGACTAGAGGGGGGGGTGAATAGGCAACTAACAATTTTTAAGCTTTTCTTTACCAAATTAAACTTTGCAACAAATAGGTTGTCTAGATATGCAACTAAGTGAGCAACCTATATGATGCAATAACAACTAGCAAGCAAGCAAGCAAGAGATGTAACAATAAGTAAGCTTGCGAAAGTAAAGGCACGAAATAACCAAGAGTGGAGACGGTGAAGACGAGGATGTGTTACCGGAGTTCCTTCCTTTTGAGGGGAAGTACGTCTCCGTTAGAGCGGTGTGGAGGCACAATGCTCCCCAAGAAGCCACTAGGGCCACCGTATTCTCCTCACGCCCTCACACAATGCGAGATGCCGTGATTCCACTATTGGTGCCCTTGAAGGCGGCGATCAACCTTTACAAGCAAGGTTGGGGCAATCTCCACAACAATCGGAGGCTCCCAACAACAACACCACCACGAAGCTTCACCACAATGGAGTATGGCTTCGAGGTGACCTCAACCGTCTAGGGTGCTCAACACCCAAGAGTAACAAGATCCGCAAGGGATAAGTGGGGGGAATCAAATTTCTCTTGGTGGAAGTGTAGATCTAGGCCTTTCAACCAATCCCGAGCAAATCAACAAGTTTGATTGGCTAGGGAGTGAGATCGGCGAAAATGGAGCTTTGAGCAGCAATGGAGCTTTGGGGAAAGAGGTAGGTCAACAAGGAGGAATAAGACCTCTTTATATAGTGGGGAACATATCCAACCGTTACCCCCGAAAGCAGCTCAAGACAGAGCGGTACTATCATTGGGAAGGGCGGTACTACCACGAGAGCGGTGATGCCGCTCCCTCCTCGGCGGTACTACCGCGCTTAAGGGGAGACCCAGACCATCGGCCCCAGAGCGGTACTATCATGAGTAGGAGCGGTACTACTGGGAGCACTACCGCTTCCACTACATTGGTAGTCTTTGCAATACTCGACACGAGAAAACATCGTCCCGAATCGAGGCGGTAGTAGGCGCGGTACTACGGCGGTACTACGGCCGAGCCCCCCGAGCGGTACTACCGCTCTACGGAGCGGTACTACCGCTGAGGGCGGTACTACCGCTCGGCAGAGCGGTACTACCGCTGTGGGCCTCCGGTGGTACTACCGCTGTAGATCGCGGTACTGCCGCTGGCACAGGACGACGAGGGAACCGGAAGAGAAGAGCAGCTCCAAAGATGCGACGGGAAAGCGATGGGTGTGAGAAGGATGTGTACGTGTTGATTCCACCCAGTCTTACCAAAGCGGATCCCCTCTTAATAGTATGGTGACTCCTACGGAACTAGTCCACCAACAACGAAACGCAGGAGTTACACCGTCTTGAGTAAACACCCCGAGGGGAGGAAATCGTCTCGTGCCAATGAATGCTTCTCTCGAAAGAACTTAACGCGATTAGTCCGCAAAGCGTTGTCATCAATCACCAAAACCACTGGGGAATGAATATGCCCTTACAATCTCCCCCTTTTTGGTGGATTGATGACAACACAGGATTTGCATAGGCATGATATATGTAAGCAAACAAACCCCATGGTCCTAAAATGTAGATGGGCTCCCCCTAGATGTGTGCTAGTTTATATAAGTGCTTTGGACTGCACAGAGCACATACTAGGAACAAAGCTCCCCCTACATGTTAGAGACCGATAAACTAAGCATGGTGTATGAGAGCAGCATAGATGATATAATAAGATAAGAATGCAACTCATGAGCTAGATAGACATAGATAAAGTTACTGAAAGGAAGGTAGCATATGTCTTACACCATATGATTCGAACTCGCGAACACGAGCTTAAGTCTCACAGACAAACCAACCAAAGCAAATGTGAGGAAAACACGACAAGACACGGATAAGAAACGACAAAGACACACTCGCAAATCCCTAAACTCTCTCCCCCTTTGGCATCGAGACACCAAAAAGGAAAGAGAGTGATGCTACGGCTCCAGGTGAGAGACACACGCATCAGAACCCAGCCGAATCATCGGCACCACCGTCGTCAGTCTGGAAGTGCTCAGCCTCAGAATCAGTCCACGGGCAGTGCTGCTGAATCCACTCCTCCTCAGTAAGCTGGTCCTCAGATCCACTCTTGACAGTGGCACCCAACTGACGCATGAGCTCCTTGTGACGACCGCGGGCCTTCTTCTCAGCCACATGAGTCATGTACTGGCCGTGAGCCTCCATGCAGAACAGCTTCTTCATCTTAGATTTGAGCTTCTTAGCCCACGAGGGCTCTGCCGCAGAAGGTATATAGTCATCATCCTCATCATCATCAGCAGCAGGCTCCTCCTCAGTCTCCATAGCAGCAGCAGCATTTAAGGACCTCCAGACTTAGGGGCGGAGTGCCCGTGTGATCCTTCTTCCTCAGACGCTTGACATCGTGAGAGATCAACTCTCCACACTCCAGAGGCACCATAGGGTATTCATGATCCCAAGCCCTCTCAATGAGTAACATGATGAAAGGACCATAGATCGGGCACTTACGCTCAGAGATAGCAGACAGCAGCTCAGACCACATAACATGAGAGATATCCAAAGACTCTCGGTGGGATTTTCCTTCTCACGTTGGCGTAATGTACATATCCACAAGATAAGAGTGAACCTGATCCAAATTCCCAATGCGAGGGAAAAGAGTCTCTCTCAAGATGCGGTGAAGGATATCCAGATAGGCGAGGCAGCTCATAGGTCTCCTTCGTGTATCCGGGTTGACCTTGAGTGCAAGAAGGCGGAGAGCTTGCTTGTGGGTGCAATGGGAGCGGGCGTGAGGTCGAAGCCAACTGGGACTCAAGTCCTAGATCTTGCACCCCAATCAGCTGCATGAACGCTTTCCATTTGATGAAAGCAGCTTGCCATTGGTCATCGGTGAGAGTCCCGCCTTCATCAGTCCCAAGGTGAACCGTGGCATAGAATTGGGCCACAATATCAGCATCAAAGTCCTTGTTGAATTTCAGAATCTCAAGAATGTTCAGCTGAGTGCACATCTAAAGGGCTTCACCAAAGTAGTCCGGATCTTGCTCCATATGGTCGATGTCGATGGAGTGCACGTTGACATAGAAGTTCTTCTTTGCCTTGAGGACATCGAAGAAGTTAGCAAACTGAAACCTGTTCGAAGCAGACGGTTGACCAAAGTGGGGTCTTGGTCAAGATCATACGGGTTCTTGCGGCGCCTTGCCCAGAACTCTTTTGGCGGCATTTCTGGCACTGTCTTGCCGGGCTTTGGCTTGACTCCTGGCTTCTTCTGGAGTTGAGGTGGAGGTGGAGGTGGAGGTGGAGCACTTGAGGATCCTCTGGCAGGCTCGGTAGTACGATAGCGCTTGGACGTTGCGCGGCCGGGATTGACACGACGAGCCGGATGCTCAGGAACCTCATCACCTGGAACCACACAGCAGAACACGCAAACAACCAGAAAGCACAAGAATAAGCCACAAAACACGAGCAAAATATCACCAAAAGGCAGTAATACAATGGAATTTGGTGAAGGGCGGTAGTACCGCGATCTGATAGCGGTAGTACCGCTCCATGTAGAGCGGTAGTACCGCTCCAAGCCGTAGTACCGCCCTGGTGGGGCGGTAGTACCGCTCGGGGCGGGGAAACAGCAGTTTCCTACTACCATGGTCGAGATCCGCACTACCGCCCAACCAAATTCAAACATACTCAGCCAAACATCAATCCATACTGCCTAGAAGCATTCTCCATCCAACTCAAGCCTAGATTTGGCCAAAAATCTAGAGATGCAATCGCCATCGCCCTAAGATGCTAGATTGGAAACCTAGACAAAAGAGCAAAAGAACAGGGCAATACCAAAGCATCCATGGCCAGAGGACGAGGTGGGGATCGCTTCCACCGAACGGAATGGAGAGGGACGGCCGGAGAGGGAGATCCGCGGAGCCCTCCCTGGCGCCGGTTGTCTGCAGAGAAAGAAGAGCAGCGGTGGGCGTGCGAATGGGTATGGGGAGAAAAACTCCCCTATCCGGATATAACTCCCCACCCGCGCCTCTCGGCGGTAGTACACACTGGTGGTGGTAGTAGTACGGCTGAGCGGTAGTACCGCTTCATGAGCGGCAGTAGTACCGCCAAGAACCGAGCACCGCCTCTAGACCCCAAAAACACAAAACACGGCAAAGCAAAGATACTACACATAAAGATCAACAAGTAGACAAGAACACGAGTAACGAAAACAGAACCACACCTTCAAGGCAACAAAACAAACGAAAAACGGGCTCTGGCCTCTCTCAAGAGAGGGCGGTGGCCGGAGCCACCTATGTTTGAGTCAATTGGTATGGCACCGCGAAGAATTATCCTTGGGTCCATGACCAAAACTCGTCTTTGAAGCACAAATACCACCAAAAGTGGCTAATGTGAAAGAGTTGATCGTTTTATGCATAATGGGGGGAGGGAGAGTTCATTGAGAGAACAACACTCCCCCTATGTCCATGCTTACATCTAAACTAGAGAACAAGTTGAGTGTGGTGGGGGGTGCACGGGTTCAAGTCACATTGCTCAAATCGATGATATTTAGCTCATGCCTTAACTCGCGAAATCTTGCTTCATCCAAAGGCTTCGTGAAAATATCTGCAAGGTTATCATGAGTGTTGACATACTTGAGCTCGATCTCCCTCGCCTAATGTGATCCCGGATGAAGTGATACCAATTTCAATGTGATTTGTCTTGAAGTGTTGCACGGGTTGAGAGAAATCTTGATGGCACTTTCATTATCACACCAAAGAGGCACTTTGTCACAAATGACACCGTACTCCTTTAAAGTTTGCCTCAGCCATAGAAGTTGAGCACAACAACTACCGCCGCCACATACTCGCTTGGTGGACTAGAGAGACACACAACTTTGCTTCTTGGAAGACCAACTTACCAAAGAGCAACCAAGAAATTGGCACCCTCAGGAAGTGGACTTCCTATCCACTTTGTCTCCCAATCGAATCTGTAAAACCTTCAAGCTTGAAGTTTGCTCCTCTTGGGTACCATAAGCCAAAGTTTGGGGTATGAGCCAAATATCGAAGATTCGCTGACCGCCACAAAGTGACTTTCCTTTGGTGCGGCTTGAAAACGTGCACACATCCCCACACTCAACATGATATCCGGTCTAGATGCACAAAGGTAAAGCAAGGAGCCAATCATGGAGCGATATACCTTTTGATCCACCGCTTTACCATTGGGATCGATGTCAAGTTGACACTTGGTAGGCATTGGAGTAGATGCCGGCTTGACATCACTTAGCTTGAATCTTTTAAGCATGTCTTGAGTGTATTTGGCTTGGTTGATGAAGGTTCCTTCTCTTCTTTGTTTGATGTCGAAACCAAGGAAGAACTTCAACTCTCCCATCGAAGACATCTTAAACTTGGAGGTCATGAGAGCGGCAAATTCTTCATTGAAAGCTTTGTTAGGGGAACCAAAGATAATATCATCAACATATAGTTGGCATACAAACAACTCCCCGTTGACCTTCTTAGTAAAAAGAGTGGGATCGATTAGCCCTACTTCAAACCCACAATCTTGTAGCAACTCGGTAAGGTGATCATACCACGCACGTGGGGCTTGTTTAAGGCCGTAGAGTGCCTTATCGAGTTGATACACATGATCCGGAAAGTAGGGGTCCTCGAACCCGGGGGGTTGCTTGACATAGACCAACTCATTAATTGGACCATTAAGAAAAGCACTTTTCACATCCATTTGTTGCAACTTAAAGTTGTGATGGGAAGCATAGGCAATCAACAAACGAATGGATTCAAGACGAGCAACGGGAGTGAAGGTTTCACCGTAGTCGATACCCTCGACTTGGGAGTAGCCTTGTGCTACCAATCTTGCCTTGTTGCGAATGATGTTCCCATGGGCATCTTGCTTGTTCTTGAAGATCCACTTGGTCCCAATGACATTGTGGTTCCCGGATGGTCTTGGCACCAATCTCCACACCTTGTTGTACTCGAAGTTGTTGAGTTCTTCATGCATGGCATTGAGCCAATCCGGGTCTTCGAGCGCCTCATAGACCTTTTGGGGTTCAACACAAGAGACAAACGCGTGATGTTCACAATAGTTTGCCAATTGTCTACGAGTGCTTACCCCTTTGCGTATGCTTCCAACCACATTTTCCATGAGATGGCCTTGAGAGGTGAGCTTGGAAGCAATCTTCGCGGCACGACGCTCTAATTCCTCCTCGGGTGTGGAAGGAGGAGGGTTGACTTGATGATCTTGAGCGCCGTCTTGAGTTTGTTCTTGATCTTGAGGTTGATCTTGATCTTGAACTAGCTCGAGGGGGAGAACTTGACCTTGGGCATCATTTAGTGGTTCATCACCATCTTGAGGTAGATCTTGCCCTTGGTCTTGTTCACGAGGTTGAGGGCCTTCACGTTGTTCTTGAGCGTGTGGATCTTGATGAGGTGATGGCTCTACTTGAGTAGAGCATTGTCCTTCTCCTTGCCACAAGGGGTTCCTCAATGGGTAGGATGTGACCAATACCCATTCTTCTTATGGCTTGGGAGGAATTTCATCACCTACATCACAAGTACCACTTTGCTCCACTTGGGAGCCGTTATTTTCATCAAACTCACATTACATCGTCTCCTCAATAAGTCCGTGGACTTGTTGAGGACACGATAAGCATGAGAGTTTGTAGCATAACCAACAAATATGCCCTCATGAGCTCTAGCTTCAAATTTAGACAACCGAACACCTTTCTTGAGAATGAAACACTTACAACCGAACACCCGGAAGTACTTGAGGTTGGGCTTGTTGCCGGTGAGGATCTCGTAAGGAGTCTTGTTCAAGCCTTTGCCAAGATAGAGCCGATTGGATGCATGACATGCGGTGTTGATGGCTTCGGCCCAAAAGTTGTATGGAGACTTGAACTCCGCCATCATGGTCCTTGCCGCATCCATCAACGTACGGTTCTTCCTCTCCGCAACACCATTTTGTTGAGGGGTATAAGGTGCCGCATATTGATGCTTGATCCCCTCGTCATTAAGAAACTCATCCAAGGTGTAGTTCTTGAACTCGGTGCCGTTGTCGCTTCTTATTGTCAAGATTTTTGCATTATGTTGACGTTGAGCTTCATTTGCAAAGTTGATGACGGTTTGTTGGGTCTCACTCTTTCTCTTGAAGAAGTATACCCAAGTGTATCTTGAATAATCATCCACAATCACCAAGCAATACTTTCTTCCTCCAAGACTGTCAAAAGATGGAGGCCCAAAGAGATCCATGTGAAGGAGCTCCAAGGGTCTCTTCGAGTAGATGATGGTTGAGGGAGGGTGAGCCTTTTCATGAAGCTTTCCTTCGATACAAGCCTTTGCAAGCACGATCTTTGGCAAAACTCACATTTGTTAGTCCACAAACATGGTCCCCCTTGAGGAGACTTTGCAAAGATCTCATATTGACGTGGGCTAAACGGCGATGCCAAAGCCATCCCACGTCAACTTTAGCCATTAGGCATGTCGCGGTCTTAGTGGGTTGCTCCGAAAAGTTAACCACATAGAGACCGTTCTCGACATGCCCAACAAAGGCTACTTTAAGAGTCTTGCTCCACAAGAGGGCCACGGTATCAATATCAAAGAATGTGGCAAAGCCCATGAGTGCAAGTTGACGAACGGAAAGTAAATTGAATGCAAGGGACTCAACAAGCATGACTTTCTCGATCGTTAGATCATGAGAGATGACAACCTTGCCGAGACCCAATACCTTAGAATGTGATGCATCACCCCACTCGACATTGGTGGGCATAGATGGAATTTCTTGCACATCCACCACCAAGTCCTTGCTCCCGGTCATATGATTTGTTGCTCCACTATCGAGCAACCATGATCCCCCACCGGAAGCAAACACCTACACGAGATCAATGCTTGGTTTTAGGTACCCATTTAGTAATGGGTCCTTTGATGTTAGTAACAAGGGCCTTGGGAACCCAAATAGACCATTCAATGTACTCATACGGAGAACCAACAAATTTAGCATAAACATGTCCATCACTAGCACGGCATAACACATATGAAGGGTTAAAGTCGCCGGCTTTGTTTGAGGAAACGTTCTTGCCCTTTTGAACATCAACTTCCTTCACTTTCTCCTTCTTCTTCTTGGAAGCTCCGTCTCCCTCTTTCACAAAAGTTTGTTTGAGGGGAGGAGGACGGTTGGCCTTGTTGTTCTTCTTCTTCTTGCTCTTGGACTTGGGTGCAAACCCAATTCCTTCCTTGCCCACAACTTCCTTTTGATTGCTCAAAAGATCGTTGAGGTTTTTCTCACCTTGAATGCAAGTCACAAGGCCCTTCTCAAGTTGATCCTTCAACTTAGCATTTTCCTCCACAAGATGCACATGCTCACAACAAGGGTTAGTAGCACATGCATTATCAATTAAAACCATATGAGGAAAGGTGGCTTTTTCCTTGATTAGCTTAACTTGGAGTTGAGCATGAGACTCTTTGAGGCTCGCATGAGTACCTTTTAAGACCTTGTGGGCCTTGTCAAGTATCTCAAACTCCTCTTTGAGTCTAGCATGATCAACCCCAAGTTTAGCCTTCTCGTAGGTTAGCACACACGAGACATGACAAGAGCATGATCAAGATCTTTCTTTAACTTAGCATGGGCATCAATGTGTGACTCCTCAAGAGTCAAACGATGCACACGCTCTTCCTCAAGAGCATTAGAGAGATCCGATATCTCATCGGCATAGTCACGACTATGACCTTCCATCTTGGAGATGGTTTCTTCGTGAGCCTCGATCATGTCATTGGCCTCACCAAGTTGTTCCAAGAGAGCAACAAAGTGCTTCTTGGACTTTCCCTTGAGCTTACTCATGAATAACTCTAATTCATTCACTTCTTCATTAGACTCAACATGTCCATCTATGCAATCCTCCACGGAGGGATTAGAAATGATGGTGGTTGTGATGTTGGGGGTTACCTTGTTTGAAGCCTTCGCCATGAGGCATCTAGCGGTGATGTTTTCGTTGGGTGACTCAAGAGAGACACCGAGGAGTAGCAATGGCAATGGATGCCATGGCCGTTGCTTCTTCATTCTCATCATCATCATCATCCTCTTGGTATTCTTCTTGAACCACCAACCCACGAGTGGGAGTCTTCTTGGCGAAGTTGTTCTTGTTGGGGATGGACTTGGCTTTGTCTTTCCGAATGAACTTGCCACCATTGTCTTCCCTCTTCTCGAAGGACAATCCGCAATGAAATGGCTCACATTGCCACAGCTTGAAGCAAGTTCTAACTCGTTGCTTGCCCTTGGCGCCGCTTGAGTTATTCTTGTTGAAGTTGGGTCTTGAGCTCTTCTTGCTCCAAAACTGTCTTGAAGCAAGGGCCATGTGCTCATGGTAGTCGAACTTGGTGTCTTCGGGGTTGCTTTCCTCATCTTCCACTTCTTCCTCTTCTTCGACAATGACCTTGGCCTTCAAGGCAAGGTTAGGCTTCTTAGCTCTTTGAGAACGGAGCACCGCATTTTGGCGGTCTTGTCCAAGATGCTCATTGCAACGAACTCATCCAACACTTCACTTGAGGTCATGGTGTGGAAGTCCGATCGTTGACGAATGATGGAGGACATGGCTTTGTTGTAGGGCATCATGGCCTTGAGGAACTTTCGCTGATCCAATTGTCATCCGTGTCCTTGCTTCCATGATCTCGAAGTGCCACCGCAAGTTTGGTTACTCTTCGAAAGAGCTCACGAGGTTCTTCATCTTCTTTCATTGCAAACTCGTCGGCTTCATCTTGCACCACTTCATAGTTGGACCGTTGAATGCTAGCACTTCCACGATAGAGGCCGTCAACACATTTCCATGCTTCTTTAGCCACGACATGGGGTCAAGGTGAGGAGATCTTGGGAAGAATTGCATCTTGAATGATGAAGAGAGCACTCTCATTGAATTGATTGTCCACGGCTTCTCGAGGGTGAAGTTGCTTGGGTCATGAGGATAAAACCTTCTTCAATGACTCTCCAAAGGTTAGTGTTCACATGTTTCAAATGACGCTTAAAGCGATAAACCCAATTATCAAAATCTACACCTTTTTCATACTTAGGAGGTGGACCGCATGATTTAAATGAGTGGAGGGATAGGCCCTCCATAGACCGGGGGTTCCACATGGGCAAAGATGCCGGTGCCATTTCTACCACTAGTAGAAGGACTCTTTTCATTGTTAGCTTCCCCCTTATCGGAGAAAGCATCCGTCACCTTGTTAGTGGGATCACCCACTTTCATAGGTGTGGTAGATAGTTTAAGTCCCTCTAAGAAATCATTAAACATGCTTTTAACCTCGGCCGTCATGGAGGTTTTCAATGTGTCCAAAGCCACATTGAACTCCTCACGAGAGACCGAGGTTCCCCCTTCGGCAGAAGATGAGATGGGATTCACACCGGAGTGTTCCTCCACACCATCGTTGGTGTCAACCATACTCTTCCGACGGTAAAGTCCTTAATAAAGAGACGAGGCTCTGATACCAATTGAAAGGATCGATATGGTTGACTAGAGGGGGGGGGTGAATAGGCAACTAACAATTTTTAAGCTTTTCTTTACCAAATTAAACTTTGCAACAAATAGGTTGTCTAGATATGCAACTAAGTGAGCAACCTATATGATGCAATAACAACTAGCAAGCAAGCAAGCAAGAGATGTAACAATAAGTAAGCTTGCGAAAGTAAAGGCACGAAATAACCAAGAGTGGAGACGGTGAAGACGAGGATGTGTTACCGGAGTTCCTTCCTTTTGAGGGGAAGTACGTCTCCGTTAGAGCGGTGTGGAGGCACAATGCTCCCAAGAAGCCACTAGGGCCATCAGATTCTCCTCACGCCCTCACACGATGCGAGATGCCGTGATTCCACTATTGGTGCCCTTGAAGGGCGATCGAACCTTTACAAGCAAGGTTGGGGCAATCTCCACAACAATCGGAGGCTCCCAACAACAACACCACCACGAAGCTTCACCACAATGGAGTATGGCTTCGAGGTGACCTCAACCGTCTAGGGTGCTCAACACCCAAGAGTAACAAGATCCGCAAGGGATAAGTGGGGAATCAAATTTCTCTTGGTGGAAGTGTAGATCTAGGCCTTTCAACCAATCCCGAGCAAATCAACAAGTTTGATTGGCTAGGGAGTGAGATCGGCGAAAATGGAGCTTTGAGCAGCAATGGAGCTTTGGGGGAAAGAGGTAGGTCAACAAGGAGGAAGAAGACCTCTTTATATAGTGGGGAACATATCCAACCGTTACCCCATCGAGCAGCCTCAAGACAGAGCGGTACTACTCACTGGGAAGGGCGGTACTACCGAGAGCGGATCGCCGCTCCCTCCTCGCCGGTACTACCGCGCTTAAGGGGAGACCCAGCCATCGCCCCAGAGCGGTACTATCATGAGTAGGAGCGGTACTACCGCTGGGAGCACTACCGCTTCCACTACATTGGTAGTGCCGCAAAACTCGACACGAGAAAACATCGTCCCGAATCGAGGCGGTAGTAGGCGCGGTACTATGGCGGTACTACGGCCGAAGCCCCGAGCGGTACTACCGCTCTCACGGAGCGATATTATTGCCGAGAGCGGTACTACCGCTCGGCAGAGCGGTACTATCGCTGTGGGCCTCGGCGGTACTACCGCTGAGATCGGGTACGCTACCGCACAGACGACGAGGAACCGGAAGAGAAGAGCAGCTCCAAAGATGCGACGGAAAGCGATGGGTGTGAGAAGGATGTGTGCGTGTTGATTCCACCGGTCTTACCAAAGCGGATCCCTCTTAATAGTACGGTGACTCCTATGGAACTAGTCCACCAACAACGAAACGCAGGAGTTACACCGCCTTGAGTAAAACCCGAGGGAGGAAATCGTCTCCGCCAATGAATGCTTCTCGAAGAACTTAAGCGACGCGATTAGTCCGCAAAAGCGTTGTCATCAATCACCAAAACCACTAGGGAATGAATATGCCCTTCTGCATATGGCTAACCATGATTAGTTTATACACTCTGCAGAGCTTTATGACTTTCCCCACAAGACTCGAATACATCCATGGTCGAGAAATGAGACACGGTCTTTACGAAACAATAACTCTTTACTCCGTGGTGGGCGATTCTGCTACTTTCCCTACATCTCGCTAGCCCACCACTGAAAGAGGTCTTGCAACTTACTCAACTATGCTAGAGCCCATAATAGCTTGTGGCTGCACATGGAAGTTTCTAGCATGAATAATCTTATGATCCCTTTGAGCCTGGGTGGTAGTCCATAGGAGAATCACACGGTACCCCAGGATTTCCAACATAACAGGCAACACTGGGTTCCCGAGGTGCCCCAATCTACCCAGATGTGTATTAAAGTTGCCACCTTAAGTTAACCATTAAATAACAATACTCACATCTGTCATGGATACACTCACCCAATCCACGTCTACAAGCATAGCATAGCAATATAAGCAACGTAGAAGTAACTCCCCAAGGTTTGATAATAAACAGGACAATAAGCACTACCTCATCTACTTCCCAAAACCCATATGTTAATCAGATCCTAACCATGTAATTGTTTGAGGATTGATCTAATGCAATAAAACTGGGTAGTAAAGAGGTATGATCAAAGTGTTACTTGCCTTGCTGATGATCCGTGAAACCTAGAGACTCGTAGTAGAACGCTTCGCACTCCGGGTACTCTATCGCAAACAAACAAGCATACAATAAGCACTCGACAATAAGCACGGGTAAAACTCAAATAAGAGATCTAACCATAATGTTCAACTTAAGAACTCCGGTTTGCAAAAAGAATCAAATCCAACGAAGCAACGAAACTCAAACTGCGAAAGAAACAAGCTCCGTTTACTAATCCGGACTTAAGTCAAATTTTACAGTAGCAAAAACATGTTTAAGTTGGTTAAACAGAAAGAGGGCTTCGAGACGAAACTCTAGGCGCTTGAATCGCCTGATTTCGATAAACGAGCGAAAATATAAACTAAAACAAAAATCAGGGCAGAAATTGGGATCGAAAATAATCGCGGAAATCCCTGGAAAAAGAAAAACTAACGAACAGGCTAACGAATGAACGTTCGCTGTCTACGGCTAAATGGTGAAAATCATTCGTTAAAACGCACGAACGAACGGGCGTTCGCTAATTAGCTAAAATGAGAAAAAAACTGATCTAAAAAAAATAAACCGTGGATCACTGCACCTATTGTTCAGCCACCTGATTGGAACTTATCCTTTGAAATTATGTGTGATGCTAGCGATTATGCTGTAGGTGCTGCTCTAGGACAAAGAGTTGATAAGAAACTAAATGTTATTCAATATGCTAGTAAAACTCTAGACACTGCTCAGAGAAATTATGGTACTACTGAAAAAGATTTCTTAGCAGTTGCATTTGCTTGTGATAAGTTCAGACCTTATATTGTTGATTCTAAAGTAACTATTCACACTGATCATGCTGCTATTAAATATCTTATGGAAAATAAAGATGCTAAACCTAGACTTATTAGATGGGTTCTCTTGATCCAAGAATTTGATTTGCATATTGTTGATAGAAAGGGAGATGAGAACCCTGTTGCAGACAACTTGTCTAGGTTAGAGAATGTTCATGATGACCCACTACCTACTGATGATAGCTTTCTTGATGAACAATTAGCGGTCATAAATGCTTCTCGTACTGCTCCATGGTATGTTGATTATGCTAATTACATTGTTGCTAAATTTATACCACCTAGTTTCACATACCAGCAAAAGAAAAAGTTTTTCTGTGATTTAAGACATTACTTCTGGGATGACCCACACCTTTATAAAGGAGTAGATGGTGTTATTAGACGTTGTGTACCTGAGCATGAATAGGAACAGATCCTACACAAGTGTCACTCCGAGGCATATGGAGGACACCACGATGGAGATAGAACTGCACATAAGGTATTGCAATCCGGTTTTTATTGGCCTACTATCTTCAAAGATGCCCGTAAGTTTGTTTTGTATTGTGATGAATGTCAAAGAATTGGTAATATTAGTAGACGTCAAGAAATGGCTATGAATTATTCTCTTGTTATTGAACCATTTGATGTTTGGGGCTTTGATTATATGGGACCGTTTCTTGCCTCTAATGGATATACACATATTTTAGTTGTTGTTGATTACGTTACTAAGTGGGTAGAAGCTATTCCAACTAGTAGTGCTGATCATAACACCTCTATTAATATGCTTAAAGAAGTTGTTTTTCCGAGGTTTGGAGTCCCTAGATATCTCATGACTGATGGTGGTTCACGTTTTATTCATGGTGCTTTTTGTAAAATGCTTGCTAAGTATGATGTTAATCATAGAATTGCATCTCCATATCACCCACAGTCTAGTGGTCAAGTAGAGTTGAGTAATAGAGAGCTCAAATTAATTTTGCAAAAGACTGTTAATAGATCTAGAAAGAATTGGTCCAAGAAACTTGATGATGCATTATGGGCTTATAGAACTGCATATAAGAATCCTATGGGTATGTCTCCATATAAAATGGTTTATGGAAAAGCATGTCACTTACCTCTCGAACTTGAACATAAGGCATATTGGGCTATTAAAGAGCTCAATTATGATTTCAAACTTGCCGGTGAGAAGAGGTTATTTGACATAAGTTCACTTGATGAATGGAGAACCCAAGCCTATGAGAATGCCAAGCTGTTTAAAGAGAAAGTTAAAAGATGGCATGACAAAAGGATACAAAAGCGTGAGTTTAACGTAGGTGATTATGTGTTGCTATTCAACTCTCGTTTAAGATTTTTTGCAGGAAAACTTCTCTCTAAATGGGAAGGCCCTTATGTTATTGAGGAGGTCTATCGTTCCGGTGCCATAAAAATCAACAACTTCGAAGGCACAAATCCGAAGGTGGTGAACGGTCAAAGAATCAAACATTATATCTCAGGTAATCCTATAAATGTTGAAACTAATATTATTGACACCGTAACCTCGGAGGAATACATAAGGGACACTTTCCAGAACGTTTCAGACTCCGGAAAGGAATAGGTATGTGGTACGGTAAGTAAACCGACTCGAAAACAGTTCTAATAGCAATTTTGCTTCGTTTTGGAATATTTAAGAAAATAGGAAAATAAGAAGTAGTCCGGGAAGGACACGAGGCGTCCACGAGGGTGGAGGGCGCGCCCTATCTTACTGGGCACGCCCCTGCCTCGTGGGCACCTCGAGTGCTCTCCGGACTCCGTTTTCTTGCACGATACTTCTTTTGCTCGGTAAAAATTCATTATATAATCCCCCGAAGGTTTTGACCACCATATCACGCAAATATCTTCGGTCTTTGTATCGAGTTGTTTCTGCCGTAGATTAGAGCAATATGTCGTCCCAGGAGAGGGAGAAAGCTATGTGGTTGATTACCTTACAGACTCTAAGGTCTACGGGGACTTGGATCATTGTGGCTGGACCACTGAGGAAGAAGAAGACTACGAGCCTAAGGGAAAGGAGGAGACGAGCTCAGATGAAGATGAAGTCCCATTACCTCAACCTGGGGATATGCATGTGGAGTTTAAAAAGTCAAGCCTCCCTAATAGGGCAAAGAAACCCAATTTCGAGTTTATCCCTTTTCATCTCTTGCAGGAAAACAAACAGGAACTATGTAAAAGGATATTAAGCCTTGAGCAGGAGAACTATGATCTACGGGAGCAAAATTCCATTCTCAAGCGCAAATTAAGGAAGAAGCCTACATCATCAACAACTCCAACACCAACTCTAAAGAAGGAGACATAATCACTTGAGTATGGGCACTCCCCTTGGCAACTGCCAAGCTTGGGGGAGTTGCCCCGGTATCATATCACCATCACACTCCTATCTTTACCGTTTTACTTAGTTCGATCCTTTTGGTAATATCTTGATCTAGTAGAATAAAGTTTTATTATGAATTAGTTTTGAGTATTAATTTGTGATCCCTCTATGTAATCGAGTCCGTGAGCTATATATAATAAATATTAGTGTTGAGTCAAGGGCTTTGCTATCTTGCAATGATCTTAAGTGCATAGAAAGAATAAAAAGAATGAAAGAGTTCATATTGATCTTATGGATAGTAATGACTTCACACATAAAGAGTATGAGGCTTAAAAGTTGTTGAGAGTTGACAAATATAGTTTTGGCCAGCATTGCAATTAATAGGAAGTAATAAAGAAAGAGAGGTTTTCACATATAAATATGCTATCTTGGACATCTTTTATGATTGTGAGCACTCATTAAAGTATGACATGCTAAAGAGTTGATGTTGGACAAGGACGACAACGTAATGGGTTATGTTTTCTCACATCTTAGTTAAAGTATATTGTCATGGATCTTCCAAACATGTTGTGCTTGCCTTTCCCCCTCATGCTAGCCAAATTCCTTGCACCAAGTAGAGATACTACTTGTGCTTCCAAATATCCTTAAACCCAGTTTTGCCATGAGAGTCCACCATACCTACCTATGGATTGAGTAAGATCCTTCAAGTAAGTTGTCATGTTGCATGCAATAAAAATTGCTCTCTAAATATGTATGACTTATTAGTGCAAAGAAAATAAGCTTTATACGATCATGTGATATGGAAGTAATAAAAGCAACAGACTGCATAATAAAGGTTCATATCACAAGTGGCAATATAGAGTGATGTTCTTTTGCATTAAGATTTCGTGCATCCAACCAAAAAGCACATGACAACCTCTGCTTCCCTCTGCGAAGGGCCTATCTTTTACTTTATGTCTTTTACATTATGCAAGAGTCAAGGTGATCTTCACCTCTCCTTTTACATTTTATCCTTTGGCAAGCACCTTGTGTTGGAAAGATCCTGATATATATATATATATATATCCAATTGGATGTAAGTTAGCATGGACTATTATTGTTGAGATTACCCTAGAGGTAAAACATTGGGAGGCAACACTATAAGCCCCTATCTTTCTCTGTGTCCGATTAAAACTCCATAACCATAAGTATTGCGTGAGTGTTAGAAATTGTGAAAGACTAAATGATAGTTCAGTATGTGGACTTGTTGAAAAGCTCTATTCTTGACTCTTTCCAATGTTGTGATAAATTGCAATTGGGGGAGTTGATACGTCCATTTTGCATCATGCTTTTATATCGATATTTATTGCATTATGGGCTGTTATTACACGTTATGTCGCAATACTTATGGCTATTCTCTCTGATTTTACAAGGTTTTACATGAAGAGGGAGAATGCCGGCAGCTGGGATTCCGGGCTGGAAAAGGAGCAAATATTAGAGACCTATTCTGCACAGCTCCAAAAGTCCTGAAACTCAAGTCATTTTTGGAATTAATGATAATTATTCAGTGGAAGAAATACCTGAGGGAGGGCACCCACCATCCACGAGGGTGGGGGGCGCGCCCACCCTTACACGGCGCGCCCCTGCCCCGTGGGCCACCTGGTGGACCTCCGGTGCCCATCTTCTGCTATATGAAGTCCTTTACCCTGGAAAAAATCATAAGCAAGCTTATGGGACGAAACTCCGCCGCCACGAGGTGGAACCAATCTAGGGCTCCGGCGGAGCTGTTCTGCCGGGGAAACTTCCCTCCGGGAGGGGTAAATCATCACCATCGTCAGCACCAACGATCATCTCATCGGGTGGGGGTCAATATCCATCAACATCTTCACCAGCACCATCTCCTCTCAAACCCTAGTTCATATCTTGTATCCAATCTTTGTACCCAAACCTCAGATTGGTACCTGTGGGTTGCTAGTAGTGTTGATTACTCCTTGTAGTTGATGCTAGTTGGTTTATTTGGTGGAAGATCATATGTTCAGATCCTTAATGCATATTAATACTCCTCTTATCATGAACATGAATATGCTTTGTGAGTAGTTACGTTTGTTCCTGTGGACATGGGTGAAGTCTTGCTATTAGTAGTCATGTGAATTTGGTATTCGTTCGATATTTTGATGAGATGTATGTTGTCTCTCCTCTAGTGGCGTTATGTGAACGTCGACTACATGACACTTCACCATTATTTGGGCCTAGAGGAAGGCATTGGGGAGTAATAAGTAGATGATGGGTTGCTAGAGTGACAGAAGCTTAAACCCTAGTTTATAAGTTGCTTCGTAAGGGGCTGATTTGGATCCATATGTTTCATGCTATGGTTAGGTTTACCTTAATACTTATTTTTTAGTCGTGGATGCTTGAAATAGGGGTTAATCATAAGTGGGATGCTTGTCCAAGAAAAGGCAGCACCCAAGCACCGGTCCACCCACATATCAAATTATCAAAGTAACAAACGCAAATCATATGAACGTGATGAAAACTAGCTTGACGATAATTCCCATGTGTCCTCAGGAGCATTTTTCTCATTATAAGAACTTATCCAGGCTTGTCCTTTGCTACAAAAAGGATTGGGCCACTTTGCTGCACCTTATTTACTTTCATTGCTTGTTACCTGTTACAAATTATCCTATCACAATACTATCTGTTACCTACAATTTCAGTGCTTGTAGAGAACACTTACTGAAAACCGCTTGTCATTTCCTTCTGCTCCTCGTTGGGTTCGACACTCTTACTTATCGAAAGGACTACGATATATCATCTACACTTGTGGGTCATCACTGGGTTCTCGAGGGGTAAGTCACGCATCATGTTTAGATTGAGCTTAGTTGTGCATTTGAAAAGTCGATTCGAGTTGGTTTGCCCAATTAGTGTGTTGGTTGCATCTTTGTTTTTCGTCAGTTAGGATGGAGTTGTGGTTTGCTTTCATGGTGCATATTAGAAGGGACCAGTACGTGTTCAATGTAAAGGATAAGAAGAAATGCCAAGGAGGTTTCAATTATCGGTTGCCAATGGCTAGTAATTGGAGTTTCAGACAATTTGGGGAGGTAATTTGTAGCCAGTATCCTTGGGGTTTACTTGATGAAGTGGTATACAAATACTATGATGGGGAAAAGAAATGGGTGACAGTTAGTAATGATGAAGAGCTGGCTACCATGTTTGCTATGCATAAAGAGAAAGATAATTTTCATGTGAGGCTGCAAATTGATGTGCTTGAGCAGGCATTTGGACCTAGGATGGCGGGTGCAACATCTCGGGGAGAACCAAGTCATCGTACTGGCATCTCTAGCCAGAACAGTTCAGTTGGTGCACGGCGACGTGGTGGCTCAACAAGTGTGGGCAATGGCAGTAGGGTCCCCCTTGTAGTGGAGCCTGATGACTACAATTCTGGGGTTGATGAAGAGAAGGTATATTCTGATGTTATTCAGAATTTACGACGGCCACCTCGGGCTGAAAACCAAGATGAGGCTCACAATGCAGTCCGTGTGGATGATGATGCGGTGGGTGAGGACGAAGACCTTGCAGCTGTTGAATGGGACCCTTTGAACCCTCCTATGGAAGAAGGTACCTTTTTGCAACCATGATTGAGTGTAGAAATGCACTTGTGACATACTACATCAAGGTAGAACGTACTTTCAGAGTTGACAAGAGCGATCAGGTACGTTACAGAGTGCACTGTCCGACTGAGGGTTGTCCATGGAGGCTGCTCGCATCTAAAATGCGAAATAGCACTAATGTTCAGGTCAAAGTGAACCCTTTTAAGCACACATGCCAGGAATCAACCCTTAGGAAGGATACAATCAGTAGAGCCAAGTCAAATGGGTGGCAAAAGAAGTAAAGAAGTGGGTGAAAGAAAACCAGCAAGTGGGTCCAAAGGAATTGCAGAAGAACATCAGAGATAAGTTCAAGATAGATTTATCATACATGAGGTTGTTCAATGGTAAACAACATGCTATGGATTCTATTTATGGTAACTGGCAGGAAAGTTTTCAATTGTTGTATTCATTAAAAGGTCAAGTGGAGAGGACAAGCCCAGGTAGTATTCATTATTGTTGTATTCATTATCGTGCAGGAATAGCCGAGGCAAAATTTATGGGCCACATTCTCATCCCTGCCGTGGTGAATGAAATGAAGCAGAAAACAATAGGCTTGGAAATGAACATGACTCTTTGCTCGGGTACCACAACAGAGACATCATATTTGGATAAAGAGAATAGGGAATGGAGATATCCAGTGGATTTAGAAGCTATAACTTGCAGTTGTAGGCAATGGCAGATAACTGGGTTGCCATGCATTCATGCCTTGTTTTTCATTAGTTCTCTCCCAGGTCTAGCAGGGAACATACAACAGTATGTGCATGATTACTACTCTGTTGCAAGGTTCAAAGCCACATATGCTTATGCCTTGCCTGCTATGGAGGGAAAACAACAATGGGACATGGTGGACCCTGGATTCAAGCTTTGCGCTCCAGTTCTGAAGAGAGCAACAGGTAGACCAAGCAAGAGTCGAATCAGACCTTGCAGCGAAGGAGCTGGACTTGGGGCGAGGAAGCATAAGTGCACAAGGTGTGGTGGGTCTGGTCATTTCGGTAAGTATTGTGATAACACAGTAGATCTAGCATTCGGAGAGAGTTTTGATGAAGGCTTCGATGAAAATGTTGGTCAGTAGTCGGTTGCCTCAACGGATGATGAAAATGATGGTCAACAGCCGGTTGCATCAGATGAGGATTTTGACGAGGTTCCAAATGATGATGGTCAACAGCCGCATGATTTTGACGATAATCCAAAATATCCTCCAAATAATGATTCAAGTGGGGCTCCAAATGGTGATCCAAGTGAGGCTCCAAATGGTGATCATGGTGATCCAAGTGAGGCTCCAAATGTGATCATGGTGATCCAAGTGAGGCTCCAAATGATGATCCAAGTGAGGCTCCAAATGATGATCCAAGTGAGGCTCCAAATGGTGACCAAGCTTCTGTTGTTGTGAGTTTTGCTAGGTATGTAAATCTTGCAAGGGTCAAATACTACTGTACATTTATCACTTGACATGATCTCATTACCCTTTATGTTTTGTACAACTCTATGGTAGGTTTGAAGAAGACACGCAAGGTACCGACAACCAAGAGGAGAAGAGAAGAAGCAATGAGCACAAGGTGCACGAGGAGCAAAGTGATGGCAGCAAGCTCAAGGAACAGACAGAAGCCCCAACGTTATGAATAATTACGAAACATTGTGAATAATGTTGTATTTCTGTTGGATGATGTTGGACCTATGTTTGAATGATGTTCGACTATGTTAGAACTTCAAATTTGACATGATGTTTAAATCTGTCGGATGATGTTTGAATGAGCACATGGTTTTTCCTTTTTTTGATTTTTTGAATTTTGTTTTGCTCATTTGAATTCTGGTCAAACCTAACTTTGACCAAGATTTAAACAAGTCTAAAACAACAAAATGAAAAACTAAGCCTGGATCCTTCTTAGTAAATCCAAAATGAAGTTGTGGTGAGG
Source organism: Aegilops speltoides (assembly GCA_021437245.1). Taxonomy (NCBI): domain Eukaryota; kingdom Viridiplantae; phylum Streptophyta; class Magnoliopsida; order Poales; family Poaceae; genus Aegilops; species Aegilops speltoides. Next base: position 333,052,781 of record CM038143.1, read on the forward strand.
TTTTTTGAAATTTTCATGAAAAATGTGCTAAAAAGAGGGGTCCAAAGGTAGGGTAAACGGCCTCATTTCTAAGCAAGGTTTTTTCCGACCTTGTCTAAATCAGCCAAATAACTTTCCTACACATATATTCTATATATACAGACTATGTGTGCTGGTTTTTCCATTTTTTTAGTTTTTAAAATTTTTTTTTCTCATTTGAATTCTGGTCAAACCAAACTTTGACCAAGATTTAAACAAGTTTAAAACATCAAGATGAAAAACTAAGCCTGGATCCTTCTTAGTCAATCCAAAATGAAGCTATGGTGAGGTTTTTGAAATTTTCATGTTCATTTCCCCAAAACACTTCTCTTCACTTCATACAAGAGAGTTTGAGATACTCGAGATATCACATAAGACACATGAACTTATCGTTTAAATGTATGTAAACCTTGTTTATCAACTTAAATCGTTAGTATATGACATAAGAAGACTATGTGCGGAGGTTTTCTATTTTTCTGATTTTTATTTAATTTATTATGCTCATTTGAAATCTGGTCAAACATAGCTTTGACTGCTCCAAACCCCTCCCAAACCCCACTAACCCTAGCGCTGAACAAGGACCGTCCATCTAACCCTAGCAGTGATCAAGGGCCGTTGATCTAACCCTTCTAGAAGGAATCTGCGGGGAGGAGGGGGCGATCCGCGAGATGCAATCTGATTGGCTGGGAGATTGTTTTTTCTAAACAAGTACCAGACACGCTGGATGGACCGTTGGGCCGTCTCGTTGTCTGGGCCTGAGAACGCAGTTAATAGCCCGTCTCAGCTTTTTCAGGCCTGCATGCATGGGAAGGGCGGCGACGTGGGTTTGCATGCGCGGGAGGCGTACGTGCATGCATGCGAGCAAGGCGAGCGAGGTGCGCTAGGCTAACCAGGCGAGCGAGGCGAGCTAGGTGGCCATGCACGTGCATCTGACTCGCTGCCATAATCTGAACCATTGTCATAATGGCCTAACTCTGAATCAGATCAAAGAGCTTCGCTATACAGTGATTCAAATGCACGCACTCGCCCCATGCATCATTTTCGTGCAAAAATTAAAGGGTGCAAAACATAACGGATACACACACACATCCGGATTCACACATGCACCGTTCTCATCCTTTCTCTCTTCCTCTCCCACCCACGGGCCTATAAATGGGGTGCCTCTCTTCCTCTCCCATCCACAAGCTAGATCCGATCCATTCTCTCCAACTTCAAACACCCAAGCGACCAAGCCCTCTCCAAGCGACCAAGTGAAGATGCAGTTCAACGGGCCGACCTTCAACCGTCCGCCTGTCGTGCCGGAGCTGCTCTACCCACCGGGTGTGCTCGTGGAGAGGGAGCTCTGTGTGTAGGCGATTTCAAGGTGGAGGGGTTCCGTCGAACTCACTCGCGCCTTCCTCAGAGATGGCTATGCCCACCTCCCACAGGGCTCACCTAGGATGTTCACCCTCAACGATGTTCGTGACCGCAGCGGCATCCTCCTACTGCTCATGGTCACCTTCACCAACCTGTTTGACGCGCGCGAGCTCCTCGGCCAAGTCTTTTGGTGTGGCTGCGAGGCCATATTTTTCAAAGTGTACAACATCTACACCACCTACGAGAGCATCTTCCCCACTCCAGGCCAGATGCACTCCCTTCCCTACGACGAGGAGGATGGGGTGTGAAGTTGAAGACGGTGTTGAAGGGGCGTGCGGCCAAGGTGGAAGAAGAAGGTCAAGATGAAGATGTTCTAGCCCAAAGTCAAGCTCATCATGTTTCATTTTTATTTTGTTGCTTTTCTGTGTCGTGCGTGTTGTGTCGTGTCGTGTCGTGTCCGTGAACTTATGGGTCCAAGTTATTATTATTGCCTAATGTAAGGTTATGGTGTGTTGCATCTTATCTAAGTTATTATGTGTGTTAAAAAATGTCCGTGCCCAAACATATCATTTCTTCCCTAAACCTAGTCATGCAGTTCGAGAACTTGTGGTTTTCATTAATGAAAGTCGGAGGGGGTCGGAAGCCCTCTCTTTCATTCAAAAAAAAAACAAGTCATGAACTAACATGCAAATTTATTCCCTTCAAATCCTAAACCAAGTGCCACTCTAACCCTAAACCAAGTGCCACTCTAACCAAAATCATGTGGCAGTGCAAACATACATTTCCAGCCCTCCAAAATTTCAGTGCAAAACAAAGGAAAACCACTCTCACGCGTGTGCAAACATTCACGGTCTCACTATGTATACCTTCCTTCCCTACCCATGTCAAAGTCTTTCCATCTGTCCTAGTGGTTACCAACGCAGCCCTAAACGCCACAAACCCATGCGGTCCTGGGTTCGAGTCCCCAGCTGCACCAATTTTTTGTGCATTTTCCACCCTTCATTTTTTAGATAAATTATTTTTTTCTCAATGTAATGCCCTTAAAAAATGTTCATTTATTTTGCCACCAGGTGTAAACCTCTACCAGAGCTGTGGCACATTTTCCATGACATTTTGGTCTTTGATTTAAATCACGATGTATTTGAATTGGAGTAATTAAATTGCTATTAAATATTTAACAACTCCAAAAAAATTCTAAACTTAATTGTGTGGCTAAGGAATAATTCAATTAGCTTCCGCAAAAAGTTTCAGCATTATGATTTACTGCCTAAATTAAATCAGAACAGAAAACAGAAAAACACGCAAGAGAACCCCCGAATGGGCCTAATTGGATGCAGTTGGCCCATTAGTCTAACTACCAATTGGCTCTACGCTCTGAATTTGGCCCACAGAGGAACCTTTTTTTGACAGAAAGGCAGAGCAGAGAGCTGCATTTCATTGATCAAAAGTTTCTGAATTCCTCATTTCTTCTCTTTTTTTCAACATCTTTAAATGTTGGTCACTTCTTCTCTTTTTTTCAACATTTAAACAACTTTGACCAACATTTAAACTAGGTGAATTTCTCATACAATTTCAAGCTTACAAATTCCTCCATAATTCATGCCTTTCCATACATTTTCAACATTACAACCAGTGGGATTGCCATACCTACAAATGCCAAAAGTAATTGCAAATGGGTATTGGTATTTGTGCTTGATCTTCAAGCTTCCTAACCTTCTTCTTCAACATCCTAAGCTCAATAGATAGCTCTCTGTCAGTGCGTGCTTCGCCCTCCATCTCTTCTTCTGGAGCTCGTGTTGCGGACACTGCCGTTCGTGGCAGCATGCGCAACCATTCTTCATGCTCTTCTTGCAGTTCATTCATCAGAGTCTTGGACAGAGCATCGACCCAAAGAAAGAAGCATGTCACATGCATGAACAGCAAACAGATCAACCCATTGCTCAAAGATCCTGACCACGAAAATGGTGCAATTGCCCCGATTCTTACCCTATTCTCGCTGCACACGTAGAACGGACGATTCTGGTTCCTCGGTGTGTGAGAAACCCTTCGAACAATGCCCGCCCGGCACCGCGAACAGACAAAGACAGGCATGTCCACACGCACCCGGCTCTGCATCCGCGAGGTGGTGCGGGAGCTTGAGAAAGACATGGAGCTCGGAGCCAAAGGGGATCTCAACGCCGCCGCGCCCTCCACAGCTAGCTTCCCACCGCCGTGCTCTCTCTCTCTCTTGTCGTGGTCACCGTCATGCTCTCTATCACCGTAGTCACCGTCGCTGTTGCCCGCTTATATAGCACACCCGCAATGGCTCTCTGCTCAACGGCTCTCTGCTGGGTCCCACAAGTTACGCGTGCAACAGTCTGAATAGAATTGGCCGTCTCTACCTCCTGGTCCTACCTGTAAGGGCCGAGTCAAAAGGTTGACCTGACGGGGATGGCAGAGTTCACGGAACGAGTCGGTGTGCATGGACTAGGGGCAAAACTGAGCACCATTTGCATGTGAGGGCAAAACTGAGCACAAGGAGACCTGTGAGGGCAAAAGGATAATTAACCCATCCGGGATACTTTCTGGTGACCATAGTTTGAGGAGTTCATGCATTCACTATGTGATAATGCTTTTTTCCGGTTCTCTATTGAAAGAAGGCCTTAAATATGTCTTATTTTCCTTATGGACCCCGCTGCCACAGGAGGGTAGAACAAAAAAAAGTCATGCAAGTTCTTTCCATAAGCACGTATGACTATTTATGGAATACATGCCTACATTATATTTGTGAACTGGAGCTAGTTTTGTATCGCCCTAGGTTATAACTATTATATGATGAATATCATCCAACAAATTCATCGATCCAATGCCTACGAATTTTCCATATATTGTTCTTGCTAAGTTACTCTTCATGTTCTTCATTATTTATAACTGCTACAAAATTATTGTTATCACTGCCATCTTTATTACGCCATCGTTACCACTACTATCAAAACTATCATATAACTCTGCTATTGGTCATATTGTTGTAGATAATTAATCTGCATGTGTGGTTGAATTGACAACTTGGTTGCTAATACTTGCAAATATTCTTTGGCTCCCCTTGTGTCAAATCTATAAATTTGGGTTGAATACTCATCCCTCGAAAACGGTTGCGATACCCTATACTTGTGGGTTATCAAAATTATACCTAGAGCAATAGGATTAGACTTCTTCACAACAGAACAATGGACTATGCCTTGAATTGTAAGTTTGGCATGCAGAAGTTTCGCCTATTGTCAGCTGATGCGAGGCCGCCGAAGGCTAAACCGCACGGGTGGAGCTTATTAGTTATACTCCATACCTTCTCATGAGCTTCCTAGAGATCACCCAATCTCATATACTATGACCAGCAGTCGGGCTCACATAGGCGTGTTCCTCCAAAAATGCTCTATGGTTAGCATCTTGCTTACATAAGCTTTGGAACACATTGAGACAAAAGTCAGTCTGTCTTACAGAATTGAGAGTATTACTGCATCTCCAACGAAGTGGGTTAATTAAGGATACTCTCCTCAGTTGACCGCTGGATTGTTTTCCCAGGTCCTAATTCACGGGGTCTCCGATCACATATGTTGGGTTACCCCCATGGCAACTTACGTGGGTCTCATACCCATCTCCCATGATGCATTTTATATCACGATCCGTGATAGCCCTTTCGTAAAAGGGTCTGCCAGATTCTTAGCCTTCTGGATATAATCCAACGCTATCACCCTAGAGTTTCTTGATTTTCGAATAGATTTTAATCTTCTTCTTATGTGCTTTGTGGATTTCATGTTATCCTTTGAACTCTTAGCCTTGGCAATCACAGTTTGATTGTCACAGTTCATAAGGACAGCTGGGACTGGTTTATCAACCATTGGCAAATCCATCAAAAGCTCTCAAAGCCATTCTGCTTCGACACATGATGTGTCTAATGCTCTGAGTTCTGCTTCCATACCCGATCTCGTTAAGATCTTCTGCTTTCAAGACTTCTAGTAAACAGCACCACCACCAAGTGTGAAGATATATCCACTTGTGTCTTTCATCTCATCATCAATATATATCCAGTTCGAATCACTATACCCCTGAAGTACCGTCGAGTACCCATAATACTGAATTCCATATCTCATAATACCTTGCAAATAACATGACTCGTTCAATGGCATGCCAATGCACATCTCCCGGATTGGAAACAAACTGGCTCAGTTTGCACACAGCAGTTGAGATGTTGGGACGAGTAGTACAAGCTAGGTACATTAGTGAACCAACCACTTGAGAATTGTTGGTGCAATATTTGCCCTCCTGTGTTTTGGAGATTGTTGATAGAAATATGCATGGCCTGATTTGTTTGCTAGTGCACACAGAGAGAAATAGTCCATGCAAAACTAAAAGTGCAACATATAGCTCATTGAACAACATATAGCTCATTGAACTAATACTCTTTCAAGATGATAATTTCAGAAAGTTCAGTGATTGGCATGGCATGGACTAGGAATGTGAACCCCTCAAAAGGCTAAGGACACATGTTGGCTCAAGCTCAAGACTCTACATTTTCATTTTAGTGATCCAAGATCACATTGAGTCCATAGGAAAAGCCAATACTATTAAAAGGGGATGAGGTGTTGCCTAATGGCTTGCTTGCTCAAAATGCTTAGTGATATGCTCCAAAGTCCCTCAACCACTTTCTCATATCCACATACGTCCCAAACCAAAAGTCAAACTCGGCCCCACCGATTTGATCTATCCAGCGCCACCGAGTTCATTTGTCATAGCCATAGCCAAAAACCCTAATCAGTTCGGTCTCACTGATAGGGATCTCGATCTCATCAAGATGGGATTGCAAACTCCCTGTTTCCCTTCTTAACATTTCGGTCTAACCGAAGTGAGTGATCATTCCCGCCGAGTTCGCAATGCAAATTCTCTGTTTACTTTTTTTAACGTTTCGGTCTCACAGAGATGAGCAAATTGGTCCCACCGAGTTTGCCTGATCAACTCTCTGTTTGCCCATTACATAAATCGGTCCCACCGAGTTCATGTTCTCGGTCTCACCGAGATTATATTATGCCCTAACCCTAATGAAATTGGTCCCACCAAGTTGATCATGTCGGCCCCACTGAAAACTCTAACGTTCACATTTTGAACCAAACCGGCCTGACCGAGTTTCTCAATTCAGTCCCACCGAGTTTGGTAAATTGTGTGTAACGGTTAGATTTTGTGTGGAGGCTATATATACCCCTCCACCCACTCTTCATTCGTGGAGAAAGCCATCAGAACGTGCCTACACTTCCAACATACATATTCTGAGAAAGAACCACCTACTCATGTGTTGAGACCAAGATATTCCAATCCAACCACAAGAATCTTTATAACATCCCAAATTTAAATTTGCAATGTTATACAATAGATCATCATTGCATATCATATTTTATTGCATTTTGGCTTGATCCTAGAAATTTCACGCAACTCAAGGACCCACGGAGAGAGTTGGAGATTTTTGCTATTTTCATATTTGAGTTTTCTCAAATTTTGAAAATAGGATCATTTGATTTTAATTATTTTATCTTCGAATATTTCTTATATAAAAATAAAAGAGAGGAAATAAAATGACTTTCCCAAAATAAAGAAATATTGAGGATTTAATAATAAAATCAAATAAGATCTTATTTCGGAGTTTATTGCTATTTTATTTGAATTTAGGAAAAATGCGCGTTTTTCAAAATTGCATTTAGGCCCCCAAATAAATGTTCATCTTGTCCGGCTTACTTTTAGAGGACGGGGAAAATTTATTTTGGGATTTTTGGAGTCTGTTTAGTATTTCTTTTCTTTCTTTTTCTGCACGTCGTAATTGTTTTAAAAAAAAGTTTACCGCCTTACCGGGCCGTGTCCGACCTGGACACTGCGCCCGGGCGGCCTTTAAAGGCCAATGGCCCGCCCCGGGACGAAACCCTAGCCGCCAGCCCCGCCCGCCCGAGACTCTTATTGCTGCGCGGATCCCGCTGACGCCGTGCCTCCTCGCCGCTTGGCCGCCGTCGTCGACCGCCGGCCGTCCGTCGCTTGTCGCCGCCACCACCACCACCGCCGCCATCGCCCCGCCCCGCCAGAGCCCGCGCTGGACCTCGCCAGAGGTTGCCGCCTCGCCGCCGGCGGTTTTCTAAGAAAAACCGCCCGTTTTTTTTATAAAAACCGTGGTTTATTTTTTTATAGATTGGTTTAGTTTTTTTCGGTTTATTTATTTTGCGGACGTTCGTTCGTATGTTCATTTTAATGAACGGTTTTCGTCGTTTAGCCGCAGACAGCGAACGTTCATTCATTAGTCTGTTCGTCCGTTTTTATTTTTCTCGGATTTCCGCGATTATTTCCGATCGCGATTTCTGATCTGATTTTCGTTCTAGTATAACTTTTTGCTCGTTTATCGGAATCAGGCGATTCAAGCACGTAGAGTTTCGTCTCGAAACCCTCTTTCCGTTTAACCAACTCAAACAAGATTTTGCTACTGTAAAATTTTGACTTAGGTCCAGATTAGTAAACAAAGCTTGTTTCTTTCGCCGCTTTACTTTCGTTGCTTTGTTTGATTTGATTCTTTTTGCAAACCGGAGTTCTTAAGTTGAACCTTCTGGTTACGTCTCTTACTTGAGTTTTACCATGCATTAGATGAGTGCTTATTGTATGCTTGTTTGTTTGCGATAGAGTACCCGGAGTGCGCCGCTTGCTACTACGAGTCGCTAGGTTTCACGGATCATCAACAAGGCAAGTAACACTTTGATCATACATTTCTACTACCCAGTTTTATTGCATTAGATCCATCCTCAAACAATTGCATGATTAGGATCTGATTAACATGTGGGTTTTGGGAAAGTAGATGAGGTAGAACCTATTACCTGTTTTATTATCAAACCTTTGGGAGTTACTTCTACGTTTGATTATATTGCTACGCTATGCTAGTAGACGTGGATTGGGTTTGAGTGAATTCATGACAGACGTGAGATTGTTAATTATGGTTGTTTAAGGTGGCAACTTTAATACACATCTCGGTGGATTGAGGCACCTGGGGAACCTAGTGTGCCTGTATTTTTTGAAATCCTGGGGTACCGTGTGATTCTCATATGGACCGCCACCCAGGCTCAAAGGGATCATGAGATTATTCATGCTAGAAACTTCTGTGTGCAGCCGCAAGCTACTATGGGCTCTAGCATAGTTGACTAAGTCGTGTGAACTCTTACAGTGGTAGACTAGCAGATGTAGGGGAATGTAGGTGTAACTGTCTACCCATCGTAAGGTGCAAACGCTTCTGAAAGACTATGTCTCGGTCATCCGTTTCTCAAACACCATGTAGTGCGAGAATTCCAACAGAGGAGATCGAGTCTTGCGGGGAAAAGTGTGCAAACCTCTGCAGAGTGTATAAACTAATCATGGTTAGCCGTGTCCCCGGTTATGGACGTTTTGAGTATCTAGTACCTGGATTATCATGTGAATCTCATCATGATCTTTAATTTAATTTGTTGGGTTTTAATGATGATGCTTAATTGGGATTGAGTTGGGTGAACCTTCTCAATGTTTAACAACCACCATGATAGTTAAATAAAATTTATTCCTTTGCTGTAGGGGAAAATTGGCTTTATGCAAAACTGTAACCGTAGAGCTTTCCACCAGCCATATATGCATGTAGTATAGCATTGTTCTGTTCATTACTCTCTATGTGTTACATTGCCAGCATATTCCATGTGATGACCCATTTCGGGCTGCAACATTCATGTTGCAGACTTTTCAGACGACGAGTAAGGTGCCTTAGGTCGTGGTCTTATACTCAGTGATGTCAGTGGAGTTGATGGACTCGCTTTATCTTCCAAGCCATCCGCTGTTATCGTTATTAGATGGCCTTAAGCCATATTTATTGTAATAAGTTCTCTTTTGAGACATTCGATGTACTAAGTGTGTGATTGCTACTCTGTTATAAATCCTTCAAGTACTGTGTGTGTCAGCATTACCAATCCAGGGATGACACTGATGTAGAGAGATCAGACTGTTTGAGGTCTGGTCGCTACAAGATGGTATCAGAGCACACGCTGACTATAGGACATGACCACTAAGCTAAAGCCCTAGATCACTACTCTCTTCTCATTTCTGACTCCTCGTCTTTTCTACTCTTAGGATGGCGGATGCAAGGAACAAGTTCATGCAACCGGATGAAGATACACCCTTTGGACGCCACTTGAAGGAAGTCACTAGATACCTGAACATCGGAGTGCCTAGCTTCACCGGGACCTACATCGCCACTTTACCAAAAAAGGAGCATTGGATGATTCAAGTTCAAGTTCTAGGAAGGACGTTCATGCCCGTCACTGAGCCCATTGAGTTTTCCTTTGATGCACCAACCTGGAGTCTAGGAAAGAGCATGGCAGCCCACATCACCATGGGACACATTAGAGAAGTTTACCACAAGGATCTCAAGGATACTATTTACTTGATTTGTGGGCGCCGAGATGAGCAAAGGGAGATGATCAGTACCAGGAAGGATAGATCAATTGCAGCTTTCATCCAGGAGCTAAACCAGCACATTCGTCGCCAAGAGAACCAGATGTGCGCAGGCATGATAGATCTGAAGAAGGCATTGACCAGGATTACGGAGCTGGAAGAAGAACTCAAGTCTACACGCGTTGGATATAAGGAGGAAATGACGACACTCGTGGAGAAGAATGATGATCTGAAGAAGAAGCTAAAAGTATTCATGGGATTCCCCGCGACTGGAGGAGAAGACGATGATTGCACTTGCCCAGAGAACTACATCATCATCGACAACACCGACTCGGACCCAGACGATAGTGATGATAACTTTGTTAATGAAGCTGGAGCAGATATCATGGAATCTTCGACCGATCATTTTTTTCTAGTCGACCACCATAACAGTAGTAGTATTCCCCCATGTATATAGTATAGTCCGAGCACTTTTGTAACGATAGTTAGACCGTTGTATGCCCTTGTTTGAATTGATTGAAGTGATATTGTTTGTGTTTGTCTCATGAGCATATGGGTAGTGTTATTCCCTCTAGACCTCATTCTGTTCTGTATTCTCATCTTTTCTAAACCCTCAGATGCCTCCGAGACGTGACAATGGATTTGCTTTCCCACGGAGCTCACTCGGTTGATCCAAAGAAGAGAATGCATTGATGCAGATGCTAGTCCAGAATCAGAATCAGGGGAACAACAACAACAACAACAACAACAACAACAACCCACCACCACCACCACCTGTTGATCACTTAGCCCGTTTCTTGAGGCTAAATCCGCCGGTGTTCTTCAGTAGCACCGAGCCGATAGTTGCAGATGATTAGCTCCGCAAGATGGGAAGGGAGTTGACCACTGCAGGATGCACAGATGCGGAGAAGGTGCGTTTTGCCGCGCATTAGCTTGATGGACCCGCAGTGGCAGAATTTCAGAGCCACCTATCCTATCAACACTGTCACATGGGACCAGTTTCAGCAGGTTTTCCGTACTACTCATGTTTCAGCAGGAGCTATGGCCATGAAGAAGCATGAGTTTCGCAACTTGCACCAAGCAGGACGTCCTATTGGCCAGTATGTGTATGACTTTAGTAAGCTAGTACGTTATGCCCCAGATGACGTTGCTACGGATGCAGCTAAGCAGGAGAAGTTTCTGGAAGGACTGAATGATGAGCTGAGCATGCAGTTGATGTTAGCGACCTTCAACAACTACCAAGAGTTGGCAGATAGAGCGCTCATGATTGAAGGGAAGCAGCAGCAGATTGACAACCGCAAGAGGAAGTATGGACAAGGGAAGTACAATTCTGGAGCTCAGCAGAAGCCTCGTTTTACCCCAAACTCGGGAGGACCTTTTCAGCATACCCATGGAGGAGGAAGCTCTCACAACCATAGTGGCCTCAAGAATGGTAATGGGAATGGAGGAAGCAACGGCCATAACCGTACCAACCCATCAACCCCACCCAAGAAGGATCTGAGCCACATCACTTGTTATAAGTGTCAGAAGACTGGACATTATGCCAATGAATGTCCCGAAGCTAAGAATGGAAATGGCAATGGAAGCTCTGGGAAGAAGCTGAACCCTTTCAACAGGGGATAGGTGAACCACGTTAACGTGGAGGAGGTTGAAGCCCAGCCAGATGCAGTAATAGGTAAGTTTTTGGTTAAGTCATTTACTGCAATCGTTCTTTTTGATACCGGTGGATCGCATTCATACATATCAAGGGGATTTGTGGATAAGTATAAACTACCCACTAACATTCTTAGAACACCTATGTTAGTAAGATCGCCAGGAGCGGAGTATATGTCCAGTCAAGGATGTTTTCAGGTGCCACTGACCATAGGTAGGCATGTTTTCCCCTCGGATTTAATCATTTTGGAGTCGCAAGGTTTGGATGTGATTCTGGGTATGGATTGGCTATCGATGTATGGAGGAAACATTGATTGCACCAGCAAGTCAATTTTGCTTACCACCCCAGAAGGAAGAAGGATCAAGTATGTGTCCCGGCATGAGCCGAAGAGGACTCAAGTAAATTCCTTATCAGGAGTTGTACAGGAGGAAGTACCAGTGGTAAAGAATTTTCCTCACGTATTTCCAGAAGAATTGCCAGGCATGCCACCGGACAGAGACATTGAGTTTTTTATTGAGCTTTTGCCAGGCATAGGGCCGATATCTAAGAGACCGTACAGGATGCCCGCAAAAGATTTGGAGGAAATTAAGAAGCAGATTAAGGAGCTACTGGATAAAGGCTATATTCGCCCAAGTTCTTCACCTTGGGGATCACCAGTGCTTCTAGTGGAGAAGAAGGATGGATCATTGAGGGTGGTTGTTGATTATCGAGGACTGAATGAAGTGACAATCAAGAACAAGTATCCACTGCCGATGATCAATGATCTGTTTGACCAGTTGCAAGGAGCTAAGGTATTTTCCAAGATCGATCTGCGATCGGGATACCACCAGCTGAAGATTCGAGAGCGGGATATACCAAAGACAGCTTTTACCACAAGGTACGGGTTGTATGAGTATACTGTTATGTCATTTGGTCTGACTAACACACCTGCCTATTTCATGAACATGATGAACAAGGTGTTTATGGACTTTCTGGATAAGTTCATCATACTGTTCATCGATGATATTTGGGTCTACTCGAAGAATGAAGAGGAGCATAAGGAGCATTTGCGTTTGGTACTTGGGAAGCTCAGAGAACATCAACTGTATGCCATGTTCAGCAAGTGTGAATTCTGGTTGAAGGAAGTTGGATTTCTCAGACATGTTATATCCGGAGAAGGAATAGCAGTAGACCCCACCAAAGTTGTCACTGTGAAAAAATTGGGAAGCCCCAATGACAGTTGGAGAGATCCGGAGTTTTCTTGGACTCGCAGGATACTACCGGAGGTTCATTGAGAATTTCTCGAAGATTGCGAAGTCCATGACAGAGTTTTTGAAGGACACCAAGTTCAATTGGACTGAGGAATGTGAGGCCAGTTTCCAGGAGTTGAAGAAACGTTTGGTTACATCACCAGTGTTGATTCTGCCAGATTAGTGCAAGGATTATGAGGTGTATTGCGACACTTCTCGTCGAGGACTTGGAGCAGTGCTTATGCAGGAGGGAATAATTGTTTCGTATGCCTCACGACAGCTTAAGCCCCGTGAGTTGAATTATGCTATACATGATATGGAGTTAGCAGCCGTAGTGCATGCATTGAAGACATGGAGACATTTTCTCATCAGAAACCATTGTGAGGTGTACACGGATCACAAGAGTTTGAAGTACATCTTCACACATAAGGAGTTGAATCTCAAGTAAAGGAGATGGTTAGAGCTCATTAAGGATTATGATATGAGATTACATTATCTTCCCGGAAAGGCTAACGTAGTAGCCGATGCATTGAGCCGCAAGAGCCATGTCAACACACTCATGACCGGAGAGTTACCCAAGGAGTTAGCTGAGGATCTTCGCGAGCTATGTTTGGAGATAGTTCCGAGAGGCTATGTAGCAGCATTGGAGATTCAGTCTACGTTGGTGGACAAGATCAGAGAAGCTCAGAAGACTAACAAGGAGATTGCTGAGATAAAGAAGAAGATGAGCAAAGGAAAGGCTAAAGGATTTCGTGAGGATGAGCACGATACCCTATGGTTTGAGGACCGCATTTATGTGCCTAATGATTTGGAGATCAGGAATTTGATTCTACAAGAGGCCCATGATTCGCCGTATTTGATTCACCTAGGAAATCAAGATGTATTTGGATTTGAAGGAAACTTTTTGGTGGACCGAAATGAAGAAAGATATTGCGGAGTATGTAGCAGTTTGTGATATATGTCAGAGAGTGAAGGCCGAGCATCAGAAGCCAGCAGGATTGCTACAGCCATTGCCGATACCCGAATGGAAGTGGGATAAGTTAGGCATGGATTTTATTACGGGATTGCCCAGGACTCGTTCAGGCTATGACTCGATATGGGTTGTAGTCGATCGTTTGACGAAGGTAGCTCATTTCATCCCAGTGAAGACCACTTACACCAGTGCTAAGTTGGCGAAGATATACATGACCAGGATCGTATGTTTGCATGGAGTTCCGAGGACCATTGTATCAGACAGAGGAACCGAGTTTACCTCAAAGTTCTGGAATCAGTTGCACGAAACTTTGGGTACCAGGCCGGAGTTCAGTATAGCCTTTCATCCGCAAACAGATGGAAAAACTGAGAGAGTCAATCAGATTCTGGAAGACATGCTGAGAGCATGTGCGCTAGATTATGGATCTAGTTGGGATGTAAATTTGCCATATGCAGAGTTCTCTTACAACAACAGTTATCAATCCAGTTTGAAGATGGCCCCTTTCAAAGCTCTGTACGGGAGGAGGTGCAGGACATCGTTGTTGTGGGATGAAGTTGGAGACCGTCAGTTGTTTGGACCAGATTTGATTAAAGAGTCTGAACAGAAGGTGAAGTTGATTCGCGACAGGCTCAAGGTAGCCCAGTCCAGGCAGAAGAACTATGCGGATTCTAAACGCAAGGAGATAGTTTACAAAGTCGGAGACAGAGTTTATCTCCATGTATCCCCACTACGAGGAGTTAAGCATTTTTGGAGTTAAGGGAAAGTTAGCGCCACGTTTTGTGGGACCATACAAAGTTTTGGAGCGTATGGGAGAAGTTGCTTACAAGTTGGAATTGCTCGAAGGATTGTCAGGAGTTCATGATGTGTTCCACGTTTCCCAGTTGAAGAAGTGCCACGCGGAGATGGCTGATATACCGCTAAGAGATACAGTGCCACTGGAAGCAATTCGGCTGGATAGTGATTTGACCTATGAGGAGGAACCAGTTAAGATTCTCGAATTTGCCAGCCGAGACACGTGTAGCAAGGTTATCAAGTTTTGCAAAGTTCAGTGGAGCCACCATACCGAGGATGAAGCCACCTGGGAGCGAGAGAAAGATCTACTGAAGGACCACCCTCACCTATTTTCTAGCCAACCTGAATCTCGAGGGCGAGATTCATCTTAAGGGGGGTAGGTTTGTAACATCCCAAATTTTTGAATTTGGAATGTTATACAATAGATATTGCATATCATATTTTATTGCATTTTGGCTTGATCCTAGAAATTTCACGCAACTCAAGGACCCACGAAGAGAGTTGGGAATTTTGTTATTTTCATATTTGAGTTTTCTCAAATTTTGAAAATAGGATCATTTGGTTTTAATTATTTTATCTTTGAATATTCTTATATAAAAATAAAAGAGAGGGAATAAAATGACTTCCCAAAATAAAGAAATATTGAGGATTTAATAATAAAATCAAATAAGATTTTTTTTTCGGAGTTTATTGCTATTTTATTTAAATTTCGGAAAAATGCACGTTTTCCCAAATTGCATTTAGGCCCCAAATAAATGGTCATCTTGTCTGGCTTATTTTTAGAGGACTGGGAAAATTTATTTCGGGATTTTTGGAGTCCGTTTAGTATTGCTTTTCTTTCGTTTTCTGCACATCATAATTATTATTATTTTTAAAAAGGTTACCGCCTTACCGGGCCGTGTCCGACCTGGACACTGCGCTCGGGCGGCCTTTAAAGGCCGACGGCCGCCCCGGGCCGAAACCCTAGCTGCCAGCCCGCCCGCCCGAGACCAGGCGTCGCCGCCGGATCCCGCCGCCATTCCGCCGCCGCCGCCGACATCGCGCCTCGCCACGCCGCCCATCGACCGCCATTGCCCGCCGCCCGTCGCCGCCACCACCCACCACCGTCGCAGTTGCCCCGCCCTGCCGGAGCCCGCGCCGGACATCGCCGGAGGTAGCCGCCCCGCCACCGGCGGTTTTCTAAGAAAAACCGCCTGGTTTTTTTATAAAAAATCACGGTTTATTTTTTTTATAGATTGGTTTAGTTTTTTTCGGTTTATTTATTTTGCGGACGTTCGTCCGTACATTCGTTTTAACACACGTTTTTCGTCGTTTAGCCGCAGACAGGGAACGTTCGTTCATTTGTCTGGTCGTCCGTTTTTCTTTTTCTTGGATTTTCCACGATTATTTCCGATCGCGATTCCTGATCCGATTTTCATTCTAGTATAACTTTTCGCCCGTTTATCGGAATCAGGCGATTCAAGCGCCTTGAGTTCAGTCTCGAAACCCTCTTTCCGTTTAACCAACTCAAACAAGATTTTGCTACTGTAAATTTTTTACTTAGGTCCAGATTAGTAAACAAAGCTTGTTTCTTTCGCCGTTTGACTTTCGTTGTTTCGTTTGATTTGATTCTTTTTGCAAACCAGAGTTCTTAAGTTGAACTTTCTGGTTAGATCTCTTATTTGAGTTTTACCCGTGCATTAGATGAGTGCTTATTGTATGCTTGTTTGTTTGCGATAGAGTACCCGGAGTGCGCCGCTTGCTACTACGAGTCTCTAGGTTTTACGGATCATGAGCAAGGCAAGTAACACTTTGATCATACCTTTCTACTACCCAGTGTTATTGCATTAGATCCATCCTCAAATAATTGCATGATTAGGATCTGATTAACATGTGGGTTTTGGGAAAGTAGATGAGGTAGAACCTATTACCTGTTTTATTATCAAACCTTTGGGAGTTACTTCTATGTTTGCTTATGTCCCTATGCTATGCTAGTAGACGTGGATTGGATTTGAGTGAATTCATGACAGATGTGAGATTGTTAATTATGGTTTACTTAAGGTGGCAACTTTAATACACATCTGGGTGGATTGAGGCACCTGGGGAACCTAGTGTGCTCAGTATTTTAAATCCGAAACCTGCAAGTGATTCTCCTATGGACCGCCACCCAGGCTCAAAGGGATCATGAGATTATTCATGCTAGAAACTTCCGTGTGTAGCCGCAAGCTACTATGGGCTCTAGCATAATTGATTAAGTGGTGTGAACTCTTACAGTGGTAGACTAGCAGATGTAGGGGAAAGGAGGTGTAACTGTCTACCCATTGTAAGGTGCAAACGCTTCTGAAAGACTATGTCTGAAGGAAATATGCCCTAGAGGCAATAATAAAGTTATTATTTATTTCCTCATATCATGATAAATGTTTATTATTCATGCTAGAATTGTATTAACCGGAAACATGATACATGTGTGAATACATAGACAAACATATAGTCACTAGTATGCCTCTACTTGACTAGCTCATTAATCAAAGATGGTCATGTTTCCTGACCATAGACATGTGTTGTCATTTGATTAGTGGGATCATATCATTAGAAGAATGATGTGATTGACATGACCCATTTTGTTAGCCTAGCACTTGATCGTTTAGTATGCTGCTATTGCTTTCTTCATGACTTATACAAAGTTCACGCAACTATGAGATTGTGCAACTCCGTGTCTGGGAAGAACACTTTGTGTGCTACCAAACGTCACAACGTAACTGGGTGATTATAAAGGTGCTCTACAGGTGTTTCCGAAGGTTCATGTTGGGTCGGCATAATTCGAGATTAGGATTTGTCACTCCGATTGTCTTAGAGGTATCTCTGGGCCCTCTCGGTGATACTCATCACTTAAAGCCTTGCAAGCAAATAACTAATGAGTTAGTTATGATATGACGTATTACAGAACGAGTAAAGAGACTTGCCGGTAACGAGATTGAACTAGGTATTGGATACCGACGATTGAATCTCGGGCAAGTAACATACCGATGACAAAGGGAACAACGTATGTTGTTGTGCGGTTTGACCAATAAAGATCTTCGTAGAATATGTAGGAACCAATATGGGCATCCAGGTCCCGCTATTGGTTATTGACCAGAGACATGTCTCAGTCATGTCTACATCGTTCTCGAACCGTAGGGTCCGCACGCTTAAGGTTTCGATGACAATTATATTATGAGTTTATGTATTTTGATGTACGAAGTTTGTTGAGTCCGGATATGATCACGGACATGACGAGGAGTCTCGAAATGGTCGAGACATAAATATTGATATATTGGACGGATATATTTGGACACCGGAAAGGTTCCGGAGAAGTTTGGAGCTCCGGGAGGTTACCGGAACCCCCCGGGAGGTATATGGGCCTTATTGGGCCCATGTAGGAGGAAGAGAGAAGGAGCAAGGGAAGGGCGCCCCCAAGCCCAATCCGAATTGGGGAAGGGGGCCGGCGCCCCCTTTCCTTTCTCCTTCCCCCTCTCTTCCTTCTTACAACTAGTACTACTTCCTAATACTAGTACTCCTTCCTTCCCTCCAAATAAGATAAGGAAAGAGGAAACCTACTTGGAGTAGGTTTCCCCCTCCTCATGCGCCCCCTAGGGCCGCCACCTCCTCCCTCCCTCCTTTATATACGGGGTAGGGGGCACCCTAGGACACACAAGTTGATCATTGATCGTTCCTTAGCCGTGTGCGGTGCCCCTCCACGATATTACACCTCGATCATATTGTAGCGGTGCTTAGGCGAAGCCTGCGACAGAGAACATCAAGATCGTCACCATGCCGCCATCTTGTGGAACTCCCCTCGGAGCCTCTCTGGATTGGAGATCGAGGGTGCGTCATCGAGCTGTACGCGTGTCAAGAACTTCGGAGGTGCCGAGTAACGGTGCTTGGATCGGTCGGACCGGGAGGACGTCGACTACTTCCTCTATGTTGCGTCAGCGCTTCCGCTTGATCACGAGGGTGCGTAGACAACACTCTTCCCTCGTTGCTATATCATCACCATGATCTTGCGTGTGCGTAGGAAATTTTTGAAATTACTCGTTCCCCAACGATGGCATCCGAGCCTAGGTTTTTATGGTTTGATGTTATTTGCACGAGTAGAACACAAGTGAGTTGTGGGCGATATAAGTCATACTGCTTACCAGCATGTCATACTTTGGTTCAGCGGTATTGTTGGATGAAGTGGCCCGAACCGACATTACGCGTACGCTTACGCGCGACTGGTTTTACCGCCGTGCTTTGCACACATGTGACTAGCGGGTGTCAGTTTCTCCAACTTTAGTTGAACCGAGTGTGGCTACGCCCGGTCCTTGCGAAGGTTAAAACAACATCAACTTGACAAACTATCGTTGTGGTTTTGATGCGTAGGTGAGATTGGTTCTTGCTTAAGCCCGTAGCAGCCACGTAAAATTTGCAACAACAAAGTAGAGGACGTCTAACTTGTTTTTGCAGGGCATGTTGTGATGTGATATGGTCAAGACATGATGCTATATTTTATTGTATGAGATGATCATGTTTTGTAACGAAGTTATCGGCAATGGCGAGAGCCATATGGTTGTCGCTTTATTGTATGAAATGCAACGCATACTGTAATTGCTTTACTTTATCACTAAGCGGTAGCGATAGTCGTAGAAGCAATAGATGGCGAACGACAACGATGCTACGATGGAGGTCAAGGTGTCGCGCCGGTGGCGATGGTGATCACGATGGTGCTTGGAGATGGAGATCACAAGCACAAGATGATGATGGCCATATCATATCACTTATATTGATTGCATGTGATGTTTATCCTTTATGCATCTTATCTTGCTTTGATTGACGGTAGCATTTTAAGATGATCTCTCACTAAAATTATCAAGTAGTGTTCTCCACGAGTATGCACCGTTGCCAAAGTTCATCGTCTCGAGACACCACGTGATGATCGGGTGTGATAAGCTCTCGTCCATCTACAGCGGGTGCAAGCCAGATTTGCACCGCAGAATACTCGAGTTAAACTTGGCGAGCCTAGCATATGGAGATATGGCCTCGGAACACGGAGACCGAAAGGTCGGCGTGAATCATATAGTAGATATGATCAACGTAATGATGTTCACCATTGAAAACTACTCCATCTCACGTGATGATCGGTTATGGTTTAGTTGATTTGGATCACGTAATCACTTAGATGACTAGAGAGATGTCGTCTAAGTGGGAGTTCTTAAGTAATATGATTAATTGAACTTAAATTTATCATGAACTTAGTACTGATAGTATCTTGCTTGTCTATGTTTGTTTGTAGATAGATGGCTCGTCTTTGTTGTTCCGTTGAATTTTAATGCGTTCCTTGAGAAAGCAAAGTTGAAAGATGATGGTAGCAATTACACGGATCGGGTCCGAACTCGAGGATTATCCTCATTGCTGCCTGTAAGAGTTATGTCTGGAAGCACCGCTGGGTGCGAACTTCTTCTTGATCTAACCGACGGCGTTAAGAACGTCTGGCGAGCAAAGCCGATGACTACTCTATAGTTCGATGTGCCATGCTTTACGGGTTAGAACCGGGTCTTCAACGGCGTTTTGAGCGTCATGGAGCATATGAGATGTTTCAGAGTTGAAGTTAATATTTCAAGCAAATGCCAGATTGAGAGATATGAAGTCTCCAATAAGTTCTACTGTTGCAAGATGGAGGAGAATAGTTCGTCGGTGAACATATACTCGAATGTGGGTATAACAATCACTTGATTCAACTGGGAGTTAATCTTCCGATGATAGTGTCATTGATGTAATTCTTCAATCATCGCCACCAAGCTACAAGAGCTTTGTGATGAACTATAATATGCAAGGGATGAACAAGACTATTCTCGAGCTCTTCGCGATCTTTGAAAGCAGCGGAGGTAGAAATCAAGAAGGAGCATCAAGTGTTGATGGTCAACAAGACCACTAGTTTCAAGAAAAGGGCAAAGGGAAGAAGAAGGGAACTTCAAAAGAACGGCAAGCAAGTTGTTGCTCAAGAGAAGAAACCCAAGTCGGACCTAAGCACTGAAAGCGAGTGCTTCTACCGCAAGCGCATCGTCACCGAAGCGGAACTGCCCCAAGTATTTGGCGGATAAGAAGGATGGCAAAGTGAACAAAGGTATATGTGATATACATGTTATTGATGTGTACCTAACTAGAGCTCGTAGTAGCACTGGGTATTTGATCTTTGGTTACATTGCTAATATTTGCAACTCAAGCAGGACTACGAATAAGCAAGCATCGCCAAGGACGAGGTGACGATGCGCGTGGGAAAGCGGTTCCAAAGTCGATGTGATCGCCGTCGCACGCTACCTCTACATCTACCATCGGGATTAGTTTTAGACCTAAATAATTGTTATTTGGTGCCTCGTTGAGCATGAACATTATATCTGGATCTTGTTTGATGCGAGGCGGTTATTCATTTAAATCGAGAATAATGGTTGTTCTATTTATATGAGCAATATCTTTTATGGTCATGCACCCTTGAAGAGTGGTCTATTTTATTGAATCTCGATAGTAGTGATACACATATTCATAATGTTGAAGCCAAAAGATGCAAAGTTGATAATGATAGTGCAACTTATTTGTGGTAATCGCCGTTTAGGTCATATCGATTGTAAAAGCATGAAGAAACTCCATCTTGATGGACTTCGGAATCACTTGATTATGAATCACTTGGTACTTGCGAACCGTGCCTCATGGGCAAGATGACTAAAACGCCGTTCTCGGTACTATGGAGAGAGCAACAGATTTGTTGGAAATCATACATACTGAGATGTATGTGGCCCGATGAATATTGAGGCTCGTGGCGGATATCGTTATTTTCTCACCTTCACAGATGATTTGAGCAGATATGGGTATATCTACTTAATGAAGCACAAGTCTGAAACATTTGAAAAGTTCAAAGAATTTCAGAGTGAAGTAGAAAATCATCGTAACAAGAAAATAAAGTTTCTACGATCTGATCGTGGAGGAGAATATTTGAGTTATGAGTTTGGTTTACATTTGAAACAATGCGGAATAGTTCGCAACTAACGCCACCTGGAACACCACAACGAAATGGTGTGTCCGAACGTCGTAATTGTACTTTACTTGATATGGTGCGATCTATGATGTCTCTTACCGATTTACCGCTATCGTTTTGGGGTTATGCTTTAGAGACGGCCGCATTCACGTTAAATAGGGCACCATCAAAATCCGTTGAGACGATGCCTTATGAACTATGGTTTGGCAAGAAACCAAAGTTGTCGTTTCTTAAAGTTTGGGGCTGCGATGCTTATAAACTTCAACCAGATAAGCTCGAACCCAAATCGGAGAAATGTGTCTTCATAGGATACCCAAAGGAAACTGTTGGGTACACCTTCTATCACAGATCCGAAGGCAAAACATTTGTTGCTAAGAATGGATCCTTTCTAGAGAAAGAATTTCTCTCGAAAGAAGTGAGTGGTAGGAAAGTAGAACTTGATGAGATAACTGTATCTACTCCCTTATTGGAAAGTAGTTCGTCATGAGAACCGGTTCCCGTGACAACTACACCAACTAGTGAGGAAGCTAATGATATTGATCATGAAACTTCAGATCAAGTTTCTGCTGAACCTCGAGGTCTACAGAGTAAGATCCGCACTGAGTGGTACGGTAATCCTGTTTCGGAAGTCATGTTACTTGACCATGATGAACCTACGAACTATGAGGAAGCGATGATGAGCCCAGATTCGCAAAATGGTGGAGGCCATGAAATCGAGATAGGATCCATGTATGAAAACAAAGTATGGACTTTGGTTGACTTGCCGATGATCGGCAAGCCATTGAGAATAAATGGATCTTTAAGAAGAAGACCGACGCTGATGGTAATGTTATCGTCTATAAAGCTCGACTTGTTGCGAAAGGTTTTCGACAAGTTCAAGGGGTTGACTACGATGAGACTTTCTCACCCGTAGCGATGCTTAAGTCTGTCGAATCATGTTGGCTATTGCTGCATTTCATGATTATGAAATTTGGCAAATGGATGTCAAGACTGCATTCTTGAATGGATTTCTAGAAGAAGAGTTGTATATGATGCAGCGGAAGGTTTTGTTGATCCAAAAGGTGCCGACAAAGTGTGCAAGCTCCAACGCTCCATTTATGGTGGTGCAAGCATCTCGGAGTTGGAATAAACGTTTTGATAGTGTGATCAAAACATATGGTTTTATCTGAGACTTTTGGAGAAGCTTTGATTTACAAGAAAGTGAGTGGGAGCTCTATAGCATTTCTGGTTTTATATGTTGATGACATATTATTAATTGGAAATGATATAGAATTTCTGGATAGCATAAAGGGATACTTGAATAAAAGTTTTTCGATGAAAGACCTCGGAGAAGCTGCTTACATATTAGGCATGAAGATCTATAGAGATAGATCAAGACGCTTAATAGGACTTTCACAAAGCACATACCTTGACAAAATATTGAAAAAGTTCAATATGGATCAGGCAAAGAAAGGATTCTTGCCTGTCCTACAAGGTGTGAAGTCGAGTCGAACTCAATGCCCACCACACAGCAGAAGATAGAGAGAAAATGAAAAATGTTCCTATGCTTCAGCCATAGGCTCTATCATGTATGCAATCTTGTGTACGGACTGGCGTATGCTTAGCAATAAGCTTAGCAGAAGGTACCAAAGTAATCCAGAGTGGATCATCGACAGCGGTCAAGAACATCTGAGATACGAAAAGGACTAAGGATATGTTTCTCGTATATGGAGGTGACAAAGAGCTAGTCGTAAATGGTTACGTCGATGCAAGCTTTGACACCGATCCGGACGATTCTAAATAGCAAACCGGATCGTGTTTTTATTAAACGGTGGAGCTGTAAGTTGGTGTAGTTCTAAACAAAGCGTCGTGGCGGGATCTACATGTGAAGCGAGTACATAGCTGCTTCAAGCAAGCAAATGAAGGAGTGCGGATGAAGGAGTTCATTTCCGATCTAGGTGTCATACCTAGTGCATCGGGACCAATGAAGATCTTCTGTGACAATATTGGTGCAATTGCCTTGGCAAAGGAATCCAGATTTCACAAGAGGACCAAGCACATCAAGAGACGCTTCAATTCCATTCGGGACCAAGTCCAAGTGGGAGACATAGAGATTTGCAAGATACATACAGATCTGAATGTTGCAGACCCGTTGACTAAGCCTCTCTCACAAGCAAAACATGATCAGCACCAAGACTCCATGGGTGTTAGAATCATTACAATGTAATCTAGATTATTGACTCTAGTGCAAGTGGGAGACTGAAGGAAATATGCCCTAGAGGCAATAATAAAGTTATTATTTATTTCCTCATATCATGATAAATGTTTATTATTCATGCTAGAATTGTATTAACCGGAAACATGATACATGTGTGAATACATAGACAAACATATAGTCACTAGTATGCCTCTACTTGACTAGCTCATTAATCAAAGATGGTCATGTTTCCTGACCATAGACATGTGTTGTCATTTGATTAGTGGGATCACATCATTAGAAGAATGATGTGATTGACATGACCCATTTTGTTAGCCTAGCACTTGATCGTTTAGTATCTGCTATTGCTTTCTTCATGACTTATACAAAGTTCACGCAACTATGAGATTGTGCAACTCCGTGTACCGGAAGAACACTTTGTGTGCTACCAAACGTCACAACGTAATTGGGTGATTATAAAGGTGCTCTACAGGTGTTTCCGAAGGTTCATGTTGGGTTGGCATAATTCGAGATTAGGATTTGTCACTCCGATTGTCGGAGAGGTATCTCTGGGCCCTCTCGGTAATACTCATCACTTAAAGCCTTGCAAGCATATAACTAATGAGTTAGTTATGAGATGACGTATTACAGAACGAGTAAAGAGACTTGTCGGTAACGAGATTGAACTAGGTATTGGATACCGACGATCGAATCTCGGGCAAGTAACATACCGATGACAAAGGGAACAACGTATGTTGTTGTGCGGTTTGACCGATAAAGATCTTCGTAGAATATGTAGGAACCAATATGGGCATCCAGGTCCCGCTATTGGTTATTGACCAGAGACATGTCTCAATCATGTCTACATCGTTCTCGAACCGTAGGGTCCGCACGCTTAAGGTTTCGATGACAATTATATTATGAGTTTATGTATTTTGATGTACCGAAGTTTGTTCGGAGTCCCGGATATGATCACGGACATGAAGAGGAGTCTCGAAATGGTCGAGACATAAAGATTGATATATTGGACGGATATATTTGGACACCGGAAAGGTTCCGGAGAAGTTTGGAGCTCCGGGAGGTTACCGAACCCCGGGAGGTATATGGGCCTTATTGGGCCCATGTAGGAGGAAGAGAGAAGGAGCAAGGGAAGGGGGCGCGCCCCCCAAGCCCAATCCGAATTGGGGAAGGGGGCCGGCCCCCCCTTTCCTTTCTCCTTCCCCCTCTCTTCCTTCTTACAACTAGTACTACTTCCTAATACTAGTACTCCTTCCTTCCCCTCCAAATAAGATAAAGAAGGGAAACCTACTTGGAGTAGGTTTCCCCCTCCTCATGGCGCCCCCTAGGGTCGGCGACCTCCTCCCTCCCTCCTTTATATACGGGGTAGGGGGCACCCTAGACACACAAGTTGATCATTGATCGTTCCTTAGCCGTGTGCGGTGCCCCCTCCACGATATTACACCTCGATCATATTGTAGCGGTGCTTAGGCGAAGCCTGCGATAGGAGAACATCAAGATCGTCACCACGCCGTTGTCTTGTGGAACTCCCCTCGAGCCTCTCATTGGATTGGAGATCGAGGGTGCGTCATCGAGCTGTCGCGTGTCAAGAACTTCGGAGGTGCCGGAGTAACGGTGCTTGGATCGGTCGGACCGGGAGGACGTACGACTACTTCCTCTACGTTGCGTCAACGCTTCCCCTTCGGTCTACGAGGGTACGTAGACAACACTCTTCCCTCGTTGCTAAATCATCACCATGATCTTGCGTGTGCGTAGGAAATTTTTTGAAATTACTACGTTCCCCAACAATGTCTCGGTCATCCGTTTCTCAAACACCATGTAGTGCGAGAATTCCAATGGAGGAGATAAAGTCTTGCGGGGAAAAGTGTGCAAACCTCTGCAGAGTGTATAAACTAATCATGGTTAGCCGTGTCCCCGGTTATGGACGTTTTGAGTATCTAGTACCTGGATTATCATGTTAATCTCATCATGATCTTTAATTTAATTTGTTGGGTTTTAATGATGATGCTTAATTGGGATTGAGTTGGGTGAACCTTCTCAATGTTTAACAACCACCATGATAGTTAAATAAAATTTATTCCTTTGCTATAGGGAAAAATTGGCTTTATGCAAAACTGTAACCGTAGAGCTTTCCACCAGCCATATATGCATGTAGTATAGCATTATTCTGTTCATTACTCTCTATGTGTTACATTGCCGGCATATTCCATGTGCTGACCCATTTCGGGCTACAACATTCATGTTGCGGACTTTTCAGACAACGAGTAAGGTGCCTTAGGTCGTGGTCTTATACTCAGTGATGCCGTTGGAGTTGATGGACTCGCTTTATCTTCCAAGCCTTCCGCTATTATCGTTATTAGATGGCCTTAAGCCATATTTATAGTAATAAGTTCTCTTTTGAGACATTCGATGTACTAAGTGTGTGATTGCTACTCTGTTATAAATCCTTCAAGTACTGTGCGTGTTAGCATTACCGATCCAGGGATGACACTGATGCACAGAGATCAGACTGTTTGAGGTCTGGTCGCTACAATCTTACTCTCTAGCCTTCCCCAAGTTGCTTTCCACTCAAATCATCCTTCCACCAAATCCAAATCTGTGAGAGAGAGTTGAGTGTTGGGGAGACTATGATTTGAAGCACAAGAGCAAGGACTTCATCATCAACACACCATTTATTACCTTTTGGAGAGTGGTGTCTCCTAGATTGGTTAGGTGTCACTTGGGAGGCTCCGTCAAGATTGTGGAGTTGAACCAAGGAGTTTGTACGTGCAAGGAGATCGCCTACTTCGTGAAGATCTACCCTAGTGAGGCAAGTCCTTCGTGGGCGATGGCCATGGTGGGATAGACAAGGTTGCTTCTTAGTGGACCCTTCGTGGGTGGAGCCCTTCGTGGACTCGTGCAGCCGTTACCCTTCGTGGGTTGAAGTTCCATCAACGTGGATGTACGATAGCACCACCTATCGGAACCACGGCAAAAATCTCCGTGTCTACATTGCGTTTGCTCCCTCTAAACTCCTCCCTTTACCTTCATATGCAATTCCGCTGCTATACTCTTAGACTTGCATGTGTAGGTTGATTGCTTGACTTGTGCTAAGTTGCTAAAATCTGCCAAGACTTAAAATTGGGAAAAGGCTAGATTTTTATTTTGTCAAGTAGTCTAATCACCCCCCCCCTCTAGACATACTTTCGATCCTACAAAAACTGAAGAGAATGATGTCTCCAGTGTCAAGTTTGAGGAACTTCACTGAAGAATATCTGCATTGCAGAGAAGAATGAGCTACATCTGTTGAAAACATGTAGGAAAGAAGATTGATGTGAAGCAGTTAGCCCCTCAATAAATTATTGCTGATGTGAAGCAATTGGTTTGGAGATTCTGTCCGAAGAAAATTGACTGCAGCGAATGGAAGTCGAAGACAAAGTGAATACATAGTATTCATTTCATTGTTCTTACTTCATTCATTCCAGTCATAGGACCTCCATACTACTAACAGGGGTATAGGTTCTCGAACCTTAGATCCGCTGTGATGCTTAGCTCAAAACCTATGCAAGACCGAGAGAAATCTCTTTATGTTTTGAATGATTACCCGCTAGCAGTAGATGTTGTTATTTGTGCTGCAGGAGATATCTTTTGAAGTGAGGAGTTAGCATTACTTGCTCTGCAAGGAACGTTTATCGTTGTGCTCAATTTTTGGCCATTGGACTCGTGTTGTTTGGCCATTGGCTGCTCCACATGTCCAATTTGGTCTTTTCCCTTCAGGGAAGGCTGCGGCTACAAATAGCCACCCCGCACCGGCATTGTCCGATGGTTGCTCCGCTTAAAATCTCTGAGAAGATTGATTGACCATCGCCCCCTTCGAGTGATTTGAGTTTAAGATCCACCGAGAGAAAAATCAAGAGCCGAAACTTGGACAGTGGTTGAGCATCACAGTAGTTATGAGTTAAGAGTTCTTGTACCTATTACGCTTGAGAGTTGTGCACTCTCTAGACGGATAGGTGTCATCTCAGGTGTTGAAGAGTCATTGTCTTCACCGAGCAAGATCTTCAGCAACCAAGAGTCATTGTGGTTCATGAAGAGGTTTGTCAAAGGTTTGGAGATCGCCGACAAGTATCTACCACGAGTGAAATCAACTGGAGTCATATCAGCTCCGAGTCAAAGGAGAATAGGGCAAAGAGAGTTTATCTTCTGTATTAAATCAAAACCCCTCCAATCAGACGTAGTCCTTTGGCAGAAGGGCGAACTGGTCTACCAAATCCTCCTTTCGCCAGTGAGCACCACTGGTTCAATTTACTTTACTACATTACCTTTTGTAGTTTACTTTTGTGCTCTGTGATGATAGCTTATCAGATCTATCATTGACTGTTACATATCATTCATTTCTATCATCTCTGTCGTGCCCATATGTTAAAGTTCGTTGGTCTCCATGTTGTATTCTCATAATTCAGTTTAGTCATCCTAGTCGTATAAATTGCTCTTTAGACTTATCTTATTAAGATTGGCGTGATTTCTGTGTGTTGCTTTCGTTTACCTCATCGCCATTTCTTTTGTGCTTTTCTTCCATAGTTCATACCTTGCTTTCGCTCATGCTACTATATCTGTTCACATATCGCATTACCATCATTATTGTCAAAGCTGTGATATCCTATGCTCGAACTATTATTGGTTCCTACTTCAATAGATACGTTCCTCAATAACGTACCTAATTAAGTTCAGTTATATTGAACCTTGTTTCCGCTGTTGTGTTTGGGATCGGTTCATAATATTTGCAGCAATTTTTGAATCTCCCATTCACCCCCTCTGGTCGATATACTCTTGGTCCTAACAATTGGTATCAGAGCAGGTACTCCCAGTCTCTGTTTGTTAAAGGTCTAACAACCTCGGAGTTTTGAGTATGTCGTATGCAGGTAGATCCTCGCACTCTAAAAGCTTTCCTATCTTTCATGGAAATGACTATATCTACTGGAAAGAGAGAATGAGAATCATACTTCAAGCCATCAACATAGAACTTTGGCAGATTGTGGAAAATGGATACACCACTCAGCACCCTGATGCTCCAAATTATGATGACAAAGCTATACTATGATTGAATGCACAAGCAAAAGATATTATCTGTGAAAGCATCTCGAAAGACATTTTCATTCGGTTCCGAAAGCTTGAAACTACAAAGCAACTCTGGGATGCCATAAAAAATGCTCATGAAGAATTCATTACCAGAACAGATCCTCGCACTGAGATGCTTTGTGCCATGTTTGCTGGTTTCAAAAGTATTCGTAAGGAAGGTGCTATGGGACTCAATGATCGATTGACCAATATTTTTGAAAGATTTCATCAACGAGGAGTAACAGATATCACGATAGAGATGTAGTCAACAAGCTACTGAGTGCTCTTGATGCAACCTTCGATCCAATCTTAGCTGAAATCAAGCAAATACCGGACTATGAAGAACTTCACTACGTCGAGGTAATGACGCTATTGTCTATTCACGAAGAAGATGGAACTTGAAAATGGAGATCAAGAATCTTCTTCGGAAAGTGAAGGGGAAATTCTTTCACACTATGGCAGTTCACAAGAAGAAGATGTCAAGAATCAACACACTATCACAAGGAAACTATAAATGCTCACAGAAAGGCTAAGTGACCTCAGAAGACAGAATTTGTGTCTCACAAATGATGACGAATTTGACTTGCCTAAATCTTCAAGAAACTTACCTCCAAAAGAAATGAAGTGCTTCAAGTGCAAACAATTCAGCCACCTCATAGTAGACTGTCCTTGGTGGGATAGAAAACCTAGCAAGAGATGGACCTATCTTCACGGAAATGGATTCACCCGAATGGATCATCACACTATGCTCTCGAAGAAAAATGAATCTTCCTCATCCTCTTCGACGAGACCAGTCATTGACGTGAAAGCCAGAGCAACCATCGATATGAAGAGAATATCACAGCTGAACAGAGCATGTCTTGATATGAACATGGAATCTAAAGATGAGACATCTGAATTAGAAACATAAGATGAAGAGCTTCACAGAAGGATAGGAAGAAGCAATGCTTTCGTCGCTTATGAAGCATCTAAGAAATCATCAAATCAGACACTAATGACATGCTTCAAGTGATGATGAACCAATTGCATTCTATCTCATGGCAAAGACCTCTAAGGATCAGGTATCAGCAAAACACTAAAAATATGTGATTGAATATTCTCCTGAATACATTGCGTATGCTAAATTGGTTAAGATTGCAAAATCTCAACAAGATGAGCTTGAAAAACTTGAGAAGAATCTTAGGAAAGCCGAACGAAGAGATGGAGAAGAATCAAAAGTTGATCGAAGAGCATGATGCTTTTTCTTCAACTATTGATGATCTTTCCAACCGATATGATTCTCTTAAAGTCGACTACGAGAGTTTATTAGATGAACTCCTTAACTCAAGTCACTGAAAGAGTCTCATAACATGCTTGCAAAAGAAAAAGCTTCTCTCTTTGCTGAGCAATCTAAACAACTTCCTGATGATTTTGTGCCTCCATGCTCACAATGCCTAAAACATAGCAATGCTAATTCAAATGCTGAAATATCTAATGATGTCATCAAGAATATTGCAACAACTATGAATGGTATTTCTAACTCCTCTTCCGAGGAATTTGTTGCTATCTCTGATGAAAATTGCATGTTAAAGAACTTGCTTCAGACATGAATGCTAAAGAGCCTCAAAGGGCATCAAACTCTATGTGATGTGCTCGAGAAGTCAATACTGCACAAAAAAACCAGAGAGGAAGGATTGTGTTTCGAAATAAAACTCAACGTTGATGGAACCTACTAGACTCCCGAGCAATACCCTCGAACGAGTTGGGTTCTTGCTAAAAGTCTCGAACCTGCAATTCTGTTTGGATATGACACTCCCATTTCTGTTGTTTCTGACAACTCTGATGACTCAAACTACAGATTCTTCAAACAACAGAATGGTATGGTTTTTACTCGGTATGTTCGAACTCACTGCAGGTCTGGTTCACCCAAGAAGAAAATTTGGGTGAAGAAGTTCATCATTGAAAATTTATATGTCACTGCTAACTTGAATATGTAGAGTGATTCCCTTCGAGGAAATGATTATCATTCGCGGACTAGCGCTGGAACTTCCTCGAATGGATACCGGTCAAACCTTCAAAAGAAGGAGTACATGCGTACCTCATTGAATCATTATGCTCATGTCTCTGGAAACAATTTCATTGCTATTCATATGATTACTCTCGAGATGCATAGGCGAACTATAGAACTCAACGAAGGAATGTTCCTGCTCAACCAAGACAAATGAGATTCTCGCTGCCCACGCAACTGTGGGTTGAGAAAAAGAACTAACCCTTCTTGCAGGAACTATCTCAGGGATTCTACTCGTCTATTCTTAGCCCTGAGATCTATATTGTTGGTGCTCGTTCCTTGTGTTTATTTGCTCTCGTTCGTGTGTTTGTCTTTGTTTCACCGTGTTTGTGTTTTGTCCAATGAATAACTCACTCATAACTCTGTGTTTTTGTGTTTCCTCTCCTCTGGCGGAGTGTTTTGTTTTGGACCCATTTATCCCTCTATTCTTTCTCATCCAAATCTATGTTGTCCGTCATAAGCATGCAATTTGATCTGACGAAAATTTCTGTCTGACGTCCTTGGTTGCGAAAGAAATTGACTTCGAACTTTTAATCATTTTGGCATTTTTCCTTCTTTGAACCTTTCGGCCTCCCGCTCTCCTCTCGAGTTTCTCATAGAAAATGATTGCCACGTACCCACAATCCCCACGATCGTGATCATGTCCGTCGAATGTGGAACGTCCCGCAACTGTGGGTCGTAGATCTCGGAGAGGAGGTTCAATTCACCAGCTATAAATATTCCTCACCGTGTCTACATCCGTGTCTTCTTCCTCCCAGTTCCTCAAACACTCGTCCACCTCCACCCGAGCCCTTGCTCGAAGCAACTCCGGCGAGGAGCCTCGCCATGCTACTCTGGTGAAACTTCATCGCGGTTGATCACGCCGGTGCGGTAATCTTTCCTACCGCATTGCCGTAGCTGATCCAAGTTGCCAAGTTAGGGCGCTTGGATCTGGAACTGCTCCTGTCCATGTCTCTGTTCTTAGGGCAGTTCTTATCGATGCTATTTTCCCTTGATTTATTCCATTGATGTAGATCTTTAGGAATCACTAGGATTTGACTGGTACAGTTTGTAGATCTTCCTCATACTTGCTCTCCTCGACCTAGGGTTCGTCTGTCATTATCCGAAAGATTAGATAGTCTTTAAATCAGCCTTGAACATTCTATGGCTAGTTTAAAATCTATCAAGGATATCTTCTCTAAGACTACCACGAATTCCTATGTCTCTTCAAAAAAACATTCTTTTTCGTTCAAAATACCTTCTGTGCATGTTTATGACCCTACCCCTTTTCCCTCGTAAAATTCCTCACATAGGTTGGTCATTGCACAGAGTTCGGAAGAGTATTCAAATTTAGAAGGAGAATTGCCTCAATTTCCACCAAGGTTTGATCAAATGAGATTAACAAGAGGAGGAAAATCTCCAAAGCCTCCCAAAGCACCAAAAAAGAAACATGAGTCTGAATCCAAAGAAGATGATGAGGAGATTCCCTTTGCTCATAGTCAGCCCAAAGATGAATTGGTCACAGGCGCCCTAACCATCTTCTCAGATGGTAATCGTAAAAAGGGTGGTCATGGCAGGGAAAAGAATACCATGGCTGAACTGTCTGGTCCAGATAGTTACAGAACTCCACCAGAGGATGAATCAAGAACTGAACGCAACAATAGGCTGCAAAGGATTCGTCGCCACTAGGCAAGAAAATGGTACGATTATGAAAATGTTCGCGAGAAGTACCAGATTATGTTTGCCTTCACACCACCATGGAATGACTGCATTGCTAAAAACTGCATTGGCCCCAATGATCAAAAATTCAGACCACCATCGCCTTCAAATGCTCATCCCGACTCCCTCAAAACCATCATTGATATTCCCAAGGAAATGGATAAGAGGGTGAAGGCTAAAGCCAAGCATGATGCCAGGGAAGCAAAGAAAAACCAAGTTGAATCAAAAAAACGTCGCGCTAACTTGGCAAGATGTCCAGAAGAAGAAGGATCGTTCTTCTACCTTCAAGGGAAGCAAGTCTAGGAAATATGTTTCCCCTCATGCTCCCCAAAAGAAAACTGTTATCAGGTGATCAAAGACGGTAGTTTCTAACTCGTCTAATGAGTCATCCAGCGAACATGCTCCTAATGAAATTCCAATTTATGACCAACGTGCCATTCTCAACAAGCCATCCAAGAGCCCGTCACCAGTGAAAGTTTTACCCTCTCCAAGGAGATCACCAATGCATGCACCCATTCCCCTCACTAACAAACCTTTGGGTTCTATAGCTCTGAGATCTTTGACTAGCCCTGCTGCAAAGAGGAGGCTGCAATCTGAAGGAAAAGCTGATGCATCTGCTAAGAACGCAAGGCCCTGTGTTCCGGCTTCCATAGAGGAACAGAAGTATGATTTCAATCTCATGATCAATGTGATTGGCAGTGCTGCATATGATGCAAAATCTGATGATATAAGTAGTCTGGGACTACCTGATGATGTTACCAAAATGGTAACGAAGCATTTTATTGAGCTGAGAAAAATCTCCAAGAAGCTGAATCAAGTTATCAAAGACAAGCAAGCCGTCGAGCAAATGAGGAGAGAGGCCCACTCTGAATTCAAAAGAAAGAATCTAAACAAAGATATTGTTGAACTCACCAACGATGTCAGTCTCATGTGGAATGCGAAAATTGATTGGCACTCACGGTTGCACATGGAGGTATCTCAGTTGTGTGGCAGAAGAAACAAGGAGATTGGCCGCAAGGCAGATCTTGCTTGAAGAAGGATTAAAGAAGAAAAGCGTCAGAAGGCTAGAGTGAGAGTTAGCAAACCGAAAGAAAACAAAGACCGCCACCTTCAGACTGTTGCTGGTCCTCCACTTGACTCTAGTACTCCCTGGCAGCAGATTCCACCATCTCCACCTCGCGAGGATGAACCAAATGCAACAAGCTAGCCATGTGGAGGTTATCATTCCTACTCCAGCAGCCCAAGAACAACTTGATGTTGTTGATATCTTCCTGGAAAAGACTGATGAAGGAAATTCTTCACCTAAGCAGCAAGCCCCAGTTGATGATGTTGATGAGGAAATTGAAGTTGAGAAGGCAGATCCATCTCCTTTGAGAAAATTGCAACCTGAGCCCTCCGAATCAAACAAGGAGGAGATTGAAAAGAATGAGGGGGAGCTAAATGCTTCCCGAGACAAATCTACCCTGGTCACATCATCTGGTAGCCCTACCCAGATGGATGTGATCCAGCTCCTCATTCCACTACACCACAGTTGGAAGAGGAAGAAAGAAAATCTGATGAATCGATGGCTCAAGAAGTAATTTCTCCACCAGTTGTGCCCCAAGCGTCCGAGAAAGAGGTCGTTGTGCCTCGGAAATTCATTGAAACAAAAGGCCCTAGTGTCCGAAAGACATAAAGCTGTTGAAGGAGTTCCAACGAGCAAAAATGATAGACAGTCAAGTTACTCAAAGCAATCTGTACAAGAGAAATCTAGGAAGCCTCGTGCTCCTCTCAAGCCTATTGAGGAAGGTGTGCCTTCACCTGATGACATTCGGACCCGGATTATGGGTGAAGAGGAACATCTGAGAAATCCATTGGAAACCTTTCCTTTGTTTCCTATCAAAGATGGCCCGGATGGTCCTGCCTTTAACGAGCAGTTTCATCTTTCAAAACTTGCACTCTTTGGAACCAGCCCATATGACGGAGAAAGAACTTCCTTGTCACCAAGATTCTGGACAAAGGAACAGACCGTGTACTATGCTCGTATTTTGTATGACAAGAATAGCATTTTTAAGGGAAAGATTCTGGATTTCATAGAGCTCAAAAGTCTACCCTGTTTCCATCATACCATCTAGCAAATTGAGCTAGTCTTCCTGAAGAGCTTCCTTCGTTTCAATCATGGCTGGAATCATGAAGTGATTCTTCAGTTCTATGCCACTCTTTATATCTCATGGGACCTTGCAAATATTACTACTTGGATTCTCAAATGGATGACAAGAGAAGAAAATATCAAATGTTCTGCTGACCAGTTCCTTGCACTGTTGAATCTTCCTTGGTGCAAATTTGACGCTACTAGTGAACATAGACTGCACTAGTGGGATGTATCCGAAGCTCAACTGCATCTGCTGATGGACCCCAAACTTGTTGGTGATGAATGTACAGAGGCAAATCCAAAGAATCTAGCTTATGACAACAAAGTGTTGTTCTACATCCTCTGCAACTCCCTCACTCCAACAAACAGGCAAGAAACCATTAATGGCATCTTGGCAAATTATCTTCTAGCCATAGCTCAAGGAATTCATTTTCACATTCCGGATATTTTCATATGCAACTTGGCCTGCGCAGTTCATAGCCCTCAAGTTTTGAAGCCATATGCACCTTGGGTCATGTTTGCCATTGAGTAGCTCGTTGAGGAAAAGTTTCCTGCCCACATATCCCGAAAGTTTATATGCCACCAGTCCGCGACACACTCCAAATTGTGAAGGACATCGGCAAAGGGAAGATACCGATTGATGCTACTGTTTCTGCTTCTATGTCGGCTTCTGTTAAAGCTCCGAAGGTCAAGAAGGCAAAAGTTGAAATCCCTCATGAAGAGAATCCTTCAATGTATGAGATTTGTCTTCGCATTCAACAAGCCCTGGAAAGTCATATCAAGCTTGACTGGAAAGTGAAGCTGGAAATAACGACTAAGATAAATCCGCTTCACAATTATACTTGTCAATCTTTCCTGTATGAGAAGGAACAAAAGAAGCGCTCTCGGACCCTTCTATACAAGCATTATTCTCGCAAACAACTATCTGCCGAGGGTATCGAGAAAGAATACGATCATCTGGAGTTGTTTGAAGTGCCTCACATTCTAAGGCAAACCCAGTGCTTCCTTAGCATTCCGCCTCCATCGACCTGCTATTTATTGAACCAGATGATGATCTTGAAGACATAGCAGGCACATTTATCTACAAGCTAGAAGCACCTCGCGCTACTACTCCCAAAGCTGATCCCAAAGCCCATGCTACATCTCCAACTCCTGCTTTGGCCTCAACCATCGGTCGCTCTGCTTCTCCGAACAGTTCGAGTTCTAATTCTGACATGCATTTTCTTTCCTTTTTTTGAAACTTGTTGACAAAAAAGGAGAAGAACATCGAGTGATAGATAAGTGGGTTATTTGTAGGGTGTTTCCTTTCGCCAATTGCTTTTCAGACGAACTATTTGGTTTTTGTTGAACTATTTGCTTTTGGAACTTGGAGCACCACATGTGGTCTTGAAATACTTGGTCGTCATGTACCGTTAATAACCCCCCTACAATGATATTCCCTTCCAATTATCTATTTGCAAGTGCTATCGAAAGCTTACTTCCTTGCAATAATTATCCTCAATACTTATCTATCGTGTAGGGAAACCAAAAGCATTTCAAGGAGGATTGGAAATCATGCTTCTCCAGAAGAGATACTACACTCCTTCAAACTATATGTTTCTTCTATTTAGATATTCTATAATGATTATATCTCACTATCTAACTTTGCAGGAGAAGAATGCTAGATTCAGATTAAATTTCTTGAGATTCGAAAAGAGAACTCTCTCTATGTGTCTCATATGTTGTTTTTCCTTGCATATCTCCATCGTATCATCCTTGTTGCAGGAAAACCTCGTTTGGAGCATATCTACTCTGAGCAATATACTTGTGATTCCCTTGCCCCGATTCTCCTTGAGTATCTAACTTGCAGGGAACTTATATCTCATGTGGATTCAAACTGTGTTCTGAGCAAATCCTCATGGCTTATTCTTCGTCAAAAATCATTTCAAAACATTTACTCTATCTAACAAATCTTGTTCAAAGATTGTGTGTGGCAGGAAATACCTCAGACATTGTCGAGTGCATTGAAAGAGACCACGAATGAGATTATATGTCAATATCACTCATATAAAGATTCATCTCACTACCTGTGACGCCCCGTGACCGATGCGCCAGGTGTCCGCCAGTTATTTGCCGTTGTTGCCATGTCATTGCTTGCGTGTTGCATTTCACCATGTCATCATATGCATTTCATATCATGTCATCATGTGCATTTCATTTTGCATACGTGTTCGTCTCATGCATCCGAGCCTTTTCCCCGTTGTCCGTTTTGCAATCCGGCACTCCTATGTCATCCGGCGTCCCCTTCTTCTCTCTTGTCGTGTGTGGGTATTAAACTTTCTCGGAATGGCGAGGTTTGTCAAGCTGCCTTGGTATACCACCGTGAACCGCTGTCAAGTTTCGTGCCATTTGGAGGTCGTTTGATACTCCAACGGTTAACAGTAACCGAAAGCCTCTTTTGTTTCCAGCCCAACACCCTTCCAAAGTGGCCCAAAACCCATCTAACTCCCTCCATGCTCTCGATCGTTCGATCACGATCGCGTGGCAAAACCGCACCTCATTTGGACTCTCCTAGCTCCCTCTACCTATAAATAGACCTCCCTTCCAAATTCACGGATGAATTCCCCGAAACCCTAATTTTTCCTCCTCGCGCGGACGACGCGTCGCCTGCGCCGGACCGCCACGGACACGTCGCTCCGACCAATCCCGTGCCGCCACGTCATCACCGCCGCCTCCCAACCAATCCGGAGCCGCCACCTCTCCTCCGCGCCCGCCGCGCCCGGGTCCATGGAGCCCATCTCCGCCCGCCTGACACGGCGGGCCCGATCCACCCATCAGCCATCGCCGTCGCCCGCGCCCTTCGCTGGGACCTCGCCGGACTTCGCCCGGCCGCATCGCCGAGCTCCCTGCCGCCCGCCGCCGCCATTCGCCTCGCCTCCGCCATGGCGTCCGCTTCGCCCCCGGATCCGCCGCCACTCTAGCCGTCGGCGCCTCGAGGCCCCGCAGAGCTGCGCCGGACCCCGCCGACCCTGCCGCTGCGCGCCGGCCTCCGCCCACCACGGCCCGGCGCGCAGTCTTGCCGCCGCTTCGCCGCCCGCGCCCGCCGCGGCCAGATCCGGTCGGGCGGACGGATCCGGCCTCCGCGCCTCCCGGCCTCCTCCGGCGCCTCCTTCACCTCCGGTGGCGCCGTCGTCGTCTGGCGCCGCGCCATGTCCAGATCGATCGGGAATTCGATCGTCTCTCCGCTGACCAGCACTGGGCCACGTGGGCGCTGCCCGGCTAGCTCCGCCCTCACGGTGGCGTCCTCTCCAAGCAGGCCAAGCCCGGTGAGCAACCCCAGCGCCCGCCTCTTTTTTTTTTCCCGTCTGTTGGGCCAGCTTATTTCGCCCGCCTGATCTTTTTTACAGATCTGTGATTTTAGCTATTTTCCAGAGATGCCAGTTTTACAGATTGGCCCTCCATCTTCATGCATTTAATTACTCCACAACCGTGCATCATATGTAAAAACTTAATATATGTAAAATGCTTAGAATTTCATCTAGTTTCATAATATCCCACTTTTATCCATGTTTAAAATGTTTAAAATGCTGTTTATTTAAATTTGCATAAATGCCATGTTAAAATGATTTAATTCATAACTAAATAACCGTAACTCGGAATTTAATAAACTTTATATGTAAATGGGGTAGAATTTTGCCTAGTTTAACATGGTCCACTTTATTTTCCTGTTTAACAACTCTAAAATTGTGTTTAGGGCAGAACAGTACCAAACCTTAAAATATGCACATGGGGATTTTCCGGACTTGTTGTTCGTTGTTTCCGGCCTCATTTAAACTTGCCTAGATAGGTAGTTTTCATTTGCTTCACCCTTTGCCATGTTAATCAACATTTAATATTGTTGGGTAGCTTAAACAAGAGAGAACTAAATACTTGGTTGTGGTGTTCCGTCAATATGCAACTCGTTGCATATTGAGCTCCACTTAATTTGTAGTGTTGTTTGTTGCACTTTGCCATGCCATGCCTCATTAAACCGGACATGCATCATACTTGTTTGTGCATCATGCTATGCTTATGTGATGGTTGTTTACTATGTTGTTTGCTTCTTTCCGGTTTGCTTCTCTCGTTAGCTTCGGTTTCGTTCCGGAGTTGTGAGGATCCGTTCGACTACGTCCGTTTGTCTTCTTCATGGAATCGTTCTTCTTCCTTGCGGGATCTCAGGCAAGATGATCATACCCTCGAAATCACTACTATCTTTGCTATGCTAGTTTGCTCGCTCTTTTGCTATGCCAATGCTACGATGCCTACCATTTGCTTGTCAGCCTCCCAAATTGCCATGTCAAACCCCTAACCTTTGACACCTTTACCTATGCAAACCGTTGTTTGGCTATGTTACCGCTTTGCTCAGCCCCTCTTATAGCGTTGTTAGTTGCAGGTGAAGATTGAAGTTTGTTCCTTGTTGGAACATGAAGATGTTGTTCCTGGCTGGAACATGTTTACTTGTTGGGATATCACAATATATATCTTATTTAATTAATGCATCTATATATTTGGTAAAGGGTGGAAGGCTCGGCCTTATGCCTGGTGTTTTGTTCCACTCTTGCCGCCCTAGTTTCCGTCATATCGGTGTTATGTTCCCGGATTTTGCGTCCCTTACGGTTGGGCTATAATAGGAACCCCTTGACGATTCGCCTTAAGTAAAGCTTCTCCGGCAATGCCCAACATTGGTTTTACCATTTGCCTCACCTAGCCCTTTTTCTTTCCCTTGGGTTCTGCAGACTCAAGGGTCATCTTTATT
Source organism: Aegilops speltoides (assembly GCA_021437245.1). Taxonomy (NCBI): domain Eukaryota; kingdom Viridiplantae; phylum Streptophyta; class Magnoliopsida; order Poales; family Poaceae; genus Aegilops; species Aegilops speltoides. The sequence continues at coordinate 333,092,240 of CM038143.1, forward strand.
TTAACCCCGGGCGGTGCTCCTCCGAGTGTTGGTCCGAACGAGATCTCTGGGGCCACCTCGGGAAACTTGAGGTTGGTTTTACTCGTAGCTAGACTCATCCGAGTGTGCCACGAGAAAGAGATATGTGCAGCTCCTATCGGGATTTGTCGGCACATTCGGGCGGTGTTCTTGGTTTAGTTTTACCTGTCGAAATGTCTTGTTGTACGGGATACCGAGTCCGATCGGAGTGTCTTGGGTGGAGGTCTATTCCTCCGTTGACCGTGAGAGCTTGTCATGGGCTAAGTTGGGACACCCCGCAGGATTTGATCTTTCAAAGCCGTGCCTGCGGTTATGTGGCGATGGGAATTTGTTAACGTCCGGTTGTAGAAGACACGAAGTTGACCTTAATTAAAATACATCAACCGAGTGTGTAACCGTGATGGTCTCTTTCCGTGAGTCCGGAAGTGAACACTGATGTTGGAGTTATGCTTGGCGAGGTTGCTATAGGATCACTTCTTGATCATACTTTTATCGACCGTGCTTTGCCTTTCTCTTCTCGCTCTCTTTCGCGATTGTAGCCACCATATATGCTAGTCGCTGCTGCAGCTCCACCTCATGCCTTTACTTTTCCCATAAGCTTAAATAGTCTTGACCTCGCGGGTTTGAGATTGCTGAGTCCTCGTGACTCACGGATACTTCAAAACCAGTTTGCGGTGCCTATGTTGCCGGCGGTGGCGCTTCCAAGCTCAAGGAGGAGCTCGATGAAGATCTTGCCCTTTGTGTTGTTTCGTTCTAGTTGATCGAGAGTGGAGCCCAGTTGGGGTCGATCGAGGTCCTTTATCGCATTTGGGGTTCTTCTTTTATTTTGGGTTCCGTAGTCGGACCTTGTTTGTATCTGGATGATGTAATGCTTTATTCATGTAATTGTGTGAAGTGGCGATTGTAAGCCAACTATGTATCTTTTCCCCTTATGTATTACTTGGGTTGTGTGAAGATTACCTCACTTGCGACATTGCTTTCAATGCGGTTATGCCTCTAAGTCGTGCTTCGACACGTGGGAGATATAGCCGCATCGAGGGCGTTACAAGTTGGTAATCAGAGCCTTCCCCGACCTTAGGAGCCCCATTGCTTGATCGTTTTTAGTGGCCGAGTTGTGTCTAGAAAAATGTTTTGAGTCATTTAGGATTATATATATCGGAGAGTTTAGGAATTCTTTTTACTCCCAGTCCTTGACCTTACGGTGAGGTATCCTGACGTAGAGTTTTGACCCTTCTCTTCTCAAATTTCACAAAATTTTTTTTTTAGGATCACGCGGGTATCTTAGAATCGTTCCGATGGTTTTATGATGACAACATTGTCTTGGTGCCTCCTGACATTTAGGGGTTGTGGCAGTGTCCGGGAGTTGAGCTCGAGGTGTTGTCGTCATAATTTTATCGTCTGCGATTTCGGAATACCGAGTTTAATACGCCGACATCGAAAATCTCTTTTATGCGCTTGTTGGTGAGATAACCCGCTAACCCAAAGATCTTGAGGTGAGTACGGAGTATTGCCATGACTTGTATAACGGATGCTTTTGAAGGTTGAGGTAGACGATTTCGAAGGTTTCTTGGTTATGTGTTGTGGATGGATACAATTTGGATGTAGGGATTGTTAGTTTGTGTGAGATATTATTGCTCCTGTATCCCCAACACCTGATTGCATAACCAGCAAGTTTGGGAGTTTCATAGGTGGGAATTCAAGTAGCTCTTAGGATATCTTTCCGGCGGATGTATGATCTGAAATTGGGGTTCGACGTCTAGTGGTCCGCCTATTCACGGTTGGTTTCTGATGGTCTCGTTGTGTCTTAAAGAGTCCTTGGCTATGCCGACTGGGACGCTTCGTATGTCATGTGCCTTGCCTTGTACATGATGGTCTTTGTCTGATTGAGCCCGTGTAGGCCCCACCACGAAAACTTGGACGAAATCTCTATCATATGTTTGTTCCGCTTATTCGCAAGCCAATCCTTTGTTTTTGTTTTGAGTTGTGGTATTCGAGTTGCTTCTATGTCAAATGTTGAATCCATACCTTTTCCTAAATGGTGTTCTCATATTCCTATGTGAATACTAATCCTTTTTAATCATTGAGATTGTCATGTTAATTCTTTTCCAACCGGTGTGCTTCTCTTCAAGTGGATCTGATCATTTCAACATCCGCAAGATCAATTCTAAGTTTTCTCAACGGTGTCTATTTCATCCGTCTCCAAGTTGCCTTTGTTTTTTCCCGCCCACCCACCCTTTTTCCTCAAGGACACAGATTTCTTAATCAAGTATCCATTTATTCATGTGAAGTCTCTTCATTCTTTTCAATCAATGTTCTTATCCGGTGATTTTCCATGAAGATGCTCAACAGTTTCAAGTTCATCATCCTTCATTGTTGTTTCTACTTCGGTGGATTTAATTCAAGCTTTCGATATTCATCATATCCCTTTTCTCGTTTCAAATGCTTTTTCATACCGGTGCACCTCTCAATTTTTCACTTCTCGCTATTCATTTGTTCTGGAGTGCTGAAGATTTCTCACAAGACTTGTGTTTCCATTCTCAATCCGTTCAAGCCATTTGGAGATTGTTATCTCATTCAAGCCATTTAATTCAACCGGTGCAATATCTCTTTTAAATCATTTCCAACGGTGTTTTCTTTTGAGTGGGCCCTAACCCACAGGTCTTTTCCCAGGATCTTACCTGACTCTCCTATTTTCCCAGAGCTATCCTAAATTCTTCTCCAAGTTTGACGTAAGAATGAGTTATCATCAGTCAAATGCTTTTCTCCAAGTTCTTTCAAATTCTTTTCATAGTTGGCTCAACCTCTTCGCTTTTGATTCTTCCGGTGTGCCTCAATAATTCTTGGTGGTGTTTCTCGTTGTCATTCTCATCATTTGAAGACCGAAGAAGAGTTTCTCTTTAATCTTGCTCTATTCTCTTCAAGATTCATGGTGCTAGCTTGGTTGCCATCCTCTCATAATTGTTTTCGATTGTGAGAATCTTTTCACCCATCCGAGCATTTTAGGAGTCTTTTCAGTTTCATTCTTTGAAGCCCATCATCTCAGTATTATTCATTCAAGCTTTCAGCTCTCGTTCTCCAAACCATACCGGTGCATCATTCAAGTATTCTCTAATCAGCTCGTGATCTATTCGTTCATTGGTATCTAAATCCCCTCTAGTATCTTCATTCATTTTGCTAATTCTTACCGGTGATGCACCCCTACTTTGATCATTTTCAATTCTTACGGTGGTTCTTTCAAGATCTCTCTTCCTTGTTCATCATATCAATTCATTTGTTGTTCCAATCCTACCGGTGGTTCGTTGAAGACCTTCTCAAGTTTTGATATATCTCTTTTAATCCTTTCTACGAGAATAAGTAGTATGCCAAATCCGTTGATTGTCATCAATTTAATTGGTGAGGGATAAGCATAACGTAATTCTTATTATTGTTTCATCCAAGTGATTAATTCCTTCTTTCGGAGTTTGTTCATGATGAATAAATTCTCGGTTTCAGTTGTTTTATCTTCTCTTTTTTCCCGGAGTTCCAAGCTCTCATTATCACGGAGATCCAGCTAAATCATTGCAAGGATTCACCTTGTGTTTTCAAGTTCTCTTTCTTTTTATCATCCTTTTATTACCGGAGTTCTTCATGGAGGCTCTACATGGTGGTTCATCAAGGATTCTTTTCATTCTTCAATTGTTCTTCAAGATTTCTCTTGAAGTTAAGATTCGTCAAGCCATACTTCAAAAACACATGGTGCTCAACACATGTTTTGTTTTGAGGAGCTCAAGCTTTCTTCATATGGTAATCCGGAGTGCAATTCTCTCTACCTTATCTTTTGAGGTGGTGTTAGGTCATTCTTGATAATTTCCCTTCACGTTTCATGATTCACAAGTTTTCAAGAGTGACATATTTAAATCCATCATTTTCTCTTGTTCAAGAGATCTTTTGACCAATCAACTTCTTCATTGGAGTTATCTTGGTATAGATTTCACCTAAAGCCTTCCCTAAGGAATGTTGCTATGGTGGTGCTTATCAATGATCCAAGTTTTCTCCTATCCTCTCGGCGAAAGCAGTTTTCATCTCTTCGTTAATCTCAAGCAAGCAATTGTTTCCGTTAGTGGCCGGTTGTCACCTCATAATTTTGAGATGTTTCCATAAGCCCACTACAAACTTATTCTTTTCGTTGTTGGTCTTCCAATAACTCTATTCTAACCTCCTTGCAAGGATGCCTTCCAAATTCAATTGTGGTAGAAGTTGGCATTTTTCTTCTCCGTTCTTTTATTCCAACGATCTATCTTCTATTCTTTCTTACGGAGGCATTGTGATGTTGCTCTTTTCACTCATCATCTCGAATTGTGAGCATCGTGCTCTTTTCATTCTTATCCATTTAACCGTAGTGTTGTGTCATCTCTTCAAGTGCTTTTCATCTTATCAAGTTTTACTTCTTTCAGTCGAAGTGCTGCCCAAATTATATCATTCTTCCTCTCTCATCTTGTTTTAACCGGAGTGTTTTCTACTTTGCTCATCTTCGATATTTTCTTCCTTTCATTTTGCTCAACCTCTCAAGGTTCTTTGGTTTCACTCATTGGTCAAAGAAGCAACTTAGTTTACCTCTTCTCTTCCTATTCCGTTTCTCTCCGGTGCCATCCTAGATCTCGGGACGAGATCCTCTCGTAGTGGTGGAGTGTTGTGACGCCCCGTGACCGATGCGCCAGGTGTCCGCCAGTTATTTGCCGTTGTTGCCATGTCATTGCTTGCGTGTTGCATTTCACCATGTCATCATATGCATTTCATATCATGTCATCATGTGCATTTCATTTTGCATCGTGTTCGTCTCATGCATCCGAGCCTTTTCCCGTTGTCTGTTTTGCAATCCGGCACTCCTATGTCATCCGCGTCCCCTTCTTCTCTCTTGTCGTGTGTGGGTATTAAACTTTCTCGGAATGGCCCGAGGTTTGTCAAGCTGCCTTGGTATACCACCGTGAACCGCTGTCAAGTTTCGTGCCATTTGGAGGTCGTTTGATACTCCAACGGTTAACGTGTAACATAAAGCCTCTTTTGTTTCCAGCCCAACACCCTTCCAAAGTGGCCCAAAACCCATCTAACTCCCTCCATGCTCTCGGTCGTTCGATCACGATCGCGTGGCGAAAACCGCACCTCATTTGGACTCTCCTAGCTCCTCTACCTATAAATAGACCCTCCTTCCAAATTCACGGATGAATTCCCCGAAACCCTAATTTTTCCTCCTCGCGCACGGACGCGCGTCACCCGCGCCGGACACGCCCGCCGGACACGTCGCTCCGACCAATCCCGTGCCGCCACGTCATCACCGCCGCCTCCCCAACCAATCCGGGCCGCCACCTCTCCTCCCCGCGCCCCGCCGCCGGGTCCATGAGCCATCTCCGCCCGCTCCGGCCACGGCGGGGTCCGATCCGCCCATCAGTGCGCGTCGCCCGCGCCCGCTTCGCTGGGACCTCGCCGGACTTCGCCCGGCCGCATCGCCGGAGCTCCCTGCCGCCCGCCGCCGCCATTCGCCTCCGCCTCGCGCCGGCGTCCGCTTCGCCGCCGCTCCGGATCCGCGCCACCTAGCCCGTCGCCTCCGAGGTCTCCCGAGGCCGCGCCAGCCGGACCCGCCGACCCTGCTGCCGCTGCGCCGCCCGCCGCCTCACCACCGGCCGCCGCGCGCCAATGCTGGCCCGCCGCCCGCTCGCCGCCCGCGCCGCGCCGCGCGGCAGATCCGGTCGGGCGGACGGATCCGGCCTCCCGCGCCTCCCGGCCTCCTCGGCGCCTCCTTCACCTCCGGTGGCGCCGTCGTCGTCTGCTGGCGCCGCCCCATGTCCAGATCGATCGGGAATTCCCGATCGTCTCTCCGCTGACCAGCACAGGCCACGTGGGCGCGGCCCGGCTAGCTCGGCCTCCCCACGGTGGCGTCCTCTCCAAACGGGCCAAGCCCGGGGTGAGCAGCCCCCAGCGCCCCGCCTCTATTTTTTTTTCCCGTCCTGTTGGGCCAGCTTATTTCGGCCCGATCTGTTTTTTTTACAGATCTGTGATTTTAGCTATTTTCCAGAGATGCCAGTTTTACAGATTGGCCCTCCATCTTCATGCATTTAATTACTCCACAACCGTGCATCATATGTAAAAACTTAATATATGTAAAATGCTTAGAATTTCATCTAGTTTCATAATATCCCACTTTTATCCATGTTTAAAATGTTTAAAATGCTGTTTATTTAAATTTGCATAAATGCCATGTTAAAATGATTTAATTCATAACTAAATAACCGTAACTCGGAATTTAATAAACTTTATATGTAAATGGGGTAGAATTTTGCCTAGTTTAACATGGTCCACTTTATTTTCCTGTTTAACAACTCTAAAATTGTGTTTAGGGCAGAACAGTACCAAACCTTAAAATATGCACATGGGGATTTTCCGGACTTGTTGTTCGTTGTTTCCGGCCTCATTTAAACTTGCCTAGATAGGTAGTTTTCATTTGCTTCACCCTTTGCCATGTTAATCAACATTTAATATTGTTGGGTAGCTTAAACAGAGAGAACTAAATACTTGGTTGTGGTGTTCCGTCAATATGCAACTCGTTGCATATTGAGCTCCACTTAATTTGTAGTGTTGTTTGTTGCACTTTGCCATGCCATGCCTCATTAAACCGGACATGCATCATACTTGTTTGTGCATCATGCTATGCTTATGTGATGGTTGTTTACTATGTTGTTTGCTTCTTTCCGGTTTGCTTCTCTCGTTAGCTTCGGTTTCGTTCCGGAGTTGTGAGGATCCGTTCGACTACGTCCGTTTGTCTTCTTCATGGAATCGTTCTTCTTCCTTGCGGGATCTCAGGCAAGATGATCATACCCTCGAAATCACTACTATCTTTGCTATGCTAGTTTGCTCGCTCTTTTGCTATGCCAATGCTACGATGCCTACCATTTGCTTGTCAGCCTCCCAAATTGCCATGTCAAACCCCTAACCTTTGACACCTTTACCTATGCAAACCGTTGTTTGGCTATGTTACCGCTTTGCTCAGCCCTCTTATAGCGTTGTTAGTTGCGGTGAAGATTGAAGTTTGTTCCTTGTTGGAACATGAAGATGTTGTTCTGGTGGAACATGTTTACTTGTTGGGATATCACAATATATATCTTATTTAATTAATGCATCTATATATTTGGTAAAGGGTGGAAGGCTCGGCCTTATGCCCGGTGTTTTGTTCCACTCTTGCCGCCCTAGTTTCCGTCATATCGGTGTTATGTTCCCGGATTTTGCGTCCCTTACGGTTGGGCTATAATGGGAACCCCTTGACGATTCGCCTTAAGTAAAGCTTCTCCAAAGAATGCCCAACATTGGTTTTACCATTTGCCTCACCTAGCCCTTTTTCTTTCCCTTGGGTTCTGCAGACTCAAGGGTCATCTTTATTTTAACCCCGGGCGGTGCTCCTCGAGTGTTGGTCCGAACCGAGAGACTCTGCGGGGCCACCTCGGGAAACTTGAGGTTGGTTTTACTCGTAGCTAGACTCATCCGAGTGTGCCACGAGAAAGAGATATGTGCAGCTCCTATCGGGATTTGTCGGCACATTCGGGCGGTGTTCTTGGTTTAGTTTTACCTGTCGAAATGTCTTGTTGTACGGGATACCGAGTCGATCGGAGTGTCTTGGGTGGAGGTCTATTCCTCCGTTGACCGTGAGAGCTTGTCATGGGCTAAGTTGGGACACCCTGCAGGATTTGATCTTTCAAAGCCGTGCTGCGGTTATGTGGCAGATGGGAATTTGTTAACGTCCGGTTGTAGAAGACCTGAAGTTGACCTTAATTAAAATACATCAACCGAGTGTGTAACCGTGATGGTCTCTTTCCGGCGGAGTCCGGGAAGTGAACACGGTGTTGGAGTTATGCTTGACGTAGGTTGCTATAGGATCACTTCTTGATCATACTTTTATCGACCGTGCTTTGCCTTTCTCTTCTCGCTCTCTTTCGCGATTGTAGCCACCATATATGCTAGTCGCTTGCTGCAGCTCCACCTCATGCCTTTACTTTTCCCATAAGCTTAAATAGTCTTGATCTCGCGGGTTTGAGATTGCTGAGTCCTCGTGACTCACCAGATACTTCCAAAACCAGTTTGCAGGTGCCTATGTTGCCGAGCAGGTGACGCTTCCAAGCTCAAGGAGGAGCTCGATGAAGATCTTGCCCTTTGTGTTGTTTCGTTCTAGTTGATCAGTAGTGGAGCCCAGTTGGGGTCGATCAGGGTCCTTTGTCGCATTTGGGGTTCTTCTTTTATTTTGGGTTCCGTAGTCGGACCTTGTTTGTATCTGGATGATGTAATGCTTTATTCATGTAATTGTGTGAAGTGGCGATTGTAAGCCAACTATGTATCTTTTCCCTTATGTATTACTTGGGTTGTGTGAAGATTACCTCACTTGCGACATTGCTTTCAATGCGGTTATGCCTCTAAGTCGTGCTTCGACACGTGGGAGATATAGCCGCATCGAGGGCGTTACACTACCTTACAATTTATCTCCTATGCATTCTCCAAATGATGCATATCTTCAGGGGGAGCGTGTTTCATCTTCGTAATTATCTCTCGTCTTTCGTTATCCTTCGCATTCCATTCTATTCATTTATCTATCTTTTGATGTGTTCTATTTTGTCAACAATCATCCAAAAAGGGGGGAGATTGTTGGTGCAATATTTTCCATCCTATGTTTTGGAGATTGTTGGTAGAAACAGGCATTGACTGATTTGTTTGCTAGTGCACACAGAGAGAAATAGTCTATGCAGAACCGAAGAGAATGTTGTCTCCGGTGTCAAGTTCGAGGACCTTCACCGAAGAATATTTGCGTTGCAGAGAAGAATGAGCTACATCTTTTGAAAACATGTAGGCGGGAAGATTGATGTGAAGGAGTTAACCCCTAAAAAATGTATTGCTGATGTGAAGCAATTGGTTTAGAGATTCTGTCCGAACAAAATTGACTGCAGCAAATGGAAGTCGGAGACAAAGTGAAGACGCAATATTCATTTTGTTGTTCTTCTTTCATTCATTTGAGTCATAGGATCTCCATTCTATTAAGAGGGTATAGGTTCTCGAAGCTTAGATCAGTTGTGATGTTTAGCCCAAAACCTAAGCAAGACTGGGAGAAATCTTTGTATGTTTTGAATGATTACCTGCCAGCAGTAGACGTTGTTCTTCATGCTGCAGGAGATATCTTTTGAACTGAGGAGTTAGCATTACTTGCTCTGCAAGGAATGTTACTAGTGTGCACATGTACAATTTGGTCTTTTCCCTTCAGGGAAGGCTGCGACTATAAATAGCCACCCCGCGTCGGCATTGTTCGATGGATACTTCGCTTAAGATCTCTAAGAAGATTGATTGAGCATCCCCTTTCCGAGTGTTTATAGTTTAAGATCCACCAAAAGGAAAAATCAAGAGCCAAAACTTAGACAGTGGTTGAGCATCACAGTAGTTCTAAGTTAAGAGTTCTTGTACCTGCACACTCTCTAGATGGATAGGTGTCCTCTCGAGTGTTGAAGAGTCATTGTCTTCACCAAGCAAGATCTTCAGCAACCAAGAGTAATTGTGGCTTGCGAAGAAGTCTGTCGAAGGTCTGGAGATCATCGACAAGTATGTACCACGAGTGAAATCAACTAGAGTCTGATCAGCTCCGATTTGAAGGAGAATAGGGCGAAGAGAGTTTATCTTCTGTGTTAAATCACAACCCCTCCAACCAGACGTAGTCCTTTGGCAGAAGGGTGAACTGGTCTACCAAATCCTCTTGTCACCATCGATCACCACTGGTTCAATTTACTTTACTACATTACCTTCTACAGTTTACTTTCGTGCTCTATGACGATAGTTTATCAGACCTATCATTGACTGTTGCGTATCACTCGTTTCTGTCATCTCTGTCGTTCCCATATGTTAAAGTTCGTTGGTCTCCATGTTGTAATCTCATCATTTAGTTTAGTCATCTCAGTCGTATAAATTGCTCATCACACTTATCTTATTAAGATTGGCGTGATTTATGTGTGCTGCTTTCTTTCACCTGCATCACCATTTCTTTTGTGATTTTCTTTCGTAGTTCATGCCCTGTTTTCTCTCATGCTACTGTATCTGTTCGCATATCGCATTACCATCATTATTGTCAAACCTGTGATATCCTATGCTCGAACTATTATTGATTCCTAATTCGATAGATACGTTCCTCAATAACGTACTTGATTAAGTTCAGTTATATCGAACCTTATTTCCGCTGCTGTGTTTGGGATCAGTTCATAACATTCGCAAGAATTTTTGAATCTCCCATTCACCCCCTCTGGTCGATATACTCTTGGTCCTAACAAGAATATGTCAATTGATCTACAGCCGTGCCTTTGAACTTTCAAATCCGCACGCTAGGATCATATGGTGTTGTAGAAGGTTTGCAATCTGAATATCCAAAACGGCTCAAAATCTTCTCAATATAGTGGATTGCAAATGTGTAATTCCACCCTCAGTATCCCTCAGTAGCTTGATGTTCAAGATAACATCAGCCACGCCTAGGTCTTTCATCTCAAAGTTATGAGATAGAAAAGCCTTGACCTCCTTAATAACTTTGAGGTGGGTCCCAAATATCTGTATGTCATCGACATATAGACATGGTATAACTCCTTCGCCCCCACCATAGCGATAGTATACACACTTGTCAGCTTCGTTAACAACAAATCCTACATTTGTCAAAGTTCTATTAAACTTCTCATGCCATTGCTTAGGCGCTTGTTTCAGGCCATACAGAGATATCACTAGCTTGCACGCCTTTCTTTCCTGACCATTTACTACAAAGCAATCTGGATGTTGCATGTAAATTTCCTCGTCTAGCTCTCCGTTAAGGAAAGTCGTCTTAATGTCCATCTGATGAATGAGAAGACCATGCGAGGCAGCCAAAGTGAGTAACACTCGAATGGTTGTCAGTCTAGCCATAGGTGATTAAGTATCAAAGAAATTCTCTTCTTATTTCTATGTATAACCCTTGGCCACAAGCCTAGCCTTGTACTTCTCAACAGTACCATTGGGCCTAAGCTTCCTTTTGAACACCCACTTACATCCCAATGGTTGGAAACCATAAGGACGGTCAGTGATCTCCCATGTCCTATTTGCCAAGATAGAATCCATCTCGCCACGGACCGCATCCTTCCAGTAGTCAGCATCTAGAGATGCATAAGGTCCTGAAATGGAACTGGGAGTGTCATCATCCGCGAGGTGCACGAGGAAATCATCACCAAAAGACTTTGCAGTCCTCTGTCTCTTGCTCCTAATAGGAGCTTCCTCGTCATCCTTCATGGAACTTTCATCACTTTTATGTTCATAATATTCCATCGAAATGGCAGGTTCAGGAGTCTCATCAGTTTCCAGTCTAGAAGTGCTTTGCATATCTCTCATGGGGAAAATATCCTCAAAGAATGTAGCATCCTTAGACTCTATAATTGTAACGACCTTCTGGTCAGGTACATCAGATTTCACTACTAGAAATCTATAGCCAACGCTATTCTTAGCGTAGCCCAAATTAACGCAGTCCATGGTCTTTGGTCCAAGTTTGCGCTTTTTGGGGATCGGCACATTGAATTTCGCCAAACAACCCCAAGTACGCAAGTAAGAGAGTGTAGTTCTTTTCTTTTCCCATTGCTCAAAGGGAGTAGTCTCATTATCCTTCACGGGAACTTTATTCATGACATGACATGATGTCAATACGACCTCCCCCACCATGCCTTGGATAAACCCGATGTATCTAACATGACGTTAACCAAATATGTTAGAGTATGGTTTTTCCGTTCGGCAACCCTGTTAGACTGGGGTGAATAGGGAGGCTTCCTCTCATAAATAAATACCATGTTCCACCCAGACAAAAATTGAGCTCATTAGAAAAGTACTTTGCACCACGATCAGACTGGACTGGTTTTATTTTCTTCTCAAGTTGGTTCTCAACTTCTACTTATAGATTTTAAAGTAGTGTAGAGCCTCATCCTTTGTATTTAACATAACAGAATCTAGTGGAATCATCAATCAATGTCATGAAGTATTTCTTTCCACCTTTAGTCAACACACCATTCATCTCACAGAGATCTGAATGTATGAGCTCTCGTGGTGTCAGGTGTCTCTCCTTCGCAGGCTTGTGAGGCTTACAGGGTTGCTTTGCTTGCACACATGCATGGCAATTAGAGCCTTTGGCTAAGGTGAAACTTAGTATTAAATCCATCTAAGCCAGTCGCGTCATACAACCGAAACTTATGTGAAAAAGACGAGAATGTCAAACCTCAGATTCGTTCACATTAGAATGAATTTAGTTCATGACTTTTTTGACTATTTACTGTAGAGCAATAACCGCACAGTCCTTTTTATTCTAGAAATTTTTGCCCAGGCCTGTTTAAATTCGCTCCCACCGGGAGTCGAACCCAGGACCTGGTGCTACTAAGGTCGCTGCAACCACTAGGCTACACGCCCGTTCATAGTTCGCGACTTTATTACAGAAATCCTCCAGGGAAAGGCGGAACAAACCACCACAATCATACCCTTTTCCAACAAATAGTCCATATTGAGATACGACTACTTAGTTGGACTCAAATACTAATTTAAACCCTTCTTTACCTAGAAGGGGGCCACTAACGAGATTCTTCTTGATGGCGGGGACATGTTGCACGTTCTTTAGTTACACGATCTTTCCCGAAGTAAACTTCAGATCTACCGTGCTAACACCATGAACAGAAGCATGCAAGCCATTCCTCATCAGGACGGAACAATTCATGCGACCTGGTAAGAAGAAAACAAAGACACATCAGCACACACTTGAGTATTGGCCCCAGTGTCAACCCACCAATCGATGGACTGACAAACTAAAAGTACGGTAAACAGATTACCATACCCAGATGCCCCATCATTGTTGCTCAGAGTGACATTGATAGACTTGGAGTCCTGTCTTGGCTTCTTATACTTGTTTGGGCATTTGTTTACCTAGTGTTCCTCTGAACCACAAGTAAAGTAGTCATCTCTCCTTTTGTCTTTCTTCTTACCCTTCTTCTTAAAGGTAGTATTCTATTGGACAGAGTTCTTTCCCTTGAACTCATGGGAATTCTTCTTCACCACATTGGCGCTAGAAGAACCCTCTACCCCTTTCGCGTGTTAGTCCTTTGCTCTCGAGTTCTGCTCAGCACTTAGATGACCAATGAAACCCTCAACAGAGAATTCACGTCTCAAGTGCTATAGAGAAGTAGCAAAGTTCCTCCATCCAGGAGGGAGTTTTGCAATAATGCAACCCGCGACAAACTTGTCTGGTAACTCACACTTCAGGAGCTCCAGCTCCTTAGCGATGCATTGTATCTCATGGGCCTGGTCCAATACAGAATGATTATCAACCATTTTGTCATCATGAAACTGCTCCATAGCATACAACTCACTTCCAACATCGGTTGCGCCAAACTTAGCTTCAACCGCATCCCACAAATTCTTGGCAACACGCATATGGAGATACGCGTCAACTAGCTTGTCTCCGATCACAGTAAGAACGGCTCCCACAAAGATCGTGGTTACCTTCCTAAACGCATTCTCCTGTTCAAGAGAAATCGTTACCATGGGAGACACACCACCAACCCAGAACACATTCATTGTTGTGAGCCACAAGGTAGTCCTCGTTTGGCAACGCTTAAAATGCGTCCCGGTAACTTTTCCGGTTTTAGAGTAGCGACCAAGCCATGAGTCAAAAAATGCCTAAAATAAGGTTTTTGGATTATTGGAAATATTAGCACTTTTTCGATTAATCTAATCCACGAGTAAGCAGTAAACATGGCAAATACGGTATGCATCTCATACCGATACCTAAGCATGTGAGCACGTACAATACAAAGAACCGAAACATCTATGAACAACATATGTACGACTAGCACATGTACGAGTGAACGAGGGATGAACAGAACATACCCTCCGGTTGGCCAGGCCAGCGCAGAGGCGGCAACAGCAGCCTCGGCGTCGTCCGTGGCCTTCTTCTTGGCGACGACGTCTTCGACCATGGTGTCGATGCAGGGGAAGTAGTGGAAGCAGAGGCAGACGGAGACGAGGACAGATCGAGAGCAGTCACATCGACACGCTCCCCAAAAAACTTATTTCCATTCTCCCGGGCAGGATCTCGAATGATAGGGTTCCGGAGGTACCTTCTCTCCTGGCCAACCGTGCACGCGATCGTCGGGATGGGATCGCCGGAAGCAGCACAGAGAGAGGAATAGTAGATGACGACTAGGGTTGTGCGATAGGGAGTGAACTGAGTTAGGGTTCACTCCACTAATTAATTAACCATTCCTGACCAGCAAAAATAAGCTTCAACTCGGCTCATTCCCGCAACCCCCGCGCGCACGCATCGTGATGAGGCGAGGCGTGGCATGGTGAGGCGAGGCGGGTAGGCGGTGGAGGAGAAGGAGCGCTGAAAGCACAAGTGCTCCCTGGGTGATTTTGGTAATTAATGTCAACATATCTCTTGTTGGACTAATATTTTCATCTAGTATATTTCAGATGAGTTCAATAGTGGAGTGGCATGGACAAGAGGATGTGGAACCCCTTTAAGAAGCCAAGGACAAGGATTGGCAAAAGCTCAGGACTCTACATTTTCATTTTAGTGATCCAAGATCACATTGAGTCCATAGAAAAAGCCAATACTATTAAAAGGGGATGAGGTGTTGCTTAATGGCTTGCTTGCTCAAAGTGCTTAGTGATATCCTCCAAAGCCCTCAACCACTTTCTCATATCCACATATGTCCCAAACCAAAAGTCAAACTCGGCCCCACCGATTTGGTCCATCCGGCGCCACCGAGTTCACTTGACATAGCCACTGCGAGAAACCCTAATCAGTTCGGTCTCACCGATGGGATCTCGGTCTCACCGAGATGGGCTTGCAAACTCTATGTTGCCTGTTGCAATTATTTCGGTCCCACCAAGATGTCCAATCGGTCCCATCGAGTTTGCTTGACCAACTCTCTATTTGCTCATTACCAAAATCGGTCCCACCGAGTTTGTGTAATCAGTCAAACCGAGTTGAGGTTTTACCCTAACCCTAGCACATCGGTCCCACCGAGTTGATCATATCGGTCCCTAAGGGAGCCCTGGATTAAGGGGTCCTCGGACGGCCGGACTATGTGACATGGGTCGGACTGTTGAGCTATTAAGATACAAGACAAAAGACTTCGCCCCGTGTCCGGATGGGACTCTCCTTGGCATGGAAGGCAAGCTTGGCATTCGGATATGTAGATTCCTTTTCTCTGTAACCGATTTTGTACAACCCTAGCCCCTTCTGGTGTCTATATAAACTGGAGGGCTTAGTCCGTAGAGGCAATCATAATCACATAGGCTAGACTTCTAGGGTTTTAGCCATTATGATCTTGTGGTACATCAGCTCTTGTAATACTCATATTCATCAAGATCAATCAAGCAGGAAGTAGGGTATTACCTCCATAGAGAGGGCCCGAACCTGGGTAAACATCGTGTCCCCCGCCTCCTGTTACCATCAGCCTTAGACGCACAGTTCGGGACCCCCTACCCGAGATTCGCCGGTTTGAACACCGACATTGGTGCTTTCATTGAGAGTTCCGCTGCGTCGTCGCCCAAAGGTTTGATGGCTCCGTCAATCATCCTCAACAATGCAGTCCAGGGGGAGGTTTTCCTCCCCGGACAGATCTTCGTATTTGGCGGCTTCACACTGCAGGCCAACTCGCTTGGCCATCTAGAGCAGATCGACAGCTACGCCCCTGGCCATCAGGTCAGGTTTGGAAGCTTGAATTACGTGGCCGATATCCGTGGGGACTTGACCTTCGACAGATTCGAGCCTATGACGGCTGATCCATTCCACCATGATGAACATGACCTAAATCTGTCATCGGACCATGCTCAGGAGATAGCGTCTGCAACCGCTCTGGCCCTAGATCTGGAGCGGATTGCACCATCTGAGGATGGGAATCTAAACCCCACCGTGCAAGCCGCAGACTCAGCGACGTTAGATCCGCACACAGGTCCCTCCTTGAGCGGGGCCCGTGTCACCGGAACCTTGGATTCGTCTCCGGCTATAGGTTCCGAACCGCATGTATCCGCGCCCATCGAGCCTGATCAGACACCGATCATAGAGTTCAGCTGCGCGGACATCTTCCGGAACTCGCCTTTCGGCGATGTGCTAAACTCATTAAAAGCCCTCTCCTTATTAGGACTCTCAACCGAACTATATCCGATTTGAATTGGATGCTGATAGCGGAGAATTCCGCTTCCCACCCACCACCCACTTCATAGCCACTATCGAAGACTTAACCAACATGCTCGATTATGACTCCGAAGAGATCGACGGTATGGACAACGATGCCGGAGAGGAGCAGGCACAAAAACCACCGCTTACAGGGCACTGGACAGCCACCTCCTCGTATGATGTATACATGGTGGACACACCCAAAGAGAACAACAGCGCCAATGAAAAGGATCCAGTCGAGGATAAACCTCCTGAGATACAGCCAAAGCGCCGACGTCAGCGGCGCCGCTCTAAACCACGCCGTGGGAAAACAGCAATACCGGCATAGGAGAAAATAATACTCCGGATGAGGCCGAAGACAATGAAGACCCCGTTGAGCCAACCTCTGAATAGGAAAAACAGGAAGATGGGCGAGTTAGCCCTTATGAACAGGCCATGAATGAAGACTCGGAGGACAGTAACTACCTTCCGCTCTCCGAGGACGAGGTGAGCCTCGGCGACAAAGACTTTATCGTGCCTGAGGAGCCCGTCGATCAGGAGCGCTTTAAGCACTGGCTAATAGCCACTGCAAGGAGCCTGAAAAAGAAGCAACAGCAGCTTCAAGTTGACCAAGATCTGCTCAACGACAGATGGACTAATGTCCTGGCAGCCGAGGAATACGGCCTCGAGCGCCCAACCAAAAGCTACCCGAAGTGCAAATTGTTACCCCAATTAGATGACAAGGCGTTGGAGCCCGTCCTACCAGTGAATAATGCGGTTGACCGACCACCACATGGCCGAGACAAAGCAGCAACTCGAGCCGAACACCAGCCCGCACTACCTCGCCATAAAAACAGAGACACAATAGCTCGGGGATACACATATGACCTACGGAACGACCTGGAAAATAGAGCAGGTCAGACCAGATCGATCTATGGATCACGGGGGCGTGCCTTGATGCGCGACAATGGCCATCCGGTCGGACGTGACAAACATAACCATCCTTGGACTGAAGACCACACACGAACTCCATCCGAGTTACGTCACGACTTGGCCCGATATAGAGGCACCGCACACCCCCTTTGCTTCACTTATGAAGTAATGGAACATGAATTCCCGGAAGGGTTCAAACCCGTGAACATCGAGTCATATGATGGTTCAACAGACCCTGCGGTATGGGTTGAGGATTTTCTTCTCCATAATCATATGGCCTGCGGTGACGATCTTCACGCCATCAAATACCTCCCGCTAAAACTCAAGGGACCAGCTCGACACTGGTTGAACAACCTGCCCGATAACTCCATTGGCAGTTGGGAGGACTTGGAGGATGCCTTCCTCGACAAATTCCAAGGTAAATATGTCCGACCTCCGGATGCGGATAACCTAAGTCACATACTTCAACAGCCCGGATAGTCAGCCAGGAAATTCTGGACTAGGTTCTTAACTAAAAAGAACCAGATCGTCAACTATCCGGATGTCGAAGCCTTAGCGGCCTTTAAACATAGCATCCGTGACGAATGGCTCGCCCGACACCTCGGCCAAGAAAAGTCAAAGTCTATGGCAGCCCTCACGATGCTTATGACCCACTTCTGCGTGGGCGAGGATAGCTGGCTATCCCGTAGCAATAACAATGCAAGCGAATCTGGCACTTCTGAAGCCAGAAATAGCAATGGCAAGCCCCGACGCAATAGACACCAACGTCGAAACAATGGTGACAATACCGAGGACACGATGGTCAATGCCGGATTCAGTGGTTCTAAGTCCGGTCAGTGGAAGAAGCCATATAAAAGAAACAATCCGGGCCCGTCCAGTTTGGACCGCATACTCGATCGTCCATGTCAAATCCACAGCACTCCTGACAAACCAGCCAATCACACCAACAGAGAATGTAAAGGCCTGCTGTACGGGCTCAATCACACTAGAGGTGGTCTTCGGATCTCTAGATAACTTCTGAAGCGAAGACTTGATCTTCGATATTGTCCCCTTCCGTAGTGGCTATCACGCACTGCTCGGACAAACCGCATTCGCTCGATTCAATGCGGTGCCACACTACGCTTATCTCAAGCTCAAGATGCCCGGACCACGCAGTGTCATAACAGTCAATGGAAACACGGAGCGCTCCCTCCGTACCGAGGAGCACACCTGATCGACGGGCTCCTCAGGCACGATAAAGTCTTTGTCAGGCACGATTAAGTCTTCGTCAGGCACGATCAAGCACTTTAGGATGAACCTTAATTCGGCGGCCAAGCTCCCGGACACTGTCAAATGAGTCCGAACTACCCTGTAGCAGGACATTCTAGCTCATCAAGAGCTTCAATTCGGCCTCCGTCCTAGTCCCTACAACACATCGGCATTTGTACTGCGCGTACATAACTATGCACTCAAAATACCATGGGCATAGACGGAGGCACAGCTAGATCGTGGTACACAATACGGCTCAACCACTCCTGGACCCACATACTTTCACTTTTTCTTTTTCTTTTTCTTTTCAGGGTTTCTTGTTTTGCCAAGCCTTTCCTGGTGACCTGATTGTCGGACCTATCAAGGGATGGATACACCAAGATGGCAAGAAGCTTTGACGTATAAGGGAATTTTCAGGTGGTCTCTTTAAATGATCGTTATGCCTGTTTTAAGGACCCGCACATAGCTCTCCCTTGGTCGTGGCATGTTAACTAGCCCTTTTTGCTTATCACACCATTTGTACAAAAATACGCTTTGACGTATTAATCAAACTACAATGTAAAACGGTTTGCGGCACAATTTTTGCGGCATGAGCCTATTACTTCATTTTTCTTTTTGTTGATATTCTTATCAATTGCACCCGTACACTCTGTACACCTTAATTTGCCAGGGACTTCATTACGCCTCATAATACGGCAACAAAGTCCGAACACCTTTTTACAGTATAGTTCGGCACCCCGAACTTATAGCATTATATGCATCGGCTCTGAATCATGTATTTGGTCAATTGTTGGGTTGCTCGGCTCCTATGCTTACTACCTTACGTTTCGCTATATCGACTAGGGTAGTAAAGGGAGAACTACTGCGATTGTTTCCTGGTTCATCCGGATGAGCACCTTAGTAGAGAAAGCCGAAAGCTAACTGTCATGATGCGGCGTGAGCCGGTTAGCTGTTCGAGAGGTTTCATATCTTTTGCGGTTTTTTCTCGCATTATGCGATGAATCGGTTTTATCCGACCAGGCGTTTTACATCATCCCATGTTCGGACTTACGAATACTAGGGGCTGCGCCTAAATTTCTATTATCAAACTCCTATGGCTAAGTGAGGGTGATAAAGCCATATAGTCTGATTGCCTGGTTCGTTGTGATAAACACCTCCTTTAAGGACCAAACTTTGGAGTAAAGAGTGTTTATATTTATCCCGAACACCCCCGTACTACCTACGTGGGGGCGGAAGCCGACGACTGGCCAACTCTCAGATTTAACAATATGGCCGCACATGAGGTAAAATTCAAATAACAAGCATTATATTACATAACGATCTTCTTTCATAGTACAGGACAGGATAACATGAATGTACTCATTCAAAGATAGCATCCTTAGCACATTGCTCCACCACAAGGCGGGATCCCTCCATGACATTGTCAAAATACAGCTCGGGCGTGCGGTGCTCCTTGCCCGCGGGCGGTTCCTCGGTCACAAGCTTCGCGGCATCCATCTTCACCCAATGCATCTTGACTCGGGCGAAGGCCATTCGCGCGCCTTCGATGCAGACCGACCGCTTAATGGCATCAAGCCGAGGGCAGGCATTGACCAGCCGCTTCACGAGCCCGAAGTAGCTGTTGGGCATAGCTTCGGCAGGCCATAGCAGGATTATCAAATCCTTCATGGCTAGTTCGACCACCCTATGCAGTTCAACCAGCTGTTTTAGCTGATCGCTAAAGGGCACCGGATATTCTGGCGCAAGGTATTGCGACCAAAATAGCTTCTCCACGGAGCTCCCCTCTTTGGCTCAGAAGAATTCTGCAGCGTCTGAAACACTGTGCGGCAGATCCGCAAACGCCCCTGGAGAACTTCAAATCTGGGTCAGTAAGAGGAACCTTTTCTTCACATATTTGCTCTGCATAATAAAGGCCTTACCCGCCGCAATTTTTCTGGCCTCCTGGATTTCCTGGAGGGTGCCTTGGGCTTCAACCCAGGCATCGTGTGTGTTTTGGCGGGCCTTGTCCAGTTCGGACTCTTGATCGCAAGTTTGTCCTCCAAGGAGCTCCTGCTGGACTCTCATTTCTTCACGGCGTCCTGGAGCTCCTGCTGGATCTCACTGACCCGGGCCTCATGCTTTTCACGAGCGCCTTTTTCATTGGCCGCTTTCTCCTTGGCCTCGGCCAGCGCCTTCTTGAGGGTCTCCACCTCGGTCGCCGCTCCTAATAAATATCATGGCATTTTAGTCAGAACAAATTATTCATCCTTCTTGAAAATAGACAAGATTACTGCAAACCTTGACTGTCTTGCAACGTTTCTTCACACGGCCGAGCTCCTCCTCGGTCCGCTCCAGACTCTGCTTTAGTCCAGAGACCTCAGCAGTATGAGAGGTTGCAGCCAGCAGCGCCGCCTGCTTATTCACATAGACATATCAGGTTAGTCTTCTGCGAAAATTATTTGATCCTCTGTTCGACTTTTCTTTTCGAACACCGGACAGAGTTTCAGGGGCTACTATCTATACTGTGACATTCTTTTTTGCATAGTTGCGTTGCTTACCTCAAAGCCTGTTAGAAGGCTTTTGCAGGCTTCGGTTAGTTTGCTTTTCGCGGACTAGATCCTCTCAATCACCGTACCCATAAGGGTACGATGTTCTTCAACAACGGAAGCGCCTCGCAGCGCTTCCAGCAAATAATCCGGTGCCTCTGGATGGACAGAGGTCATCGGTGGAGTAGGCGCACCTCTTTCTTTCGAAGAAGGCTGCTTGCCTGATTCTGGAGCCGTAGAGGTCTCCGGAGTTGTATTTGGCTGGGGGGAAAACTGAATATGGCCCCCATTGCCAGTCTCCATGGGGATTCGCTCCCCCATGTGTCCGGCGGCTGAGGGTTCACCCTCTGGTGCCGCCCGGACGGCCTCCTGAACCTCTCCTAGGCCTGGGAGCCTTTGGGACAACACCTCAGTGTCCTTCATGGCCTTGAGAGAGGAGGCCGATGGAAGGGTCCCGCTGTCCATCGCCTCTGGGTCCAGCGAATCCCCCAAAGATGAGGATCGCCCGAGGTTGGACCAAGCCGGACTGCAAATACATGACTCAACACATTAAAACAATGAAGTAGAGAGGTCGGATATATGAATGTGTCCGGGTACTCATGATTTGGCCGGAGGCTTCTCCCTGGGCCGCCACTCCGAGCTGCTGTCAATAGCTGTGGTGGAGCTGTCCGGAAGGGAAGCTTTCCCCTTCTTGGACGCCTCGGCCTCCAGACGCGTGGAGGCCAACCTTTTCTTTCTCCCCCCTTAGGGGGGAACGGCTTTCTTCTTCTTCCTCCTCTTCCTCGTCATCCTCGGTGGCGGATGAATGAGTCTCAGCATCTTCGGACGTCACGTCCGAAGTGCCCTTGCGACGGAGACCACTTATGGTCCCCTTGGCCTTCTTCTTAGCCTTCTTCTCCAGCTCTTGATAGGGCACCAGAACCAGCATCTTCGTCAGAAGTGGGATTTCTGGGTCTTTGGGCAGCGGAGCCGGACACTGAATCCGCTCCACCTTCTTTGTCCAGGCCTGAGAGAATTAGTAGGGAGGCTTAGTGTTGTAGGGTGGAACCCTAAGTGAAGATCTTTCACGAATTGGAGGGGGAATCCCCAAGAACAAGATGAACACAAGAGAGAAAACAAGAGGAACACTCAAGAACAAGTCCAATCACACATCCACTAGACCAACAAACACACAAGATCCACAAGGTACATGAACAATCAAAGGGAAACAAGATACATGGTAGAGTTCATCCCAAATCCTATGAAGGAGATGAGGGCTTGATGATCTAGGTAGATCCTTCCCTCAAGGGGGGCTTGAATCCCTAGGGATCTTCTCCAATGGAGGTCTTGTACTCCAATGGAGTCTTCTCTCTCAAGAGGAATCCCACAAGGGGAGGTACATGAGCTAAGCTCTATGATTTGTGTCTATTCTTAGCTATCCTCAAAATGAGCTAGGGAAGGGGTATATATATAGTCTAGGGACAAAATAGAGGGAGAGAGGGATACAAAGGTCCAAAATGACCCTGAAAATGTAGACACACTCGGACGGGTCCGGGCACCCGGGGTGCGGAGGACCGGACACCTGGTCCGGTCAGGGAGGCCGCGGTCAAGTGGCTGAAGGGACCGGGCACCCGGGGGTTGATGGCCCGGGCACCCGGGACGGTGGGAGCCGGCTGGAGGGGAGGGGTCGGGCACCCGGGGTTGATGGCCCGGGCACCCGGGGCGGTGGTGCATCTCGGCCGGGGCACCGAGGTCGATTGGTGGCGGTGCCGGGCTGCTCAGGGGCGCCACCTAGGCCATGGCCGGGCACCCGGGGTGCACAACGGGTAGGCCTTGGGCGGTGGCCGAAGGCCCGGGCACCCGGGGGCATGGAGGGCCGGGCACCCGGGGGTCCTAGAGCCTCCGTGGCTTCGCGCTTCTCGCGTCCTTCTTCCTTCCCATCCTTCACGGGTGCTTGGGTCTCCATCCTTGCTTCCTTGCCATGATCTCCGAAGTACCTGAGAATGCATAACATGTCCATTTGGGGTAGAGTCCGACTCTCGAATGAATTTGAGTGGAGCTCGAAGAGGAAGGAGTTCACCTCGTTCTCGATGGCGCGTGCACGAGCTCTTGTAACAGGTTCTCTCCGTGCTTGCGGTGGTGGTGCGACGTGCATGGTGATGGTTGAGGGATGCTCTGCATCATCTCCCCCCCCTGGGAGAGATCCATCCATGGATCGTGATCTTCATCACCATGGGAAGGAGACGGCGTCGCCGTGTAGAAGTGGACAACCAGCAAGCACTTGTCATGTGGAAGCTCGAAATGGTCACTCTCCTATGTCGCACTGTCTTGTGATTCCTTCAAAAGGAATGAGTAGAACAAACACTTAGAGAAAGAAATGCGGTTAGCGTTAGAGCAAAACCAAGCATTCAAGAGGTGAGTCACCAAACAAGTGTCGTCATCAAGTATAGCATGTGGTGTGACAAGGGATTGTGACATGTCATGTAAGCACATAAATTGAGCACAATCAAGGACATCATGGAAACAAGCATGTAAATGTGAGGTAAAGATGCTAAAACGGTTGACAAGAGAACAAGCATCAACCTCAAGATCATAGCAAGCATGCATAAGACTCTCAATGAATGGTCTATGGTAAGCATAAGAAGCATTCACAACACCAAATAAGAGAAGATGTCTAAACACTTGGGGTAAGTGCAAGACAATCCGATCATAATGTGCACATGGTATCGTGAAAATAGTGTGGCACTCAACACAATGGAAAGAGCAATTGTTCATCATGTGTGAGGCAATCAAATGAATCATGTGACAAGCAATGGGACATGGCATATGTGAAGTAATGACATTGTTACAACCAAACATAAGATAGGAGCAAGTAATCCAAGAATTGGATGCAACATGAGCAAGCATAGAAATCAAGCCGGGCAAACTAGTGGAGCGAAGATGCAACACACTAGAGGAAATCATAGCAATCATGTCATATGATAAAATGATAGATATAGGAAATGCACATGACATACCGCGAGCAAGAGCACAAAGCAATATCAATGTATCATTATAGTCATGGGGCGCATAGCAAACATTGCAATAACACGCAATATCTCCACCAACCTTGCAAATACACATACAAGTAGTAGAGTCAATCATCATGTGTAATGAAAAGCATGGGTCACAAATGCATGGCAAAGGCATAGTAATGAGCATATCATGCAAAGTGAACATGGCAATATGGGCATAAAGTGAGAAGTGGTAAATAACCCATAACCATGTGAGAGCCATGTAGAAGAAATGCACGGAGTCTTTGCACGAAGAGAGCGGTGGGAAAGACACTCCAAGGGATCCCAAGTCATCATTGCTCTCTAGAGCTCGTTTTGTCAACTCGTGGGATTGCGAGGTTGACAAGTATTCATGGGTACCTACACAAAAGAGACACAAACCAAAGAAAGTGTGTGCATGGTAAATGTACACATCATCCATCATGATGTGTATGTGCATGTGAGTGTTAGCACAAGATAAGCATCGCTCAAAGAAATTTGATGCATGGTATAAGAACATGTCATCCATCATGAAAGAATAGTTGTTATGTATGACACGATGGGGACACAAATTGAGAATGCAAGTATATGGCACATCACTAGCATGTTTATTCATGGGGAGCATATGGTGCACACAAGTAGTGGGATCATGCAAAGTATGGAATGCATCCAAATCTCCTAACATGTATGAGGAAACTATGGGGGTCTCCACATGAGCAATATTGGAAACATCATATGGATAAAATGGACAACATCCAAAACAATGCATATCCGAAGCTAGGTGGTCATGGCATGGCATATGAGATAAATGATGCAAAGGGAGCATATCAATATCATCACAAGAAAAACAAATGCCAATAACCATGGGCTTGTCATCTATGCCATATGTGCAAATTGGGTTTATGTTGATGGCATATGCATAGTCACTATGAAGAGATTGCAAATATGACATATGGTTGATCTCATGCATAGTATATGACAAGTCAAGCGGATTGTCGAACATGATGTGACCAAGAGAATTATCACAAGAAATCCTATGTAACATGGCATCACAATTAATAGACTCCTCATCGCAATCATCAAACTCATCATAAATGGGTAAATCATCGCATGGGGAAGTCACACTAGCATGAATCATGGTAATAGGTGGATCAACATCATGCAAGAAATCGATACCAAGGATGTCCACTAGTGGGACTAGAGCATCACCTTCACCTATGTTACCTTGTTCATTCCACTCAAGTGGTGTAGGTGAGGTGGCAAAGACCAAATGGTGGTCATCATCTTCATCTTGATGGAACCATGTGGGGGTGCATCATATTCCACCATGGCCATCGTCTTGTTCATAGGAAGGACGAAGTCGTCACGGATCGGCGCATCATCATATATGAGACCTAGCACCAAATGAGAAGACACAATAGAGGTAGAGGTCAAGTTATTAGCAATGCAAATGGCCTCACGTGCCCTATCAACTTCCTCACTCTCTCTATGTGGTGGTGGCTCACTCACTCCCTCAAGGTAGGTGCATGCATGTCACATATGGTGGATTCACTCGTCTCACTCAAGCGCTGGGGGTTGTGGCTCTCCTCACATGGTAATTGTGGTAACTCATCATATATATAGGGCTAGTGGTGAAGTCACTCTCACTCTCCATATGGTGGCAAAAGTCACTCAAGTCATCATACGTCACCGTGGTTGAAGGGAAAATCCCATGCTCAACCATCTCGTCGTCGTCGCCGTGGATGAAGGTCGAAGATGGCACATCATCGCTCTCCTCCATGATCGAAGGGAAAATCCCATGCTTGATCATCTCGTCACCGTCGCCGTGGAGGAAGGCCGATGTAGGCGTACTCGTCGGAGGTAGGAGAAGATGCCATATGTCCAAAGGTGAAGATGCCTTGATGACACTTGGCGAAGATGCCAAAGTGATCATAGTAGTCGTAGCTCCGTCTTGGTGGTGCTTGTCTCGCGGTCTTCTCTTGTGCTCATGATGTCTGGCCGTAGCTTGATGTAGAGCTTTTGGGACTTGTAGGTGTACGCATCGCGAGCAGCTTCATCTTGATGGTGTTGTAGTGCTTGAGCTCGATGATGTTCTGAAGATTGGCCACTTGAGCGTCGCCGCCTTGAAGATGATGAAGGGGAAGAAGACTTGTAGTGGGCCACCATGTCTCGTACTTGATCCCTTTGTTCGGCCAACTTGGTGTCGAGGTAGTCCCTTATCCTTGCTTCGTTTTGGCGAATGTCGATGGTGAGTCGCTCAATGCCTTGCATTGCTCGTTGTAGTCTGAAGATGGACGTTTTGGTGATGTAGTTGTTCACGTTGTCGTTGTCGTCGAAGACCGGAGATGAAATGCCTTGCCTATCCATCACAAGACTCGAGTAGAGGTGAGTAGGAAATGAGATAAACAATACCAAGTTACCTTTTCCCAAAGTTGAGGATGTATCCCGTTTCACTGAATGTGAGATGAAAGAATAGTGGAATTGGTACCGGACTTGTTCACTCACACCTATCAAGTAAAGCTTATGGTGGAGCTCGGTGAGGATAGTGGCACAAAAATTTGATGCAAAATGTTAGCAAGAGTCAATAATGTTGGAAAATATTCACAAATTCCCAAGAGAAACAAGTAGACCAATAGCAAGATGTGGCACACGAAAACACACACACACACGGATAGATAAATGGGGTCGTGCAACCAAGGAATGAGCACAAAATGTGGAATCCACGGAAAACGCTCGTGTTGCACAACTCAAGAGAGATGCTAGCACGATTGCTCAATAGGCGGATACGACACTTGTGCACAACCTATAAGATGCAAAATGTATGAGCCTTCTATCCCAAGTATGCGATATATGTATGATGTTCCGGTGTTTCGCACATGATGATCCAAGATGATCAATATGGTAGTATGGTATGCAATGTGGCGATGCTATGGCTATTGCTTGCAAGCTCTTTGCTCTCTTTTCCTTTTTGCTTAAAAGCTTATTCTTTTTTTTTGGTATGGCCACAATGCGAAATGCACAAACCAAGATAGCAATTGTGTATATGCAGGAACGATCTTGTGACACAAGGGATGATATGATGATACCAGGATGACACCAATATGACATGGTATGTATGCAATGGAAGGTATGGATCACTAATGCGCACAAGTAACGTTGCCGGCAATACTCAAAGGCTAGTCTCGATAGGCAAGTGACGCAAAATGGGCTAAGGGGTTAACAATGTAATGGCAAGAATGTACAATGGTGGGATACCACGATACCAATGTGATATAGAGGTTACCGTTCTTGCTTACGGTTAGGGTGTCAAAATGGCGAAGTGGTTGATGTCGAAGACGACCTCGAGGCGATGATGAGTGGTGGTGTTCTTGATGTAGATACCAATATGATGTAGACCCGTCCCTAAGTAGCCGAAACACCTTAGGAAACGGTAAAAAAACCGCGAACTCAAAATCTCAAGGAAAATGTCAAATGGTGGTAGCGAAATGCGTTGGTGGTTCCGGAGTTAGCAATGCGGAAGTGGTGGTGATGGTTGATGATGAAGCAACCGTCCCTAAGTAGCCGAAACACCTTAGGAGACTCAATTCACCCCTCAAGCAACCACAAATGCTATATGGATCAAAAATGGGTTAGGTTGCGGAAAGCTATGGTGGTTTTGCGGATGATATGGTGGATGGCCTAGGCAAAGATGCCAAAATGCCAAATTTTTGATGGAGTTAAATGATGTTGAAACCTATCTATATGGATGGGGGATGTCAATAGCTACTCGACGAGCTAAAGAACGTCAAAAACGGACTCCGGGAGCAAAAGTTATGGGCGAAACGGTTTTGGTTGGTGAGCTTATTCGGGGAGGTGCGGGCACCCGGGGGTGGGAGGTGCGGGTGCCCGGGGTGGTCTGCGAGGTTGGGCCGAAGAAGAAGCCCGGGGGTCCGGGTGCCTGTGGGCAAGAGGTGCGGCCACCCGAGGTGGTCCGGGGCAAACAGCCCGGGGTGCGGGTGCCCGGGGGCTCGGGGTGCGGGCACCCGGGGTGGTCAACGGAGATGCACGGGGGGTCTGGGTGCCCGGGGGTCACGGGATTGGGTGAAAATTCATGGGAAGATGGAAGAAATTGGTGGATTTCATGGAGGGAAAGGTGGAGATGGATGGGGGGGAGGCTAGATCCACTTGAAACCAAGCAAATCCATGGACCAAATCCAACAAAATCTCATCAAACAACCAAATCACAAAAATAAAATTGGGGCTATTTTTGGTTTGGAATTTCCAAAATTCGGAAAGAACAAGCAAAATTAGGCTAGGAAATAAGAAGGGGGCTCCAATTTCGTGAGAAACCATGGCTCATGATACCAAGATGTTGTAGGGTGGAACCCTAAGTGAAGATCTTTCACGAATTGGAGGGGGAATCCCCAAGAACAAGATGAACACAAGAGAGAAAACAAGAGGAACACTCAAGAACAAGTCCAATCACACATCCACTGGACCAACAAACACACAAGATTCACAAGGTACATGAACAATCAAAGGGAAACAAGATACATGGTAGAGTTCATCCCAAATCCTATGAAGGAGATGAGGGCTTGATGATCTAGGTAGATCCTTCCCTCAAGGGGGGCTTGAATCCCAAGGGATCTTCTCCAATGGAGGTCTTGTACTCCAATGGATTCTTCTCTCTCAAGAGGAATCCCACAAGTGGAGGTACATGAGCTAAGCTCTATGATTTGTGTCTATTCTTAGCTATCCTCTAAATGAGCTAGGAAAGGGGTATATATAGTCTAGGGACGAAATAGAGGGAGAGAGGGATACAAAGGTCCAAAATGACCCCGAAAATGTAGACACACTCGGACGGGTCCGGGCACCCGGGGTGCGGAGGACCGGGCACCCGGTCCGGTCAGGAAGGCCACGGCCAAGTGGCTGAAGAGACCGGGCACCCCGGGCCGGGGTTGATGGCCCGGGCACCCGGGACGGTGGGAGCCGGCTGGAGGGGAGGGGGCGGGCGCCCGGGGTTGATGGCCCGGGCAACCGGGGCGGTGGTGCATCCCTCAGCCGAGGGGGGCACCCGGGGCCAGTTGGCCGGGCACCCGGGCTGCTCAAGGGCGCCACCTAGGCCATGGCCGGGCACCCGGGGTGCACAGCAGGCAGGCCAGGGGGGCGACACCCTGTCCAGGAGACAGGGGGCGCCCCCCCCCTATAGGGTGTGCCCCTATCTCCTGGCCCCCTGGTGGGCCTCCGGCGTCCATCTTCTGCTATATCACACTTTTACCCTGGAAAAAATTGTGGGCAAGCTTACGGGACGAAACTCCACCGCCACGAGGCGGAACCTTGGCGGAATCAATCTAGGGCTCTGGCAGAGCTGGTCTGCCGGGGACACTTCCCTCCGGGAGGGGGAAATCATCACCAACGTCATCACCAGCGATCCTCTCATCGGGAGGGGGTCAATCTCCATCAACATCTTCACCAGCACAATCTCCTCTCAAAACCCTAGTCCATCTCTTGTATCCAATCTTGTATCAAAACCACAAATTGGTACCTGTGGGTTGCTAGTAGTGTTGATTACTCCTTAGAGTTGATGCTAATTGGTTTACTTGGTGGAAGATCATATGTTCAGATCCTTTATGCATATTATTACTCCTCTGATTATGAACATGAATATGCTTTGTGAGTAGTTACGTTTGTTCCTGAGGACATGGGTGAAGTCTTGCTATTAGTAGTCATGTGAATTTGGTATTCGTTCGATATCTTGATGAGATGTATGTTGTCTTTTCCTCTAGTGGTGTTATGTGAACGTCGACTACATGACACTTCACCATTATTTGGGCCTAGAGGAAGGCATGGGGAAGTAATAAGTAGATGATGGGTTGCTAGAGTGACAGAAGCTTAAACCCTAGTTTATGTGTTGCTTCGTTAGGGGCTGATATGGATCCATATGTTTAATGCTATGGTTAGGTTTACCTTAATACTTCTTTTGTAGTTGTGGATGCTTTCAATAGGGGTTAATCATAAGTGGGATGCTTGTCCAAGTTAGGTCAGTACCCAAGTACCGGTCCACCCACATATCAAATTATCAAAGTACCGAACGCGAATCTTATGAACGTGATGAAAACTAGCTTGACGATAATTCCCAATGTGTCCACGAGAGCTCCTTTATCATTACTAGAAATTGTCCAGGCTTATCCTTTGCAACATAAAGGATTGGGCCACCTTGCTGCACTTTATTTACTTTATTTACTTGTTGCTAGTTACTATTTATCTTATCACAAAACTATCTATCACCTACAATTTCAGTGCTTGCAGAGAAAACCTTACTGAAATTTGCTTATCATTTCCTTCTGCTCCTCGTTGGGTTCGACACTCTTACTTAACGAAAGGACTACGATAGATCCCCTACACTTGTGGGTCATCAAGACTCTTTTCTGGCGCCGTTGGCGGGGAGTGTAGCGCTTTTGGTGAGTGGAACTTGGTAAGGAAACATTTATATAGTGTGCTGAATTTTTTTGTTACTTGTCACTATGGAAACTAATCCTTTGAGGGGCTTGTTTGGGGTATCTTCACCCCAACCAGAAGTGCAAAGAGTTGCTCCTCAACCTACTGAACTTTATGAAAATATTCACTTTGAGATTCCTTCGGGTATGATAGAAAAACTGCTAGCTAATACATTTGCAGGTGACGGAACATTGCATCCCGATTTACATCTTATCTTTGTGGATGAAGTTTGTTGATTATTTAAGCTTGCAGGTATTCCCGGTGATGTTGTCAAAAGGAAGGTCTTCCCTATATCTTTGAAGGGAGATGCATTGACATGGTATAGGCTATGTGATGATACAAGATCTTGGAATTATAAGCGATTGAAGTTGGAATTTCACCAGAAGTTCTATCCTATGCATCTTGTTCATCGTGATCGTAATTACATATATAATTTCTGGCCTCGTGAAGGAGAAAGCATCGCTCAAGCTTGGGGGAGGCTTAAGTCAATGTTATATTCATGCCCCAATCATGAGCTCTCTCGAAATGATTGTTCGAATTTTATGCTCGGCTTTCTCTTGATAATCGCAACTTGCTCGATACTTCTGTCTTTGGTACTTATATGTCAAGACTATTGATTTCAAATGGGACTTATTGGAAAGAATTAAACGCAACTCTAAAGATTGGGGTTCCGACGATGGTAAGGAGTCAGGTATGACACCTAAGTTCGATTGTGTTAAATCTTTTATGGATACCGATGCTTTTCGTGGATTTAGCGCTAAGTATGGACTTGACTCTGAGATAGTAGCTACTTTTTGTGAATCTTTTGATACTCACGTTGATCTCCCTAAATAGAAGTGGTTTAAATATAATCCTCCTGTTGAAGTGAAAGTAGTTGCACCTATTACAGTCGAAGAAAAGACTATTACCTATAGTGATCCTATTGTTCCTACTTCTTATGTTGAAAAACGTCCTTTTCCTGTTAGGATAAAAGATCATGCTAAAGCTTCGACTGTTGTTCGTAAGAGTAATACTAGGACTTATACACCTCCTGAGCAAATTAATGTTGAACCTAGTATTACTATGATTAAAGATCTCTTGGATGAGGACTTAGATGGGCATGTTATTTCTTTCTTGGGTGAAAGCGCTAATATTGCTAGACACGATACTAAGACACGTGAGACTGTTGTAGGCATGCCTGTTATTTCTGTTAAGATAGGAGATCATTGTTATCATGGCTTATGTGATATGGGTGCTAGTGCTAGTGCGATACCTTATGATCTTTACAAAGAAATTATGCACGACATTGCACCCGTTGAATTAGAAGACATTGATGTTACTATTAAGCTTGGTAATAGGGATACCATTAAACCTATTGGGATTGTTAGAGATGTTGAAGTTTTGTGTGGGAAGGTTAAATACCCTGCTAATTTTCTTGTTCTTGGTTCCCCACAAGATTTTGTCCCATTATTTTTGGTAGACCCTTCTTGAATACTGCTAGTGCTAAGATTAATTGTGAAAAGAATATTGTCACTGTTGGCAAAGATGGTATGTCTCATCAGTTTAATTTTGCTAAGTTTAGTAGACAACCTCGTGAAAGGGAACCACCTAGTAAGCATGAGATTATTGGTCTTGCTTCCATTGTTGTTCCTCCAACTGATCCGTTAGAACAATATTTGCTAGACCATGAAAACGATATGTTTATGAAGGAAAGGGAAGAAATAGATGAAGTGTTCCTTAAACAGGAACCTATGCTGAAACACAACTGTCACGCCCAATATGCGATACTATCCTAAAGAGACTCAAAGGTCCCACCAAGGATAGAACCGCATATTGATACGCTTTTGCAAGGTGGATATCATTACATCAACATTACATAATAGATGGGGATACATACAAAAGGCATACAATGCCACACGAATACAACATCATCATACATAAGAGCACCATCCGACTACGGATGAAACACAAACAGAAACTCAAACGACAACCACCCTGCTAGCCCAGGCTGCCGACCAGGAACCTATCCCTGAACGATGAAGCAGAAGAAAAACTAACAACAAGCAAGCATCGCTCTCACGTCATGATCATTGCAACCTGTACCTGCAACTATTGTTGTAGTAATCTATGAGCCACGAGGACTCAGCAATCCCATTACCATGGGTATCAAGACTAGCAAAGCTTAATGGGTAAGGAAGGGGTAAAGTGGTGAGCTTGCAGCAGCGACTAAGCAAATATGGTGGCTAACATACGCAAATGAGAGCGAGAAGAGAAGCAAAAAGAACGGTTGTGAAGCTAGCAATGATCAAGAGGTGATCCTGAACTCCTACTTACGTCAGACATAACCCAAAACCGTGTTCACTTCCCAGACTCCGCCGAGAATAGACCATCATGGCTACACACACGGTTGATGCGTTTTAATTCGGATCTGGTGTCAAGTTATCTACAACCAGACATTAACAAATTCCCATCTGCCACATAACCGCGGGCACAGCTTTCGAAAGATAATACCCTGCAGGGGTGTCCCAACTTAGCCCATGATAAGATCTCGCGATCAACGAAGGATATTCCTTCTCCCAGGAAGACCCGATCAGTCTTGGAATCCCGGTTTAGAAGACATTTCGACAATGGTAAAACAAGACCAGCAAGACAGCCCGATGTGCCGACAATCCCGATAGGAGCTGCACATATCTCGTTCTCAGGGCAACACCGGATGAGCAATCCGTACAACTAAAACCAGACCTCAAGTTTCACGAGGGGGCGCAAAGGAGCTCTGGTTGGGACCAGACTTAGAGAAGCATCGCCCGGGGGCTAAAATAAAGATGACCCTTGGGTTAATTACTCCCAAGGGAAAAGTAGGTGATGGTGAGGCAAATGGTAAAACCAAGGTTGGGCCTTGCTGGAGGAGTTTTATTCAAAGCGAACTGTCAAGGGGGTCCCATAAATCACCCAACCGCATTAGGGACGCAAAATCCGAGAACATAATACTTATATGACGGAAACTAGGGCGGCCAGAGTGGAACAAAATACCAGGCATAAGGCCGAGCCTTCCACCCTTTACCAAGTATATAGATGCATTAATTAAATAAGAGATACTGTGATATCCCAACATAATCCTGTCCATCATGAGGCAATCTTCAACTTCACCTGCAACTAACAATGCTATAAGAGGGGCTGAGCAAAGCGGTAACATAGCCAAACAACGGTTTGCTAGGAAGGGTGACAAAGTTAGAGGCTGACATGGCAAATTGGGAGGTTTGAAGAACAAGTGATAGGTAGCGCAACATAGCGATAGAACGAAGCAACTAGCATAGCAATGATAGTAGTGACATCCAGGGTAGCGGCCATCTTTCTTGAAATCCCGCTAGGAAGAAGAACGAGTCCATGAAGGAGATGAAGCCACGAAGACGAACCACACGTAGACGAACGCATCCTCACGATCGCAACGAAACGGAAACTATCAAGAAGAAGCACACAACATAGTAAACACACCACACATATACATGACATGATGCACAACCAAGCATGATGCATGACAAAGCTACATGAAGCTACTCATGGCAAGAGATGATGCAAACAAGAGCAACACATCAAGGCAAGTTTAAATGAGGCCGGAAACAACATATAACATTTCCGGTAAGTCCTCATATGCAAATTTAGAAATTGGTCCAGAACTGAATAAACCTTATGTTCAAGTTGTTAAACAGCAAGTTAATATGCACCACGATGAACTACACGAAATTCTAGTCAAGTTACATATAAAGTTCATTAGATTCGGAGCTACAACCTAGAAGATATGAGCAAAACAAGTTAAACATGGCATTGATGCAAAATGCATACAAACATCAAGCAAAGACTCTCAAAACATGGATGCAACATGATAATATGAAACTACATGCAATTCTAAGCAAGTTTCATATAGAGCACACTCAAAACGGAGCAACGGTTCAACACATACACTCTATACAAGTTTAAAGGACAAGCTGTCCAAAACAGCAACTAGGCATCTAGCAAGCATCAAAACAATAAGCTACAGCATCCCAACGTGAAACAAAAGGCATGGGCATGAAGTACAGGTAAAGCATGACAAAATGTGAACACTGAGCTAACTCCAGAAAACAATATAACATGCTCAAAAGGACATGGCAAGATTGCAAATAATAACAGCCAGACTTACGAGAAATAACATCAAAGTTGCAATGTTTAGAGCTATCAAATACCATGCTACAGAACTTATCAGGCAAACAAAGGCATGGCATGAAACTACTAATTGCATAGAACAAAAGTCCCTTACTCACCATGAGCCAAAAGGGCACAGAAAATATGATGGCACCCATGTAAACATAGCAAGTGATATGATGATTCATACATGGCAGAACAACAATAAGTAGGCATGTTGGTGAGCTTGAACCACTCACCACAGAGCAATACATGGCATGGCAAGGTGACCAACAGTAATATGGCATATTTATGAAGCTAAGCATGGCAAGATCAAGTTCATAGGGTACATGGATCACTAATAACAATCATGACAACATTGAACTTAATGTTAACAGGCTGACAGCAACATTATTTAGCAAGGTTGGAGCAAGATAACAACATGTTACAGCAGGCATAAATGCAACCAGGGGCATTAATGGATAGATCATGACATGTATAACAAAACATCCTTAGTGAACATCTCCATATTATGCATAGAATGACTTGTAGCAGCAGGTTTACATAGCATCACGAAATAACTGATTCAGCCTAGCAAAACAGCAACAGCAAGTACCCTACTTCACGAGCTCGATACACTCACTACAAGACTCACAAAAATACACGGATTGCACCACTATGAAGATGGCATGATTTAGTACAAAACACATGTAGAGCTCATACTCATAGGATGCACACATGAAATGCAACAAAAATGACAAATCATCAAGTTATAACAGTTTCAGCAGATTAACATCATATAGCACTCTTGCAACGATGATTAGGGCATCAAGATGACCTCAAACAAACATGTCACAATGGAATGAAATGAAGAGCATCTCACAGCGAACAATTTGATATATTACACGCACGAAATGGAGCAGTATGCATGGAGATATGATGTGATGAATAGGGCATAAAAATATTGCAGGGAATCGGGACTTGGCAGAATTATACCCTCGCGAAAAGTCAACCCGGGACGAGGACGTGCGGGACGAGGAGATCCGGGCGTGGGGGAGGCGCGTTTGGATGGAGGGAGTGGTGGATCTGATCAACTCCCTCGGATCCGGCTGGAGCTCTGGCTAGGGCAAACTCCGGGGAGCTCCTCGCGGCGCGGGGAGGAGCAGGATGTCGGCGAGGACAACGTGGAGAGGAGGGAGCAGGGGGCGGCGCTCGGGGCACGGCAAGGCAGAGGCCAGAGATGGCAGGGGCGGCGAGGCGAGGCAAGCTCGAGGAGGTCCGGCCCTCCATGGCGTGGCGGCTCTGGTCGCCGGAGTTCTACTCCGGTGGCCGCGGGCGGAGCCGGCGAGGGAAGGCGCGGGGGCGCCGGTGGCGAGGAGGCGACGACGGCGAAGCGCGACGGAGGCGAGGCGCACTCTTTCAAATGTGGCGGCCGGCGGTGGAGACAAGGCGACGGACGGCGACGAAGCGGCGCCAAGCAGGGAGGCGGGGAGGCCGGCGCGGGCGGCGGGCACGCTGGCCGGGAGGGCCTCGCTGGCCTAGCGGGCCGGCGGCGGCAGGCGGTGGCGAAGCCATGTGGCGCTTGCCAGTAGGAGGAGAGCGGCGGTGGGGTGGCGTGTCGCGGAGGGATTGGACGGGGCGGTGGCGCTGGACATGTCCGGCGCGGGACGGACATGTCCGGCGGCGCAGAGGAGGGTGGAGCTAGGGTTAGGGGTGAAATTGATTCGAAAATTCGGGGGAGGGGTGTTTATATAGGTAGAGGGAGCTAGGAGACTCCAAATGAGGAGAGGTTTTCGCCCACATGATCGTGATCGAACGACCGAGAGAATGGAGGGGGTTTGGATGGACTCATGGGATGTTATGAAGGGGTGTTGGGCTGCAAGACAAAAGAGGCTTTTACGGTTACCCGGTTAACCGTTGGAGTATCAAACGGACTCCAAATGGCACGAAACTTGACAGGTGGTCTACCGGTGGTGTACCAAGGCCGCTTGGCAAGACTCGGTCCATTCCGAGAACGTTTAACACCCGCTCACAACGAGAGACAAAAGGGAACGCCGGAGGACATAGGAGTGTCGGATTGCAAAACGGGCGACGGGGAAAATGCTCGGATGCATGAGACGAACACGTATGCAATGCAATGCACATGATGACATGGAAAAAATGCAACACGCAAGCAAATGACATGGCAACGACGGCGAATAACTGGCAGACACCTGGCGCATCGGATTCGGGGCGTTACAACAATCCTCCACTAACAAGAGATCTCGTCCCGAGATCTTAGGACCGATACGGAAGGGAAAAAGGATGAGGTGAAACAAGAACTCAAGAGAAGAAGCAAAGAATCGAGAGCACTCGAGAAGAAGAGAGGAACGACGAGCAGGACGAGAATCGAAGCTCACGGAATCAGATAGACTATGAAACCACTCCGTTTAGAACGAGATAAGAAACGAATAAGACTGAAAGGATTTAGGCAGCACTCCGGCTGAAGATGGAAGGAATACAACACGAGCTTGAGAAGATGGAATGATACTTGACTTGAGGAACAACACAAAACCTCCGAAAGACTTGACAGATTGGAATGAGAAGAACGGGGAAGAAGATGACAACTTCTTCGATGAATGAATTTGAAAAGCATCCTTGCGAGAAAAGATTGAACGAAGTAGTTTGAGAAAATCAACAACAAAAAGAATTGCTTGTTGTGGACTTATGGATAACATCTCAAAATTATGAGGTGATCTCCGACCACAAGCGGAAATGATTGGATAGTTGAGAAGAACAAAGAAATGCAAAACTCCGCTTCAAAAGAACATAGAGAATTAATTGCACTTCGAGATGCAAGAAGAAGGATACTTGAGCTCCTTCGATAAGAATTTTGATGAACCTTTGAAGAATGAATTGAATCATGACGAGCCACCGTGAAGAACTCCGGTAACAAAAGGATGACGATATAAAACTGAAGGATGAAAGGGATAATATTGAAGCCTTGCGATGACTTGGATGGAGGTTCCGACGAAATGGCCGAGGAAGTTTTGAACTCCAGAAAAGAAAAGATGAAAACACTTGGAACTAGAATTTATTCCTCAAGAACAAACTCCGAAGAAAAAGGATTAATCACTTTGAGGAAATAAGAATAAGATTTATTGTATTGTTATCCTTCATCAAATTAAATTGATGACAAGCAATGGATTTTTGCATACTACTTATTCTTATTGAAAGGATTAAGGGTGGGGGGTATATGGTGCAAAACTTGAGAAAGTCTTCATGAACCACCGATAGGATTGGAAAGAACGAATGAATTAAAATGATAATCAAGGAAAAAGAATCTTGAACGAACCACCGTAAGAATTCAAAAGTGACTGACGAAAGAGAATGAATCACCGGGAAGAATTAGAAGAACCTATATGCTCGAGGGGATTTAGATGCAAAAGAACAAAGAGATCATGAGCTGATCAAAGAACATTTGAATGAAGCACCGGGTTAATTGGATAATGGTAGCTGAAAAGTGAGGATGAAGAATTCTTCTGGAACGATGGCCTCCGGTGAAAAGAAACAGAAATCAACTCCTGACATACTCCGGATGGTTGAGAAAAAAGAATTTCCGACAAACGGAATATTCGAGAGGGTAACAAGAAGCTAGAACCACAAATCTTCGGGAGAACAGACAAGATTTAGAGGAAAAACTCTTCTTCGGTCTTCAAATGACGACGAGAAACACCACCAAAATTATTGAGGTACTCCGGTAGAATGTAAAAGAGGAAGGGTTGAACCAAAGATGAAAAGAATTTGAAAGCGATCTTGGAGATGGCATCTGACTGATGAAATCCATTTTTACGTCACACTTGAAAAGAATTTGAGAATAGCTCCGGGAAATTAGAAGAGTCAGGTAATATCCTGGGAAAAGACCTATGGGTTAGGGGCCACTAAAACAAAACACCATTTGAAAAAGGATGTTTAAGAGGTAGATGATGCACCGGAATGATTTAAATATTTGAATGAGGTGACAACCTCAAATTAATTGGAACACAGATGAATCTCCTGAGATGTCTTCCAAACTCTAGAATGATTGAATGGCGAGAGGCAAACGAGCAAGGACAACACTTGATCCGAGGAAAAGAATATAATCACTACCAAAAATTAGAATTGAATCCACCGGACAAGAAAGGGATGAAGAATGACGAACGAGTCGAGAATTCACTGGTTGAAATAATTGAGGGAAGACTGAAAAAGGTTCCACATGAATGAAATTGATGGTCGAAAGATACTCAGACTCCGGGAAGAAAAAAGGGTGGGAGGGCGGGAAAAACAAAGGAAACTTGGAAGGGGAAAGCCGACGAATATCTTGAAGAGAAAACACCGGTTGAAATCATTGAAGAAAGAAAACAAAGACTTCGCACGAGTAGGATGGATACTCGATTACGGACTCCGGATTCGAGAAGAAGAAGGGAGGGCGGGTGGGAAAAACAAGGACAACTTCGGACAGGGAAACAACATCGATCGAAAAGAGCTGAGGATTGATCTCCCAAAGACAAAGAGGTTTGAGTCGACTTGACGAGAGGTGCACCGGACAAAAGAGGATGGACAACTCACGAAACTAACCACGTGATGCTAAAGAAAAATTTGAACGGGAAGGGAGTAATTCAAAACACCTACGTCAAGATTTCTCACCAGAGCGACGAAGGGGCTGAGGAGTAAAAATAATTCCTACTCTTAGATATAACTAAACTCCGAAAACAGTTTTCTTCTAGACTCAACAACGGCCAAACTACACGATCAAACAAGTGGGGGCTCCTATGGTCGGTCAAGGCTCTAATACCAACTTGTCACGCCCAATATGCGATACTATCCTAAAGAGACTCAAAGGTCCCACCAAGGATAGAACCGCATATTGATACGCTTTTGCAAGGTGGATATCATTACATCAACATTACATAATAGATGGGGATACATACAAAAGGCATACAATGCCACACGAATACAACATCATCATACATAAGAGCACCATCCGACTATGGATGAAACACAAACAGAAACTCAAATGACAACCACCCTGCTAGCCCAGGCTGCCGACCAGGAACCTATCCCCTGAACGATGAAGCAGAAGAAAAACTGAAAACAAGCAAGCATCACTCTCGCGTCATGATCATTGCAACCTGTACCTGCAACTGTTGTTGTAGTAATCTGTGAGCCACGAGGACTCAGCAATCCCATTACCATGGGTATCAAGACTAGCAAAGCTTAATGGGTAAGGAAGGGGTTAAGTGGTGAGGTTGCAGAAAGACAACTAAGCAAATATGGTGGCTAACATACGCAAATGAGAGCGAGAAGAGAAGCAAACAGAACGGTTGTGAAGCTAGCAATGATCAAGAGGTGATCCGGAACTCCTACTTACGTCAGACATAACCCAAAACCGTGTTCACTTCCCGGACTCTGCCGAGAAGAGACCATCACGGCTACACACACGGTTGATGCGTTTTAATTCGGATCTGGTGTCAAGTTATCTACAACCGGACATTAACAAATTTCCATCTGCCACATAACCGCGGGCACGGCTTTCGAAAGATAATACCCTGCAGGGGTGTCCCAACTTAGCCCATGATAAGCTCTCGCGATCAACGAAGGATATTCCTTCTCGCAGAAGACCCGATCGATCTCGGAATCCGGTTTACAAGACATTTCAACAATGGTAAAACAAGACCAGCAAGACCGCCCGATGCGCCGACAATCCCGATAGGAGCTGCACATATCTCGTTCTCAGGGCAACACCGGATGAGCAATCCGTACAACTAAAACCAGACCTCAAGTTTCCCTGAGGGGGCGCTGCAATGGGCTCTGGTTCGGACCAGCACTTAGAGAAGCACTGGCCCGGGGGGGCTAAAATAAAGATGACCCTTGGGTTAATTACTCCCAAGGGAAAAGTAGGTTGTGGTGAGGCAAATGGTAAAACCAAGGTTGGGCCTTGCTGGAGGAGTTTTATTCAAAGCGAACTGTCAAGGGGGTCCCATAAATCACCCAACCGCGTTAGGGATGCAAAATCCGGGAACATAATACCGATATGACGGAAACTAGGGCGGCAAGAGTGGAACAAAACACCAGGCATAAGGCCGAGCCTTCCACCCTTTACCAAGTATATAGATGCATTAATTAAATAAGAGATATTGTGATATCCCAACATAATCCTGTCCATCATGGGGCAATCTTCAACTTCACCTGCAACTAACAACGCTATAAGAGGAGCTGAGCAAAGCGGTAACATAGCCAAACAACGGTTTGCTAGGAAGGGTGACAAAGTTAGAGGCTGACATGGCAAATTGGGAGGTTTGAAGAACAAGTGATAGGTAGCGCAGCATAGCGATAGAACGAAGCAACTAGCATAGCAATGATAGTAGTGAGATCCATGGTAGCGGTCATCTTGCCTGAAATCCCGCTAGGAAGAAGAACGAGTCCATGAAGGAGATGAAGCCACGAAGACGAACTACACGTAGACGAACGCATCCTCACGATCGCAACAAAACGGAAACTATCGAGAAGAAGCACACAACATAGTAAACACACCACACATATACATGACATGATGCACAACCAAGCATGACGCATGACAAAGCTACATGAAGCTACTCATGGCAAGAGATGATGCAAACAAGAGCAACACATCAAGGCAAGTTTAAATGAGGCCGGAAACAACATATAACATTTCCGGTAAGTCCTCATATGCAAATTTAGAAATTTGTCCAGAACTGAATAAACCTTATGTTCAAGTTGTTAAACAGCAAGTTAAGATGCACCACGATGAACTACACGAAATTCTAGTCAAGTTACATATAAAGTTCATTAGATTCGGAGCTACAACCTAGAAGATATGAGCAAAACAAGTTAAACATGGCATTGATGCAAAATGCATACAAACATCAAGCAAAGACTCTCAAAACATGGATGCAACATGATAATATGAAACTACATGCAATTCTAAGCAAGTTTCATATAGAGCACACTCAAAACGGAGCAACGGTTCAACACATACACTCTATACAAGTTTAAAGGACAAGCTGTCCAAAACAGCAACTAGGCATCTAGCAAGCATCAAAACAATAAGCTACAGCATACCAACGTGAAACAAAAGGCATGGGCATGAAGTACAGGTAAAGCATGACAAAATGTGAACACTGAGCTAACTCCAGAAAACAATATAACATGCTCAAAAGGACATGGCAAGATTGCAAATAATAACAGTTTCAGACTTAACAGAAATAACATCAGGTTGCAATGTTTAGAGCTATCAAATACCATGCTACAGGAACTTATCAGGGCAAACAAAGGCATGGCATGAAACTACTAATTGCATAGAACAAAAGTCCCTTACTCACCATGAGCCAAAAGGGCACAGAAAATATGATGGCACCCATGTAAACATAGCAAGTGATATGACAGATTCATACATGGCAGGAACAACAATAAGTAGGCATGTTGGTGAGCTTGAACCACTCACCACAGAGCAATACATGGCATGGCAAGGTGAACAACAGTAATATGGCATATTTATGAAGCTAAGCATGGCAAGATCAAGTTCATAGGGTACATGGATCACTAATAACAATCATGACAACATTGAACTTAATGTTAACAGGCTGACAGCAACATTATTTAGCAAGGTTGGAGCAAGATAACAACATGTTACAGCAGGCATAAATGCAACCAGGGGCATTAATGGATAGATCATGACATGTATAACAAAACATCCTTAGTGAACATCTCCATATTATGCATAGAATGACTTGTAGCAGCAGGTTTACATAGCATCACGAAATAACAGATTCAGCCTAGCAAAACAGCAACAGCAAGTACCCTACTTCACGAGCTCGGTGCACTCACTACAAGACTCACAAAAATACATGGATTGCACCACTGTGAAGATGGCATGATTTAGTACAAAACACATGTAGAGCTCATACTCATAGGATGCACACATGAAATGCAACAAAAATGACAATTCATCAAGTTATAACAGTTTCAGCAGATTAACATCATATAGCACTCTTGCCACGATGATTAGGGCATCAAGATGACCTCAAACAAACATGTCACAATGGAATGAAATGAAGAGCATCTCACAACGAACAATTTGATATGTTACACGCACAAAACGGAGCAGTATGCATGGAGATATGATGCGATGAACAGGGCATAAAAATACTGCAGGGAATCAGGACTTAGCAGAATTATACCCTCGCGAAAAGTCAACCCGGGACAAGGACGTGCGGGACGAGGAGATCCGGGCGTGGGGGAGGCGCGTTTGGATGGAGGGAGTGGTGGATCTGATCCACTCCCTCGGATCCGGCCGGAGCTCCGGCGAGGGCAAACTCCGGCGAGCTCCTCGCGGCGCGGGGAGGAGCAGGAGGTCGGCGAGGGCGACGTGGAGAGGAGGGGGCAGGGGGCGGCGCTCGGGGCATGGCAAGGCGGTGGCCGGAGATGGCAGGGGCGGCGAGCCGAGGCAAGCTCAGGGAGGTCCGGCCCTCCATGGCGCGGCAGCTCTGGTCGCCGGAGTTCTACTCCGGTGGCCGCGGGC
The DNA here is from genome assembly GCA_021437245.1 of Aegilops speltoides. Taxonomy (NCBI): domain Eukaryota; kingdom Viridiplantae; phylum Streptophyta; class Magnoliopsida; order Poales; family Poaceae; genus Aegilops; species Aegilops speltoides. Next base: position 333,135,353 of record CM038143.1, read on the forward strand.
GGAGCCGGCGAGGGCAGCGGAGCTGGCTGGCGAAGCGTGACGGAGGCGAGGCGACCGGTGAATGTGGCGGCGGTGGCGAGACGAGGCGGCGGACGGCGGCGAAGCGGGCGCCGCGCTGGAGGCGGGCGACGGGCAGGAGGGCCCCGCTGCTCTGGCGGGTCGGCGGCGGCGGCGGTGGCGAGCCACGTGGCGCTTGCCGGTAGGAGGAGAGCGGCGGCAGGGTGGCGTGTCGCGGCGGGATTGGACGGGGCGGCGGCGCTGGACATGTTCGGGGCGGGACGGACGTGTCCGGCGGTGCAGAGGATGGTGGAGCTAGGGTTAGGGGTGAAATTGATCCGAAAATTCCGGGGAGGGGGTGTTTATATAGGTAGAGGGAGCTAGGAGACTCCAAATGAGGAGCAGTTTTCGCCCACACGATCGTGATCGAACGACCGAGAGCATGTAGTGGGTTTGGATGGACTCATGGGCTGTGATGAAGGGGTGTTGGGCTGCAAGACAAAAGAGGCTTTTACGGTTACCCGGTTAACCGTTGGAGTATCAAACGGACTCCAAATGGCACGAAACTTGACAGGCGGTCTACCGGTGGTGTACCAAGGCCGCTTGGCAAGACTCGGTCCATTCCGAGAACGGTTAACACCCGCTCACAACGAGAGACAAAAGGGGAACGCCGGAGGACATAGGAGTGTCGGATTGCAAAACGGACGACGGGGAAAATGCTCGGATGCATGAGACGAACACGTATGCAATGCAATGCACATGATGACATGGAAAAAATGCAACACACAAGCAAATGACATGGCAACGACGGCGAATAACTGGCAGACTCCTGGCGCATCGGATCCGGGGCGTTACAAAACCTTGCCGTTGAAATTCTTGGGGATCCCCCTCCACCCAAGGGTGATCCAGTGTTTGAACTCAAACCATTACCTGATAATCTTAAGTATGCCTATCTTGATGAAAAAGAAATATATCATGTTATTATTAGTGCTAACCTTTCAGAGAAAGAAGAAGAAAGATTATTGAAAACTCTGAAGAAGCACCGAGCTGCTATTGGATATACTCTGGATGATCTTAAGGGCATTAGTCCCACATTATGTCAGCACAAAATTTTAGTGGAGAAAGATGCCAAACCAGTTAGAGATCCTCAAAGATGATTAAATCCCAAGATGAAGGAAGTGGTAAGAAAGGAGATACTAAAGCTCCTTGAGGCAGGTGTTATTTATCCCGTTGCTGATAGTGAATGGGTAAGCCCTGTCCATTGTGTCCCTAAAAAGGGAGGTATTACCGTTGTTCCTAATTATAAAGATGAATTGATCCCGCAAAGAATTATTACAGGTTAGAGGATGGTAATTGATTTTCGTAAGTTAAATAAAGCTACTAAGAAAGATCATTACCCTTTACCTTTTATTGATCAAATGCTAGAAAGGCTATCCAAACACACACATTCTTGCTTTCTAGATGGTTATTCTCGCTTCTCTCAGATACCTGTGTCAGTGAAGGATCAATCTAAAACTACTTTTACTTGCCCTTTTGGTACTTTTGCTTATAGACGTATGCCTTTTGGTTTATGTAATGCACCTGCTACCTTTCAAAGATGCATGATGGCTATATTCTTTGATTTTTGTGAAAAGATTTGTGAAGTATTCATGGATGACTTCTTTGTTTATGGATCCTCTTTTGATGATTGTTTGAGCAACCTTGATCGAGTTTTGCAGAGATGCGAAGACACTAGTCTCGTCTTGAATTGGGAAAAGTGTCACTTTATGGTTAATGAAGGCATTGTCTTGGGGCACAAGATCTCCGAGAGAGGTATTGAAGTTGATAAAGCCAAAGTTGATGCTATTGAAAAGATGCCATGTCCCAAGGACATAAAAGGTATAAGAAGTTTCCTTGGTCACGCCGGTTTTTATAGGAGGTTCATTAAGGACTTTTCTAAAATCTCTAGGCCTCTGACTAATTTATTGCAAAAAGATATTCCTTCTATCTTTGATGATGATTGTGTAGAAGCATTTGAAACGCTTAAGAAAGCTTTGATCATCGCACCTATTGTTCAAATTACCGATTGAATTTACCTTTTGAAATTATGTGCGATGCTAGTGATTATGCTGTAGGTGTTGTTTTAGGGCAAAGAGTCGATAAGAAGTTGAATGTTATCCAGTATGCTAGTAAGACTCTTGATACTGCCGAGAGAAATTATGCTACTACTGAAAAAGAGTTCTTAGCAGTTGTGTTTGCATGTGATAAGTTTAGACCTTATATTGTCGATTCCAAAGTTACTATTCACACTGATCATGCTGCTATTAAATACCTTATGGAAAAGAAAGATGCTAAGCCTAGACTCATTATATGGGTTCTCTTGCTCCAAGAATTTGATTTGCATATTATTGATAGACAGGGAGCTGAGAACCCCGTTGCAGATAACTTGTCTAGGTTAGAGAATGTTCTTGATGACCCACTGCCTATTAATGATAGCTTTCCTGATGAATAATTAGCGGTCGTCAATGCTTCTTGTACTACTCCTTGGTATGCTGATTATGCTAATTACATTGTTGCTAAATATATACCGCCTAGTTTCACATACCAGCAAAAGAAAAAGTTCTTTTATGATTTAAGACATTACTTCTGGGATGATCCACACCTTTATAAAGAAGGAGTAGATGGTGTTATTAGACGTTGTGTGCCTGAGCATGAACAGGAACAGATTCTACGCAAGTGTCATTCGAATCTTATGGAGGACACCACGCTGGAGATAGAACTGCACACAAGGTACTACAATCTGGTTTTTATTGGCCTACTCTCTTCAAAGATGCTCGTAAGTTTGTCTTATCTTGTGATGAATGTCAAAGAATAGGTAACATTAGTAGACGTCCAGAAATGCCTATGAATTATTCTCTTGTTATTGAACCATTTGATGTTTGGGGCTTTGATTATATGGGACCTTTTCCTGCCTCTAATGGTTATACACATATTTTAGTTGCTGTTGATTATGTTACTAAGTGGGTAGAAACTAGTTCAACTAGTAGTGCTGATCATAACACTTCTATTAAAATGCTTAAAGAAGTTATTTTTCCAAGGTTTGGAGTCCCTAGATATCTTATGACTGATGGTGGTTCACATTTTATTCATGGTGCTTTCCGTAAGATGCTTGCTAAGTATGATGTCAATCATAGAATAGCATCTCCTTATCACCCGCGGTCTAGTGGTCAAGTAGAGTTGAGCAATAGAGAGCTCAAATTAATTTTGCAAAAGACTGTGAATAGATCTAGAAAGAATTGGTCCAAAAAACTTGATGATGCATTATGGGCCTATAGAACTGCATACAAAAATCCTATGGGTATGTCTCCTTATAAGATGGTTTATGGAAAAGCATGTCATTTACCTCTTGAACTTGAACATAAGGCATATTTTTTTTGACAGAAAGACTGTAAGGGAACCCCCTACAGTATAATTGGTGCAACAAACCCAAATTGCAAGTACCATGCCTTGAACCTGGGTGGGTGGAAAGGCATCAGCCCCTTCCCACCACTAGGCTATGCCTTAGTCTGCAACATAAGGCATATTGGGCTATTAAAGAGCTCAATTATGACTTCAAACTTGCCGGTGAGAAGAGGTTGTTTGATATTAGCTCACTTGATGAATGGAGAACCCAAGCCTATGAGAATGCCAAGCTTTTCAAAGAAAAAGTCAAACGCTGGTATGATAAGAGGATACAAAGGCGTGAGTTTAATGTAGGAGATTATGTGTTATTATTCAACTCTCGTTTAAGACTTTTTGCAGGAAAACTTCTCTCAAAATGGGAAGGTCCCTACGTTATCGAGGAGGTCTATCGTTCTGGTGCTATAAAAATCAACAACTTCGAAGGCAGAAATCCGAGGGTGGTTAACGGTCAAAGAATTAAACACTATATTTCAGGTAATCCTATCAATGTTGAAACTAATATTATTGAAACCGTAACCCCTGAGGAATACATAAGGAACACTTTCCAGAACGTTCCAGACTCCGAAAAGGTAAAGGTATGTGGTACGATAAGTAAACCGACTCCAAAACAACTTTAATGGCAATTTTTATCAGTTTTGGAATATTTAAGAATTTTAGGAAGAAAGAAATAGTCCGAAAGGGACACGAGGCTCCCACGAGAGAGGAGGGCGCCGCCCCCCTATAGGGCGCGCCCCCCTGTCTCGTGGGCACCTCGTGTGCCTCCCGGACTCCGTTTTCTTGCACGTTACATATTTTGGTCGGTAAAAATTTATTATATATACTCCCTAAGGTTTTGACCACCGTATCACGCAAATATCCTCTGTTTTTGTTTCGAGCTGTTTCCGTTGCAGATTTAGAGCACCATGACTTCACCCTCCTCCAACAATGAAGACAAGGATGCTTGGCTATTGAAGATAGAGCTGAAAAGAGAAGAACCAAAAGAGATCAACAAGGATGAAGGGATCAAGAAGGCCATGGAGGTTCAAGCTCCGGTGGTGAAAGAAGAAGACATCCCTTGACCTTTACCTAACCTCTTTACTCCAACAGAGATTGAAGCTTTCAAGATGATTGAGTTAGCTCGCATACAAAACAAGTACCTCACACAGGAGAATATTCTGTTGAAGGATCATATTGCTGGGCTTAAGGGCATTATCCGCAAGTTGGAGGAACTTTTACGCTCGATGTGCGATTATCCACCGTCATCATCACCACCTCCATCACCTCCGAGGACATAATCACATGGGTATGGGCACTCCCCTTGGCAACTGCCAAGCTTGGGGGAGGTGCCCCGATATCGTATCACCATCACACTCATATCTTTACCGCTTTATTTAGTTTGATCCTTTTAGTAGTATCTTGATCTAGTAGTTTGAAGTTTTGCTTTCAAGTAGTTTTGAGTTTTGCTTTGTGATCTCTTTATGTAATTGAGTCTATGTGCTATCTATAATAAAGATTAGTGTTGAGTCAAGGGCTTTGCTATGTTGCTATGATCTTGAGAAAGTAGAAAGAATAAAAGAGTTCATATTGATCTTATGGATAGTGATAACTTCACACATAGAAAGTATGAGGCATAAAAATTGTTGAGAGTTGATGAACGTAGCCTTGGCCATCGTTGCAATTACTAGGAAGTGATAAGGAAAGAGGGGTTCACATATAAATATATTATCTTGGACATATTTTATGATTGTGAAGCACTCATTAAGTATGACATGCTAAAAGAGTTGATGTTGGACAAGGAAGACAACGTAATGGTTTATGTTTTCTCGACATCTCAGTTAAAGTATATTGTCATTGACCTTCCAAACATGTTGAGCTTGCCTTTCCCCCTCATGCTAGCCGAATTCCTTGCACCAAGTAGAGATACTACTTGTGCTTCCAAATATCCTTAAACCCAGTTTTACCATAAGAGTCCACCATACCTACCTATGGATTGAGTAAGATCCTTCAAGTAAGTTGTCATCGGTGCAAGAAATAAAAATTGCTCTCTAAATATGTATGACTTATTAGTGCAGAGAAAATAAGCTTTGTACGAACTTGTTATGGAAGTAATAAAAGCGACAGACTGCATAATAAAGGTACACATACAAGGGGCAATATAAAGTGACGTTCTTTTGCATTAAGATTTCGTGCATCAACCCTAAACGCGCATGCAACCTCTGCTTCCCTCTGCGGAGGGCCTATCTTTTACTTTATGTTTTTACTTTATGCTTGAGTCAAGGTAATCCTCACCTTTCCCTTTTTCATTTTATCCTTTGGCAAGCTCCTCGTGTTTGAAAGATCATGATGCATATATCCAATTGGATGTAAGTTAGCATGGGCCATTATTGTTGACATCACCTAAAGGTGAATACATTGGGAGGCAACACAATAACCCCCTATCTTTCTCAGTGTCCGGCTGAAACTCTATAACTACAAGAATTGCGTGAGTGTTAGCAATTATAGGAGACTATGAGATAGTTGAGTATGTGAGCTTGCTGAAAAGCTCTATTATTGACTCTTTCTGATGTTACGATAAATTGCAATTGCTTCAATGACTAAGATTATAGTTTGTTAGTTCCCAATGAAGTTTTTGAACCATACTTGACATTGTGAATTGCTTGTTACTTGAGCATAGGAAATCATATGACAAAAGCTATATATGTTGCTGTTATTAGAATGATCATGATACCCTCATGTCCGTATTTTATTTTTATCGACACCTCTATCTCTAAACATGTGGACATATTTTTCGATTTCGGCTTCCGCTTGAGGACAAGCGAGGTCTAAGCTTGGGGGAGTTGATACGTCCATTTTGCATCATGCTTTTATATCAATATTATTGCATTATGGGCTGTTATTACACATTATATCTCAATACTTATGGCTATTCTCTCTTATTTAACAAGGTTTACCATGAAGAGGGGGAATGTCGGCAGTTGGAATTCTGGCTGGAAAAGGAGCAAACGTTGGAAACCTATTCTGCACAGCTCCAAAAGTCCTGAAATTCCATGAAACAACTTTTTGGATTTAATAAGAATTTATGAGCGAAAGAAATAGGCCAGGGGGGCCACACCCTGTCCAGGAGATGGGGGCGCGCCCCCTATCTCCTAGGCCCCCTGGTGGGCCTCCGGCGTCCATCTTCTGTTATATCATCACTTTTACCCTGGAAAAAATCGTGGGAAAGCTTACGGAACGAAACTCTGCCGCCACGAGGTGGAACCTTGGCGGAATCAATCTAGGGCTCTGGCAAAGCTGTTCTGCCGGGGACACTTCCCTCCGGGAGGGGAAAATCATCACCAACGTCATCACCAATGATCCTCTCATCGGGAGGGGGTCAATCTCCATCAACATCTTCACCAGCACCATCTCCTCTCAAAACCCTAGTTCATCTCTTGTACCCAATCTTGTATCAAAACCACAAATTTGTACATGTGGGTTGCTAGTAGTGTTGATTACTCCTTGTAGTTGATGCTAATTGGTTTACTTGGTGGAAGATCATATGTTCAGATCCTTTATGCATATTATTACTCCTCTGATTATGAACATGAATATGCTTTGTGAGTAGTTACGTTTGTTCCTGAGGACATGAGTGAAGTCTTGCTATTAGTAGTCATGTGAATTTGGTATTCGTTTGATATCTTGATGAGATGTATGTTGTCTTTTCCTCTAGTGGTGTTATGTGAACGTCGACTACATGACACTTCACCATTATTTGGGCCTAGAGGAAGGCATGGGGAAGTAATAAGTAGATGATGGGTTGCTAGAGTGACAGAAGCTTAAACCCTAGTTTATGCGTTGCTTCGTTAGGGGCTGATATGGATCCATATGTTTAATGATGTGGTTAGGTTTACCTTAATACTTCTTTTGTAGTTGCGGATGCTTGCAAGAGGGGTTAATCATAAGTGGGATGCTTGTCCAAGTTAGGGCAGTACCCAAGTACCGGTCCACCCACATATCAAATTATCAAAGTACCGAACGCGAATCTTATGAACGTGATGAAAACTAGCTTGACGATATTTCCCAATGTGTCCTCGAGAGCTCCTTTATCATTATTAGAAATTGTCCAGGCTTATCCTTTTCTACATAAAGGATTGGTCCACCTTGCTGCACTATATTACTTTATTTACTTGTTGCTCGTTACTATTTATCTTATCACAAAACTATCTATCACCTACAATTTTAGTGCTTGCAGAGAAAACCTTACTGAAATCCGCTTATCATTTCCTTCTGCTCCTCGTTGGGTTCGACACTCTTACTTACCAAAGGACTACGATAGATCCCTACAATTGTGGGTCATCAGGGTGCTTGGGTCTCCATCCTTACTTCCTTGCCATGATCTCCGAAGTACCTGAGAATGCATAACATGTCCATTTGAGGTAGAGTCCGACTCTTGAATGAATTTGAGTGGAGCTCGAAGAGGAAGGAGTTCACCTCGTTCTCGATGGCACGTGCACGAGGTCTCATAATAGGTTCTCTCCGTGCTTGCGGTGGTGGTGCGACGTGCATGGTGATGGTCGAGGGATGCTCTGCATCACTTAGGCATCTTCCTCGAGTATGCAAGTAAAGGACACACCTTGAAAGCATGAAAAAACTTGCCGGACTAGCTGAATGGGCCAAGTCATGTCCGCAGTCCTCGGTTGTGGCCGGCCGCATCTCGTTGGCCTTGAAGAGCACCTTTCCAGATGTCTTCGTGTGTGGTGCCGAAGAACTCCAACAGGGTCTGGTGCTTGGCCGGATCATACTCCCACAAGTGGCAGGTCCGGCGTTGGCACGGAAGGATCCGGCGAACAAGCATCACCTGGATCACATTGACGAGCTTGATGTTCTTGTTTACCATGTTCTGTATGCGCGTCTGAAGCGCTGTCAGCTCGTCCAGTGAAGACCAGTCCAGGCCTTTCTCTGGCTAGGAGGTGAGCCGCATTGGGGCTCCGGACCGGAATGCGGGAGTCGTGGCCCAGGTGGTGCCGCGCGGCTTTGTGATGTAGAACCACAACTTCTGCCACCCTTTGACGGTCCCCACGAAGGAGCCATCGGGCCATGTGACATTGGGCATCTTGCTCACCATGGCACCTCCGCACTCTGCGTGCTGGCCACTCACCACCTTCGGATTCACGTTGAAGATTTTTAGCCATAATCCGAAGTGGGGCGGGATGCGGAGGAAGGTCTCACACACAACAATAAATGCCGAAATATTGAGGATGGAGTTGGGGGCCACATCATGGAAATCCAGCCCATAGTAGAACATGAGTCCGCGCACGAACGGGTGGAGAGGAAATCCCAGCCCGCGGACGAAGTGGGGGATGAACACCACCCTATCATGGGGCTCCGGGGTAGGGACGATATGTCCCTTGGCCGGAAGCCGGTGGGTGATTTCCCTCGAGATACCCAGCCTCCCGGAGCTTGGTTATGTCCTTCTCCTTCACGGTGGAGGCCATCCACTTGCCATGCGCTCCAGATCCGGACATGATGGGAATGCTTTCTTGGGGCGGAAAAGATGAGAACTTGGGTGCTGGAGCTCGAGAGCGGGGGAGGCAGAGAGAGAGAAGGCGTGGGTGAGAAAGGGTGAATCCTTATCTCTTTATAGAGGCAGTGAATATCAAGCGCCTCCCCGCTCGCCTTAAAACCCGCCTATTCCCCAAGAGTCGTGCAGATGGCACGGTTGGATTACCCACGCCCGTATTGATGAGAATCCTGCAATAAGGGGACACGATCTCTGCTTTGACAAGACGTGCCAATGGAACCGCATATCGAAATATGGAGCGGCAGGCTAAAAAACGGTTCGAATAATGACCGACTGACGACGTGATGTCACGCTACAAAAAGTTGTCAGCAGATTGGACTTGTGAAATATTATACTCTCTGTGGTGGTGTGTGGAATTTGTTTTGCAGAGACGGACACGTTTCTTGTGTTCGAGGACTATTTTGGAGTATTCGGAGGAGGGACCCGCCTTGCAATGCCGAAGACAATCTGTGCGCCGGACACCTCGTCATTGAAGCCTGGTTCAGGGGCTACTGAGGGAGTCCTGGATTAAGGGGTCCTCGGACGGCCGGACTATGTGACATGGGCTGGACTGTTGGGCTATGAAGATACAAGACAGAAGACTTCGTCCCGTGTCTGGATGGGACTCTCCTTGGCGTGGAAGTCAAGCTTGGCGTTCAGATATGTAGATTCCTTTTCTCTGTAACCGACTTTGTACAACCCTAGCCCCTTCTGGTGTCTATATAAACCGGAGGGCTTAGTCCGTAGAGCCAATCATAATCACATAGGCTAGACTTCCAGGGTTTTAGCCATTACGATCTCGTGGTAGATCAACTCTTGTAATACTCATATTCATCAAGATCAATCAAGTAGGAAGTAGGGTATTACCTCCATAGAGAGGACCCGAACCTGGGTAAACATCGTGTCCCCCGCCTCCTGTTACCATCAGCCTTAGACGCATAGTTAGGGACTCCCTACCCGAGATCCGCCGGTTTTGACATCGACAGTCCCACCGAAAAGCCTAACATTCACATTCTAGACTAAAGCGGTCTGACCGAGTTTCACTATTTGGTCCCACCAAGTTTGGTAAATTATGTGTAACGGTTAGATTTTGTGTGCAGGCTATATATACCCCTCCACACATTCTCCATTCGTGGAGAGAGTCATCAGAACGTGCCTACATTTCCAGCATTCATTTTCTGAGAGAGAACCACCTACTGATGTGTTGAGACCAAGATATTCCAATCCAACCACAAGAATCTTGATCTCTAGCCTTCCCCAAATTGCTCTCCACTCAAATCATCTTTCCACCATATCCAAATCTGTGTGTGTGTGAGAGAGAGTTCAGTGTTGGGGAGACTATCATTTGAAGCACAAGAGCAAGGAGTTCATCATCAACACACCACCTAGTACCTTTTGGTGAGTGGTGTCTCCTAGATTGGTTAGGTGTCACTTGGGAGTCTCCGTCAAGATTGTGGAGTTGAACCAAGGAGTTTGTACGGGCAAGGAGATCGCCTACTTCGTGAAGATCTACCCTAGTGAGGCAAGTCCTTCGTGGGCGATGGCCATGGTGGGATAGACAAGGTTGCTTCTTCGTGGACCCTTCGTGGGGGGAGCCCTCCATGAACTCGCGCAACCGTTACCCTTCGTGGGTTGAAGTCTCCACCAACATGGATGTACGATAGCACCACGTATCGAAACCACGCAAAAAATCTCCGTGTCTCCAATTACGTTTACACACTCCAATCTCATCCCTTTACTTTTTTGCAAGTTGCATGATTTACTTTCAACTGCTCATACACTCTTGCCATGCTTGCTTGAAATGTATTGTGAATGTTTAAACTTGTGCTAAAACTCCACCTTAACTTGAAGAATTTAAAAACTGCTACTTTTCTTTGTTGAGGGTCTAATCACCCCCCTTTAGACACCTCTTCTCGATCCTTTCAAGCGCGCGTGTACAACTCATATCCCCAAGCTCCCAATTGCAAGTAGTAGAGCAGCCCTTATAAAGATGTCTCACTCTTCTTACTGTAGCAGTATGATACTAAACTTCCCACAACTTACCGTGCACATTCATGGGCCTTAGAGATTGATCAGGGATTATTTGGGCCTAAAACCATCCATAATCCATCATGTTACAGGGGTCTTAACATGAGACTGGATTATCCTATTTGTAGTTAGCTAATCCCTCGGATGAAACTCCACAAAAAATGTACTCCATACCAAGCAATCTTCCTCAAAAGATCAACACTTGCCTGAGCGACCTTCCTAAGAAGATTCACACCAAAAATAAGGATTGGTACTCCAAACCAAGCAATTTTCCTGAGTTGCACACTTGTCCGAACTTCACACCAAATTACATGTAGTCCGGTGCGTGTATGAAAGATGTTTTTTCAATACCCTTTTCCCATACATGTTGTGTCGTGTAGCATCGTGAATGACTTCAAGAGATTTGTTGATGATGCCGGGTATGTGTATGAGAGATGTTTTTTGCACCGACATGTTTGCTAGTAAAAAAAAGAGGGAGTATGGTTTATTTCCAAATCACACCATGTGATCATAATAGCGCCCCTCTGAAACTCGAAAGGACAGATGAATAAACGCAATTTATTTTTGCAAAAAAAAACTGTCAGCAAAACAGATGGCAACGACGGAAAAGCAAGAGAGATCACGGATCCGGGCCGAAATCACTGTTTTGACCTTGTCAGGCTTTTTAGCCGCAAAATGAACCCGATGTGAAAGTATTTCACGTTTTGACCCTTTTAGCAACGCCAGGACATGGCGTTTAGTGAATATAGAAACGCCGACCTAGCCAGCTTTCAGTTAACAGAGAAACGCCGACCCAGCCAGCGTTTTTTCTTCGCCCATCGATCTGAAACCGCCGTTGCTACGACGTAGACACCAAACGCCAATGACCTGGCGTTTTATGTTGGTTTATAATGCGCCATGGGTCATGGGCCTAACCCTCCACTCTGCCGCGCCCGCCGTTTCTTCCTCAGAGGAAGAATGGCGGCCGCCCTCTCTCTTCTTCACCAAATCCTCCCAGATCGCTCAATCGCCATCAAAACGAGTAGATCAAGCACCCCGAGTTGCTTGAGGTATTCTCTTCCCAATCCTCCATTTATTTTCAGTCAAGGTTGGCTATTGTAGATGCATTATTTCAAACATGGTGGAACCCCTAAGATGAGTTATGATTGATTTGTTTGATGAATATTTTGGGGATATCTTGTTGAAGTATTCTTATTATTGATTTGTATAGTATTGGATTTAGAGAGAGCCCATTATTTAGGAATAGGTTGAACCTACCATTTGTTAATAATTAGTTGTGATAGATAGATTCTTTAGGATAAAATATGTTGAAAAGAATTGGTGTTGGTAATGTGGTTCGTGATTTATATCTTAGGATAATTTGTAGTAGTTCTCTCATAATTTTGTATATGATGTGGTCATAATTTTAAGCATATATCATAACAAATCCATGTACCTTATTTTGTAGGATGTTTGAGCCGGATAAATATCCCGGCCTTGATGATTATTACGAGGAGAAGCATCGTCTTGTGCTTGTGGAAAGAGGGAGGTAATTATGTATCTACATTGTCGATTTTGTAGTATATTGTGAGTAGTTTAGAGAAGTATATAAATTGTGCGTGTGATTTTTGTAGGTTCCTCCAAGATTACGGTTGAGAGGCCACAACCCACGTGAGGCACTTGTGTATGACCGTCGCTCTGAGCCATATTTTAGAAGAATGGATCTTCTTCGTTTGTGCTCAACTTTAAAGGCACACCACCATGGTTGAACTCGACGGCCCTTACCGCCTCTTACGGACCGTTGGAGGCCGAGACGACTCTTTTCACCTTGCTCTTGGTGAGATGACCGTCACTTTGGAGGATATTGCGATGATCTCCGGTCTTCCCATCGAGGGCGAGCTCTTACCGGAAGGTGAAGTCGAGGGTGGCGACAAAGGGTTGCGAGTTTGGTTGGTGTTGAACCTCCCCGTGGATTCATGAAACAAAGAAGGATCCTAGGCCATCCGGTGTTTTGTTCTCCTGGCTACAACAACATTTTTACGAGTGCCCAGAGAATGCCATCCGGCTGTTGTGGAGAGGTACGCCAGGCTTACTTATGGAATCTATCGACCCAAGTGGTGTTTCCGACCAAGACGGAGACACAACCGTGGATGTTCTTGGACCCTCTTCGTAACTGGGATGTTAAGTGGAGTTGGGGGTCGGCGGCACTAGCCTTCTTGTACCACGGCCTCTACCCATGAAACCTCCTGTACCACCACCTGAACCTCTACCCCTACCACGAGCACCATCACCGGTAACTCTTCCTCGACCACGACCACCCTCGATCCTCGGCCACCACCGAACTTCTACCCCTACCACGAGCACCATCACCGTAACTCGTCCTCGACCACCACTGTAACCGAACCTTGGCCACCACCAAGGCCACCACCGAACCTCGGCCACCACCAAGGCCACCACCAAGGCCAAGACCTGAACCTTGGCCACCACCAAGGCCACCACTGGAACCTCGGCCAAGACTCGAACCTTGGCCACCACCAAGGCCACCACCGAACCTTGGCCACCACCAAGGCCACCACTTGAAGAAGCATTGTGCCCTTTTGAAGTTTTGTTTGTTTTGCAAGTCCTTTTGTTGTGTGTCGCTTCATTGCAACCACCGCATTGGTTCCTATCACGTGGCTCCATGAAATGTCCACTACCAAACTCTCTGGTGCTCATGAGGTCATCCATATCATTCTCAGACGCTTTGTTCTCCTTCTACCCTTGGGTTGTACCATCATATCCGGATCAGGCCTAATGTTAGGACCATGATACTCGCCATCGCGATGCGCCCGTAAAAGGCTGAAATCTTGATGCCCATGTTAACTTATGAGTTTGCAGGTTGAATTCATGCAACCTTACAACTACTCCATCGGAGATATTCACGTTCTCGATGCGGGCCGCCGACATCATGTGTGAGCATGGCGATGGTACTTATCGGGCCGCCACAACCGCAATGTCTTGTCCTAAGAGCCACCTTAAATGAGCGAGCACCATATGATTGTCCATCTCTAGTTGTTCCACTGGCTCATCCACTTGGTATTTCATTTCTACATTATCGAAACAAGTGACTCATTTGGATGGTGACTTGTCTCTCTGAAACTCCACCACTCGGCAACCTTCTTGGATATATTTCATTGGGAGGCTTCTCACTATCAAGAATCAACTTGTCGATTTCATCGAGTGCTTCAAAAATACTCATTTAGCTTGTAAAGGTATATTCCGCTATTGCCGCCACCGCAATCGACGGCACCCTTCAAGACAAAGTTGAAGCACTCAACAAGATTGCTTGTCATGTCACCATATCTCATGCCTCCTTCGTCACATGCCCGTGACCACTTGTGTCTCTCATCAATATTCCTTTCTAAGAAATCTTTTCCACCTTTGTTTGCCTTCTCATAGATTTTGTCCAAGCGTGTCGTGAATGACTTAACAGAGAAGGCTACACATGCGGAGTTAAGATCCTTGCAAAGATCCTTGTTTTTGCAAGCTCAGTAAAGTTTGCAACAAAGTGCCTCAAACACCATCGGTGGTGAAGCCTCGCATGCCTCGAATATGAATATCCACGGCCGCCAATATGCCTTGGTGACGATCGGATATGATGCATACCTCCGGTTCGGAGGAATGACCGTGCTCTAACAAGTCTCATGAACCATTCCCATTGTCTTGGTTCTCCACGGAGACCAAAGCAAATGCCACAGCAACACCGATCGTTAGCGCCATGTGCCATTGCTATCATGAGTGTGCCCTTGTATTTCCTGTCAAGAATGTCCCATCTATAGACGTAACCGTCGACAATGCTCAAAAGCTGCAATGCATGGGCCAAACGTCCAAAAGGCACGACGGAACACTCCTTCAATATCTTGGACATAATGGTACATTCTCGGTTTCTATAAGACATAGCTCCCAAAGAACTGGGTAGCTGTTGTCAGAAGCCTCTTCCCATCCACCGCATAACATTCTCGAGAGCGACTTGCTTGGCCTTCCATGTCTTCCCATACTTGACCTTATATCCGAACTTATCTTCAATCCAACTCATCATCGACTTCACTTTAATGGTGGGATCCTCGGCTATATGTTTCGGTATTTATAACCAATGAATTCGAGGTTAGTTGACGGTGTGTCTTCCGTGCTTCTACTACGGCGGTGTGCATTGGTGAGTGGTTTTGCAACTAGTTATCTTCCACCAACCATCTTTCGTGAGTCTTCCATTCACTTTCCATTTGCATCTTTCTACCTCACACTTCACTTGTATCGCTTGTTGCAATCAATGAACAACTATGAAAGGCCCGTGGTGTTTGACAAGATACTCACACAACCACATCTTGAATTCTAGCATGTGCTCGAACATCAAACCTTTCCTCACGCATTTACATCGAAATCGCATCGGTGTACTACTTGGGAACCTATCTAGCCTCAATTGTCTTGCTCATGCCACCGCCAACTATAGCCTTATCTCGCAAGGCTAACATCACAAAACAAGGAACTTTGTGATCCCTACCGTGAATTTTGTGTACCACTCGCTTCTTTCTCGGTGAAGCCATCTTCGTCCAACTCATTCACCGCCTTCATCATCCGAAGTCATCCACACAAGCACGCCGATAGATAATGTCAGATCCATGTCCCGATGCCTTACTTCGCCTCTACGTCACCAACAATGTTGTGATGCCTCTCATACTCTTCGTCGGAGTCATCACCATCATCTTCGTCGGTGCACTACCTCCGAACTCATATTCGGGATACTCATTGGCTTCACTTCAACTTTATGCTCAACAATAGGCGCACATTACTAACCGGCTCACATCATCTACTAAGGTTTGGTTCAAGTCAAGACGAAAGAGAGGAGCCTTCACCACCTTACTTGCAAATACTTCGAGTGACTTGACCGCCGAGGATGCAACAACCTCCTTATATGCAACCCAATGCAAATTGGACTTGATAGGCATTGTCTTCATTCGACACTTGTGTGCCAACCCAACATCATATCTTCCTACTAATTCAACTTGGTCACTTGCATCCACCCACTTTAATCTTCTCCGTGTTTCTTCCACAACCTCTTCATAACTAGGAGTCTCAAGAAATATCAATACTTTCTCATGCTTGTCAACAATATCCACATTCATGAATGCCTCTTTGTCAACATAATGAATATTCACAATCTTGTCCATCTAAAAAAGGAGAACATAAGGTTAAAAATGTACAATGCTAAATATACCACATTTCTAACAAAAACACTAACCCTAACCATAAATCTTAACATTAGGCATAACCCCAACCCTAAATCTTAACATTAGTCATAAACCAAACAATAAGGTATGCTCAACAACATCACAATGCAACACACCATTGGAACAACAATACTAGGGTTAGGAACAACACATTACATATCCATGTTCAAACTAGGGTTAGGAACAACAAGACCAAATCAATCCAAATGGGCAAATCCAACCAATCAAAATTTGTGAGATGAAGGAGGTTACCTCAACGAACCAAAATGACACCGGATCCACGGACCAACCCAATCGATTTGCAAGGATTTGAGAGGCTATGAGGAAAGAAAGGAAAAGGCCAAGAGCTCGGGATAGGCCAATGGGGAGAAGAGAGTGAGGAGTGAGTGGTTGGTGCAAGCCCCACGGCCACCTAAAATATCAGCACCGTAAACGCCATCGTTGTTGGCGTTTAAACGCTACCGGGTTTGCGTTTCAAGCCCGCCAGTCGCTAGCAACGCCAACTCGGCCGGCGCTGGTCAGGAAGAAACGCTGGCTAGGTCGGCGCTTCTATGTTCATCGAAACGCCATGTCCTCGGCGCTTAAAGAGTCAAAACGTGAAATACTTTCACATCGGGTTCATTTTGCGGCTAAAAAGCCTGACAAGGTCAAAACAGTGATTTCGGCCACGGATCCGTGATCCGGGTCCACGAAGTAATCGCGAGCAAGACAGACAGGCAGCGGCAACCACGGAACAAATCCGATCACGTTGCCCTGCGGCTTGGCCTAGACTAGACCCCACGACTCCCATCTCGACCACTCCCGTGGACTCCCTCGCGCCCTCCCTCCTCCTGTCGTGTCCTCCCACACCCCCGCGCGGTGGTCGCCGGAAGCAGCGCCCCACAGTCGGACGATCGTCAGATCCGCCGCCGCCGACGCCAAGATGAACGACACCGATGTCTCCAAGCAGATCCAGCAGATGGTGCGGTTCATCCGCCAGGAGGCCGAGGAGAAGGCTGGCGAGATCTCCGTCTCCGCTGAGGAGGTTAGTTCTTCCCCGTTTACTCTCCATCTCGAAGGTTCTAGAATCTTCTCGATCCGCGCCTCCTTGATTTGGAACGCTCGATCTGTTCATCGCGCCCTGTCATCTCGAAGCATCCAGCCTTACGGGCCGCTCGATTGTTTAAGCTTTAAGGTTTCAATCTGTGAGATCTGTGTCCAAGTGACGAAGCGCGCTAGCTCCTAGGTAGATCCAGAAGCGTCTAAATTTTGGTTCTATCGTTTGAGCTAATCTCAGTGCACGGAATAAAGCTAGAAGCCTCCAGATCGCGGTGTTTTGGGCCGTAGCATACGCTACTCTCCACTCCCCTTGTCGGTTTGACTGAATTCTGGTACCTGCATGGCTGAACGATACTGTGTGATTTTGGAGGACGGGGAGCAAACTCGAGCTTGAACTGGACCAACAACTTAAGTTTGTGTATGCATTGTTCCATTTGCTTCTGGTGGTACCAGAAGCAAAACTGGAGCTTAATCTTGATGGGAAAAATGTTACGTGCTTAAAGCATGTTGCAAAAAGTCTTCGAACCAGCTGTTCAGCACCCTTCGTTCCCTGCTACCTTGTGATCTTTAGTTCTGCTCATCCAAACCTTGGATCCACAACGCTTGTAGGCCGCACCATTAACCATTGTGAATCGTAGCACCATTTTATTCACGTAAGTAACTATCAAGGGAAATAGATATTCGAATGCAGGTGCTATAAATGCCAGTATTGTTTGGTTGCAGGATGAGTCGGTGTATACTGGATGTTGAGCAAAGCACTTGCCTGATGTTTGTTATGTATTATTATGCCCTTCTTTATTTGTTCTAGTCTCTTCATAGCTGGGTGCAGAACACATGCGTACGTAATTGTATGTATATGATCCCTGGGTTTTTCAAGATCTATTATTGTGTTCCCATGTAAAATCATGCCATATAGAATACACCGTCGTTAAGCCTAGGAGACATGATTTGTCAGCATTCTGAGTTTCCAGAGCTAGGATAATGCTTTTTCTGTGAAGCAACCGGCCATCCTTTTGTGACTAAGGTTATTTCCTTTCCTGAAGTTACTCACCTTGGGAAAGATATGTCTGTTTTCTGTCATATTTTCCATGATTTCCGTCCCACCTTTCATGATTATTGGCCATGTGTGTTTTGGTTTTATCCTCTTTTCTTTGCCGGAAGTTGTTTATGTTACAGTATATGTGGATTGCACTAGCCCTTTCCATCAGTTCGGACTTTTGGTTGCGTTGGCTAGTGCATGAAGCTTATCATGGTATCGGAGCTAAGGTCTTGAGTTCAAGTCCTGGTTTGCGCAATTTATTTTAAAATTGCTGATAGCCCCCCTTTGTGTCCACGTAGAGGCCTCTTGAGTCATACGTGAGTTTCGCGCGCCGTCGCTCTCTTCCGGATGCACGTGTTGACTTGTCTTCCCCGTCACACGTGAGAGGGGGTGTTACAGTATATGTGGATTGCACTAGCCCTTTCCATCAGTTCGGACTTTTGGTTGCGTTGGCTAGTGCATGAAGCTTATCAGTTTACTCATCTTATAATTTGTTTCTTAGGTTTGACATGTTTGTATAATTACGTGCAGGAATTCAACATTGAGAAGCTGCAACTTGTTGAAGCTGAGAAAAAGAAGATCAGGCAAGAATATGAGCGGAAAGAGAAGCAGGTTGATGTTCGGAAGAAAATGTGAGGCTTTAGTTCTCTGAATCACCTCTTTCTCCATGATCATTCTGGAATGCTATAATGCTATCAACTGCATTGCATCTTGAGAAATTTGAAAACATATTCCACACCATATTTATATCAGAATATGTTGTAGACAAAGCTGAGCGACATATATTACAACAAATTTATATCAATGATGTGAACCAACGCGGCACATGATAACTGTAAATTGCTTCACCCTCACAGCTTTATCGGTGATAACCATCGGTTAAACTTGAAATTCTCGACACTTAATGATATATACAACGGTATTATATATGAGCTCAAACAGTTTGTAATACTTACATAACTTGACTGTAGTAAACTTATCTGTTGACTGAAGATTTATCCTGAAGAGTGAAGACAAAGTTGTAAAACTGTGAACTGCTGCTTGCATTTGGTCTCAGGAATAAATAGGAGATATGCTGAAGTAGTATGAACTTTAAAGTAGAATATTACATATGTTAAAAACTTAAAAGCAAGTATGAAAGGAAGATGACAAGGTAAAATATAGAGCAGCACAGGAAGATTTAGAAATGCAATTCCAGAACATGTAACCTTAGTATCATGTTACATATAATTAAAGTGGAGTGCTGATTGTTAAGTATGAGATGTTTTCTTTCTGTGGTCGTAGATGAAACATTAGTTAAAGTCCACTGTCGCAAGCATCTGCACTGATATTTCTGTGGTTATCCCTACATTACCTGATGAAGCATTGTTCTTTTGTCAGTGAGTACTCTATGCAGCTGAATGCTTCTCGCATCAAAGTGCTTCAGGCCCAGGATGACCTGGTTAATAAAATGAAAGAGGATGCAATGAAGGAACTCCTGAATATCAGCAGCAACCACCATGAATACAAGAATCTGTTAAAAGAACTCGTTGTTCAGGTTTGTTTGAGCGTACCAAACACAAACCTTTTCCTCATCTCTAACTTTGTTGGCTAACTCATATAATAACGTTTCTTTTTTTACCGGATAATATACAGGGCCTGCTTCGGTTGAAAGAGCCAGCTGTACTGCTCCGCTGCCGCAAAGAAGATCACCATAATGTGGAATCTGTACTGCATTCAGCAAAGAATGAGTATGCATCAAAAGCAGATGTCCATGAGCCAGAGATACTAGTTGACCACAGTGTCTACCTGCCACCTTCTCCGAGCCATGGCGATGAGCACGGCCAGATTTGGTAATGCATTAGAAATTATTTCTTGGGGTGTTACTTTATTGGTTCCTTACCGGAGATTTATTGGTTCCTTACAGTATCTAATTGTGTGCTTCTAGATTTGTCTTTATCTGTATTCACATAAAATCTGTATTGCAACAGACATTTGAAATCCGTAGTCATTTAATTGTTTCATGCTAGTTATTGACCTCAGTCCTTGTCATTATTGTGCTGTTTATGCAGCCATGGAGGTGTTGTGCTGGCTTCTCGAGATGGAAAGATTGTGTTTGAGAATACAGTTGATGCAAGGCTTGAAGTTGTTTTCCGCAAGAAATTGCCAGAGGTGTGTTCATTCAGCTCATCTTTCAATATATTTTGTTTTGCCACCCCCTCATTGTGCACAATTCTAAAGAAAACGATTCTAATGTGATTCCGTTCTAATGTTCTGCATGTCTTGCCAGATCTCATTTAGTGCTAGCATGAACCTCATAGAAGCAGTATTACAGATGGTTTATGATTAGTTGATTACTGAATATGCCATTTCAGCGTGCTTGTCACAATTTTCTGGATAAATCAACAATGTTCGTAAATACTGAAGTGTTCAAGTATGACATCATCATTTAGTTTGTGGTAGGAAATGTCCATTATACTCCCCGACTTGTCACAGTTTTATTTGATAAGCCACCCCTGATGAGAAGAAATTACATGCTATACCCCCGCTTTGCTAAACCAGTTCCCTTCAGGGTTATCTGGAAAAACATAATACTCTGGAGGAATACTCTGGCCTTTTTGCTTTGCTGTAACAAACAGTGATGATTCTTTCGTAACGGTGTATATCCCTCCCCCCCACCCCACCCAACCCCTGTACAGGACATGCAACACCATACACTATTTTACGGAGAAACGATTGATCATTGGCATTAAAATTATCTTAATATCTCAGTCTATTTTACATACAAAACAGTTGATCCTCAACATAAAATATATTTTAATATCGTGTTTCCTTGCAGATCCGGAAGCTTCTTGTTGCGGCATAATGCGCACTTGTATTTTGGTGATGGTACAGCTGTTTCTATGTAAAATGGCTGCTGGTTTGACCCCCAGCAGGTGCAACGAACTCCGCCCGGTTTTGCGAACATTGATTGTTTAAAGTATTCCATCCTCTTATGTAAACACTACCTATTTGTTCATTATTGTCGCCGAGCACAAACTATTTGCACGAACTTTGCTCTGAGGAATAATAAATAAAGCACCGTCGGATTGTGTTTATGAACTACTTACTCCCAAAACCCGTCCTCAGTTTGGATTGCAGGATGCAACTCCAAAAACCCGTCCTCAGTTTGGATTGCAGGATGCAACTTGCTGCATGAAGAAGGAATCGCTATACATATATGGTTCTTATCAGACTTTTTGAGAACGTGTGTTAAGTGTTGATGTGTCTGTTTTATTTGACCACTGCTGGACAACGCCCACCTCAATTGCTGCAGTTGCTAAGATCGTGCTGAATTGCAGGGGAGAATGGTGCTTTTATCATCCTATGTTTTTACTCCCTCCGTCCGAAAATACTTGTCATTAAAATGGATGTATCTAGATGTATTTTAGTTCTAGACACATCCATTTTGATGACAAGTAATTCTGGACGGAGGGAGTACTTTTTAGGGGTTACGTACTTACGTTGTCCTCTCTGCTAAGCTAACTAAGCCAATCTAAAATGGCCAGGCTACGACTTTGCTTGTAGCGGGAACGTCGACACTTCTGTACACAGCAAAGCTGTGTCTGACGACACCTCTCAACGCCCACGAGAGGCCAACAAGGGGTAGCAGGAAAAAATCTCCTAAAAAACAGTAAAAAACAGGGGGTACTAAGTAGTACACTGTTCTAACTGATTATTTTTGCTGAGAGCTACTCAGATGTCTGAACGGGATGAAAATTGGCGCCTTCCATTAAAAAAGAACAGAATTTTGGCGCCTTACATTAAAAAAAAAATCAGAATTTTTGATTTTTTAGTAAATTTTTATTTTACTGTTCATCAAGATCAGATGAACTCAGGTTCAATATCTGTTATTTTTATCTATATTTATGCTGAGCCGGATCACATACACAGGCACCAAACACGCCCAAAGTTAGCAATTAAGCGAATCTTGCCAGGCCGTGTCACCGCAAAACTATTTAACAGCTCCCTGCACTTCTTTTTTGAAACGGAGGCAAAAAATTTGTCGCATTCATTAATTAAGGAGAAGTTGGGGAGAAATATTACATGGACCACGAAAAAAAAATATAGTGTACAGAAGACCACTACTCTCCCGGCATAATGTGATCCAAATATTTCGCACCCGTGATGGCCCATAGCTTCGCCTCTCTTTGAATGGCGGGAAGAATGATAAAAGGAGGGGATGATTTGTTTCTGAAGATCCTTGCATTCTGCTCGTCTCAAATGGTCTTGCACGGATTCTTCTTCTGGCTCCTTCTGCATGATAGGGTAAACACCAGAAATTTACTTAAAAATAAATCTTTCACACTAGAAAGTTACACATGTGTTTTCTGCCATGAAGACATGGAAGAAACGGCACGACATCTTTTTCGGAACTGTGGATTCTCTTAAGACCGCTGGCACAGTATACTTCCCAGAAAAAAACTTGGAATTTCATTATTAGATGATATCCTCCTGACAAGAGCTGAATTACCGAGCCGCATTGCAATGGAAAACATAGTACAAGGGTGTTGGGCCATATGGGGGCAAAGAAATGGAAATTTTTTCAGAAAAGAAGTTCCGAATGTAAACTGTTGGAAATTCAAATTAAGAGAGGACCTCAAACTTCTTGAGCACAGAATCAAAGCAAAGTACTTGGAGGCTTTGCAAGGATGGATCAGTGATCCTCTAGGATGAACACTACAAAGTACAGATATTTGCTCGATCATGTTAGAAAAGGCTGGAATAGGATAACTGCTCCTCTTGTTTTGGTTATCTTTACTTTTAGTTTTTTGTATATATGTACCATATTTAATTTTTATTAATGTAAAATACTGTAGAACAAATAGTTCTACGGTTTGGGCCTCAAAAATAAAAATGGTCTTGCACACAAACATAATGAGGGAAGGCATCGCCCTTCGGTGAATTATTTGGGTGGACACCATGTCAAACCACCAAAATTTGACGCTCCTGTATGTTGCCCAAACTGAGAGATCCAACAGCTCCCTGCACTTCGCTTACTATCTATTGGCTGCGAGCGATAGTAAAGACAGCACATGCTGTATAATATACCACTACTCTCTTCCCGTCTCCTCGTGAAAGCAGAAGCAGTGGTGGTCGTGGGAGGCTGGGAGTAGGAGAGGTTCCCGACGCGATGAAACGAGAGAGGGAAGAAAGAAAAGGGCATCCACCAGGGTAGCGTGGGAAGGAGTAAACAAGGGGTTGCAGCATAGGAAAAGACCACTCCACCACACGGCCCCCTTGTGAAATCCAACTCATGCTCCGCCGGGTCGTGTTGCTGTGTCTGTGCTGTTGCGCCTCTGGCGCCGCTCCGAGATTCTCCTTCCGCGCTGCCGTTTGGGATCGGCGGGGCAACGGCCGCGCGCAGGCACGTGTAACAAAACAGCCGTGCACCAGCCAATTCTTGGCACCTGCCGCGTCCACTCTCTCTCATGATTTAGGGTTTTATTCCAGCTCGATGCACAGGCCGGCGATGCTAGGCTGTGAGGCCAACTCCAGCGCACGACCCCAAATGAACGTCCGTTTAGTCCCTATTCTGTCTGTTTGGATAGGGCAATGTGGTTGTGTCCGGGTCTGTCCTGGGATGCGATGGCCGTGCGTCCAACGCGCGGACGCATCCTTTGGCCCTATCTTGTCCACCATGGCCAAAAATGCCCATATATTTATATTTCACTGTTCAAAACTAGTTTGCACGTCCAAATATTAATTGTCTGAAAATAAAGATAGTTTTACAACCCAATCGAAATTGTCTCTAATAAAATAGTTTTACAACCAAATCGAAATTGTCTTAAATGAACATAATGAACCAATACATCTATTGGTTGTGAATGTGAGTCCACATGTGCTCAACCAAACCATTTTGAAGATCCAAATGAGTGTGTCAATCACGCAGTTCACGATAAAATTGGGCAAACTGTTAAAACATGTCCGGTTCTTGGTGCAGGGGCTCAACAGTTTCACCTTAAAATCAAATCCTTGGTCGAAGATGTTGTTATCACGCTCGTCCTCGATGATCATGTTGTGCATGATCACACAAGCAGTCATCACCTCCCAAAACTTTCCTTCATCCCATGTCAGTGCAGGGTTTCGAACGATACCCCATCGGGATTGAAGCACACCAAAAGCATGTTCCACATCCTTTCTAGCACTCTCTTGCATTTGGGCAAATCTCTTTCTCTTCTCACTTTGGGGGTTCGAGATTGTCTTCACGAAAGTTGATCACTGAGGATATATACCATCAGCCACCACAAGATCTTCGTCATCCGAGGACGAATCGTCCGATGAATAAATGAAGTGGTGGAAGAAAAATTCATCTTCACTGTCCATACCTTTGTGGCAAAGTGTCAAACACCTTGCGGTCGTGGTGGCAAAGAGGTCGCGATGATCACCTCGATGCAGCAGGGGTGGTTGGCGACCGGCTACTGGCCGCTCTGGAGCACCCGACGAAAGCTGCCGTGGTCCATATCCGTTGCCGGCGGTCGTATCCCCTCTGGCACCGGCTACGACGGCAACGACCAAATCTCCTCCAAGCGACGGCCAAAACTCGTACGAAAGCACGGGCGTGGTGGCGGCCATGTCGAGACGTGGTTGGTATGGACGGCCCGGGGGGTTGAGCAGTGAGGAGGCCGCCGGAGAATAGTGGCGGCGCCGGCAGCAGGGTGTGGCGGGGGAGAGCGGGTGGAGGCGTTGGAGGCGAACGGAGTGCTAGTGTCCCCGACAGGCGGGCCACGGAGAGGACAAGGGCGTGCGTCCAGCCCGTCTGCGCGATGTCTGTTTCACCCCAAACTCGGTGCAAATTTGGGCCGAAAATGGGTCGAAAACAGACGAAATCCGAACATTTGTCCGTTTGATGCCGCGCGTTTGGCCACTTTCCTACGCAAGATCTATCTAGGAGAAGCATAGCAACGAGCGGGGAGAGTGTATCCACGTACCCTCGTACACCGAAAGCGAAAGCATTTAGTAACGTGGTTGATGTAATCGGACGTCTTCGCGATCCAACCGATCCAGGCACCGAACGTACGGCACCTCCGCGTTCAGCACACGTTCAGCTCGATGACGTCCCTCGTACTCTTGATCCAGTTGAGGCCAAGGAAGAGTTCCATCAGCACGGCAGCATGGCGACGGTGATGATGATGTTACCAGCGCAGGGCTTCGCCTAATCACTATGATGATATGACCGAGGTGTGTAATTGTAGAGGGGGGCACCGCACATTGCTAAAAGATCAGCTTGTGTGTTCTAGTGTGCCCCCTGCCCCCGTATATAAAGGAGGGAGGGGGATGAGGCCGGCCTAGGAGGGGCGCGCCTATAGGGGGAGTCCAACTAGGATTCCCAATCCTAGTTGGAGTCCCCTTCCTTTTCCAAGAGGTGGAGAGAGGGAAGGAGGAGGAGAGGGAGAAGGAAAGAGGAGGGCGCCGCCCCCTCCTAGTACGATTTGGACCAGCCCATGGGGGGGCACTGCCTCCCCTTGTGGCCCTTCTCTCCTTTCCACTAAAGCCCAATAAGGCCCAATACTTCCCCCGGTGAATTCCTGTAACTCCCCGGTACTCCGAAAAATACCCAAATCACACGGAACCATTCCGATGTCCGAATATAGCCTTCCAATATATGAATCTTTACCTCTCGAACATTTTGAGACTCCTCGTCACGTCCGTGATCTCATCCGGGACTCCAAACAAACTTCGGTTCATCAAATCACATAACTCATAATACAAATCGTCATCGAACGTTAAGCATGCAGACCCTACGGGTTCAAGAACTATGTAGACATGACCGAGACACATCTCTGGTCAATAACCAATATCAGAACCTGGATGCTCATATTGGCTCCTGCATATTCTATGAAGATCTTTATCGGTCAAACCGCATAACAACATACATTGTTCCCTTGGTCATCGATATGTTACTTGCCCGAGATTCAATCATCGGTATCATCATACCTAGTTCAATCTTGTTACCGACAAGTCTCTTTACTTGTTCCGTAATACTTCATCCCGCAGCTAACTCATTAGTCACATTGCTTGCAAGGCTTATAGTGATGAGCATACCGAGAGGGCCCAGAGATACCTCTCCGATACACGGAGTGACAAATCCTAATCTCGATCTATGCCGACCCAACAAATACCTTTCGAGACACATGTAGAGCATCTTTATAATCACCCAGTTATGTTGTGACGTTTGATAGCACACAAGGTGTTCCTCCGGTATTTGGGAGTTGCATAATCTCATAGTCAAAGGAATATGTATAAGTCATGAAGAAAGCAATAGCAATAAAACCGAGCGATCAACATGCTAAGCTAAGATGGGTCTTGTCCGTCACATCATTCTCCTAATGATGTGATCTCGTTCATCAAATGAAAACACATGTCTATGGTCAGGAAACTTAACCATATTTGATTAACGAGCTAGTCAAGTAGAGGCATACTAGGGACACTTTGTTTTGTCTATGTATTCACACATGTATCAAGTTTCCGGTTAATACAATTCTAGCATGAATAATAAACATTTATCATGATATAAGGAAATATAAATAACATCTTTATTATTGCCTCAAGGGAATATTTCCTTCAGTCTCCCACTTGCACTAGAGTAAATAATCTAGTTCACATCGCCATGTGATTTAACACAAATAGTTCACATCGTCACGTGGTTTAACACTCTATAGTTCACATCGCCATGTGACCGATACCCAAAGGGTTTAGTAGAGTCAATAATCTAATTCACATTGGCATGCGATTAATACCCAAGAGTAATAAGGTGTGATCATGTTTTGTTTGTGAGAGAAATTTAGTCAACGGGTCTGCCACATTCAGAGCCGTATGTATTTTTACAAATTTTCTATGTCTACAATACTCTGCATGGAGCTACTCTAGCTAATTGTTCCCACTTTCAATATGTATCTAGATTGAGACTAAGAGTCATCTAGATCGGTGATACGTCTCCAATGTATCTATAATTTGTGATTGTTCCATGCTATTATATTACCCGTTTCGGATGTTTATGGGCTTTACTTTACACTTTTATATCATTTTTGGGACTAACCTACTAACCGGAGGCCCAGCCCGAATTGCTGTTTTTTTTGCCTATTTGGTGTTTCAAGAAAAGGAATATCGACGGAGTCCAAACGGGATGAAACCTTCGGGAGCGATCTTTTTGGAACAAATGCAAACCAGGAGACTTGGAGTGGATGTCAAGCAACAAACGAGGCGGCCACGAGGGTGCCCGGCGCTCCCTAGGGGGGTGGCTGCGCCCCCACCCTCGTGGTCCCCTCGTGGCTCAATTGACCTACCTCCTTCGCCTATATATACTCCCGTACCCTGGAATCATCGAGGAGCACCACGAAAACCTAATTCCACCGCCGCAACCTTCTGTATCCGCGAGATCCCATCTTGGAGCCTTCGCCGGCGCTCCGCCGGAGGGGGAATCGACCATGGAGGGCCTCTACATCATCTCCAAGGCCTCTCCAATGAGTTGTGAGTTGTTTACCACACACCTTCGGCTCCATAGTTATTAGCTAGATGGCTTCTTCTCTCTCTTTGAATCTCAATACAAAGTTCTCCGCGATCTTCTTGGAGATCTATTCGATGTAACTCTTTTTGCGGTGTGTTTGTCGCGATCCAATGAATTGTGGGTTTATGATTAAGTTTATCTATGAGAAATAATTGAATCTTCTCTGAATTCTTTTATGTGTGATTGGTTATCTTTGCAAGTCTCTTCGAATTATCAGTTTGGTTTGGCCTACTAGATTGATCTTTCCGTCAATAGGAGAAGTGCTTAGCTTTGGGTTCAATATTGTGGTGTCCTTTCCCAGTGACAGCAGGGGCAGCAAGGCACGTGTTGTATTGTTGCCATCGAGGATAAAAAGATGGGGTTTATATCATATTGCTTGACTTTATCCCTCTACATCATGTCATCTTTCTTAATGCGTTACTCTGTTCTTATGAACTTAATATTCTAGATGCAGGCAGGAGTCGGTCGATGTGTGGAGTAATTGTAGTAGATGCAGAATCGTTTCAATCTACTTGTTGCGGACGTGATGCCTATATACATGATCATGCCTAGATATTCTCATAACTATGCACTTTTCTATCAATTACTCGACAGTAATTTGTTCACCCATCATAATACTTATGCTATCTTGAGAGAAGCCACTAGTGAAACCTATGGCCCCCGGGTCTATATTTTATCATATAAGTTTCCAATCTACTTTTATTTGCAATCTTTATTTTCCAATCTATATCATAGAAATACCAAAAATATTTATCTTATCATATTATCTCTATCAGATCTCACTTTCGCAAGTTTTTGTGAAGGGATGACAACCCCTTTATCGCTTTGATTGCGAGGTTCTTGTTTGTTTGTGTAGGTGCGTGGGACTTTTGAGGAGCCTCCTACTGGATTGATACCTTGGTTCTCAACAACTGAGGGAAATACTTACGCTACTTTGCTGCATCACCCTTTCCTCTTCAAGGGAAAACCAATGCAGTGCTCAAGAGGTAGCAAGAAGGATTTCTTGCGCCGTTGCCGGGGAGGTCTTTGCTCAAGTCAAGACATACCAAGTACCCATCACAAACTCATCTCCCTCACATTACATTATTTGCCATTTGCCTCTCGTTTTCTCTCCCCCACTTCACCCTTACCATTTTATTCGCCCTCTCTTTTCCGTTCTCCTCTCTTTCGCTTGTCTCTTGTGTGCTCATCATTATGGCTAGTCCTCCTATCCTCGTTATTACTCCCGAACATGAAGTTCTTAATTTTAAGCAAAGGGAGGGAGAAAATCTAAAAGATGCTTGGCATAGAATTTGCAATGCTCAAAATAGATCTACTAGGAAGCTTTCTACTTCCGTTCTTCTTCGCAATTTTTATGTAGGCGTTACTCCTTGGAATAGATGCACTCTTCATACAATTATCGGAGGGAATTTTTTGGATAGCCATACCTTCAATGCTTATAATGCTATGTTGGATTTGTTTGGTCCACCTCCTCTCTTGGTTAATGGGACTATTTCAACTCTAGAACATGTGATGCAAAGGCTTGAAATTATTGAAAATAAAGTTGCCACTTTTGAGTTGATTGAAAATTTGGATAAAAAGATCCATAACCAAATTACCCAATATGAATCTAGGTTTGGAGTTACTTTGAATTTTTTTTAAAGAGAAAGAACCTATAGTTAACGAAAGAATAGATTTAGATTCTACAAGAATCAGTAAACTTGAGGATATTATTACCAACTTAGGATCGGCCTTTTTC
Source organism: Aegilops speltoides (assembly GCA_021437245.1). Classification (NCBI taxonomy): domain Eukaryota; kingdom Viridiplantae; phylum Streptophyta; class Magnoliopsida; order Poales; family Poaceae; genus Aegilops; species Aegilops speltoides. The sequence continues at coordinate 333,164,921 of CM038143.1, forward strand.
ATCCGTGAAAAATACTCCAACTCCTCCTACCAAAACTGCCAAATTTATTTATGTTCCTAAAAATAAGGGTGAATCTTCTAGTAAGGAAATGCGGATCTCAAATCAATAAGTGTTCACCCCAATTGTCTCTCTATCATAAAGGAACCTTTTGCTTCAAATGAATTTCTTGATTTCTTGCCTAGGAGTTTAATCATTGCTAAAAAGAAAGAAACTCCTAAAAGTTATAAGTGCTCTATTGAAGAGTTGAATACCAAAGATGGCAATACTTAGATCTATTCTCGCTTTTATGCCTAGCTAGGGGCGTTAAACGATAGCGCTTGTTGGAAGGCAACCCAATTTTATTTTTGTTTCTTGCTTTTTGCTTCTGTTTAGTAATAAATAATTCGTCTAGCTTCTGTTTATATGTGTTTTTATGTTTTAATTGTTTGTGCCAAGTAGAACCTATAGGATAACCTACGGTGATAGTTAATTTGATTCTGCTGAAAAATAGAAACCTTTGCACGCACGAGAATAATTTTAGTAAATCACAGAAACGTGATTTTGTGTTGATTCTTTTTGCAGTAGATCAATAGAAAATTTTCCCAGGACTTCCTATTTTGGTAGGGTTTTTAGAGTTCCGGAAGTATTTGAAAGTTACAGATTGCTACAGACTATTTTGTTTTTGACAGATTCTGTTTTTCGTGTGTTGTTTGCTTATTTTGATGCATCTATGGATAGTATCGGGGGGTATGAACCATAGAGAAGTTGGAATAAAGTAGGTTTAACACCAATATAAATAAAGAATGATTTCATTACAGTAACTTATGTGGTGGTTTTTCTTTCTTGCACTAATGGAGCTTATGAGATTTCCTGTTGAGTTTTGTGTTGTGAAGTTTTCAAGTTTTGGGTAAAGATTTGATGGACTATGGAATAAGGAGTGGAAAGAGCCTAAGCTTGGGGATGCCCATGACACCCCAAGATATTCAAGGACAACCAAAAGCCTAAGCTTGGGGATGCGCCGGAAGGCATCCCCTCTTTCGTCTTCGTTTATCGGTAACTTTACTTGAAGCTATATTTTTATTCACCACATGATATGTGTTTTGCTTGGAGCGTCTTGTATGATATGAGTCTTTGCTTTTTAGTTTACCACAATCATCCTTGCTGTACACACCTTTTGGGATAAACACACTTGATTTGGAATTTATTAGAATACTCTGTGTGCTTCACTTATATATTTTGAGCTAGATAGTTTTGCTCTAGTGCTTCACTTATATCTTTTAGAGCACGGCGGTGGCTTAATTTTGTAGAAATTGTTGATCTCTCATGCTTCACTTAAATCATTTTGAGAATCTTATAAAACAGCATGGTATTTGCTATGGTTATAAAATTGGTCCTAGAATGATGGGCATCCAAGTTGGGTATAATAAAAACTATCATAGAAAGTGAATTGGATGCTATGATCAATTTGATGCTTGATAATTGTTTTGAGATATGAGGATGGTGATATTAGAGTCATGCTAGTGGAGTAAGTATGAATTTGAGGAATACTTGTGTTGAAGTTCGTGATTCCCGTAGCATGCACGTATGGTGAACCGCTTTGTGATGAAGTTGGAGCATAATGTATTTATTGATTGTCTTCCTTATGAGTGGCGGTCGGGGACGAGCGATGGTCTTTTCCTACCAATCTATCCCCCTAGGAGCATGCACGTAGTACTTTTTTTCAGTGACTTGTAGATTTTTGCAATAAGTATATGAGTTCTTTATGACTAATGTTGAGTCCATGGATTATACGCACTCTCACACTTCCACCGTTGCTAGCCTCTCTTGTGCCGCGCAACTTTCGCCGGTACCATACACCCACCATATACCTTTCTCAAAACAGCCACCATACCTACCTATTATGGCATTTCCATAGCCATTCCGAGATATATTGCCATGCAACTTTCCACTGTTCCGTTTATTATGACACGCTCCATCATTGTCATATTGCTTTTGCATGATCATGTAGCTGACATCGTATTTGTGGCAAGGCCACCTTCATAATTCTTTCATACATGTCACTCTTGATTCATTGCATATCCCGGTACACCGCCGGAGGCATTCATATAGAGTCAGATTTTGTTCTAAGTATCGAGTTGTAATCTTGAGTTGTAAGTAAATAAAAGTGTCATGATCTTCATTATTAGAGCATTGTCCCAAGTGAGGAAAGGATGATGGAGACTATGATTCCCCCACAAGTCGGGATGAGACTTTGGACTTAATAAAAAAAGAGAAAGGCCAAAAAAAGAGAAAGGACAAATAAAGAAAGAAAAAAAGAGAAAAAAAGAAAAGAAAAAAATGAGAAAAAAGAGAGAAGGGACAATGCTACTATCCTTTTACCACACTTGTGCTTCAAAGTAGCACCATGATCTTCATGATAGAGAGTCTCCTATGTTGTCACTTTCATATACTAGTGGGAATTTTTCATTATAGAACTTGGCTTGTATATTCCAATGACGGGCCTCCTCAAAATGCCCTAGGTCTTCGTGAGCAAGCAAGTTGGATGCACACCCACTTAGTTTCTTTTGTTGAGCTTTCATACATTTATAGCTCTAGTGCATTCGTCACATGGCAATCCCTACCCACTCACATTGATATCTATTAATGGGCATCTCCATAGCCCGTTGATATGCCTAGTTGATGTCAGACTATCTTCTCCTTTTTTGTCTTCTCCACAACCACCATTCTATTCCACAAATAGTGCTATGTCCATGGTTCATGCTCATGTATTGTGTGAAAGTTGAAAAAGTTTGAGAATACTAAAGTATGAAACAATTGTTTGGCTTGTCATCGGGGTTGTGCATGATTAAATACTTTGTGTGATGAAGATAGAGCATAGCCAGACTATATGATTTTGTAGGGATAGCTTTCTTTAGCCATGTTATTTTGAGAAGACATGATTGCTTTGTTAGTATGATTGAAGTATTATTGTTTTTATGTCAATATGAACTTTTATTTTGAATCATTTGGACTGAACATTCATGCCACAATAAAGAAAATTACATTGAGAATTATGCTAGGTAGCATTCCACATCAAAAATTCTGTTTTTATCATTTACCTACTCGAGCACGAGCATGAATTAAGTTTGCGGATGCTTGATACGTCTCCGACGTATCTATAATTTTTGATTGTTCCATGCTATTATATTACCCGTTTTGGATGTATATGGGCTTTACTTTACACTTTAATATAATTTTTTAGGACTAACCTACTAACTGGAGGCCCAGCCCGAATTGCTGTTTTTTTTGCCTATTTCAGTGCTTCAAAGAAAAGGAATATCAAACGGAGTCCAAATGGGATGAAACCTTTGGGAGGAATCTTTTTGGAACAAATGCAAACCAGGAGACTTGGAGTGGACATCAAGCAACAAACGAGGCGGCCACGAGGGTGCCCGGCGCGCCCCCCACCCTCGTGGGCCCCTCATGGCTCAACCGACCTACCTCCTTTGTCTATATATACTCCTATACCCTGAAAATATTGAGGAGCACCACAAAAACCTAATTCCACTGCCGCAACCTTCTGTATCCGCGAGATCCCATCTTGGAGCCTTCGTCGGCGCTCTGCTGGAGGGGGAATCGACCATGGAGGGCCTCTACATCATCTCCAAGCCTCTCCGATGAGTTGCCAGTAGTTTACCACAGACCTTCGGGTCCATAGTTATTAGCTAGATGGCTTATTCTCTCTCTTTGAATCTCAATACAAAGTTCTCCTCGATATTCTTGGAGATCTATTCGATGTAACTCTTTTTGCGGTGTGTTTGTCGAGATCCGATGAATTGTGGGTTTATGATCAAGTTTATCTATGAGAAATAATTGAATCTTCTCTGAATTCTTTTATGTGTGATTGGTTATCTTTGCAAGTCTCTTCGAATTATCAGTTTGGTTTGGCCTACTAGATTGATCTTTCTTGCAATAGGAGAAGTGCTTAGCTTTGGGCTCAATCTTGCGGCGTCCTTTCCCAGTGACAACAGGGGCAGCATGGCACGTATTGTATTGTTGCCATCGAGGATAAAAAGATAGGGTTTATATCATATTGCTTGAGTTTATCCCTCTACATCATGTCATCTTTCTTAATGCGTTACTTTGTTCTTATGAACTTAATACTCTAGATACAGGCAGGAGTCGGTTGATGTGTGGAGTAATAGTAGTAGATGCAAAATCTTTTCGATCTACTTGTTGCGGATGTGATGCCTATATACACGATCATGCCTAGATATTCTCATAACTATGCACTTTTCTATCAATTGCTCGACAGTAATTTGTTCACCCTCCGTAATACTTATGCTATCTTAAGAGAAGCCACTAGTGAAACCTATGGCCCCGGGTCTATCTTTTATAATATAAGTTTCCAATCTACTTTTATTTGAAATCTTTATTTTCCAATCTATATCAGAAAATACCCAAAATATTTATCTTATCATATTATCTCTATCAGATCTCACTTTCGCAAGTTTTTGTGAAGGGATTAACAACCCCTTTATCACATTGGTTGTGAGGTTCTTGTTTGTTTGTGTAGGTGCGTGGGACTTTTGAGGAGCCTCCTACTAGATTGATACCTTGGTTCTCAACAACTGAGGGAAATACTTATGCTACTTTGCTGCATCACCCTTGCCTCTTCAAGGGAAAACCAACACAGTGCTCAAGAGGTAGCAATCGGTGTCGAAGCTTGCATCGACGTAACCCTTATGACGAACCTTTTGTCACCTCCATAACCGAGAAACATATCCTTATTCCACTAAGGATAATTTTGACCATTGTCCAGTGATCCACTCCTGGATCACTATTGTACCCTCTTGCCAGACTCATGGTGAGGTACACAATAGGTCTAGTACACAGCATAGCATACTTTATAGAACCTATGACTGAAGCATAGGGAATGACTTTCATTCTCTTTCTATTTTCTGCCATGGTCGGGTTTTGAGTCTTACTCAACTTCACACCTTGCAACACAGGCAAGAACTCCTTCTTTGACTGTTTCCATTTTGAACTACTTCAAAATCTTGTCAAGGCATGTTCTCATTGAAAAATCTGCATCAAGCGTCTTGATCTATCTCTATAGATCTTGATGCTCAATATGTAAGCAACTTCACCGAGGTCTTTCTTTCGGAAACTCCTTTCAAACACTCCTTTATGCTTTCCAGAAAATTCTACATCATTTCTGATCAACAATATGTCATTCACATATACGTATCGGAAAGGCTGTAGTGCTCCCACTCACTTCCTTGTAAATACAGGCTTCACCGTAAGTCTGTATAAAACTATATGCTTTGATCACACTTTAAAAGCGTATATTCCAACTCTGAGAGGCTTGCACAAGTCCATAAATGGATTGCTAGAGCTTGCTCACTTTATTAGCACCTTTAGCATTGAGAAAAACCTTCTGGTTGCATCATATACAACTCTTCTTTAATAATTCCATTAGGGAATGTAGTTTTGACATCTATTTGCCAGATTTCATAAATGCAGCAATTGCTAACATGATTCGGACAGACTTTAAGCATCGATCGAGCGAGAAAATCTCATCATAGTCAACACCTTGAACTTGTCGAAAACCTTTTGTGACAATTCGAGCTTTTGTAGATAGTAACACTACTATCAGTGTCTGTCTTCCTCTTGAAAATCCATTTATTCTCAATGGCTTGCCGATCATCGGGCAAGTCAACCAAAGTCTACACTTTGTTCTTTATACATGGATTCCATCTTAGATTTCATGGCCTCAAGCCATTTTGCGGAATCTAGGCTCATCATCGCTTCCACATAGTTCGCAGGTTCGTCATGGTCAAGTAACTTGACCTCCAGAACAGGATTACTGTACCACTCTGGTGCGGATCATACTCTGGTTGATCTACGAGGTTTGACAGTAACTTGATCTAAAGTTTCATGATCATCATCATTAACTTCCTCACTAATTGGTGTAGGCATCACTGGAACTGATTTCTGTGATGAACTATTTTCCAATTCGGGAGAAGGTACAATTACCTCATCAAGTTCTACTTTCCTCCCACTCACTTCTTTCGAGAGAAACTCCTTCTCTAGAAAGGATCCATTCTTAGCAACGAATATCTTGCCTTTGGATCTGTGATAGAAGGTGTACCCAACAGTCTCGTTGGGGTATCCTACGAAGACGCATTTCTCCGATTTGGGTTCGAGCTTATCAGGTTGAAGCTTTTTCACATAAGCATCGCAACCTCAAACTTTAAGAAATGACAGCTTAGGTTCCTTGCTAAACCACAGTTCATACGGTGTCGTCTCTACGGATTTACATGGTGCCCTATTTAACATGAATGCAACTATCTCTAATGCATAATCCCAAAACGATAGTGGTAAATCGGTAAAAACATCATAGATTGCACCATTATCTAATAAAGTACGGTTACGACATTTGGACACACCATTACACTGTGGTGTTCCAGGTGGTGTGAGTTGTGAAACTCTTCCACATTGTTTTAAATGACGACCAAACTCGTAACTCAAATATTTGCCTCTGGGATCAGATCGTAGAAACTTTATTTTCTTGTTACGATGATTCTCCACTTCACTCTGAAATTCTTTGAACTTTTCAACTGTTTCAGACTTGTGTTTCATTAAGTAGATATACCCATATTAGCTCAAATCATCTGTGAAGGTCAGAAAATAACGATACCCGCCACAAGCCTTAACACTCATCGGACCGCATACATCGGTATGTATTATTTCCAATAAGTCAGTAGCTCGCTCCATTGTTCCGGAGAACGGAGTTTTAGTCATCTTGCCCATGAGGCATGGTTCGCAAACATCAAGTGATTCATAATCAAGTGATTTAAAAAGCCCATCAGCATGGAGTTTCTTCATGCTTTTTACACCAATATGTCCTAAACGGCAGTGCCACAAATAAGTTGCACTATCATTATTAACTTTGCATCTTTTGGCTTCAATATTATGAATATGTGTATCACTATGATCGAGATCGAGCAAACTATTTTCATTGGGTGTATGGCCATCGAAGGTTTTATAACCGTATTGCAATAAACATGATCAAATCATATTCATGCTCAACGCAAACACCATTTATTTAGGTTCAACACTAATCCCGAAAGTATAGGGAGTGTGCGATGATGATCATATCAATCTTGGAACAACTTCCAACACACATCATCACTTCACCCTTAACTAGTCTCTGTTCATTCTGCAACTCCCATTTCGAGTTACTACTCTTAGCAACTGAACCAATATCAAATACCGAGGGGTTGCTACAAACACTAGTAATGTACATATCAATAATCTGTATATCAAATATACCTTTGTTCACTTTGCTATCCTTCTTATCCGCCAAATATTTGGGATAGTTCCGCTTCTAGTGGCCATTCCCTTTGCAGTAGAAACACTCAGTCTCAGGCTTAGGTTCAGATTTGGGCTTCTTCACTTGAGCAGCAACTTGTTTGCAGTTCTTCTTGAAGTTCCCTTTCTTTTTCTTTGCCCTTTTCTTGAAACTAGTGGTCTTGTGAACCATCAACACTTGATGCTCTTTCTTGATTTCTACCTTCGCCGATTTCAGCATCGCGAAGAGCTTGGAAATTACTTTCGTCATCCTGTGATGCCCCGATTCAATCGTACACTAATCATACACGCAAACGTGTACGATCCAAATCAGGGACTCACGGGAAGATATCACAACACAACTCTAAAAATAAAATAAGTCATACAAGCATCATAATACAAGCCAGGGGCCTCAAGGGCTCGAATACAAGTGCTCGATCATAGACGAGTCAGCGGAAGCAACAATATCTGAGTACAGACATAAGTTAAACAAGTTTGCCTTAAGAAAGCTAGCACAAACTGGGATACAGATCGAAAGAGGCGCAGGGCTCCTACCCGGGATTCTCCTAAACTACTCACAGTCGTCAGTCATCGGCTGACTGCACAGTAGTAGTAGGCACCTCCAGTAGTAGTCGTAAATGCCGACGGTGGCGTCGCTCACTGGCTCCAACGCCTAGTTGCGGCATCCGAGAAGAAGAGGAAAACGGGGGAAACGAGGGAGCAAAGCAACCGTGAGTACTCATCCAAAGTACTCGCAAGCAAGGAGCTACACTACATATGCATGGGTATATGTGTAAGGAGGCCATATCGATGGACCGAATCGCAGAAAGCCAGAATAAGAGGGGGATAGCTAGTCCTATCGAAGACTACGCTTCTGGCAGCCTCCGTCTTGCAGCATGTAGAAGAGTGTAAATTGAAGTCCTCCAAGTAGCATCGCATAGCATAATCCTACCCGGCAATCCTCCCCTCATCGCCCTGTGGAAAAGCGATCACCGGGTTGTCTGTGGAACTTGTCTGGGTGTGTTTTATTAAGTATCCGGTTCTAGTTATCATAAGGTCAAGGTACAACTCCAGGTCATCCTTTTCCCGAGGGACACGGCTATTCGAATAGATAAACTTCCCTGCAGGGGTGCACCACATTTCCCAACATGCTCGATCCCATTTGGCCGGACACACTTTCCTGGGTCATGCCCGGCCTCGGAAGATCAACACGTCGCAGCCCCACCAAGGCACAACAGAGAGGTCAGCACGCCGGTCTAAATCCTATGCGCGCAGGGGTCTGGGCCCATCGCCCATTGCACACCTGCACGTTGCATGGGCGGACGGAAGCAGACCTAGCAACCTCCATTACAAAGGAAGTCACGTTACGCAGTCCAATCTGGCGCGTGCCGCTCCGTCGCTGACGTCAAGAAGGCTTCGGCTGATACCACGATGTCGAGTGCCCATATCATTCCCGCGTAGTTGGTTAGTGCGTATAAGCCAGTGGCCAGACTCAGATCAAATACCAAGATCTCATTAAGCGTGTTATTATGAAGCAACCGCGAACGTCGACCAGGGCCAGGCCCACCTCTCGCCTAGGCGGTCTCAACCTGCCCTGTCGCTCCGCCACAAAGATCCACACAGAGGGCCGTCGAGACAAAGGTCCTTTCAGCCCCCAATCCGTGAATCACTCGCGGGTACTCCTCGAGTTTAACCGACTTTTAGTCACCATCTATATATATATATATATATATATATATATATATATATATATATATACCCTTGATCACCTCCCGAGTGATCACGCCCAATAGTATAGCAAGTCGATCGACAAGAATGTAGGGCCAATGATGATAAACTAGCATCCTATACTAAGCATTTAGGATTGCGGTATGGTATCAATGATTTGAGTAACAATGACAAAGCTATGCAGCAGAATATGAGTAACCGAACAAGAATATGCTACACTACTCTAATGCAAGCAGATAGAGAAGAATAGGCGATATCTGGTGATCAAGGGGGCTTGCTGGTTGCTCTGGCAAGAAGGAGGGTCGCCAACTCAGTAGTCGAACTGGGCAGCAGCAGCGTCGGTCTCGTAGTCTACCGGAGAGAAGAGGGGGAAGAAATAATGAATACCATGCAAACAGATGCATATCGATGCATGACATGACAAGTAACGATGCTAGGTGTGCCCAATCGTGGTAGTAGGTGATACCGACGAAGGGGAAAACATCCGGGAAAGTATTCTCGGTGTTTCGCGTTTTCGGCCAAATGAACCGAAGGGGGAAAGTTGTGTGTTTGCTATGCTAGGTAGGTGTGGCGGACAAACGGGCTGCGTATCCGGATTCGTCTCGTCGTTCTGCGGAACTTTCATGTAGAAAGTATTCTCATCCGAGTTACGGATTATTTCATATGATTTTCTAAAGATTTAATCATTTTCTGGAATTTATTTAATTAATTTAAATCAACATTATCCAGAATAGTATGGGATGACGTCAGCATGACGTATGTGTGATGTCAGCAGTCAATAGTGCGGTTGACTAGAGTCAAAACTGACTTGTGGGTCCAGTGGGGCCCACATGTCATTGAGCCAGAGTTGAAACATGCTTTGTTTTAAACTAATTATGATTAACTAATTGTGGGCCCCATTAGTCAGTGACAAATTAGCCTAGATTAATTAGATTAACTAATTTAATTAGTTTAAAGAGGTGGGGCCATCGGTCACCGCCGACCAGCCCAAGAACCACGTTGACCACGGTCATCAGGCTACAGGCCCTTGAGGCCACCAGCAAAGGACCAGATGGACCCCAGCGGCATGCCATGTCGGCTGGCGGCGGAGGTTCACCGCCGGCGACCGAAAACGCGGCGGAGGGACGCGGACCTCGCCGGAATCACGCCATGGTGGCCCGTTTGGGGCGTGCTTAGGCTCGCTCGGTCGAGCGCGAAGAGGCGCATCTAGTGGTGGCGGTGGCTTGGCTGGAGGGGGGCCGCAGCATCACTGGCGACGGGCGGGGCGGACGCCGAGGCTCGGCGAGTGCGAAGGCGAGGCTGCGGGGCTGGATTCGTTCGAACGCAGAGACGAAGCCGCGTCGAACTGTAGGGATACCGTGGCCGGAGTTGCCGTGTAGCGACGGCGGCGAGCGGCGCGGCGGACGACGATGTTCGGCCGTGAGAGGAAACGGTGCTGGGGCGCGTTATTTGGCAAACTGAAGGGCGGGGCGAGGCCTACACGGCGTGGGGAGTGCAACGGGGTTGAGCCCATGACCGAAAGGTCGCCGGAGACACGCCGGCGACGAGCGCAGGCGGCAGCGCATTCGGGCGCGGCATGGAGGAGGAGCTACGGCGGCGGAAATGCTTAGGAAAGAGAGGAGAGAGCAGGGGCTCACCGAGCGGCGCACACGGTGGCCCTTGGGGGTTTAGTAGCTGTAGGGGCGCGGCCGGAGTCGGTGAAGAACGACGGCGGAGCTTGTCGGAGCAGAGGAGGAAGACGGCGGTGTCGGGGGCGTTGCGGTGGCTCCGGTCTCCAGCGGGTTGCACCAGTCGAAGCAGCAGACGACGGCGGCCCTTGGAGACACCGTGGGGCGGCGAGGTGGGCACGGTGGCCGTGGCTAGGTAGGAGCCATGGCGGCGGTGGCGCTCGAATGCGGAGGGGAACGAGGGGGGAGCGCGGTGGATCTGAGGGGAGGGCGCAGGAACCGAGGGAGGGAGCGGGGCGAGTGGGAGGAGGGACCGAGGAGGCGAAGGCGTGGCGGCCTTATCCTCTCGTCGTCGTCGGTGAGGAGGTTTGGTGGCGACGCGCCCCTGTTCCGACCCGGGTCGGGGGAACAGGAAGGGAGACGAGGCAAGGGGGCTGGGCCGACGGTAGGCAAGCTGGGCCAGGTGGGCCGGTTTGGCCTGTGAGCTGGGCCGCCTGGCCCAGTGGGGGGGGGTTCTTTTCCTTTTCTTTTCTTTATTTTTCTTTTCTGTTTTATTTCACTTTAAAATATTTAGGCACTTTCTAAAAATTTGTTTTCTCCACAATAATTAGCAGTGCAATATTTGGCACCCACCGAACATTTTTGTTTTGGCTTTTGAAAACTTTGGGTGCTTGTCACTGATTCATTTTTGAATTTGCAATGTTTTTGGAACTACCACTTGATTAGCAACAGTAACATTGATGACATGGCATCATCAGGAGAGTTTTACTGTAGCCTAATTATCCGGGCATTACAAATCTCCTCCACTACAAGAAATCTCGTCCCGAGATTTCAGAGGGGAAGTGACGGGAAAGGGATTTGGTTACAAAATTCTAACGAATCTTCTCGGTCTTGGTTGCTCTTCTCGGGTGGTCGATCCATAGTGTTGATGACTTCATTCCTATGCATCAATGCATCATGATGAGGTTGTCGTCCTTTCTTCAGGAACTCCATCGTACTTACAAAATAATAAAGGGTGGGTTTCCCGGGAGAACAGACCTCTGCTAGGTTGACTAACTGGTCGACAACAACGAGGAAGGTGGCGGGAAGTAACTCTCGAATTGAAACTTAAGAAAATATCGAGAGCAAGGTAAGGAGGTATCATGAGAAGTTTTGAGAGGGCAGGCAATCGTTCATTGCCTGAAACAGATTGTGAAAGGGGTTCAGAGCAAGGGAAATAAGTATTGTGTCTAATACCAGGATTGAGGATCACACGGAAGGTGGCTCGTGAATTACATACAAAGCCAAGCGTGAGGAATATCTTTGGAAACAGGGGTGTATGGGAGAGTCAGGTTTTGATCCTGTGGACCTGTGGGTTATGGGCCCACCATGGGGGTTAAAGTAGGAAGGGCGGTGACATCTTGCACAGTCATGATAGTAAGGCATGTCAGAGGGTAGCCTATCAGTTATGTCAGTAACAACATCGGTACCAAGGGCGAGGGATGAAGAGAACCATTCTCCTGCTCGTTGAACGAGGCGGACCAATAGGCAAAGTTCTCGTCCATCGGTGGTTACCGGAATGTCATCAACAATAGTAACAGGGTCTCACCAACACGATTGTACACCTAGGTGTTTACATAAGCAGAAGAATATTACTGCTTAGATCATATAGATCACCAGAAAGGTTAAACAAAACTATGTAAAGGAAAAGGTGATCATCAGATTGAATAGAACAATGGAAAGGAAAATGTGTTTAAACACATTATTCAAGGGTATATCCTTCCCAAGGACAAACAGAGCATGATATGCACAACAGGATATAATTTAGAAAACCCTTTAGGAAAGGGGGAAGAAATTTCCTGACATTACCCATACAACGGTGTTTGGATAATTTGATAAAGAAAATTTAGCATTGTGTTTCAGATGTTCTTATTAAAAATCGGAGTACCACATACATGCTTCGAGATAGCATTGACATGGTCTTCAAGCAAAGGTCAGACGTCACATACACGAAGGATCCATCAGGAACAACTTGTAGAATAAGTTTTACAATTTCCTCATGGGAGAATGGATAGCCTTGCTAAAAGGAAAATTATAACAATAGGTCCTCCGGTCAGGTGCGCTAGGCATGACATCACCTTACCGAGTCATATAAAGATCAATCTTATAACTCTTGGAAATATGTTCCAACCATCATATCTGTCCGAGGTTCAGATCCAGTTGGTGTCAGGATACCTCCGACTTAGGATGCGTGAGAAGAAAAGGTGCAACACAAATTGACGAGATGACGTGGTAAGATTCTCGGGAAATGAACTATGGAAGCATGTTCCGAAACAAGCGTTCATCATTAAATCAAGGAGAGGGGAGGAGATGGCTGGTGGACTCGGCGCTAATTAAGTGAGATTTCCAAAAAGATGGATTTCCACAATTATATGAACAAAGAGATAACATTTGCCAGATCAAATGATATAATGATGTATGCTCGAGGAAAGCATACACATTTAACATTGGTTGAAAGGTGCACCCAAATATGCGCTGGGTTGCACGACCAACATCGGAATGGTGATTCAATTATCAATAGTCTAAGAATGAACGGCCGACCATTAACTTCAAAGCAAGAAGGTTGCTAGAAGGGCAGAATCCAAACAACACCGCTCATTTGTTGGTATTTCAGTTGGAATCAACACGAGGACCCAAGAAAGAATGGTGATGTTGAGAAGTATCACCATACCAAGAATTCTTAAGAGGTGGTGAAATTCTCACAACATTGATGACATAAGAGATGGTAATGTTCCAAGGTAAAGAAGGACAATTGCTGGATAGCAAGGAACTCAAGGTATAACACCAAACACGAACAAGCTTGTGTTGATGGGAAGACAATAAAGTGGTCGATGACAATAAAATTCATCGAGGGCAAGGATGGTATCCTCTTCATGAATCTGATTGATATCCTGGAAGAGCTCATAAGGTTGATGAAGATCATGACACATTTGTCGAGTGGTTTCATGAAGATGTAATCAATTAGCGATGAAATTAAATCAAAGGAATGATGAAGCGAAAGGTTATTGGAACCATGGGTACGACACAAATTCGAAATCAAGCTTGCTGTTCAAGGAAAAATGATATGATGAGGAAAATCGACATAAGCTTAGCTCATCGTCGACAATTTGTGCTTCAGGAAGAAGGACCAGGTAGCACAGTTAAATTTAGCAAGATAATGATATAGCCGATCAGGCTTGGGATGAAGTGATCAGGTAGAAACTTGTAAGCAAGGAAGATTGCTAAGAATGGTTGAATCGTAGAAAGGACACGATTCAGTTATCGGTGTATTTGAGTGACTAACCACTCAGAACCCAGGAAAAATTGGAATTAGTGAGAATGTAGTACTTGACGAAGAACTCATAAGAAGTTATGGTGTTCCGTGATAACCTCGAGATACCAGGGGGTAATACTCGACGACGGATAAAAGTAGAGGTTGCGGAGATGTATCGATCAGCAGAAGACAAGTACTTTAACTTGTCTGAGAATGGGATCAAAGAAGAACAATCACGGTTGGAACCTCGATTGCGAAGGACAAAATCACAGATACAGATCAAATTATACCAAGTGAATATTTATTGTTACGAGAAGCTACCATGATAAGCTGTACATCATTTCCATGGGCATGAACACAAAGTTCAAGGTCGACTCCCACTTATCCAATGTATAACCTTTCATTCACTCCTCTCCTTCGACGAAGTGGTAGTGTAGAAACTTTATCTGGCATAACACCAGTAGAGTATGACCCGTAGAAGTTCCCGGGTTCACACATATTAGGGAAGGCATTGGTTCGACCCATCGGGGCATCTTAGAAACATAAACTAGAAACTTTAGGGGTAAATAACTCAAGCTCGAAAGCAGAGCACGTTCGACCAAAGGATAGGAACAAATTGCCAAAGGCATTATGTAGCAGGGAGGATTCACAAGGCGGTAAAATATGAAGGACACTGTCGAATAATAATCCAACAAAGGATCTGACGGTCCATATCAGAGCTGATGTGAGCATCGGCACGCAATCAGATAAAGAAACAATGCAAATGCATCTAATTATAGAACACCTGAATAATTCAATGCTTAGATAACAAAGGAATTATGATTTCCAACACAAAGGATCAGAAGCAACTCTGATTAGGGATAGATAAGTTGAATAGCCTTAGGGGTACAATCGATGACAATTTGATTGGCGAGAACCAGCTCATGTTTAGAATGACGTGAGCCGGAAAGATGAATTCTAGGATCTGTTTGAGGATTGCGAGCATTCACAACAAATCAAATCAACGAACTCAAAATTATAATGACAATGGATGTCAACAAGATTACTAGACTTATGGGATTAACCATATTGTAAGCAAGCAAGAATTTCAAGAGCAATAGGATGCTCAGGATTTTTGGAAGATTGAATAGCATTTCGAAGACTTTTGTGAACACATGAACAACTGGGGAGAAACAAATCCTCGATAAGTGTGAGGATTAATTTGTAGGTGTATTCAAG
Source organism: Aegilops speltoides (assembly GCA_021437245.1). Classification (NCBI taxonomy): domain Eukaryota; kingdom Viridiplantae; phylum Streptophyta; class Magnoliopsida; order Poales; family Poaceae; genus Aegilops; species Aegilops speltoides. The sequence continues at coordinate 333,180,140 of CM038143.1, forward strand.
CGACAAGGAACTACAAGGCAGTAAGCACAAAGTTTTCTTGAAGCAATAGAGAGAAGTTCGAGGTATCTTGTAATAACAAGTCCAACTAGGAATAAAAGTAAGAACGACAGGTGTATGTATTTATCCATGGTAAGGAATTGCAAGCAACAGGGACAAACTCTTGAGAGAGCATGGAGATTATCTTCGGGATCTTCTCATGCAGCAGACGACCATCAGTAATAAGGGGCTCTCCGGGTGGAAGTGATCACGAAATCCTAATGTTACAGTTAGCAAAATTCGTTTAACCTGAGTAGGAGAGAGTTCAGAGCCCCAGAGTAAAGGTGGAGGAGTAAAAGATCCTAATACCACCCAATGGCGACGTGGGCCCGTAAGGTACACAGCCAAGTTAGTAAAAGTTTTGTAATGACTAGACTCGACTTCGGCCAAGGAGTGTGGAAGGGGGATTCCTACAGGCAGTCGGCTCTGATACCAACTTGTGACGCCCCGATTCAATCATACACTAATCATACATGCAAACGTGTACGATCAAGAGCAGGGACTCACGGGAAGATATCACAACACAACTCTAAAAATAAAATAAGTCATACAAGCATCATAATACAAGCCAGGGGCCTCGAGGGCTCGAATACAAGTGCTCGATCATAGACGAAGTCGTGGAAGCAACAATATCTCGAGTACGACATAAGTTAAACAAGTTTGCCTTAAGAAGGCTAGCACAAACTGGAATCTGGATCGAAGAGGCGCAGGCCTCTGCTCGATTCTCTTGAACTACTCTGGTCGTCATCGCACACCTGCACGTAGTAGTAGGCACCTCGAAGTAGTAGTCATCATCGACGGTGGCGTCGGCTCCTAGGCTCCAACGTCTGGTTATGCATCCGAGAAGAAGAGGAAAATGGGGAAAAGAGGGAGCAAAGCAACCGTGAGTACTCATCCAAAGTACTGCAAGCAAGGAGCTACACTACATATGCATGGGTATATGTGTAAGGAGGCCATATCGATGGGTGAAGCGCAGGCTGTAATAAGAGGGGATAGCTAGTCCTATCAAAGACTATGCTTCAGCGACCTCCGTCTTCTGACATGTAGAAGAGTGTAGATTGAAGTCCTCCAAGTAGCATCGCATAGCACAATCCTACCCGGCGATCCTCCCCTTGTCGCCCTGTGGAAAAGCGATCACAGGTTGTCTGTGGAACTTGTCTGGGTGTGTTTTATTAAGTATCTGGTTCTAGTTGTCATAAGGTCAAGGTACAACTCCGGGTCGTCCTTTTTCCGAGGGACACGGCTATTCGAATAGATAAACTTCCCTGCAGGGGTGCACCACATTTCCCAACACGCTCGATCCCATTTGGCGGACACACTTTCTGGGTCATGCCCGCCTCGGAAGATCAACACGTTGCGCCCCACCTAGGCACAAGAGAGGTCAAGACGGCCTAAATCCTATGCGCGAGGGTGCGGGCCCATCGCCTATCAGACACCTGCATGTTGCGTGGGCGGCCGAAGCGACCTAGCAACCTCCATTACAAAGGAAGTCACGTTCGCGGTCCAATCTGGCGCGACGCCGCTCCGTCGCCGACGTCGAAGCCGGTGATACCATGACGTCGAGTGCCCATATCTTTCCGCGTAGTTGGTTAGTGCGTATAGGCGGTGGCGGACTCAGATCAAATACCAAGATCTCGTTAAGCGTGTTATTATAAAGCAACATAAGCGTCGACCGAGGCGAGCCCACCTCTCGCCTAAGCGGTCTCAACTCGCCTGCCGCTCCCGCCACAAAGATCCACACAGAGGGCCGTCGGGACAAAGGTCCTTTAACCCTAATCCGTGAATCACTCATGGTACTCCTCGAGCCGACCCGACTTTAGTCACCGTCTGTATATATATATATATATATATATATATATAGGATGGGTCTATTATGATAACACCCTTAAGATCTTATTCTGCACCTCAAAAATGCTTATTCTGCTAACACTAGCGACCCCTCGTCCCTCAACCCACTTCACCACACCCAAATCGTTCCCACCTTCCCTGCGTCACTCCCCCGATCCCCCTCCACCTTCTTCCATGCATCACACCCGCGATCCCCCTTCCACCTTCTTCCATTGAGGCGCCATGCCCCGCCGGCGCTCCCGACCCCGAGCACCACCTCCCCCGCACCTCCTTCCCTCCCACCCCCGCCACCCCCTACCCCAACCACACCGGCGCTACACCATCTCCTCCCCGGCGCCACTGCACGACCTCACCCCACCACGCTGCGACACCACTCCCCTCCCTACGTCGCGGTACCAGCTCCCTCCCCACGCCGCCGCACCCTCTCCAACCACATCCCTCCTCGGCCCACCTACCCCCGCGTCGGCCAGCTGCCGGATCTGCCCCGTTGTCATCCTCCCACGGCTGCCCCGATGCCAGATCCGCTTGTAGCTGTCATGGGGGCGCGTCAGGGGCGTCATGGAGGGGCCGGTGAGCTCGGGGGGTCGCCAGCGAGCACCCCTCCTCGTTCCTCCACCTCCTCCCTCCCATCCCTGGCTACTGCCGTGCGTCGCCGCGCCCTCCACACCGCAACAACTTCGGCCACAACCCGACCACCACCGGATCCACCCCGCCCCGCCGCCTTTGGCCATGGCCGCCCGTCCACCGAGGGCTGTCTGCCCGCCGCAACCACCGGCCTCGAGCGTCCTCTCCCCCCCTTCAATTTTTTGCCTTTTCTAATTTCAATTGGGCCAGCGCTGCAGTTCTCTTGGGGCGTCAGTGCGGTGCAGCTGGATGTCCAGTCCACCGGCGGGCAGCAGCTCCTGGACAGTAGCGACGGCGGCCTCCGTCAGTTCCCGCTGTCGAGGGCCTGCACGGCGGAGGGCCGCCTCCAGTACACCACGGCGAAGGGCCACCCCCGTTCCACTACCTCCAGCATCACGGGATGCCTCCCTCTCCTTTCCACCGTTCAGATCCAGGCGCCGCGCGAGGTCACATACCTCTGCTTCCGTGTTTTGTTACGAGCGGGATGTGTAGCTCGGTACGAGGAAGGATTCAGTTTGGTACAAGCCAGATGTGCAGCTCGCTATACCTATTTTGTAATTTTAATTTGCCCACAACCCTGCTTCGATCTACTTCTTTCTCTGTCGATCTATTTGCCGCTCAATGTTGTTCCCCACCTGATGTCGAGCGGTGCAGGTTGCTTCTCATTGCAGCTCGGTTGGGTCGCCGGTGCAGTATGCAGGCACGTGAGAGGACGACGGGCATGTAGTTTGGTTTCGGCCGTGCGTCGCTCCTGTATGGATGCGCGCGTCGTGCGTTTTACTCGACTGTGCACAGAAGGTTCTTGGAGTCCGTCGACGTGCAGTTTCGACAGCTGTTCCTCAGCTTGTCCCATGCAGCTCAGTTTCTGCAGGCACGCGGTGCGGCATTTCGCATGGTGTAGTTCGGCAGTGGTTCAACATCATGTGTTGTTTTGCAGCTGGTGCCACTGCATGTGCATTTTAGTAGTTGGTCGCCCCATGTAGTTTAGTTAATGTGTTTGTATCTAGAAAGAATGCTTTTGTTTTTGAGCATGTACCATGCAGTTTGGAGCATGTGAACATGTAGTAAAAAATGGTGCATTTTGTTTTTAGGAGTTTATGCATAAAAATTACAGGAACTTTATTTGAATGTGTTCAGAAATTGCAGTTTGGAGTATCTCCATATGCAGATGCTGCTTTTGTGTTTGTGGATTTTTTTATAAAGATTATAGGGACTCATTTGGTGATGTTCAGACATGAGCATGCAGTTTCGACCATGTGGACATGCAGTGCAAAAATGGTGTTTTCCGTGTTTGATGATTTTATGTATAAAAGTTATCTGGAATCGTTTGAATTTTTTTACCAAAGTAATTCATTTCGAATTGTGTTGCGGCTCATTTCCCTCAACCATGCGGTTCGCTTCTTCGCACGTGTACAACTCGCCAATGTGGAAACCCAAAACTCCAAACAGAAAAAAGAAAGAAGGAAATGTAGTGAAAAAATGGTAGAGAAACAACAAAAAAGTAATGCCGTTCACTTGACCATTTGATGCAGTGTGGTTTTCTAACTGAAGCAGTGCGGTCGGGTGTCTGATGTTGTTCATCCTGTAAGTGAAAAAAATTTGTTACAGGAGCAAAAAAAGTAATGCGGTTCACTTCTTGATAGTGTTGTAGTTCATTTACACCCGATGTGAAGTGCACTCTACTTTCTCGTCCTTGAAAAAATTATGTTTGAATAAAAGAAACCATGCAGTTCTCTTACCCGTGTGATGCAGCTCGGTATTAAATGCATTGCGGTCACGGTTTTCGATCGGATGAAGTACCCGTCAATTTGGGTGTCGCGAAAAGCAGTGTCGCTTTTGGTAAAATCGAAGCTGCTCTTAAACCGTAAGGAATTAGAGAGTGTTACACATGAAAGAGTTGCGTCTCGTTGATATCTTTCCAACGGCGTGTCGTTTGAATCATTCCGACCAGCGGTTTGCAAAAATTTCACGAAAAAACAGCGCGCCACTCGTCATCCGCCCTACGATTTTTAAAATTAACTTAAAACCGTAAGGAATCTCAAAACCATTCCTACATATGAAAGTTGCGCCTCGTTAAGTAGCTTTCCAGCGGCGTATCTGCGCCTCGTTTAAACAAGCGGTTCAAAAACTAGGCGAAAACAATACCGAAAATTTGAAAAAATTGAAAAGCGAAATTCGCGATTTAGTAAATTTGAAACTGCTCTTAAACCGTAATAAATTAGAAAGATTTATATATTAAAAGATGCGCCTCGGCGATATATATCCAACAGCGTATCATTTGCTTCATTCAAACAAGCGGTTTAGAAAAAAAAGTGAAAAAAGCGCTTCATTGCCACTCGTCATCCGCCGCACTATTTTCAAAACTGCTCTTAAACCGTGTGGAATCTCGAAAAGTGTTCAACATGTCGAAGTTGCGCCTAATCCATAGCTTTTCAATGGTATATTACCGTCTCATTCCGTTAAGCGGTTAAAAATTAGAGTGAAAACAGTGCGAAAAAAACACGCGTGCGATTTTTTCGACCACGAGATTCACTAGTGTCTATTGCGATTGCTCGTCGTCAAAATGATGCGATGCGCTTTTGTTGGCGTCGATGCGAAGTGGTGTGCAGAATAGAGACTAGTGCACGCCACTTGACCTGCACACCGAAGCGCCTTTGCATCATTTTTGACGGCAGCTGCAATAGAGACTAGTGAACCGTGTCGAAAAAATTGCATCACGGTGTTTTTCGTTACTCTTCGCTAATTTTTAACGTTTAAAATGAGGCATGTAATATACCATCAGCTATGGATTAAGCGCATGTTGAACATTGAATTCGGTTTAAACGATTTTGACCATAACGTGGCGGTGACTTTCAAATTTCGCGTTTTTTCTCGCTCGAATAAACAACGATCGCTGAATTCGATGATTTTCTTTTTCGTCTAATTCGAAATCGATTTCAAAACGTTGAATTTCAAAATTTTTGAATAAACGGCGATTTTGATTGAAAGATATCGACGATTTTCAACTCTTTCATGGAGATTCTCTAATTCTTTACGGTTTAAAACGATTTTAAATTACCAAAAGCGCGACACTGCTTTTCGACACAAAATCAACGTATACTTGCTTCCTTTATCAACGATTAGGCACTTGCATAGAGGCGCAAGAAACTGCATAATTTCCTTTGTGGGGCGTAAATTCTTGAAGGCGAGGAAAGAAAAGCGCCTTTGCTTTTAGGCGAAAAAAGCACTACATCAAAAGTCAGCGAACTTCATGATTTTCTTGTCGGGCGTAAATTTTCTCGAGATGAGCTTTTGCGAGTTTTGTCATCATTTTTATGAAAGAAGCGCCTTTGCTTGAATGGAAAACCGCCTTTGCATCAAAAAGTCAGCGAACTTCATGATTTATTTTATTATTAAGACGTAAATTTTCTTAGGGAGGAAGTGGAACGCACTTCACCTGAGGCATAAGTAAACCGCTACACTAGGGAGAAGTGAACCGCATTACTTTTCTTTGTCGTCTCCCTAACATTTTTTTGCACTATACTTTTCATAGTAAGTGCACTGCAACACTACACAAAGTGAACATGGTATTGCGAAAGTGAAACACATGAGTTTTTGTTGTCTTTTTATACTTATTATTTTTTAAGCGTGTAGACCGGGGAAAATGTTTTTGTTCTTGTTTTAACAAGTGAATCACGGAGGTTTCTGATGGACAATGTGAGAGAACAAAGTGAGCTTCAAAATATACATATCCGTTCATTATTTTCTTGCTTCATCGAAAAACTACCTTGCATAATTTTTTCTTGCAATTCACACAAACAAATGTGAAATGGAGAAAAAGTCGAGTATAAACTGCCCTCAACCGTCTTGCACCCTTATGGCGCCGGCCTACTCGTCGAGGAAGCGGGAAGAATTATACAAAGCGGCGGATTGCTCGATGGAAAACCGCCCGAGAGATTGTGAACCCAAAGGCGGAGCCATTCTCTTTTGCAGTTCTCTCAAAAAAATCAAACATAACGCACATAAATATTGAAGAACTACAGGGCGGAGACTCATTTTTGAAAGATTTGTGACAGTTTGAGAGGTGATCTGAGAGGAGAATTTGGGATAGGAGAGACAGCTCCTCTGAGCGCATAGGTGCATCCACACACAAAATATAAAAAAAGCTGGGCGTGTCGACCAACCGAACCGCACTAGAGGTCATCGGCTCGAGGCGGGGCATCATGACCTCCTCCTCTAGACCCCAGTGGTGGCGCCGCCATTGGTCTCGAGGGTGGCTCGAGTGGCACAGTGAAGGGGAGAGCAAACCCATAGCCATCACCACCCAAACACCCGGTGGTGGTCGCCGAGGAGGCCATTTGGAGGGAGACAAGGTCGTGGCCCTCCCGCCGCGGATCGGGCGCGTGCTCTCGGATCTGGGGTTCACGCTAAGCGAGTAACGCAAGCGAGGATCCGTGAGGATGTGGCGACTAGGAGGCGTGGTGGGCCAACCGTGGGCGGGAAGAAGGAAGGAGATCCGAGGTGGCGGCGATTCGGGAGGAAGAGGCGTGGCGGCGCCGGCCCGGGAGGAAGAGGAGGCGGTGACCCGGCTGGAGGAAGAGGAGGCACGGGAGGGAGGTGGGTGGCGGAGGAGGGGCCTTGTGTGCGGAGGGAACAAAGCGACACTGGCGGGAGGGCCGCCCGGCGGCGAGGAGGCTGCCCGCCTGGCGTGGGGCGGGAGGTGGAGGTCTGCTGGGAGTGGGAGGTGGACCTCGACCACAGGATAAGGTGGAGGTCTTTTTTTTTTACCCACGCAGTTCGGTCGGGTCTTTGTTATAGTTTGTTTGTAGCTACGGGGTGGGTGCGAGGTGTTAGCAGAATAAGAAATTGGTGTGCAGAATAAGGTCTTAAGGGGTGTTATCATAATAGACCCACCCTATACACACACACACACACACACACACACACACACACACACACACACACACACACACACACATATACATAAACACTATTCTCATCACGGGATCAGAATAATATTCTGATCACAACCTGACCTGCCTCGCTAGTAGTACGTTGAACTTCCGTGTGAACTAAGTTGAACTTCCGTCAACATTGCCCAAATAGGGCTTGCGATATACCGTTGGAAAGCTATGGACACCAATATAATGATCCAACTTAAATTTTTGGCAAAATATAAGCAGTTTAAGAGCAGTTTTGAAAACTGTTTTTTCTTCGCACAAAAAACGTGAATCGTATTTTCGATCGCATTTCTAAACCGTTTATCGGAATGAGGCATATAATATGGCGTTGGAAAGCTGCTGCAAAACCGCTCCTTTCACATGTTGAAAGTTTTCTCTAATTCCCTGTGGTTAAAGAGTAATTTGAAAAAACGTAAAATTTCATAAACCGAACAGCTGAGTTCGTTTTTTCGATGTCATTTCTAAACGAGTAATCCAATGGAGGCATATGATACGGCGTTGGAAAGCTTATGAAAATGCGCCGCTTTTTCATCTTGAAAGTTTTTTTCTAATTTTGAATGGTTTAAGAGTAATTTAGAAAATGGTCCAAGTCTTACCGAGTTCGTATTTTTGAGCTAATGTTTTAACCGTGTGTCCGAATGCAGCAAATGATATGGCGTTGGAAAGCTTGAACAAATGCGAAACTTTTTGGTATGTATTGTTTTTCCCAATTCTTTACAGTTTTAACGCAGTTTCGAAAATGGCGAAAAACGTATTTTTGCCGTAATTTCTACGAACTTTATCGGAATGGGGCAAATAATATACCGCTGAAAAGCTACGGAAAATGCAAAACTTTTTCATGTTGATAGTTTCTCTGATTCTTAGCCGTTTTCATGTAATTTCAGAAACGGCGAGATCATTCGTTCTGCCTTTATCGCCAAACAGATTCGCCAAAAATGCATCGCGTGAAGTACCTGAACTTCTCGGTATGAAACCTTGAACTTCACTCTGTTTTTCACGTGCTTTTTTTGCCCGTAGCTCTCCATCCACTCACCAGAACTGAGCAAGTATTATACCAGTGGAAAGCCGATGTAAACACGCAACTTTCTCGTGTTGATCATTTTTTCATACTCGCGACGGTTTTAAAAGTTTTTCATCTGAAATTCATTCACTATAGTAGTCGAACTTCCTGCTATTTTCACGTTGAACTTCTGTGACGTATTTTCCTTTGTAATTTTCCCATCTGTTCATCAATGTCACACAAATGATATTTCTTTTGTACAAACCTCTCTCACAATAAACTTTTTAACTTTCTTCGACCGAGGACTTGAACTTACACAAATGATTTCCTATTGTTTTGAAGTAAATTAGAAAATGACAAGATCATGATTTCTGCCCTCATCGCGAATGGAAATACACTGCGTGAAGTAGTTGAACTTCTCGTGCTGATTTTTTACGTGGTGTTTTTTGCACTACGTGAAGTAGTTGAACTTCTGGGGCATCTCTATTTGAACTTCACCCTGTTTCACTTTTTCTGTATTTTTTCTTATATGAAATACATACCATGTAGTACGTGAACTTCCGGTTGTTATCACTTTGAACTTCTCTCTGGTTTGAGAGAATTATTTTGAAACACAAAAAACAACATATTTTTTATGCATTTTGGACATCTAAATACACAGTGAACCTCGCTCACAATTTTTTGAACTTTTCCTCGCCGAGCACTTGAACTTCTAAAAACCTTTTTTTGGTTTATGAGTTGTTTTTAAAAGTGCAAAAAATGGCGTTGTGTTTTTTATTTTTTGAACAGGTAAATCCTAGGTTTTAATAAACACCAAACTTCTCTGTTATTTTCAATTTGAACTTCACTTTTTTATATTTTGAGTAAAGAATTGTTTTTTATTTTTAAATAAACATCAAATTTGACTACCTTCTCAATTTGAACTTCATCGTTGATAATTTAACAAAAATGGATATCTGAGAAAATCCTAGATGTTTTAATAAACATCAACACTTTGTAGTTGTTCCTTTTATTTTAATTTGAAGTTCTTCATTTTATTCTTTAGTAACGAGAAAGAAATCTGAGCTTTTTGTATTCGTCGAACTTCCCTATTATTTTAACTTGAATTTCTTAGTCTTATTCTTAGAAAAAATATGTTTCAAATAAGCATCAAACAAATTTTTTAAAATTTAACTTTCATACTTCTATTTTCTCTACGTAGTAATATATGAACTTCTCCGAACATAATTTTCATTGAGCACTTTTGAACACAGAACATACATGAAAGAGGTTGAAGATATGAGCATGGATGCGTTAACATGTGATAATTATTTGGAAGCTCTTTTTTAGGAGTGCAATGTCAAAAGAAGTCTCACGTCCATTGAACTTCATAACCTGGAGTTTTCAACTTGCAAAAATATTAACTCTCAAACATCAACAAAACAACCTCAAGAAGGAGAAAAATATCAAAATATCAATTCTCATTGGCATTTCAACAAGCATGTACACAACACATAATCAGAACATGTTCTTTGCATCAATTTACAATATGGTGACCATCAATAGCTGAGATAGAGGTTCCTTTTTTAGGAGAGGCTCCTGAGAAGACCATTGTCGCTGCTTTTTTTTGTGAGCTGCCTTGCCAAAACTGTTTGCTAAACTTCCAAACTTTTTTGTACTGTGTCTATGGGGAAGGTCAATGAGAGGCACGGAGGAAGGCGCCGCCGGTGCTGGGCACTAGGAGCGCTGCACGGTTGCAGGAGGAACTTTGAAGAAGCTAACAAGGATGAAGGTCACTTGTTAGGCCACGTGCATAACACTTTTCTTGCGCGGACACACATGATAGAGCAAAGGGTAGCACACCATGTCGATCATGGCAGGGAAGCTCGACCTCCTCGCGTCGTTGTGCTCGTGACGAGCGGCGAAGGGAGGCAGGCTTGGTGAGCTCATTTGAGCGCGGGCGGCAAATTTTTCTGAGTTCGCCCCGTGTCCTCGAAGTGATCTTCGTACTGCTGCTGAAGTCCAAATCCACCTCGCCCTGAAGGAGGGGCCGTCCTCACGCCGGAAGAAGGTGATGTCCACTGAAAGGAAAACAATATATTTTGCACATTGAGCTTCATCTAGCAGGCAATTGTACATACAGTTTACATGTTGAATTGTTTTCAATGATCAGGCATAAATACAAACAGGGAGAAAGAACAAGAGAGGGAGAGCCGCACGCGAGCGTTGTAACCATTAGTTTAACCTGTGGTCTGACGCACGCGATGAAGGTCACGGCTGGCACCCCATGAAGGTCAGGTAGAGGCGCATGGTGACCAACAACCGCGGATGTGCAGAGGACTTTCACGGGAGATGCCAGGAAGTGAGACATGGCCATGCATGGTGGGGGCGCGTGGGGAAGCAGTGGGTAGCGGCAGCGAGCCCGGAGGTTGCAGGAGACGTGAGGGAGGCTGTGGGGATCGGGATGGTTCGGCGGCGGCGCGTGGTGGTGAGGCAGCAGAGGATCCATGGAGGAAAGGTCCTGGCGGCCGCACGCGGGGAGCATCGGGGGGAGGAGAGGTCATGGCAAAGGCTGGTGGGAAGAAAGGGTGTGGTGCCGTGGTGGTGGAAGCGAGATGGCGGCCATGACGGTGGGTGGTGTGTGTGTGGTGGGGTGGCGGCGGTGGTGGCGCCTGGGGCAGGTGGGGCGGCGGGGGCTTGTTGGAAACGGTGGGCGGCGGTGGGGGCGCACTAGGGCGGTGGGGGCGCTAGGGCGTGAGGTGGTGGCGGCCAGGTGGCGTCAGCAAGGGAGATCAGGCGGAGGTGCGAGAGGTGGGGGTAGTTGGGAAGGTCGAGACGTGGGGAACGGGCCGGTCGAAGGGGTTTGATGGACCGGCCAGGTTTTCTCTTTTTTCGTTTTCGGGATCTCGGGAACACCTAATCGGGCCTATATAGGCCCGCTGTGATCAGTATAACTGTTCTGATCCCAGGATCAGAATAGTGCTACTCTCTCTCTCTCTCTCTCTCTCTCTCTCTCTCTCTATATATATATATATATATATATATATATATATATATATATATATATATATATATATATATACCGTGATCACCTCAGTGATAACTTGCCCAATAGTATAGCAAAGCGGTGACAAGAATGTAGGGCCAATGATGATAAACTAGCATCCTATACTAAGCATTTAGGATTGCGGGTATGGTATCAATATTTGTAGCAACAATGACAAAGGCTATACAATGAGAATAGGAGTAACGAACATGACCATGCTACACTACTCTAATGCAAGCGGTATAGAGAAGAATAAGCGATATCTAGTGATCGGGGGCTTGCTGGTTGCTCTGGCAAGAAGGAGGGTCGTCGACTCCGTAGTCGGCTGGGCGGCAGCAGCGTCGGTCTCGTAGTTTACCGGAGAGAAGAGGGGAAGAAACAATGAATACCATGCAAGCAGATGCATATCGATGCATGGAATGACAAATAACGATGCTAGGTGTGCCCAATCGCGGTAGTAGGTGATCTGAAGCGAAGGAAACATCCGGAAAGTATTCGGTGTTTCCGTTTAAACGAGATGAGCCGGAGGAAAGTTGCGTGTTTGCTATGCTAGGGAGGTGTGGCAGACGAACGGGCTGCGTATCCCGATTTTTCTCGTCGTTCTAAGCAACTTTCATCTAGAAAGTATTCTCATCCGAGTTACGGATTATTTTATATGATTTTCTAAAGATTTAATCATTTTCTGGAATTTGTTTAATTAATTTAAATCAACATTATCCAGAATAGTATGGGATGATGTCAGCATGACGTATGTGTGATGTCAGCAATCAACAGTGTAGTTGACAGGAGTCAAAACTGACTTGTGGGTCCAGTGGGACCCACCTGTCATTGAGCCAGAGTTGAAACAGGCTTTGTTTTAAACTAATTATAATTAACTAATTGTGGGCCCCATTAGTGAGTGACTAATTAGCCTAGATTAATTAGATTAACTAATTTAATTAGTTTAAAGGGGTGGGGGCCACTAGTCAGCTGCTGGGACCAGCCCAGTCAGCACGTTGACCCTGGTCAACAGGGCCATCCGGGCCCTTGGGGCCACCAGGCAGTGACCCAGATGGACCCCAGCGGCATGCCAAGTCGGCGGGCGGCGGAGGTTCACCGCCGGCGACCGAAAACGCAGCGGAGGGATGCGGACCTCGCCAGAATCACGCCACGGTGGCCCGTTTGGGGCGTGCTTAGGCTCGCTGGGTCGAGCGCGAAGAGGCGCATCTAGTGGTGGCGGTGGCTCGGCCGGAGGGGGGCCGCAGCGTCACCGGCGATGAGCGGGGCGGACGCCAAGGCTCGGCAAGTGCGAAGGCGAGGCTGCGGGGCTGGGTTCGTTCGAACGCAGAGATGAAGCCGCGTCGAACGGTAGGGATACCGTGGCCGGAGTTGCCGTGTAGCGACGGCTGCGAGCGGCGCGACAGACGACGGCGTTCGGCCGTGAGAGGAAATGGCGCTGCAGCACGTTATTTGGCAAACTGAAGGGATGGGCGAGGCCTACGCGGCGTGGGGAGTGCAATGGGGTTGAGCCTGTGACCAAAAGGTCGCGGAGAACACGGCGGCAGCAGCCTTGACGGCGGCAGCGTTCGGCGCGGCATGGAGGAGGAGCTACGGCGACGGAAATGCTCAGGAAAGAGAGGAGAGAGTAGGGGCTCACGCAGCGGTGTACACGGTGGCCCTTGGGGGTTTAGTAGCTGTCGGAGTCGGTGAAGAACGGCGGCAGATCTTGTCGGAGCAGAGGAGGAAGACGGCGGTGTTGGGGGCGTTGCGGTGGCTCCGGTCTCCAGCGGGTTGCACCAGTCGAAGCAGCAGACGACGGCGGCCCTTGGAGACACCGTGGGGCGGAGAGGTGGGCACGATGGCCATGGCTAGGTAGGAGCCATGGCGTGGTGGCCTTCGGATCTGAGGGGAGCGAGGGGAAGCGATGGATCTCGAGGGAGGCACATGAACCGAGGGAGGGAGCGGGGCGAGTGGGAGGAGGGACCGAGGAGGCAAAGGCGTGTCGGCCTTATCCTCTCGTCGTCGCCGTCGAGGGGGTCTGGTGGCGACACGCCCCTGTTCCGACCCGGGTCGGGGGAACAGGAAGGGAGACGAGGCAGCGGGGCTGGGCCGGCGGTAGGCAAGCTGGGCCGGGTGGGCTGGTTTGGCCTGTGAGCTGGGCCGCCTGGCCCAGTGGGGGGGGGGTTCTTTTCCTTTTCTTTTCTTTATTTTTCTTTTCTGTTTTATTTCACTTTAAAATATTTAGGCACTTTCTAAATTTTTTTTTCTCCACAATAATTACCAGTGCAATATTTGGCACCCACCGAACATTTTTGTTTTGGCTTTTGAAAACTTTGGGTGTTTGTCACTGATTCATTTTTGAATTTGCAATGTTTTTGGAACTACCACTTGATTAGCAACAATAACAAAGATGACATGGCATCATCAGGAGAGTTTTACTGTAGCCTAATTATCCGGGCGTTACACATCCCTTGCCTATTATAGTTCATCGCGAAGTTCTATTAACTTGGTGATAGTGACTAGAGAACTTTGGTAATTACTATCTTATCTGGAAGATCAACTCCCACTTGATTCAAGCAATTGTAGTACCCAGACAATCTAAGCACATGTTCACTGGTTGAGCTATTCTCCTTCATCTTGTAGGAAAAGTACTTTGTCAGAGGTCTCATACCTCTTAACACGGACATGAGTTTGAAATACCAATTTCAGCTCTTAGAACACCTCATATGCTCCGTGGCGTTCAAAATGTTTTAGAAGTCCCGGTTCTAAGCCGTAAAGCATGGTGCACTAAACTGTCAAGTAGTCATCATACCGAGCATTGTCAAACGTTCATAAAGTCCGCATCTGCTCATGCAATAGGTCTGTCACCTAGCGGTGCATCAAGGACATAATTCTTCTATGCAGCAATGAGGATAATCCTTAGATCACGGACCCAATCCGCATCATTGCTACTATCATCTTTCAACTTAGTTTTCTCTAGAAACATATCAAAAATAAAACAAGGGAGCTAGGCGCGAGCGGTTGATCTACAACATAGATATGCAAATACTACCAGGACTAAGTTCATGATAAATTAAAGTTCAATTAATCATATTACTTAAGAACTCCCACTTAGATAGACATCCCTCTAGTCATCTAAATGATCATGTGATCCAAATCAACTAAACCATGTCCGATCATCATGTGAGATGGCGTAGTTTTCAATGGTGAACATCACTATGTTGATCATATCTACTATATGATTCACGCTCGACCTTTCGGTCTCAGTGTTCCGAGGCCATATCTGCATATTCTAGGCTCGTCAAGTTTAACCCGAGTATTCTGCGTGTGCAAAAATGGCTTGTACCCGTTGTATGTGAACATAGAGCTTATCACACCCGATCATCACGCGGTGTCTCAGCACGACGAATCGTCGCAACGGTGCATACTCAGGGAGAACACTTGTACCTTGAAATTTAGTGAGGGATCATCTTATAATGCTACCGCCGTACTAAGCAAAATAAGATGCATAAAAGATAAACATCACATGCAATCAAAATATATGACATGATATGGCCATCATCATCTTGTGCCTTTGATCTCCATCTCCAAAGCACCGTCATGATCTTCATTGTCACCGGCTTGACATCTTGATCTCCATCATAGCATCGTTGTCGTCTCGCCAACTATTGCTTCTACGACTATCGCTACCGCTTAGTGATAAAGTAAAGCAATTACATGGCGATTGCATTTCATACAATAAAGCGACAACCATAAGGCTCCTGCCAGTTGCCGATAACTTTTACAAAACATGATCATCACATACAACAATTTATTTATCATCACGTCTTGACCATATCACATCACAGCAAGCCTGCAAAAACAAGTTAGACGTCCTATAATTTGTTGTTGCAAGTTTTACGTGGCTGCTACAGGCTTCTAGCAAGAACCGTTCTTACCTACGCATCAAAACCACAACGATTTTTCGTCAAGTGTGCTATTTTAACCTTCAACAAGGACCGGGCGTAGTCAAACTCGATTCAACTAAAGTTGGAGAAACAAACACCCACTAGCCACCTGTGTGTGAAGCACGTTGGTAGAACCAGTCTCATGAACGCGGTCATGTAATGTCGGCCCGGGCCGCTTCATCCAACAATACCGCCGAATCAAAGTAAGACGTTGCTGGTAAGCAGTATGACTATTATCGCCCACAACTCCTTGTGTTCTACTCGTGCATATAACATCTACGCATAGACTTGGCTCTAATACCACTATTGGGGAACATAGTATTTCAAAAATTTCCTATGATCACGCAAGATCTATATAGGAGAAGCGTAGCAACGAGCGGGGAGAGTGTGTCCACGTATCCTCATAAACCAAAAGCGAAAGTGTTTAGTACCGCGGTTAACGTAGTCGAACGTCTTCGTGATCTAACCATTCCAAGCACCGAACGTACGTCACCTCCGCGTTCAGCACACGTTCAGCTCGATGACGTTCCTCGTACTCTTGATCCAGTTGAGGCCGAGGGAGAGTTCCGTCAGCACGACGACTTGGTGACGGTGATGATGATGTTACCGACGCAGGGCTTCGCCTAAGCACTACGACGATATGACCGAGGTGTGTAACTGTGGAGGGGGGCACCGCACACGGCTAAAAGATCAACTTCTGTGTTCTAGGGTGTGGGGACCACGGCGCATAAGTCGAGATCACCGAATGCTGCGTGTCTGATGATCCCGAGATCAATGCTCACTTAACACACGAAGCTAAATAACAAGAGTCTTACATCCATACATACCGTCTTACACAAATTATGACCATTATGGTCAAGTCTTACATTGATAAAGCCTTAAGGGCTGAACATCAAATGAAACACAAACTGCGGAAATCTTAATCGATAAGTAGAACCCATGCCATCTGCCTTAACCCTACGGGCATTACGGTAGGGAAGCGTCCTAGTTCGCATGTTCATCTCCAAAGAACTCTTCTTGAACTCCGGTTCTTCCATGCCTAGCCAATTAAATAACCAGTGGCAAGCCAATGAGTACTTTAAATGTACTCGCAAGCAACCCATGATTTGAACAAGGCACAATAATGCAAAGATATAGCACTAAGTAGGTAGTTTGCAGAAAGCTAGTTTTGCGTGCAATGACATGTTCGACAACTTGTAAGACATGCATCAGGAGAATTCAAGTAACCATGAGGACAGGTTACAGATATCAACATAAATAGAGTGGACATCAACCCAACTCAATCATGTCAAGTCCCTTGACTTGACCCAAGTAGTTCTTCCCACTTATCCAAACACACACACTGGTTTGTGAAGCTCTGGACGTAGTTTAAGCAGCACCGCCCAACTGTCCTTGACCGTGGACATGGCTATTCGAATAGTTTTACACTCTGCAGAGGTTGCACACTTTACCCACAAGATCCGGGGAACTTTCATGTCATCCACGACCCGCGATACCTCAAGTACCCGGGGTAAGCACCCGATCACTATCTTTCCCTAGACGACACTAACAAGGAGTCCACTCGTTATTCCGTATCCTCACGATGTACATCATACGAGACTCACTCGAGATCGTAACATCCGAGAGGGGACGCAACGGTGTATCTAGTGCCCTGTAAAAACAGTCATGGCCGCCCTACCTGGCACGACCCCATCCTGAGAGAGAGCACCAAATCTCCCCCGTCACTAGTAATGCGGGCTCCAAGCTAGTATCGACCAAGGTAATCAATAATGCCCTTTCCCATACAAGGGTAGAGTGGTTGCGCATGTAAGGTTGGGACAGTCGACAAATCTTAAATCTAATCCGTTTTTGAAAACAACACACACTTGCCTCAGTACACCACTTCGTCATCAAGTGTTTACCCATCTCATCATCTCCCTCGGGCATAAGTGGCACCCGACGGGGTTTTCAAAAAGTCCTTTGAAAACACTTTGTCTCCTTCATCATGCATATACCCATCCCTTTTTGCGTAGCATCTACTTTAGCATCCTATCTACTCCCACCGGCATAACCTTCATAAGAAGGTAGGGTCATGCACAATGCAAGTGTAAGGGCATATTTATCCCCTAGTGGTTTTGGTGATTGTTGACAATGCTTTTGCAGACTAATCGTGTGCGTTAAGTTCTTTCAGAGAATCATCCATTGGCACGAGACGATTTTCTCCCCTCGGTGTTTTAGTCAAGACGGTGTAGCTCCTTTGTTTCGTTGTTGGTGGACTAGTCTCATAGGAGTCACCGTACTATTAAGAGGGGATCCGCTTTGGTAAGACTAGGGTGGAATCAACACGTACACATCCTTATCACACCCGTCGTCTTCCTTTCGCAACTCTGGAGCCGCAACTTCTCTTCCATACCTGCTTCGCACTGTGCCAGCGGTAGTACCGCGATCTCCAGCGGTAGTACCGCCGAAGCCCTCCAGCGGTAGTACCGCTCCGTAGAGCGGTAGTACCGCTCATGAATCGGCAGTAATCTTTGCTGTGATGCAGCGCTCTGCCGCCTCGATTCGAGGCGGTGTTTTCTCGTGTCGGGTTTTGCGGCACTAAAGCGGTAGTAGAAGCGGTAATACCGCCATGGCGGTAGTACCGCTCCTACTCCCACGGTAGTACCGCTCTGGGGCGATGGCTGGCTTCCTCTCCACCGCAGTAGTATCATTGGGCGAGGAAGCGGTAATACCGCTCTCGGTGATAATACCGCCCTGCCCAGCAGTAGTACCGCTCTGTCTTGAGGCTGCACAGTGAGGTAACAGTTGGATGTGTTCCCACACTATATAAAGCGTCTTCTTCCTCCAAGTTGACTTACCTATTTCCCTAAAGCACCATTGTTGCTCAAAGCTCCATTTTCGCCGATCTCTCTCCTAGCTAATCAAACTTGTTGATTTGCTCGGGATTAGTTGAAAGGCTCAGATCTACACTTCCACCAAGAGAAATTTGATTCCCCCACTTATCCCTTGCGGATCTTGTTACTCTTGGGTGTTGAGCACCCTAGGCGGTTGAGGTCACCTCGAAGCCATACTCCATTGTGGTGAAGCTTCGTGGTGTTGTTGTTGTTGTTGGGAGCCTCAATTGTTGTGGAGATTGCCCCAACCTTGCTTATAAAGGTTGATCGCCGCCTTCAAGGGCACCAATAGTGTAATCACGGCATCTCGCATTGTGTGAGGGCGTGAGGAGAATACGGTGGCCCTAGTGGCTTCTTGGGGAGCATTGTGCCTCCACACCGCTCTAACGGAGACGTAGTTCCCCTTAAAAGGAAGGAACTCGGGTAACACATCCTCGTATCCACCGGCTCCACTCTTAGTTATTTCGTGCCTTTACTTTTGCAAGCTTACTTATTGTTACATCACTTGCTTGCTTGTGTACTATTTGTTATTGCATCATATAGGTTGCTCACCTAGTTGCACATCTAGACAACCTATTTTGTTGCAAAGTTTAATTTGGTAAAGAAAAGGTTAAAAATTGTTAGTTGCCTATTCACCCCCCCTCTAGTCAACCATATCGATCCTTTCAATTGGTATCGAGCCTCGTCTCTTTTAAGGACTTTACCATCCAAAGAGTATGGTTGATGCCGTAGATGAGGTGGGAGAGCACTCCGGTCTTGAATCCGATTTCATCTACGGAGATGGGGTAACTTCGATCTCACGTGAGGAATTCAATATTGCTTTGGAAACATTGAAAACCTCCATGACGACCGAGGTCAAGGACATGTTTAAGGAATTCCTAGAAGGACTTAAACAATCTACCTCGCCGATGAAAGTGGGTGATCCCACCAACAAGGTGACGGATGCTCCCTCCGACAAGGGGGAAGCTAACATTGATAAGAGTCCTTCTATTAGTGGTAGAAATGGTACGGCATCTTTGCCCATGTGGAACCCCGGTTTATGGAGGGCCAATTCCTCCACTCATTTGAATCATGCCGGTCCACCTCCTAAATATGAGAAACACGAAGATTTTGATTCTTGGGTCTATCGCTTAAGCGTCATTTGAAACATGTGAACACTAACCTTTGGAGAATCATTGAAGAAGGTTTTATCCTCATGACCCAAGCAACTTCATCCCTCGAGAAGCCGTGGACAATCAATTCAATGAGAGTGCTCTCTTCATCATCAAGATGCAATCCTTCGAAGATCTCCCTCACCTTGACCCCATGTCATGGCTAAAGAAGCATGGAAATGTGTCGAGGGTCTATATTGTGGAAGTGCTAGCATTCAACGCTCCAACTATGAAGTGGTGCAAGATGAAGCCGATGAGTTTGCAATGAAAGAAGATGAAGAACCTCGTGAGCTCTTTGAAGAGTGACCAAACTTCATGGTCGCACCGAGATCATGGAAGCAAGGACACGGATGACAATTGGATCAAGCGGAAGTTCCTCAAGGCCATGATGCCCTACAACAAGGCCATGTCCTCCGTCATTCGTCAACGACCGGACTTCCACTCCATGACCTCAAGTGAAGTGTTGGATGAGTTCGTTGCAATGAGTATCTTGGACAAGACCACCGACAATGCGGTGCTCCGTTCTCAAAGAGCAAAGAAGCCTAACCTTGCTTTGAAGGCCAAGGTTACTATGGAAGAAGAGAAAGAAGTGGAAGATGAGGAAAGCAACCCCGAAGACACCAAGTTTGACTACCATGAGCACATGGCCCTTGCTTCAAGACAATTTTGGAGCAAGAAGAGCTCAAGACCCAACTTTCAACAAGAACAACTCAAGTGGCGTCAAGGGCAAGCAATGAGTTAGAACTTGCTTCAACTGTGGAAATGTGAGCCATTTCGTTGCGGATTGTCCTTACGAGAAGCGGGAAGACAATGGTGGCAAGTTCATTCGAAAAGACAAAGCCAAGTCCTTCCCCGACAAGAACAACTTCGCCAAGAAGACTCCAACTCGTGGGTTGGTGGTTCCAGAAGAATACCAAGAGGATGACGATGATGATGAAAATGAAGAAGCAACGGCATGGCATCTGTTGCCATTGCTACCACTCCCGGGTGTCTCTCTTCGAATCACCCAACGAAAACATCACCGCTAGATGCCTCATGGCTAAAGTTTCAAACAAGGTAACCCCCAACATCACAACCACCATCATTACTACTCCCTCCTTGGAGGATTGCATTGATGGACATGTTGAGTCTAATGAGGAAGTGAATGAATTTGAGTCTTTTATGAGTAAGCTCAAGGGAAAGTCCAAGAAGCACTTTGTTGCTCTCTTGGAACAACTTGGTGAGGCCAATGACATGATCGAGGCTCACGAAGAAACCATCTCCAAGATGGAAGGTCATAGTCGTGACTATGCCGATGAGATATCGGATCTCTCTAATGCTCTTGAGGAAGAACGTGTGCATCGTTTGACTCTTGAGGAGTCACACAATGATGACCATGCTAAGTTAAAGTAAGATCTTGATCATGCTCTTGTCATGTCTCGTGTGCTAACCTCCGAGAAAGCTAAACTTGGGGTTGATCATGCTAGACTCAAAGAGGAGTTTGAGATACTTGACAAGGCCCACAAGGTCTTGAAGGGTACTCATGCTAGCTTCAAAGAGTCTCATGCTCAACTCCAAGTTAAGCTAATCAAGGAAAAGGCCACCTTTCCTCATATGGTATTAATTGATAATGCATGTGCTACTAACCCATGTTGTGAGCATGTGCATCTTGTGGAGGAAAATGCCAAGTTGAAGGATCAACTTGAGAAAGGCCTTGTGTCTTGCATTCAAGGTGAGAAAAACCTCAACGACCTTTTGAGCAATCAAAAGGAAGTTGTAACCAAAAGAAGGAATTGGGTTTGCACCCAAGTCCAAGAGCAAGAAGAAGAAGAACAACAAGACCAATCGTCCTCCTCCTCTCAAACAAGCGTTAGTGAAAGAGGAGAGGGTGCTCCTAAGAATAAGAAGGAGAAAGTGAAGGAGTTGATGTCCAAAAGGGCAAAAGCATTTCCTCAAACAAAGCCGGCGACTTTAACCTGTCATATGTGTTGTGCCGTGCTAGTGATGGACATGTTTATGCTAGATTTGTTGGTTCTTCCTATGAGTACATTGAATGGTCTATTTGGGTTCCCAAGACCCTTGTTACTAACATCAAAGGACCCATTACTAAATGGGTACCTAAAACCAAGCATTGATCTCATGTAGGTGTTTGCTTCCGGTGGGGGATCATGGTTGCTCGACAGTGGAGCAACAAATCATATGACTGGGAGCAAGGACTTGGTGGTGGACGTGCAAGAGATTCCATCTATGCCCACCAATGTCGAGTGGGGTGATGCATCACATTAAGGTATTGGGTCTCGGCAAGGTTGTCATTTCTCAGGATCTAACGATCGAGAAAGTCATGCTTGTTGAGTCCCTTGCATTCAATTTACTTTCGTTCGTCAACTTGCACTCATGGGCTTTGCTACATTCTTTGATATTGATACCGTGGCCCTCTTGTGGAGCAACACTCTTAAAGTAGCCTTTGTTGGGCATGTCGAGAACGGTCTCTATGTGATTAACTTCTCGGAGCGACCCACTAAGACCGCGACATGCCTAATGGCTAAAGTTGACGTGGGATGGCTTTGGCATCGCCGTTTAGCCCACGTCAATATGAGATCTTTGCAAAGTCTTCTCAAGGGGGACCATGTTCGTGGATTAACAAATGTTAGTTTTGCCAAAGATCGTGCTTGCAGTGCTTGTATCGAAGGAAAGCTTCATGAGAAGGCTCACCCTCCTTCAACCATCATCTACTCGAAGAGACCCTTGGAGCTCCTTCACATGGATCTCTTCGGGCCTCCTTCTTTTGATAGTCTTGGAGGGAGAAAGTATTGCTTGGTGATTGTGGATGATTATTCAAGGTACACTTGGGTATACTTCTTCAAGAGGAAGAGTGAGACCCAACAAACCGTCATCGACTTTGCAAATGAAGCTCAATGTCAACATGATGCAAAGATCTTAACAATAAGAAGTGACAACGACACCGAGTTCAAGAACTACACCTTGGATGAGTTTCTTAGTGATGAGGGGATCAAGCATCAATATGCGGCACCTTATACCCCTCAACAAAATGGTGTTGCGGAGAGGAAGAACCGGACGTTGATGGATGCGGCAAGGACCATGATGGCGGAGTTCAAGTCTCCGTACAACTTTTGGGCGAAGCCATCAACACCGCATGTCATGCATCCAATCGACTCTATCTTCGCAAAGGCTTGAACAAGACTCCTTATGAGATTCTCACCGCAACAAGCCCAACCTCAAGTACTTCCGGTGTTTAGGTTGTAAGTGTTTCATTCTCAAGAAAGGTGTTCGTTTGTCTAAATTTGAGGCTAGAGCTCATGAGGGCATATTTGTTGGTTATGCTACAAACTCTCATGCTTACCGTGTCCTCAACAAGTCCACGGACTCATTGAGGAGGCGTGTAACATGGAGTTTGATTTAAAATCTTGCTCCCAAGTGGAGCAAAGTGGTACTTGTGATGTAGGTGATGAAATTCCTCCCCAAGCCATAAGAAGAATGGGTATTGGTCAAATCCTACCCATTGAGGAACCCCTTGTGGCCAAAGGAGAAGGACAATACTCTACTCAAGTAGAGCCATCATCTCATCAAGACCCACACGCTTCCGAAGAACAAAGTGAAGGCCCTCAACCTTGTGAACAAGACCAAGGGCAAGATCAACCTCAAGATGGTGGTGAACCTCTAAATGATGCCCAAGGTCAAGTTCTCCCCCTCGAGCAAGTTCAAGATGAAGAGCAAACTCAAGCTCAAGAACAAGCTCAAGATCAAGAACAAGCTCAAGACGGCGCTCAAGATGATCAAGTCAACCCTCCTCCCTCCACATCCGAGGAGGAATTAGAGCGTCGTGCCGCGAAGATTGCTTCCAAGCTCACCACTCAAGGCCATCTCATGGAGAATGTAGTTGGAAGCCTAAGAAAGGGGGTAAGCACTCGTATACAATTAGCAAACTATTGTGAACATCACGCGTTTGTCTCTTGTGTTGAACCCCAAAAGGTCTATGAGGCACTTGAAGACTCGGACTGGCTCAATTCCATGCATGAAGAACTCAACAACTTCGAGTACAACAAAGTATGGAGATTGGTGGCAAGGCCATTGGGGAACCACAATGTCATTGGAACCAAGTGGATCTTTAAGAGCAAGCAAGATGCTCATGGGAACATCATTCGCAACAAGGCAAGATTGGTAGCACAAGGCTACTCCCAAGTCGAGGGTATCGACTACGGTGAAACCTTTGCTCCCGTTGCTCGTCTTGAATCCATACGTTTGTTGATTGCCTATGCTTCTCATCACAACTTTAAGTTGCAACAAATGGATGTGAAAAGTGCTTTTCTTAATGGTCCTATTAATGAGTTGGTTTATGTCAAGCAACCCCCCGGGTTCGAGGACCCCTACTTCCCGGATCATGTGTATCAACTCGATAAGGCACTCTATGGCCTTAAACAAGCCCCACGTGCATGGTATGACCACCTTACCGAGTTGCTACAAGATCGTGGATTTGAAGTAGGACAAATCGATCCCACTCTTTTTACTAAGAAGGTCAACGGGGAGTTGTTTGTATGCCAACTATATGTTGATGATATTATATTTGGTTCTCCTAACAAAGCTTTCAATGAGGAATTTGCCGCTCTCATGACCTCCATGTTTAAGATGTCTTCGATGGGAGAGTTGAAGTTCTTCCTTGGTTTTGACATCAAACAAAGAAGAGAAGGAACCTTCATCAACCAAGCCAAATACACTCAAGACATGCTTAAAAGATTCAAGCTAAGTGATGTCAAGCGGCTTCTACACCAATGCCTACCAAGTGCCAACTTGACATCGATCCCAATGGTAAGCGGTGGATCAAAAGGTATATCGCTCCATGATTGGCTCCTTGCTTTACCTTTGTGCATCTAGACCGGATATCATGTTGAGTGTGGGGATGTATGCACGTTTTCAAGCCGCACCAAAGGAAAGTCACTTTGTGGCGGTCAGCGAATCTTCGATATTTGGCTCATACCCCAAACTTTGGCTTATGGTACCCAAGAGGAGCAAACTTCAAGCTTGAAGGTTTCACGGATTCGATTAGGCGGGAGACAAAGTGCATAGGAAGTCCACTTAGGAGGTGCCAATTTCTTGGTTGCTCTTTGGTAAGTTGGTCTTCCAAGAAGCAAAGTTGTGTGTCTCTCTCGTCCATCGAAGCGGAGTATGTGGCGGCGGTAGTTGTTGTGCTCAACTCCTATGGATGAGGCAAACTTTAAAAGAATGCGGTGTCATTTGTGACAAAGTGCCTCTTTGGTGTGATAATGAAAGTGCCATCAAGATTTCTCTCAACCCGGTGCAACACTTCAAGGCGAAGCACATTGAGATTCGGTATCACTTCATCAGGGATCACATTAGGCGAGGGAGATCGAGCTCAAGTATGTCAACACTCATGATAACCTTGCAGATATTTTCACGAAGCCTTGGATGAAGCAAGATTTGTGAGTTAAGGCATGAGCTAAATATCATTGATTTGAGCAATGTGACTTGAACCGTGCACCCCCACCACACTCATCTTGTTGTCTAGTTTAGGTGTAGGCATGGACATAGGGGAGTGTTGTTCTTTCAATGAACTCTCCTCCCCATTATGCATAAAACGATCAACTCTTTCACATTAGCCATTTTTGATGGTACTTGTGCTTCAAAGACGAGTTTTGGTCATGGGCCCAAGGATAATTCTTCGCGGTGCCATACCAATTGACTCAAACGTAGGTGGCTCCGGCCACCGCCCTCTCTTGAGAGAGGCCAGAGCTCGCTCTTCTTTTGATTGGTTGCTTTGAAGGAGTGGGTTCCGGTTCGGTGTTCGTGTGTATGTTGTCTTGTTGGTCCTTTCCTTGTCTTCGCCTTGGTTGCGTTGCTTTTTGGGTGCTTTGAAGGAGTTTTTGTCTAGAAGCATGTTTTTCTGGTTGCTAGCGGTACTATCACTTGTTGGCGAAGCAGTACTACCGCTCCAAGCGGTACTACCGCTCCCCAGCGCGGTACTACCGCTGAGAGGCACGGGCGAGGGTTATATCAGGGGCAGGGGAGTTTCTTCTCCCCCATACCCATTCGCATGCCCACACGCCTGTTCCTCTCTCTCCCCAGCAACTGGCGCCGCGGGAGGGCTCCGGCGGATCTCCCTCTCCGGCTGTTCCTCTCCATTCCCTTCGGTGGAGACGTTCCCCACCTTGTCCTCTTGCCATGGATGCCGGTATTGCCCCCGTTCTCTTGTTCTTTTTGTCTAGGTTTCCATTCTAGCATCTTAGGTTCAGTAGCAGTTGCATCTCTAGGTTTTTGGCCAAATCTAGGCTTGAGTTGGATGGAGAATGCTTCTAGGCAGTTTGGATTGATGTTTGGTTGGAGTATTTTTGAATTTGGTAGGACGGTAGTGCCGGATCTGACCACGGTAGTAGGAAACTGCTGTTTCCCCACCTCGAGCGGTACTACCGCCCTCTCCAGGGCGGTACTACCGCTTGGAGCGGTACTACCGCTCCCTGTGGAGCAGTACTACCGCTCGTGGCGGTACTACCGCTAGCAGGTCACGGTACTACCGCCCTCTACCAAATTCCACTCTACTTATACCTTTCAGTGATCTTTTTGCTTGTGTTTTGTGGCTTATGCTTGTGCTTTCTGGTTGTTTGCGTGTTCCTGTGTGTGGTTCCAGGTGATGAGGTCCCTGAGCATCAGGCTCGTCGTGTCAATCCCCGACGTGCCACGTCCAAGCGCTACCGTACCACCGAGCCTGTCGGAGGATCCTCAAGTGCTCCACCTCCACCTCCACCTCAACTCCAGAAGAAGTCAGGGGTCAAGCCCAATCCCGGCAAAACAGTGCCAGAAATGCCGCCAAAGGAGTTACGGGTGGCGCCGCCAAGAAACCGTATGAAGTGACCAAGATCCCACTTTGGTCAACCGTCCGTTCTGGAACAGGTTCCAGTTTGCCATCTTCTTCGATGTTCTCAAAGCGAAGAAGAATTTCTTTGTCAAAGTGCACTCCATTGACACCGACCATATGGAGCAAGATCCGACTACTTTGGTGAAGCTCTTGGATGTGCACTCAAGCTGAACATTCTTGGGATCATGAAATTCAACAAGGACTTTGATGCTGATATGGTGGCCCAATTCTATGCCACGGTTCACCTAGGGACTGATGCGGACAGGACACTCACCTGGATGACCAATGGCAAGTTGCTTTCTGTCAAGTGGAGAGCATTCATGCAGTTGATTGGGGTGCAAGAGCTCGGTCTTGAGTCTCCTGTTGGCTTTCGCCCGCACACCCGCGCCCATTGCACTCACAAGCAAGCTCTCTGGCCATACTGCACTCTGAAGATCAACCAGGAGACACAGAAGGAAACCTATGAGCTGCCTGCCTATCTGGATATCCTTCACCGCATCTTCAGAGAGACCCTTTTCCCTCGCATTGGGAATCTGGACCAGTTTCACTCTTATCTCGTGGACATGCTTCTTTTACTTGCGTGAGAAGGAAAATCCACGGAGAGTCTTTGGATATCTCTCATGTTATGTGGTGCGAGCTTACATGCGCTATCTCCGAGCGCAGTGCCCGATCTATGGTCCGTTCATCATGCTGCTCATTGAGAAGGCACGGGATCATGTATATCCTAAGGTGCCCTTTGGAGTGCGGAGAGTTGATCTCTCATGATGTCAAGCGCCCGAGGAAGAAGGATAAGCTGGGGCACTCGGGCCCCTAAGACCGGAGTTCCTTAAATGCATTGCTGCCATGGAGACAGAGGAGGAGAGCTGCGGTGATGATGATGAGGATGATGACTACATGCCATCGAGGCAGAGCCCTCTTGGGCTAAGCTCAAGTCTAAGATGAAAAAGCTGTTACGCTGGAGGCTCACGGTCGATACATGACTCATGTGGCTGAGAAGAAGGCTCGAGGTCGTCACAAGGAGCTCATGCGACAGTTGGGTGCTCTGATCAAGAGTGGATCGAGGACCAGCTTCGAGGAGGAGGAGTGGATTCAAGACCTTGCCCGTGGACCGATTCTGAGGCCGAGCACTTCTAGGCCGACAGCGGTGGTGCCGATGATTCCGCTGGGCTCTGATGCGTGTGTCCCTCATTTGCTCTCACCTGGAGCCGTAGCAACACTCCCTCTCCTTTTTGGTGTCTCGATGCCGAAGGGGGAGAGAGTTTAGGGATTTGCGAGTTGTGTCTTTCGTCTCTTATTTGTGTCATGTTCGTTGTGTCTTGTTCGTGTTTTCCTCGCATTTGCTTTGGTTGGTTTGTCTGTGAGACCTAAGTTCGAGTGAGACTTAAGTATGAGTCATATGGTGTGAGCATATGCTACCTTACTTTTCCAGTATCATTATCTATGTCACTCTAGCTTATGAGTTGCGTGCTTTTCTTGTTATATCATCTATGCTGCTCACATACACCATGCTTAGATTGTTGGTCTCTAAAATGTAGGGGAGCTTTGATCCTAGTATGTGTGCTGTGCAGTCCAAAGCACTTATCTAAATAGCACACATCCAGGGGGAGCCCATCTACAAGTTAGGACCGTGGGGTTTGTATGCTTACTCAGTATCTTGTTTATGCAAATCCGTATTGTCATCAATCCACCAAAAGGGGAGATTGTAAGGGCATATTTATCCCTAGTGTTTTGGTGATTGATGACAATGCTTTTGCGGACTAATCGTGTGCGTCAAGTTCTTTCAGAGAATCATCCATTGGCACGAGGCGATTTTCTCCCTCGGTGTTTTAGTCAAGGCGGTGTAGCTCCTTCGTTTAGTTGTTGGTGGACTAGTCTCGTAGGATTCACCGTACTATTAAGAGGGGATCCGCTTTGGTAAGACTAGGGTGGAATCAACACGTACACATCCTAATCACACCCGTCGTCTTCCTTTCGCAACTCTGGGCTGCAACTTCTCTTCCATACCTTCGCCTTTGTGCGGTGCCGTAGTACCGCGATCTCCAGCGGTAGTACCGCCGAAGCCCTCCAGCGATAGTACCGCTCCATGGAGCGGTAGTACCGCTCCCAGCGGTAGTGGTAGTACCTCTCGCGGGATTCGGCCATAGTACCGCAGCAGTACCGCGCTACTGCTGCCTCGATTCGAGACGGTGTTTTCTCGTGTCGGCTTTTGCGGCACTAAAAGCGGTAGTAGAAGCGGTAGTACCGCTCCTACTCCCGCGGTAGTACCGCTCTGGGGCCAGTGGCCTGGCTTCCTCTCCAGCACGGTAGTACCGCTGGGCAGGGAGCGGTAGTACCGCTCTCAGCGGTAGTACCGCCCTGCCCCAGCGGTAGTACCGCTCTGTGCGGGGCTGCACACTGAGGTAATGGTTGGATGTGTTCCCACACTATATAAAGGCGTCTTCTTCCTCCAAGTTGACTTACCTATTTCCCCTAAAGCTCCATTGTTGCTCAAAGCTCCATTTTCGCCCGATCTCTCTCCCTAGCCAATCAAACTTGTTGATTTGCTCGGGATTGGTTGAGAAGGCTCAGATCTACACTTCCACCAAGAGAAATTTGATTCCCCCCACTTATCCCTTGCGGATCTTGTTACTCTTGGGTGTTGAGCACCCTAGACGGTTGAGGTCACCTCGAAGCCATACTCCATTGTGGTGAAGCTTCGTGTTGTTGTTGTTGTTGTTGTTGGGAGCCTCCAATTGTTGTGGAGATTGCCCCAACCTTGCTTGTAAAGGTTGATCGCCGCCTTCAAGGGCACCAATAGTGAAATCACGGCATCTCACATTGTGTGAGGCGTGAGGAGAATCTGATGGCCCTAGTGGCTTCTTGGGGAGCATTGTGCCTCCACACCACTCTAATGAGCGTACTTCCCTTAAAAGGAAGGAACTCCGGTAACACATCCTCGTCTCCACCGGCTCCACTCTTGGTTATTTCGTGCCTTTACTTTTGCAAGCTTACTTGTTGTTACATCCCTTGCTTGCTTGTGTACTAGTTGTTATTGCATCATATAGGTTGCTCACCTAGTTGCACATCTAGACAACCTATTTTGTTGCAAAGTTTAATTTGGTAAAGAAAAGGTTAAAAATTGTTAGTTTCCTATTCGCCCCCCCCTCTAGTCAACCATATCGATCCTTTCAATTGGTCACTGATACATATTTGAATTTGCAATGTTTTTGGAACTACCACTTGATTAGCAACAATAACATAGATGACATGGCATCATCAGGAGAGTTTTACTGTAGCCTAATTATCCGGGCGTTACACATCCCTTGCTTATTATAGTTCATCACGAAGTTCTATTAACTTGGTGATAGTGACTAGAGAACTTTGGTAATTAGTATCTTATCTGGAAGATCAACTCCCACTTGATTCAAGCAATTGTAGTACCCAGACAATCTAAGCACATGTTCACTAGTTGAGCTATTCTCCTTCATCTTGTAGGCAAAGTACTTTGTCAGAGGTCTCATACCTCTTAACACGGACATGAGTCTGGAATACCAATTTCAGCTCTTAGAACATCTCATATGCTCCGTGGCGTTCAAAACGTTTTAGAAGTCCCGGTTCTAAGCTGTAAAGCATGGTGCACTAAACTATCAAGTAGTCGTCATACCGAGCATTGTCAAACGTTCATAAAGTCCGCATCTGCTCATGCAATAGGTCTGTCACCTAGCGGTGCATCAAGGACATAATTCTTCTATGCAGCAATGAGGATAATCCTTAGATCACGGACCCAATCCGCATCATTGCTACTATCATCTTTCAACTTAGTTTTCTCTAGAAACATATCAAAAATAAAACAAGGGAGCTAAACGCGAGCGGTTGATCTACAACATAGATATGCAAATACTATCAGGACTAAGTTCATGATAAATTAAAGTTCAATTAATCATATTACTTAAGAACTCCCACTTAGATAGACATCCCTCTAGTCATCTAAATGATCATCTGATCCAAATCAACTAAACCATGTCCGATCATCACGTGAGATGGAGTAGTTTTCAATGGTGAACATCACTATGTTGATCATATCTACTATATGATTCACGCTCGACCTTTCGGTCTCAGTGTTCCGAGGCCATATCTGCATATTCTAGGCTCGTCAAGTTTAACCCGAGTATTCTGTGTGTGCAAAAATGGCTTGTACCCGTTGTATGTGAACATAGAGCTTATCACACCCGATCATCATGTAACGCCCCGGTTTCGATGCGCCAGGTGTCTGCCAGTTATTCGCCATAGTTGCCATGTCATTTGCTTGCGTGTTGCACTTTGCCATGTCATCATATGAATTTCATATCATGTCATCATGTGCATCTCATTTCACATTCGTGTTCGTCTCTTGCATCCGAGCATTTTCCCCGTTGTCCGTTTTGCAATCCGGCACTCCTATGTCATCCGGCGTCCCCTTTTGGCCTCTTCTCTTGTGTGTGTGTTAAACGTTCTCGGAATGGCCCGAGGTTTGCCAAGCGGCCTTGGTATACCACCGGTAGACCGCCTGTCAAGTTTCGTGCCATTTGGAGGTCGTTTGATACTCCAACGGTTAACTGGGTAACCGTAAAAGCCTCTTTGGTCTTGCAGCCCAACACCCCCTTCAAAGTGGCCCAAAACCCAGCAAACTCCCCTCCATGCTCTCGGTCGTTCGATCACGATCGCGTGGCCGAAAACCGCTCCTCATTTGGACTCTCCTTGCTTCCTCTACCTATAAATATGTGGCCTCCCCCGAAATTTCCCATGATCAAAACCCTAGATCAACCTCCTCTCGCCCACGGACATGTCCACCCCGCCGAACAAAACCCGCCGGCCCGCGTCCAACCGCTTCTTGCGACACGTGTCCGCTCCGCCGCCCAGCGCCTGCCCGCCCTTGAGCCCACGGAAGCCCGCCCGGCCCGCGCCCCGCCCGAGCCGCCTCCCGGCGGCCGTCCTCGCCGCCGCGCGCGTCTCGGCCGACCTCGCCGCCCCGATCGCGCGACTCCGCCCTGCCGCCTTGCGGCGCCGCCATGCCGCCCTCGCCGCGGCTTCGCCCGGGGGCCGAGCCCCAGCAGCGCTCCGCCGCAAGCGCCTCCCGAGGCCGGAGGCCTGCGCCGGCGGCGCCTGCGCCGCCCCGCCAGCTCCGCGCCGGCCCGGCGCCTCGACCGACCACCGCGCGCCGCGCCTCTGCCCCAGCCCTGCCACCAACCGCGCCGCCGCCGCCGCCATCGCGCCACCGCCGCCGCCCGGCGGTCCAGCCGCCTTCGCCGCGCCACGAGCAGCGCGCGAAGCGGCTCCCTTGCCGCCCGCCTCGCCGCGGATCCGCGAGCCACCGCCGGATCCGCCGGCCCCACCTCCTCCGGCCTTCCCGACCACGCCAGCGCCTTCCCGCGCTCCGGCAAGACCCAGCCGCCGTCAACCTCGTCTCCGGCGAGATCCCGATCTGGCCATTGACTTTCTTCGCGAGGGTATCATTCCACTAAGTCCCAGATTTTTGACATTATCATGCCATGTTTGTTGCATCGTATCTCTGCATCTGTAGCTCCGTTTTGTGCGTGTAATATGTCAAATTGTTCATCTCGACGAGTACTTCATTTACTTCCACCGCATCATTTTCATTTAAGCTCATCTTGATGCCCGAAATGCTGTTGGAAGAGTGCATGTTGCTGTTAATCTGCTGGAACTGTTATAACTTGTTGTTTTGTCATTTTTGCCATGGTTGATGTGTGCATCCTATGAGGTTGATGTCTACATGTGTTTTGATCTATGATATGCCGTCTTTCCAGGGGTGCCATCCATGTATTTTTGTCAGTTGTGTGTTGAGTGCATAAAGCTTGCTAAGTAGGGTACTTGCTGTTGCTGTTTTCCTGACAGATTCTGTTATATTTTGTTGCTATGTTAACCTGCTGCTACAAGTCATTTCGTGCATTATTCTGGAGATATTCACTAAGGATGAATTGTTATACATGTCATGCTCTATCCATTCATGCCCTTGGTTGCAATTATAGCCTGCTGTAGCTTGTTGTAATCTTGCTCCAAAGTTGCTAAATGATGTTGCTGTCAGCCTGTTAACATGAAGTTCAGTTTTGGCCATGTGCTTTTCTAGTGATCCATGCATCCTATGAACTTGCTCTTGCCATGCTTAGCTTCATAAACATGCCTTCTTACTGTTGGTTGCCTTGCCATGCCATGTATTGCTCTGTGGTGAGTGGTTCAAGCTCACAAACATGCCTACTTATCGTTGTTCCTGCCATGTATCAATCTGTCATATAACTTGCCATGTTTACATGGGTGCCATCATATTTTCCGTGCCCTTTTGGCTCATGGTCAGTAAGGGACTTTTGTTCTATGCATTTAGTAGTATCATGTCATGCCTTTGTTTGCCATGATATGTTCCTGTAACATGTTGTTTGATAGCTCTAAACATTGCAACCTGATGTTATTTCTGCAAAGTCTGAAACTGCTATTGTTTGCCATCTTCTCATGTCCTTTTGAGCATGTTCTACTTGTTTCTGGAGATAGCTCAGTGTTCATGTTTTGTTATGCTTTACATGTACTTCATGCCCATGCCTTTTGTTATTATGTTGGGGTGCTATAGCATGTTGTTTTGGTGCTTGTAAGATGCCTAGTTGCTGTTATGGACAGATTGTTGTTATGCCTTGTATAGTGTATGTGTTGCACCGTTGCTCCGTTTTGAGTGTGCTCTATATGAAACTGGCTTGTTTTTGCATGTAGCTTCATATTATCATGTTGCATCCTTGTTTTGGTGTGCTTGCTTGATGTTTGTATGCATTTTGCATCAATGCCATGTTTAACTTGTTTTGCTCATATCTTCTAGGCCGTAGCTCCAAATCTAATGAACTTTATATGTAACTTGACTAGAATCTCGTGTAGATCATCTTGATGCATCTTAACTTGCTGTTTAACAAATTCAACTTAATGTTTATTCAGTTCTGGACCAATTTCGAAATTTGCATATGAGGACTTACCGGAATTGTTATATGTTGTTCCCGTCCTCATTTAAACTTGCCTTGATGTGTTGTTCTTGTTTGCATCATCTCTTGCCATGAGTAGCTTCATGTAGCTTTGTCATGCATCATGCTTGTTGTGCATCATGTCTTGCCTATGTGTGGTGTGTTTACCATGTTGTGTGCTTCTTCTCGATAGTTCCCGTTTCGTTGCGATCGTGAGGATCGTTAAATCTCACGCTTGGTTCGTCTTCGTGGCTTCATCTTCTTCATGGACTCGTTCTTCTTCCTTGCGGATTTCGAGGCAAGATGACCGCTACCCTGGATCTCACTACTATCATTGCTATGCTAGTTGCTTCGTTCTATCGCTATGCTGCGTTACCTATTGTTTTGCTCATCAAGCCTCCCAAATTGCCATGAACCTCTAACCTTTGACACCATTCCTAGCAAACCGTTGCTTGGCTATGTTACCGCTTTGCTCAGCCCTCTTATAGCGTTGCTAGCTGTAGGTGAAGTTGAAGATTGCTCCATGGTGGGC
Source organism: Aegilops speltoides (assembly GCA_021437245.1). NCBI lineage: Eukaryota > Viridiplantae > Streptophyta > Magnoliopsida > Poales > Poaceae > Aegilops > Aegilops speltoides. Next base: position 333,213,931 of record CM038143.1, read on the forward strand.
AGGGTTATGTTGGGATATCACAATATCTCTTATATTATTAATGCATCTATATACTTGGTAAAGGGTGGAAGGCTCGGCCTTATGCCCAGTGTTTTGTTCCACTCTTGCCGCCCTAGTTTCCGTCATACCGGTGTTATGTTCCCGGATTTTGCATTCCTAACGCGGTCGGGTGATTTATGGGACCCCGTGTGAGTTCGCTTTGAATAAAACTTGTCAAAGCAAGGCCCAACCTTGGTTTTACCATTTGCCTCACCACCACCTATACCTTTCCCATGGGTCGGCCAACCCGAGGGTCATCTTTATTTTAGCCCCCGGGCCGTGCTTGTCTAAGTCTTTGGTGCGAACGAAGCGAGATGCGAGGGCCACCTCGGGGCAACTCGAGGCTGGTTTTACTCGTAGGTGACCTATCCGGTGTTGCCACGAGAACGAGATATGTGCAGCTCCTATCGGGATGTCGGCGCATCGGGCGGTTTTGCTGGTCTTGTTTTACCATTGTCGAAATGTCTTGTAAACGGGATTCCGAGAGGCGATCGGGTCTTCCTAGGAGAAGGAATATCCTTCGCTGATCGCGAGAGCTTATCATGGGCTAAGTTGGGACACCCTGCGGGTATAAACTTTCGAGAGCCGTGCCCGCGGTTATGTGGCAGATGAGAATTTGTTAATGTCCGGTTGTAGATAACTTGACACCAGATCCGAATTAAAACGCATCAACCGTGTGTGTAGCCGTGATGGTCTCTTCTCGGCGGAGTCCGGGAAGTGAACACGGTTTCTGGGTTATGTTTGCCGTAAGTAGGTGTTCAGGATCACTTCTCGATCATTGCTAGTTTCACGACCGTTCCTTTGCTTCTCTTCTCGCTCTCATTTGCATATGTTGGCCACTATACTTGCTTAGCCGCTGCTGCAACCTCACCACTTTACCCCTTCCTTTCCCATTAAGCTTTGCTAGTCTTGATACCCATGGTAATGGGATTGCTGAGTCGTCGTGGCTCACAAATTACTACAACAACAGTTGCAGGTACAGGTTATGCGATGATCATGACGCGAGAGCGATGTTTGCTTGTTTGGAGTTCTTCTTCTGCTTCTTCGATCAGGGGATAGGTTCCAGGTCGGCAACCTGGGCTAGCAGGGTGGATGTCGTTTGAGCTTCTGTTTGTGTTTCATCCGTAGTCGGATGTTGCTCTCATGTATGATGTATTGTTGTATTCATGTGGCATTGTATGCCTCTTGTATGTATCCCCACTATTATGTAATGTTGATGTAATGATATCCACCTTGCAAAAGCGTTCCAATATGCGGGTCTATCCTTGGTGGGACCTTCGAGTTCCTTTTGGATAGGGTCGCATATTGGGCGTGACAAGTTGGTATTAGAGCCTCGACCAACCCTAGGAGCCCCCTTGATTGATCGTGTAGTTTGGCCGCTGTTGAGTCTAGAAGTAAACAGTTTTCTGAGTCTAGTTATATCGGAGAGTAGGAATTCTTTTTACTCCTCTGCCTCTTTGTCGCTCTGGTGAGGAATCTTGACGTAGGTGTTTGAATTACTCCTCTTCCCGTTCAAATTTTTCTTTAGGATCACGTGGTTAGTTTCATGAGTTGTCCATCCTCTTTTGTCCGGTGCATTTCTCGTCAAGTTGACTCGAGTCTCTTCATCTTTGAGTTCAATCCTCAGTTGTTTTCTTTTCCCACCCGCCCACCCTTTTTCTTCTCGAAGCCGGAGTCCGTAATCGAGTATCCATCCTACTCGTGCGAAGTCTTTGCTTTCTTTCCTCAATGATTTCAACCTGTGTTTTTCTCTTCAAGTTATTCATCAATTTTTCCCCTTCAAGTTACCCTTTCCGCCCTCCCACCCTCTTCTTCCCAGAGTTTGAGTCCCTTTCGACCATCTATTTCATTCGCACGGAGCCTCTTCAGACTTCCCTCATTTATTTCAACCGATGGATTCTCGTCTCATTCGTCATTCTTCATCCCTTTCTTTTTCCGGTGTTTTCAATTCAAGTTTTTTCGGTGTTGAGTATATTCTTTCCCTCGGCTCAAATGTTTTCCCCTTGCTCATTCGCCTCTCGCCAGTTTATCCTTCTGGAGTGTTCAAGACATCTCAGGAGATTCGTCCGTGTTCCAATTAATTCGAGGTTGTCACCTCATTCAAATATTTCATTGTTCCGGTGCATCATCTATCTCTTCAACAATCCTTTCCAACGGTGTTTTCTTTTAGTGGGCCCTAACCCACAGGTCTTTTCCCAGGATCTTACCTGACTCTTCCAATTCTTCCGGAGGCTTTGTGTTGTTCCTCTTGTCAAGTATCATTCCATCTTCTCTAGTTCATGATTCGATCCTCTCCATGTTCAGCCGGAGTGCTACCTAAATTCTTTCAGTCTTATTCTTTTCTCATTCTAACCACTCCGGTTAGAACGAGTCGTTTTCATAGTCTATCTGATTCCGTGAGCTTTCGATTCTCGTCATTCTCGTCGTTCCTCTCTTCTTCTCGAGTGCCCTCGATTCTTTGATTCTTCTCTTGAGTTCTTGTTTCACCTCATCCCTGTTCCCTTCCATCTCGGTCCTAAGATCTTGGGACGAGATCTCTTGTTAGTGGAGGAGTGTTGTAACGCCCCGGTTTCTATGCGCCAGGTGTCTACCAGTTATTCGCCGTAGTTGCCATGTCATTTGCTTGCGTGTTGCACTTTGCCATGTCATCATATGAATTTCATATCATGTCATCAAGTGCATCTCATTTCGCATTCGTGTTCGTCTCTTGCATCCGAGCATTTTCCCCGTTGTCCGTTTTGCAATCCGGCACTCCTATGTCATCCGGCGTCCCCTCTTGTCCTCTTCTCTTGTGCGGGTGTTAAACGTTCTCGGAATGGCCCGAGGTTTGCCAAGCGGCCTTGGTATATCACCCGTAGACCGCCTGTCAAGTTTCATGCCAATTGGAGGTCGTTTGATACTCCAACGGTTAACCGGGTAACCGTAAAAGCCTCTTTGGTCTTGCAGCCCAACACCCCCTTCAAAGTGGCCCAAAACCCAGTAAACTCCCCTCCATGCTCTCGGTCGTTCGATCACGATCGCGTGGCCGAAAACCGCTCCTCATTTGGACTCTCCTAGCTCCCTCTACCAATAAATATGTGGCCTCCCCCGAAATTTCCGCAGTCCAAAACCCTAGATCAACTTCCCTCTCTCCCGCCGGACATGTCCGCCCGCCGCCGGACAAAACCCGCCGCCGCCGGGTCCAACTGGCTTGCGACACGTGTCGCTTCGCAGCCCCAGCGCCGCCGCCCGCCGAGCCAGCGGGAAGCCCACCTGCCCCAGCGCCGCGCCGAAGCCGCCTCCGCCGGCGACCGTCCTCGCCGCCGCCGCGTCTCGGCCGACCTCGCTGCCCCGATCGCGCGACTCCGCCTGCCCGTCTCGTCGGCGCCCACCATCACCGCCCTCCGCCGCGCTTCGCCGTCAACTGAGCCCCCAGCGCTCTGCGCCCCCCAGCGCCTCGAGGCGGTATGGCGCCGGCCGCCTTGCCCGCGCAACTCCGCCCGGCGCCTCGGCGCCCGACCCAACCACCGCGCCGCGCCTCTGCCCCAGCCCGCCACCGACCAGCCGCCGCCGCCCGCCTGCGCCACTGCGCCGCGCCGCCCGTCCAGTCAGCCCGCCTCCGCCGCGCCCGGGCAGCGCCGCCGCTCCGCCGCCGCCGCCTCGCCGCGGATCCGGCGAGCCACCGCCCGGATCCGGCCGGCCCCACCTCCCTCCGGCCTTCCCTGACCACGCCGGCGCCTTCCCCCGCGCTCCGGCAAGACCCAGCCGCCGTCAACCTCGTCTCCGGCGAGATCCCGATCTGGCCGTTGACTTTCTTCGCGAGGGTATCATTCCACTAAGTCCTAGATTTTTGACATTATCATGCCATGTTTGTTGCATCGTATCTCTGCATCCGTAGCTCCGTTTTGTGCGTGTAATATGTCAAATTGTTCATCTCGACAATTACTTCATTTCATTCCATTGCATCATTTTCATTTAATCTCATCTTGATGCCCGAAATGCTGTTGGAAGAGTGCATGTTCTTTGATGTAATCTTTGGGCTGTTATAACTTCTTTGTTTTGTCATTTTGCCATGGTTGATGTGTGCATCCTATGAGGTTGATGTCTACATGTGTTTTGATCTATGATATGCCATCTTTCCAGGGGTGCCATCCATGTATTTTTGTGAGTTGTGTGTTGAGTGCATCAAGCTTGCTAAGTAGGGTACTTGTCTGTTCTTTGTTTTCTGACAGATTCTGTTATATTTTGTTGCTATGTTAACCTGCTGCTACAAGTCATTTCGTGCATTATTCTGGAGATGTTCACTAAGGATGAATTGTTATACATGTCATGCTCTATCCATTCATGCCCTTGGTTGCAATTATAGCCTGCTGTAGCTTGTTGTAATCTTGCTCCAAAGTTGTTAAATGATGTTGCTGTCAGCCTGTTAACATGAAGTTCAGTTTTGGCCATGTGCTTTTCTAGTGATCCATGCATCCTATGAACTTGCTCTTGCCATGCTTAGCTTCATAAACATTCCTTCTTACTGTTGGTTGCCTTGCCATGCCATGTATTGCTCTATGGTGTGTGGTTCAAGCTCACAAACATGCCTACTTATCGTTGTTCCTGCCATGTATCAATCTATCATATAACTTGCCATGTTTACATGGGTGCCATCATATTTTCCGTGCCCTTTTAGCTCATGGTCAGTAAGGGACTTTTGTTCTATGCATTTAGTAGTATCATGCCATGCCTTTGTTTGCCATGATATGTTCCTGTAATATGTTGTTTGATAGCTCTAAACATTGCAACCTGATGTTATTTCTGCAAAGTCTGAAACTGTTATTATTTGTCATCTTCCCATGTCCTTTCGAGCATGTTCTTGTTGTTTCTGGAGATAGCTCAGTGTTCATGTTTCGGTATGCTTTACATGTACTTCATGCCCATGCCTTTTGTTATTATGTTGGGGTGCTGTAGCATGTTATTTTGGTGCTTGTAAGATGCCTAGTTGCTGTTATGGACAGATTGTTGTTATGCCTTGTATAGAGTGTATGTGTTGCACCGTTGCTCCGTTTTGAGTGTGCTCTATATGAAACTGGCTTGTTTTTGCATGTAGCTTCATATTATCATGTTGCATCCTTGTTTTAGTGTGCTTGCTTGATGTTTGTATGCATTTTGCATCAATGCCATGTTTAACTTGTTTTGCTCATATCTTCTAGGCCGTAGCTCCAAATCTAATGAACTTTATATGTAACTTGACTAGAATCTCGTGTAGATCATCTTGGTGCATCTTAACTTGCTGTTTAACAACTTCAACTTAATTTTTATTCAGTTCTGGACCAATTTCGAAATTTGCATATGAGGACTTACCGGAATTGTTATATGTTGTTCCCGGCCTCATTTAAACTTGCCTTGATGTGTTGTTCTTGTTTGCATCATCTCTTGCCATGAGTAGCTTCATGTAGCTTTGTCATGCATCATGCTTGTTGTGCATCATGTCTTGCCTATGTGTGGTGTGTTTACCATGTTGTGTGCTTCTTCTCGATAGTTCCGTTTAGTTGCGATCGTGAGGATCGTTAAATCTCACGCTTGGTTCGTCTTCGTGGCTTCATCTTCTTCATGGACTCGTTCTACTTCCTTGCGGGATTTCAGGCAAGATGACCGCTACCCTGGATCTCACTACTATCATTGCTATGCTAGTTGCTTCGTTCTATCGCTATGCTGCGTTACCTATTGTTTTTGCTCATCAAGCCTCCCAAATTGCCATGAACCTCTAACCTTTGACACCATTCCTAGCAAACCGTTGCTTGGCTATGTTACCGCTTTGCTCAGCCCCTCTTATAGCGTTGCTAGCTGTAGGTGAAGTTGAAGATTGCTCCATGGTGGATAGGGTTATGTTGGGATATCACAATATCTCTTATATTATTAATGCATCTATATACTTGGTAAAGGGTGGAAGGCTCGGCCTTATGCCTGGTGTTTCGTTCCACTCTTGCCGCCCTAGTTTCCGTCATACCGGTGTTATGTTCCCGGATTTTTCGTTCCTAACGCGGTCGGGTGATTTATGGGACCCCCCGGACAGTTCGCTTTGAATAAAACTTGTCCAGCAAGGCCCAACCTTGGTTTTACCATTTGCCTCACCACCACCTATACCTTTCCCTTAGGTCGGCCAACCCGAGGGTCATCTTTATTTTAGCCCCCCCCCTCGGGCCAGTGCTTGTCTAAGTCTTTGGTGCGAACCTGGCAAGCTCGGGGGCCACCTCGGGCAACTCGAGGGCTGGTTTTACTCAGAGGCTGACCTATCCGGTGTTGCCACGAGAGCGAGATATGTGCAGCTCCTATCGGGATGTCGGCGCATCGGGCGGTTTTGCTGGTCTTGTTTTACCATTGTCGAAATGTCTTGTAAACCGGATTCCGAGATCGATTGGGTCTTCTGGGAGAAGGAATATCCTTCGTTGATCGCGAGAGCTTATCATGGGCTAAGTTGGGACACCCTGCAGGTATAAACTTTCGAGAGCCGTGCCCACGGTTATGTGGCAGATGGGAATTTGTTAATGTCCGGTTGTAGATAACTTGACACCAGATCCGAATTAAAACGCATCAACCGTGTGTGTAGCCGTGATGGTCTCTTCTCGGCGGAGTCCGGGAAGTGAACACGGTTTTTGGGTTATGTTTGCCGTAAGTAGGTGTTCAGGATCACTTCTCGATCATTGCTAGTTTCACGACCGTTCCTTTGCTTCTCTTCTCGCTCTCATTTGCGTATGTTAGCCTCCATACTTGCTTAGCCGCTGCTGCAACCTCACCACTTTACCCCTTCCTTTCCCATTAAGCTTTGCTAGTCTTGATACCCATGGTAATGGGATTCTTTGAGTCCTCGTGGCTCCTGATTACTACAACAACGATTGCGATTCTGAGTTATGCGATGATCATGATGCGAGAGCGATGTTTGCTTGTTTGGAGTTCTTCTTCTGCTTCTTCTTTGATCAGGGGATAGGTTCCAGGTCGGCAGCCTGGGCTAGCGGGGTGGATGTCATTTGAGCTTCTGTTTGTGTTTCATCCGTAGTCGGAAGTTGCTCTCATGTATGATGTATTGTTGTATTCATGTGGCATTGTATGCCTCTTGTATGTATCCCCACTATTATGTAATGTTGATGTAATGATATCCACCTTGCAAAAGCGTTCCAATATGCGGGTCTATCCTTGGTGGGACCTTCGAGTTCCTTTTGGATAGGGTCGTATATTGGGCGTGACACATCACGCGGTGTCTCAGCACGACGAATCGTCGCAACGGTGCATACTCAGGGAGAACACTTGTACCTTGAAATTTAGTGAGGGATCATCTTATGATGCTGCCGCCGTACTAAGCTAAATAAGATCCATAAAAGATAAACATCACATGCAATCAAAATATATGACATGATATGGCCATCATCATCTTGTGCCTTTGATCCCCATCTCCAAAGCACCGTCATGATCTTCATTGTCACCGGCTTGACATCTTGATCTCCATCATAGCATCGTTGTCGTCTCGCCAACTATTGCTTCTACGACTATCGCTACCGCTTAGTGATAAAATAAAGCAATTACATGGCGATTGCATTTCATACAATAAAGCGACAACCATAAGGCTCCTGCCAGTTGCCGATAACTTTTACAAAACATGATCATCTCATACAACAATTTATATATCATCACGTCTTGACCATATCACATCACAGCAAGCCTGCAAAAACAAGTTAGACGTCCTATAATTTGTTGTTGCAAGTTTTACGTGGCTGCTACAGGCTTCTAGCAAGAACCGTTCTTACCGACGCATCAAAACCAAAACGATTTTTCGTCAAGTGTGCTATTTTAACCTTCAACAAGGACCGGGCGTAGTCAAACTCGATTCAACTAAAGTTGGAGAAACAAACACCCACTAGCCACCTGTGTGTGAAGCACGTCGGTAGAACCAGTCTCATGAACGCGGTCATGTAATGTCGGCCCATGCCGCTTCATCCAACAATACCGCCGAATCAAAGTAAGACGTTGCTGGTAAGCAGTATGACTATTATCGCCCACAACTCCTTGTGTTCTACTCGTGCATATAACATCTACGCATAGACTTGGCTCTGATACCACTATTGGGGAACATAGTATTTCAAAAATTTCCTACGATCACGCAAGATCTATATAGGAGAAGCGTAGCAATGAGCGGGGAGAGTGTGTCCACGTACCCTCATAAACCAAAAGCGAAAGTGTTTAGTAACGCGGTTAATGTAGTCGAACGTCTTCGTGATCCAACCGTTCCAAGCACCGAACATACGTCACCTCCGCGTTCAGCACACGTTCAGCTCGATGACGTCCCTCGTACTCTTGATCCAGTTGAGGCCGAGGGAGAGTTCCGTCAGTACGACGACTTGGTGATGGTGATGATGATGTTACCGACGCAGGGCTTCGCCTAAGCACTACGACGATATGACCGAGGTGTGTAACTGTGAAGGGGGGCACCGCACACGGCTAAAAGATCAACTTCTGTGTTCTAGGGTGTGGGGACCCCGACGCATAAGTCGAGATCACCGAATGCACGTGTACAGTGATCCCAGAGATCAATGCTCACTAAACACACAGAAGCTAAATAACAAGAGTCTTACATCCATACATACCATCTTACACAAATAATGACCATTATGGTCAAGTCTTACATTGATAAAGCCTTAAGGGCTGAACATCAAATGAAACACAAACTGCGGAAATCTTCGTCGATAAGTAGAACCCATGCCATCTGCCTTAACCCTACAGGCATTCTGACTGGGAAACGTCCTAGTTCGCATGTTCGTCTCCAAAGAACTCTTCTTCGAACTCCGGTTCTTCCATGCCTGGCCAATTAAATAACTAGTGGCAAGCCAATGAGTACTTTGAATGTACTCGCAAGCAACCCATGATTTGAACAAGGCACAATAATGCAAAGATATAGCACTAAGTAGGTAGTTTGCAAAAAGCTAGTTTTGCGTGCAATGACATGTTCGACAACTTGTAAGACATGCATCAGGAGAATTCAAGTAACCATGAGGACAGGTTACAGATATCAACATAAATAGAGTGGGCATCAACCCAACTCAATCATGTCAAGTCCCTTGACTTGACCCAAGTAGTTCTTCCCACTTATCCAAACACACACACTGGTTTGTGAAGCTCTGGACGTAGTTTAAGCAGCACCGCCCAACTGTCCTTGACCGTGGACATGGCTATTCGAATAGTTTTACACTCTGCAGAGGTTGCACACTTTACCCACAAGATCCGGGGAACTTTCGTGTCATCCACGACCCGCGATACCTCAAGTACCCGGGGTAAGCACCCGATCACTATCTTTCCCTAGACGACACTAACAAGGAGTCCACTCGTTGTTCCGTATCCTCACGATGTACATCATACGAGACTCACTCGAGATCGTAACATCGGAGAGGGGACGCAACGGTGTATCCGGTGCCCTGTAAAAACAGTCATGGCCGCCCTACCTGGCACGACCCCATCCCGAGAGAGAGCACAAAATCTCCCCCGTCACTAGTAATGCGGGCTCCAAGCTAGTATCGACCAAGGTAATCAATAATGCCCTTTCCCATACAAGGGTAGAGTGGTTGCGCATGTTAGGTTGGGACAGTCGACAAATCTTAAATCTAATCCGTTTTCGAAAACAACACACACTTGCCTCAGTACACCACTTCGTCATCAAGTGTTTACCCATCTCATCATCTCCCTCGGGCATAAGTGGCACCCGACGGGGTTTTCAAAAAGTCCTTTGAAAACACTTTGTCTCCTTCATCATGCATATACCCGTCCCTTTTTGCGTAGCATCTACTTTAGCATCCTATCTACTCCCACCGGCATAACCCTCATAAGAAGGTAGGGTCATGCACAATGCAAGTGTAAGGGCATATTTATCCCCTAGTGGTTTTGGTGATTGATGACAATGCTTTTGCAGACTAATCGTGTGCGTTAAGTTCTTTCAGAGAATCATCCATTGGCACGAGACGATTTTTTCCCCTTGGTGTTTTAGTCAAGACGGTGTAGCTCCTTCGTTTCATTGTTGGTGGACTAGTCTCGTAGGAGTCACCGTACTATTAAGAGGGGATCCGCTTTGGTAAGACTAGGGTGGAATCAACACGTACACATCCTTATCACACCCGTCGTCTTCCTTTCGCAACTCTGGAGCCGCAACTTCTCTTCCATACCTGCTTCGCATTGTGCCAGCGGTAGTACCGCGATCTCCAGCGGTAGTACCGCCGAAGCCCTCCAGCGGTAGTACCGCTCAATGGAGCGGTAGTACCGCTCCCAGCGGTAGTACCGCTCCATGGAGCGGTAGTACCGCTCCAGCCAATAATACCGCTCCGAGAAAGTAGTACCGCTCATGAGATTCGGCCGTAATACGGCAGCGATGATCACACTCTGCCGCCTCGATTCGAGGCGGTGTTTTCTCGTGTCGGGTTTTGCGGCACTAAAAGCGGTAGTAAGCGGTAGTACCGCTGCGGCGGTAATACCGCTCCTACTCCTGGTAGTGCCGCTCTGGGGCGATGGCCTGGCTTCCTCTCGGCCGACGGTAGTACATTGGGCGAGGAGCGGTAGTACCACTCTCGTGTAGTTCCGCCTGCCCAGCCAGTGGTAGTACCGCTTCTGTCTTGGGGCTGCACAGTGAGGTAACGGTTGGATGTGTTCCCACACTATATAAAGGCGTCTTCTTCCTCCAAGTTGACTTACCTATTTCCCCTAAAGCTCCATTGTTGCTCAAAGCTCCATTTTCGCCCGATCTCTCTTCCTAGCCAATCAAACTTGTTGATTTGCTCGGGATTGGTTGAGAAGGCTCAGATCTACACTTCCACCAAGAGAAATTTGATTCCCCCACTTATCCCTTGCAGATATTGTTACTCTTGGGTGTTGAGCACCCTAGACGGTTGAGGTCACCTCGAAGCCATACTCCATTGTGGTGAAGCTTCGTGGTGTTGTTGTTGTTGTTGGGAGCCTCCAATTGTTGTGGAGATTGCCCCAACCTTGCTTGTAAAGGTTCGGTCGCCGCCTTCAAGGGCACCAATAGTGGAATCACGGCATCTCGCATTGTGTGAGGCGTGAGGAGAATCTGGTGGCCCTAGTGGCTTCTTGGGGAGCATTGTGCCTCCACACCGCTCTAACGGAGCGTACTTCCCTTAAAAGGAAGGAACTCCGGTAACACATCCTCGTCTCCACCGGCTCCACTCTTGGTTATTTCGTGCCTTTACTTTTGCAAGCTTACTTGTTGTTACATCCCTTGCTTGCTTGTGTACTAGTTGTTATGGCATCATATAGGTTGCTCACCTAGTTGCACATCTAGACAACCTATTTTGTTGCAAAGTTTAATTTGGTAAAGAAAAGGTTAAAAATTGTTAGTTGCCTATTCACCCCCCCCCCCTCTAGTCAACCATATCGATCCTTTCAGCAAGTATCAACGAGGAAGTAACGGTGGCAAACCACCCCATGTGGTCATCACAGTATCATGTTTCCGATGCAAGAAATAAAAGTGCTATATGACATGCATAAAAAGGGTTTCATAGACATGGTCAAAGTGTTGCTTGCCTGGCTCAACAAAGTCTTCTGGGTCTTCAAAGTCTTCTGGTCCAACTCCTTCGTCAGCAACGCAATCTATCATTGCAAAATAATAACGAGAAAAATAAGGCAATAATGAAACAGAAAAACCAAAGTGCTCAGAAAAATGTCAACTCATTTTTGTTAAATACCAGGGTGAAAACTAAGAAGGGGAATATTCCTAGTTTTGGATTTGGAGTAGCAGAATAGGAGAAATGGATTTACAAAGTGTAGGATCGAAAGTATGTCTAGAGGGGGGTGATTAGACTACTTGACAATATAAAAATTCTGCCTTTTGACAAAGAACAGTTTTTGGCAGATTCACAATTATGATCAAGTCAAGCATCACCCTACACATGCAATTCTAGAGTATAGGCAGCAGAAAGTAAATTGCACATGTAGTAAAGAGAGGTGGAGAAGAGCAAACGCAATTTTGGAGACGCGGTGATTTTTCTCGTGGTTCCGATAGGTGGTGCTATCGTACTTCCACGTTGATGGAGACTTCAACCCACGGAGGGTAACGGCTGCGAGAGTCCACGGAGGGCTCCACCCACGAAGGGTCCACGAAGAAGCAACCTTGTCTATTCCATCATGGCCTACGCCCACGGAGGGCTAGCCTTACTCGGGGTAGATCTTCACGAAGTAGGCGATCTCCTTGCCCTTACAAACTTCTTGGTTCAACTCCACATCTCGACGGAGGCTCCCAAGCGACACCTAACCAATCTAGGAGGCACCACCCTCCAAAAGGTAATAGATGTTGTTGATGATGATGAACTCCTTGCTCTTGTGCTTCAAATGATAATCTCCCCACCACTCAACTCTCCTCACTGATTTGGCTGTGGTGGAAGAAAGGATTGAGTGGAAAGCAAGTTGGGAAGGCTAGAGATCAAGCTTCATATGGTAGGAGTGGAGCAACTTGATCTCAACACAAGGATAGGTAGTTCTCTTCTTAGAAATGTAAGGTAGGAGTGGTAGTTCTTTCTGATGGCTCTCTCCACGAATGAAGAGGGGGTGGAGGGGTATTTATAGCCTCCACACAAAATCCAACCGTTACACACATTTGAGCAATCTCGGTGGGACCGAAGTTGACAACTCGGTGAGACCGAAAGTTCAAATAATGTGAGCGTTGGGATTTTCGTGGGACCGAAAATACAATCTCGGTTAGTCCGATTAGTGCAATGATAAGAGCAAGCCAATTTGGTGGGACCGACTTCATCATCTCGGTGAGACCGATTTTATGACTGAAGGTTACAGAAGCTTGGCAACTCATGTTTCGGTGAGACCGAGTTCAGAATTGGAAAATCTGAGTTTTCTAGGGTTTGGCTTTTTGGTGAGGTGGTTCATCTCGGTGTGGTGAGTTTGGAAAATCGGTGGGACCGAGACTACTTATGAGTGTATATGGCAATGAAAGTTCTTGATAGTTTAGGAGATGTATCACTAAGCACTTGAGCAACCAGATCATCATCATAACCTCATCCCTTTTAATAGTATTGGCTTTTCCTATGGACTCAATGTGATCTTGGATCACTAAACCAAAAATGGAGTCTTGAGCTTTTGCCAATGCTTGCCTTAGCACTTTGAGGGGTCCACCTCTTCAGTCCTTGCCATACCCATATCACTGAACTTTCTGAAATGATTCTCAAGTAACTATTAGTTCAATGATATATATGTTGTTATTAATTACCAAAACCACCCGGGATTAGTTGCACTTTCAATCTCCCCTTTTGGTAATTGATGACAACATATAGATCAAACTTCGATAAAGGATATAATCAATGAATAATATCGTTGCTTTGAGAAGTATGTGATAAGCAAGAGCTCCCCTAAATTTGTGCATTATTTAAGATTTGCGTTTGAATGCAAATGCACAATCGATTAGGATCATGGGTCACTCTTCCATGTCACATACATCTTGGTGGGCGCACAAAATGATAAGAATGAATAGCATGCACCCAATCACCAAGACATGAGTAAATGGTCATACAAGATAGGAATGGCATATGATAAGCATTAAGCACACATTAAAGCATAGTACGACCAAGCACTCATTAAGGTAGAATCAAGCGGAGTATCAAACACACCTGAATGTCTCGAAAACCAAAAGTATCTCAAAGAAACCGCAAAAGAACGAAAAGAGCAAAAGCGCAAAGACAACAACACTCTCTCTCTCGAAGTCCTATGATCTATACAATTTCTCCCCTTTGGCAACAAGTTACCAAAAGTTGAAAAAGCATAGAGCTAAGCGTCCTTTGGGGACTCTGTGGCGGCTCCGTCTAGGTTGATGTCGGAGTGGATATGACGACATCGGCGAAGACTTGGTGATGTCTGTCTTTGGAGGAGTAGTCCTTGGAGCTGGAGCTGGAGTAGGAGTAATCTTTGGGCTGTGGAGAGTCTTTGAAGTCTGTAGTCTGGTGTCGATCCTTTGGAATAGCGGTGATCGGGTCCTGTGGGAACCGGAGCGATCTGTTCTTGAGAATCTGGACTAAGTCATCTGCATCTCACGATAAGCTCTTCCTTCTCCGCTTTGCTTCCTCAATGTCCGCCTCGAGCTTGTTGACGGTCACTTGTACTTGATCGACTTCACATCCAGAGCGTGGATCTTGTCCTCAACAATCCTCTCTAGGCTCTCCGAGGCTGTACAATGCTGGCAGCGTTGTTCAATCCTTTGGGTAGCTTCAAGAATTTGCTCTCCGAAACTCTTTGGTTTAGCTGCTGCTGCTGCTGCTTCCTTGTCAGCTTTGGCTTTCTTAGCAGCTTTGATCTTGGCTTGACCTTCAACAGAAGTCGGATCCTCCTCATCCATCACAACAACATTGTCTTCATGCTCTGGCTGCAGCGGTAAATGTTCTCTATCCAACAAGAATGTGCCCGTGCCAAACTTGGCATTGATAATCATCTGAATCATGGGCAAATCCACATGACCTTTTACGTCATTGCAGTCCTCTTAATGGTCTCTACCATCAAGTCCATCACCTTGAAAGGTGCTTTCTCATCAAGTATGTGCAGCATGTTGATAGAGTATCCTCTGATCATGCGATGATCTCCAGACTTGGGTATCAAGGTATGCCTCAAAATAGTATTAGTGGTAGGTAAGCCTGCCTGGAGATAGTAGACTGAGCCGAGCTTCCAGATTCCCAAATTCTTTGCTGGAATCTCTTTGTACATGTTCTTCATGGATTCATGATTCTTCTTTGGAATCCCATATACATCAATATCATCTTCTCGTTGCCTTTGGAGCATTCAGAATTTCTGCCCATTCTTCAATGAAGAAGAAAATCTTTGACCTTCAGTCATCCACACAATCTTTCCATCGGGGTAGAAGTGAGTGTGGCATAGAATTGCATTATCATCTCATCGTTCCAAGCTGGTCAATTTCGACCTACAAAATCTGCAACACCACATGCAAAGTGAAACTTTCATGCACATGTGGAAAGAAATCTCTGTGCTCTTATTTGTCAATGTACTTCCAAATCAACATAGCGAGTGTCTGCGACTATGGGCTTCTTGTCCATCAAGACGGTCTCATAGAAGTCCTGCTGCTCTCGGTGTGAAATCTGGGATCTCAGCAGTTCTTCTCCTTATGGCATATGGGTCAGTTTGTCTCCATAGCCCGAGACCTCTATCTTTCCTTGCCTTCATATCCTCGGCTTGAGGATGAGCATCATTATGTAGTGGCAGTTTTGGACGAAGTTTACGCAAAACTGGTCCTTCATCATCGACACGGTGGTGGCACATCATCCTTGTTCTTTTAGAGACACTGGAATGTTCTGTTGTCTTCTTGGGCTTGGCAACAGGCTTTCTTTGGAGCTGCCTTAGGTGGAGCAGATTTCTTGGGCTTTGATGTGGCTCCGGCCTTAATGGCATCACCCATGAGCTTCGCTTCGAGGAGTAGGCTGGGGTGCTTCCTCATCCTCATCCTCTTCTGCTGCATCATGCACTATCCTCTTTCTCTTGGAGGTTTTCTTCACTTTGCTTGCATTTGCCTCTCCCAAATTCAGCTTTTTAGCAACAGTTGATTGCTTGACTTTCTTTGGTGCCCTTCTTAGTTTGTTGACCTTGTTGCTCTTTGGCAACAACCTTCCTTTGGGCTTTGAGGTTACCTCTTCCTCAACGACAAAATCTGAATCCTCATCATCTGAATTCCTCTTCTTTCTAGCTCTGGTGGCTGCAGGAGGCAAGCCACTTGGTGTACTCCTCTCACCATCATCGATGAGCTGCTAGGATCGGGACTAGTGCACGCCTCTGGAATATCGCAATGGGTGTCTCGACTGTTACGATCATCACGGCATCTAACATGGCTGACAACCTGTGAATAGATAAGGTGTAGGCAGAGAAGAAGAGTCATCACAAAATGCAGAAGTTTTTGCAAAAAAAATATGAGTTCAAATTCTAGTATTGGGTTTTCACAGAAGACATTTGGTCGACCGAGTTTAAGATTCGGTGAATCCGAAGTGTTAAGCAGAGCTTTCACACCACTTTCGGTTGAACGAAGTGGGTTTCGATCTGCCGAAAACACTAGGGTTTCACAGAAATTTCATTTCGGTCACACCGATTTGCACAACTTCGGTTGGACGAAGGGTGCGAGGCAATGGCCATAGGCCAAATCGGTCATACCGAAACTATAAAATCGGTCTCACCGAGATGTGTTCGCGGAAACCTAACCCTAAAACTTTTACTCGAATCTAGTCCAAACGAACTAATCGGTGTACAGGAGGATTTCAATCGTGGCAAGATACTAGGCAATCCAAGCGTGCATTGAATCGGAGATGGGAGCACGAGTGGGATCAAAACTCACCCTAACTTGGTGGAGTTTTCTCGGCGGCAACGGCTCGGAGGAGATGTCCGCTGACGGCGACGGAGACTGCTGGCGGCGCACGCGACGACGGCGACGATCCGGAGACCAAGGCGGCGGCAAGCAAGGGTGTGGGGCGAAAGCGTTTGAAGGAGGAATCAACGCGACCCTCGGAGTATATATACCCTTTTTTGTCGGTGGGACCGAGTTGTAAAACTTCGGTGGCACCGAGATGGATAACTGCTAAGCGATTATGCACTTGATCACGCCGAAAATCACAACTCGGTTTCACCGAGGTGAAAACCTAGATCGATCTAAATGCTTTCGGTTCGACCGAGTTTGAGTGAGTTGGTCGACGAAATCAATTAGAAGGTTTTGGAAATTAGCCCTTGATGGATCGGTGGCTCGAAAGTGCTCCTCACCGGAGGGTCCGAAAATGACTTGTTCAAAATTTGTGATGTAAGCATGAATAGAGTTTGAGACAAGAAAGCATAGATAGCTAGGGAGGTACTTAGGCATTCATGTCCATCCATTTGGTCGGAAAAATCAAAACGACCAAAACAACAAATGGATGTCCTCGAATGGATAAAATCATGCATCCAACATGCTCACACAATAAGATAGCAAATGAAATATGTGTCAAACATGCACAATCAAAACTCTAGCAACTAACACACAATTTGTCGATGACTAGGTCATCTTTATATGAGTATATTGACTTAGGAGCCAAATGAGAACATTTGATCATAGGTCATACTCATCGTTTAAGCACAAGTGGGGTTACCACTTTTACATAAAGCATTGATGTGTTTACATCATTTGAAGATGCTTTAGCTCAATTTTTTAGAGCAAAGCTCCCCCTAGATGTGAGAACCCCTTTTAAAGGGTCAAACTAACCTTGGGTTGTCGTAGAAGACTTCATGTAGATGTTGAAGATGTGGATGCTCAATGTTGATGGAGATCATCAAGAGTTGGGAGCTATCCTTTGGATTCGGGCACTTTCAATACCTACATTGGTTAGTCCCACAAGGAACAAACAAGGATATCCATGGACATAGATTGAAGTTCACAATAGATGATGTCCATGAAGGCAATGATTACCTTGTCCCTTGACTTACCAACAAGAGGGTTTGTGACTCCATGAACTAGTGCAAGATGTGGAAATTGATTGCACAAGTTTTTGCCAAAATGAATGTGAGTGAAGTATGTTGGTGGAGTCACCCTCAAGAACCTTCTAGTTCTTCTTCTTCGGGATCCACATCATCTTGATGGGAATCCTTGGGGTTGTAGTTGAGCTTGACGAAGTAGAACTTGACGTTTCCTTGGGAACCCACTTGACCATGGCTTGAGGTGCTTCAACAAATGCATCAATCTCCTCTTGAAGCTTGTCCTTGCCTTTTAGCTTGTGGTCTTGTGGTGGAAGGTCATCTTGAGCTTGTTCCACATTGGAAGAAGTAGGATCATACTTCTCCTTTTGAGGAACAAACTGTGGAGTAGGATATTGACCTTCTTCCCATTCAACACCTTCGGCATTGAACTTTCGCTCAAAACCAATTCCTTGATTCTTCCGGTGCCTTCCTTGCTTGCGAACAATTTCCTCAAAGTTCTTACTTCCGGCAAGGCTCTTGTAGACACCTTTCTCTATAATCCCTTTCAATAAACTATTCTCATGCTCAAGTGTAACTTGGCTTGAAACATTGTTAGTGGAATCAAGAGAACTACTAGAAGCAACAACATTGGATTTAGCATGGTTATTGTTACTACTAGAGAAAGAATTTTTCTTATGCTTGTCATGCTTAGTCTTAATGGGTGGCAAGAAATTAGACAAGAGAAGTCGTTTGGCAAGATATGAAGAACTCTTCTTTCGAATATCGTCATTGATTGCTTTTAGAAACTCATGTTCTTGCTCTAGAGTGAGCTTCTCGAAGCGTAGCTTCTCATGAGATCTTAGGAGCTCTCTATGATCTTCTTGAGTTGTTTCATGAGCTAACTTAAGAGTGTTTAGTTCTTTAGTTAGACGCTCAATCTCCTTCATAGCATTGTCATTCGACTCTTCTCGACTATAAAGACTACTAGCATGTTCATCATTCCTAGGCTCACTGGATTTATCATGTAAGAGCTCATCTTCACCAAGCAAGTCATCCTCATCACTATTGAAGTCAATGAATTCAGGGTGTGATACCTTGGGACCTTTAGCCATGAAGCATCTTCCAATTCCCTCATTTGGTGAATCAAATAAGTCGTAGGAGTTGGAGTTGGAGGATACGAGAGCAAGACCGGCAACACCTTCATCTTGACTGTAGTCGGAGTTGGAGTGATAGCTTCCTTCGGATTGATTGTCGGAGTCGAAGCCGGAGACCCATTCACCTACATGAGCTTGATGTTTTCTTCTTGTGTAGCTCCTTGATGACTTGTCTTTCCTCTCCGAATCCTTGCTTCTCCGAGAGGGTCACGATCATCTCTGCTCCTTCTCTCTTTCCGAGGTGACTCATCTCTTGAGCTTCTTCTTCTTGGAGATTCTTCTCTTCTCTTGTGGGGAGCCGTACACTCATTTGAGTAGTGTTCGGGTCTTCCACAATTGTAGCAGTTTCGATCACGACTAGAAGATCTCTTTTCATCATATGATCTAGACTTTGAGCTTCTCTCTTTGCCTCTATTCTTGTAGAATTTGTTGAAGTTCTTGACCATTAGGCTTATCTCTTCATTGGAAACTAACTTGTCACTTGAGGTTGTGGGAGCATCACTTGTAGCTTTGTAAGCACCACTTGACTTGTTGTGAAGCTCTTCCTTATCCTTAAGTGTCATCTCATGAGCAACAATTCTTCCAATGACTTGGTTGGCTTGAGATTCTTGTAGTTTGGCATCATTTGGATCAAAGTGCACACGGTGTCATACTTTCCATCCAAAGCTCTGAGAATCTTCTTGATGATGAATCGGTCGGTCATTTCTTCACTTCCTAAGCCGGCAATCTCATTTGTGATGAGAGCAAGCCTAGAGTACATTTCAGCGACTCCTTCACCTTCCTTCATCTTGAACTTGTCAAGTTGACCTTGAAGAACATCTAGCTTTGATTCCTTCACGGACTCGGTACCTTCGTGCATTTCAACCAAAGTATCCCAAATCTCTTTTGCATTCTCAAGGCGGCTGATTTTGTTGAACTCCTCGGGACACAAGGCATTGAAGAGAATGTCACAAGCTTGAGCATTGTTTTGCAACATCGCAATTCTTCCGTTGTAGCCGCGATCCGAACTTTTCCTTCCTCGAAGAATTCACCTTGCATACCAACACAAATAATGCCCCATGCGGCTGGGTTATGACCAAGAATATGCATTTTCATTTTATGCTTCCAACTAGCAAAATTTGTACCATCAAAGTAAGGACCTCTCGAAAATTACCCTCACTAGACGCCATACTCTCCTAGGTTGTGAAACCAAGCTTATGGAGTCAATGCAATGGAAACCAATACAATGGAGACCAAAGCTCGATACCACTTGTAGGATCGAAAGTATGTCTAGAGGGGGTGATTAGACTACTTGACAATATAAAAATTCTGCCTTTTGACAAAGAACAGTTTTTGGCAGATTCACAATTATGATCAAGTCAAGCATCACCCTACACATGCAATTCTAGAGTATAGGCAGCGGAAAGTAAATTGCACATGTAGTAAAGAGAGGTGGAGAAGAGCAAACGCAATTTTGGAGACGCGGTGATTTTTCTCGTGGTTCCGATAGGTGGTGCTATCGTACTTCCACGTTGATGGAGACTTCAACCCACGGAGGGTAACAGTTGCGAGAGTCCACGGAGGGCTCCACCCACGAAGGGTCCACGAATAAGCAACCTTGTCTATTCCATCATGGCCTACGCCCACGGAGGGCTAGCCTTACTCGGGGTAGATCTTCACGAAGTAGGCGATCTCCTTGCCCTTACAAACTTCTTGGTTCGACTCCACATCTCGACGGAGGCTCCCAAGCGACACCTAACCAATCTAGGAGGCACCACCCTCCAAAAGGTAATAGATGTTGTTGATGATGATGAACTCCTTGCTCTTGTGCTTCAAATGATAATCTCCCCAACACTCAACTCTCCTCACTGATTTGGCTGTGGTGGAAGAAAGGATTGAGTGGAAAACAACTTGGAAAGGCTAGAGATCAAGCTTCATATGGTAGGAGTGGAGCAACTTGATCTCAACACAAGGGTAGGTAGTTCTCTTCTCAGAAATGTAAGGTAGGAGTGGTAGTTCTTTCTGATGGCTCTCTCCACGAATGAAGAGGGTGTGGAGGGGTATTTATAGCCTCCACACAAAATCCAACCGTTACACACATTTGAGCAATCTCGGTGGGACCGAAGTTGACAACTCGGTGAGACCGAAAGTTCAAATAATGTGAACGTTGGGATTTTCGGTGGGACCGAAAATACAATCTCGGTTAGTCCGATTCGTGCAATGATAAGAGCAAGCCAATTTCGGTGGGACCGACTTCATCATCTCGGTGAGACCGATTTGATGATGAGGATTCTGAAGCTTGGCAACTCATGTTTCGGTGAGACCGAGTTGAATCGGAAAATCCGAGTTTTCTAGGGTTTGGCTTTTGGTGAGGTGGTTCATCTCGGTGTGGTGAGTTTGGAAAATCGGTGGGACCGAGACTACTTATGAGTGTATATGGCGGTGAAAGTTCTTGATAGTTTAGGAGATGTATCACTAAGCACTTGAGCAACCAGATCATCATCATAACCTCATCCCTTTTAATAGTATTGGCTTTTCCTATGGACTCAATGTGATCTTGGATCACTAAACCAAAAATGGAGTCTTGAGCTTTTGCCAATGCTTGCCTTAGCATTTTGAGGGTCCACCTCTTCAGTCCTTGCCATACCCATATCCTTGAACTTTCTGAAATGATTCTCAAGTAACTATTAGTTCAATGATATATATGTTGTTATTAATTACCAAAACCACCCGGGGATTAGTTGCACTTTCACAAAGGTATATTTAAATGCTTAAAATCACATTTTAATATTTATAGTGAAGAAGAGGTTGTTGGATTTGAATGAAAGTTGCACCATTAAATAGGTTGCAATACTTTAGGAATTTAGGATTTGGAATTAATTTATTTGGACAAATATTTTATCCTGTGGAATTTTTGGAAAGGTGACAGAAAAAAAGGAAAAGCGGCACTTGTGCTGCTGGGCGGAAACAACCCTTGCAGGCAGCGGCCCAGCCAGTGAGGTGGCCCAAAGATGTTGGTGGTGCCTTGTAGCCAGTTAAAACCTGACGGGCAGGGCCCAGGCGTCAGTGAGAGAGAGAGGGGCGATGGAGGGGGAGGCTCACAGGCGGGGCCCGCCTGTCATCCCTAACCTCGAGTCCAGACGGCTGGCGAGCTCACCGGCGACGATGCAGGGCACGGCGAGGTCGGGCGAGGGCACGGCTGGGCTCAGAGTCGTGTCGCCGTTCGGGTGAAGGTGGTTGCGGTCGCCGGGGTGGCCTGGTTCACCGACGACGAGGAGGCATAGCGGAGGAGCTTCGGGCGTCGTCGGTTCCGGCCGTTCCCGGCTGCAAAAGAAGCGGAGGAGAAGGGAAAATGATCAGGGGTGCTCGGGGGTTCCAGATCTGTTGGGGAACGTAGTAATTTCAAAAAATTTCCTACACACACGCAAGATCATGGTGATGCATAGCAACGAGAGGGGAGAGTGTTGTCTCACGCACCCTCGTGAGACCCGGCGAAGCGATCACAATGTAGAGGAAGTAGTCGTACGTTCTCCTCGCGATCCGACCGATCCCGGCGCCGTTACTCCAGCGCCCCCGAGTTCTTGACACACGTACAGCTCGATGATGTCCCTCGTACTCCGATCCAGCCGAGTGTCGAGGGAGAGTTCCGTCAGCACGACGTCGTGGTGAAGATCTTGATGTTCTACCGGCGCAGGGCTTCGCCTAAGCTTCGCGACGATATGACCGAGGTGGAATATGGTGGAGGGGGGCACCGCACACGGCTAAGGAACGATCTGTAGATCAAACTTGTGTGTTCTAGGGTGCCCCCTGCCCCGTATATAAAGGAGGGAGGGGAGGTGCGGCCGGCCCAAGGGCAAGGCTGGGAGGAGTCCTACTCCCACCAGAGTAGGACTCCCCCTTTCCTAGTTGGAGTAGGATTGGGGGAGGAAAGAGGAAAGGGGCGCCCCCTCCTTGTCCTATTCGGACTGGGGGGGGGGCGGCCTGCCTGGGACGGCCCTCTTCCTTTCCCTCATGGCCCACTAAGGCCCATTAACCCCGGGAGGGTTCCGTAACCCCGGTACTCGGTAAAATCCCGATTTCACGGAACCATTCGAACTCCAAATATAGGCTTCCAATATATCAATCTTTATGTCTCGACCATTTCGAGACTCCTTGTCATGTCCGTGATCACATCCGGACTCGAACTTCTTCGGTACATCAAAATACATAAACTCATAATAAGCATCATCGAAACCTTAAGCGTGCGGACCCTACGGTTCGAGAACAATGTAGACATGACCGAGACACGTCTCCGGTCAATAACCAACAGATGGGACCTGGATGCCCATATTGGTTCCTACATATTCTACGAAGATCTTTATCGGTTAGACCGCATAACAACATCGCCGTTCCTTTGTCATCGGTATGTTACTTGCCCGAGATTCGATCGTCGGTATCCAATACCTAGTTCAATCTCGTTACGGCAAGTCTCTTTACTCGTTCCGTAATACATCATCTCACAACTAACTCATTAGTTGCAATGCTTGCAAGGCTTAAGTGATGTGTATTACCGAGAGGGCCCAGAGATACCTCTCCGAGCAATCGGAGTGACAAAACCTAATCTCAAATCGCCAACCCAACATCGCCTTTGGAGACACTGTAGTACTCCTTTATAATCACCCGATTACGTTGTGACGTTTGGTAGCACCAAAGTGTTCCTCCGTAAGCGGAGTTGCATAATCTCATAGTTACAGGAACATGTATATGTCATGGATAAAAGCAGTAGCAACATACTAAGCGATCGTGTGCTAAGCTAATGGAATGGGTCATGTCAATCGATCATTCTACTAATGATGTGACCTTGTTAATCAAATAACAACTCCTTGTTCATGGTTAGGAAACACAACCATCTTTGATTAACAAGCTAGTCTAGTAGAGGCATACTAGTGACATCTTGTTTGTCTATGCATTCACACATGTATCATGTTTCCGGTTAATACAATTCTAGCATGAATGATAAACATTTATCATGAAATAAGGAAATAAATAATAACTTTATTATTGCCTCTAGGGCATATTTCCTTGATCTCCCACTTGCACTAGAGTCAATAATCTAGATTACATAGTAATGATTCTAACACCCATGGAGTCTTGGTGCTGATCATGTTTTGCTTGTGGAAGAGGCTTAGTCAGCGGTCCGCAACATTCAGATCCGTATGTATCTTGCAAATCTCTATGTCTCCCACCGGACTAAGTCCGGATGGAATTGAAGCGTCTCTTGATGTGCTTGGTCCTCTTGTGAAATCTGGATTCCTTCGCTAAGGCAATTGCTCAAGATTGTCACGAAGATTTTCATTGGACCCGATGCACTAGGTATGACACCTAGATCGGATATGAACTCCTTCATCCGACTCCTTCATTAGCGCTTCGAAGCTGCTATGTATTCCGCTTCACATGTAGATCCCGCCACGACGCTTTGTTTAGAACGCACCAACCGACAGCTCCTCCGTTTAGTGTAAATACGTATCCGTCTGCGATTTAGAATCGTCCGGATCGGTGTCAAAGCTTGCATCAACGTAACTGTTTACGATGAGCTCTTTGTCACCTCCATATCGAGAAACATATCCTTAGTCCTTTTCGGTATTTGGGATGTTCTTGACCGCTGTCGATGATCCACTCTGGATTACTTTGGTACCTCCTGCTAAACTTATAGCAAGGCACACATCAGGTCGGTACACTGCATTGCATACATGATAGAGCCTATGGCTGAAGCATAGGAACATCTTTCATTTTCTCTCTATCTTCTGCAGTGGTCGGGCATTGAGTCTTACTCAACTTCACACCTTGTAACACGAGGCAAGAACCCTTTCTTTGCTTGATCCATTTTGAACTTCTTCAAAATTTTGTCAAGGTATGTGCTTTGTGAAAGTCCAATTAAGCGTCTTGATCTATCTCTATAGATCTTAATGCCCAATATGTAAGCAGCTTCACCGAGGTCTTTCATTGAAAAACTCTTATTCAAGTATCTCTTTATGCTATCCAGAATTCTATATCATTTCCGATCAGCAATATGTCATCTACATATAATATCGAAATGCTCTGAGCTCCCACTCACTTTCTTGTAAATCTGAGCTTCTCCAAAAGTGCATATGAACCCAAATGCTTTGATCACACTATCAAAGCGTTTATTCCAACTCGAGATGCTTGCACCAGTCCATAAATGGATCATTGGAGCTTGCACACTTTGTTAGCTCCTTTGGATCGATAAAACCTTCGGTTGCATCATATACAACTCTTCTTCCGTAAATCCATTCAGAATGCGTCTTTACATCCATTTGCCAAATTTCATAATCATAAAATGCGCAATCGCTAACATGATTCGGACAGACTTAAGCATCGCTACGGGTGAGAAGGTCTCATCGTAGTCAATCCCTTGAACTTGTCGAAAACCCTTTGCGACAAGTCGAGCTTTGTAGACGATAACATTACCGTCGGCGTCGGTCTTCTTCTTGAAGATCCATTTGTTTTCTATTGCTTGCCTACCCTCGGGCAAGTCAACCAAAGTCCATACTTTGTTTTCATACATGGATCCCATCTCGATTTCATGGCCTCAAGCCATTTTGCGAATCTGGGCTCACCATCGCTTCTTCATAGTTCGTAGGTTCATCATGATCTAGTAGCATGATTTCCGAACAGGATTACCGTACCACTCAGTGCGGATCTTACTCTGGTTGATCTACGAGGTTCAGTAGCAACTTGATCTGAAGTTTCATGATCAACATCATCAACTTCCTCACTACTTGGTGTAGGTGTCTCGAAACCGGTTTCGCGACAAACTACTTTCAAGTGAGGGAGAAGGTACAATTACCTCATCAAGTTCTACTTTCCTCCCACTCACTTCTTTCGAGAGAAACTCCTTCTCTAGAAAGGATCCATTCTTAGCAACGAATGTCTTGCCTTCGGATCTGTGATAGAAGGTGTACCCAACTGTCTCCTTTGGGTATCCTATGAAGACACATTTCTCGATTTGGGTTCGAGCTTATCAGGTTGAAGCTTTTTCACATAAGCATCGCATCCCCAAACTTTAAGAAACGACAACTTTGGTTTCTTGCTAAACCACAGTTCATAAGGTGTCGTCTCAACGGATTTCGACGGTGTTCTATTCATGTGAATGCGGCCGTCTCTAGAGCATAACCCCAAAATGATAGCGGTAAATCTGAAGAGACATCATAGATCGCACCATATCTAGTAAAGCACGATTCTGACGTTCGGACACACCATTACTGTTGTGGTGTTCGGGTGGCGTGAGTTGCTGAAACTATTCGCATTGTTTCAAATGTAGACCAAACTCGTAACTCAAATATTCACCTCCACGATCGGATCGCGAAACTTAATTTTCTTGTTACGATGATTTTCAACTTCACTCTGAAATTCTTTGAACTTTTCAAATGTTTCAGACTTATGTTTCATTAAGTAGATATACCCATATCGCTTAAGTCATCTGTGAAGGTGAGAAAATAACGATATCCGCCACGAGCCTCAACATTCATCGGACCACATACATACATCTGTATGATTTCCAACAAATCTGTTGCTCTCTCCATAGTACCGGAGAACGGGTTCTAGTCATCTTGCCCATGAGGCACGGTTCATAAGTGCCAAGTGATTCATAATCAAGTGACTCCAAAAGTCCATCAATATGGAGTTTCTTCATGCGCTTTACACCGATATGACCTAAGCGGCGATTGCCACAAATAAGTTGCACTATCATTATCAACTCTGCATCTTTTGGTTTCAACATTATGTGTATCACTACTATCGAGATTCATCAAAATAGACCACTCTTCAAGGGTGCATGACCATAAAAGATATTACTCATATAAATAGAACAACCATTATTCTCTCGATTTAAATGAATAACCGTCTCGCATCAAACAAGATCCAGATATAATGTTCATGCTCAACGCAGCACCAAATAGCAATTATTTAGGTCTAAAACTAATCCGAAGGTAGATGTAGAGGTAGCGTGCCGACCGCGATCACATCGACTTTGGAACCATTTCCCACGCAAGATCGTCACCTCGTCCTTTGCGAGTTAAGCAATCCGTAGTCCTGCTTTGAGTTGCAAATATTAGCAATGAACCGATATCAAATACCAGTGCTCTGCGAGCTCTAGTAAGGTACACATCAATAACATGTATATCACATATACCTTTGTTCACTTTGCCATCTTTCTTATCCGCCAAATACTTGGGGCAGTTCCGCTTCGGTGACCGATGCGCTTGCGGTAGAAGCACTCGGTTTCAGGCTTAGGTCCGGACTTGGGTTTCTTCTCTGAGCGACAACTTGCTTGCTGTTCTTCTTGAAGTTCCTTCTTCTTCCCTTTGCCTTTCTTCTTGAAACTAGTGGTCTTATTGACCATCAACACTTGATGCTCCTTCTTGATTTCTACCTCCAGCCTTTAGCATTGCGAAGAGCTCGGGTATAGTCTTTACTAACCCTTGCATATTATAGTTCATCACGAAGCCTTTGTAGCTTGGTGGCGGTGATTGAAGAATTACATCAATGACACAATCATCCGGAAGATTAACTCCCAATTGTGTCAAGTGATTGTAGTACCCGGACATTACGAGTATGTGCTCACTAATGTAACTATTCTCCTCCATCTTGCAGCTATAGAACTTATTGGAGACTTCATATCTCTCAATCCGGGCATTACATGTGGAATATTAACTTCAACTCTGGAACATCTCATATGCTCCATAGCGTTCAAAATGTCGTTGAAGTCCGGTTCTAAGCCGTAAAGCATGGCACCTTGAACTATAGAGTAGTCATCGCTTTGCTCTGCCAGACGTTCATAACATCCGGTGTTGCTCAAAGAAGAAGTTGGCACCCAGCGGTGCATCCGGGGCGTAACTCTTACGTGCAGCAATGAGGATAATCCTCGATTACGGACCCGATCCGTGTAATTGCTACCATCATCTTTCAACTTTGCTTTCTCAAGGAACGCATTAAAATTCAACGGAACAACAAACATGAGGCATCTATCTACAATCAAACATAAACAAGCAAGATACTATCGGTACTAAGTTCATGATAAATTTAAGTTCAATTAATCATATTACTTAAGAACTCCCACTTAGACAGACATCTCTAGTCATCTAAGTGATCACGTGATCCAAATCAACTAAACCATAACCGATCATCACGTGAAATGGAGTAGTTTTCAATGGTGAACATCTTATGTTGATCATATCTACTATATGATTCACGCTCGACCTTTTGGTCTCCGTGTTCGAGGCCATATCTGCATATGCTAGGCTCGTCAAGTATAACCCGAGTATTCTGCGTGTGCAAAACTGGCTTGCACCCGTTGTAGATGGACGAGAGCTTATCACACCCGATCATCACGTGGTGTGCGGGCACGACGAACTTTGGCAGCGGTGCATACTCGGGAGAACACTTCTTGATAATTTAGTGAGAGATCATCTTATAATGCTACCGTCAATCAAAGCAAGATAAGATGCATAAAAGATAAACATCACATGCAAATCAATATAAGTGATATGATATGGTCATCATCATCTTGTGCTTCGTGATCTCCATCTCTGCAGCACCACCATGATCACCATCGTCACCGGCGCGACACCTTGATCTCCATCGTAGCATCGTTGTCGTCTCGCCAAATTTATGCTTCTCGACTATCGCTACCGCTTAGTGATAAAGTAAAGCATTACGTAGCGATGCATTGCATACAATAAGCGACAACCATATGGCTCTGCCGATTGCCGATAACCGGTTACAAAACATGATCATCTCATACAATAAAATATAGCATCACGTCTTGACCATATCACATCACAACATGCCTGCAAAAACAAGTTAGGCGTCCTCTACTTTGTTGTTGCAAATTTTACGTGGCTGCTACGGGCTTAAGCAAGAACCAGTCTCACCTACGCATCAAAACCACAGCGATACTTCGTCAAATAGACTCCGTTTAACCTTCTCAAGGACGGGCGTAGCCACACTCAGTTCAACTAAAGTGAGAGAGACAGACACCCGCCGGTCACCTTTAAGCAACGAGTGCTCGTGGCGGTGAAACCAGTCTCGCGTAATCGCACGCGTAATGTCGGTCGGGCGCTTCATCTCACAATACCGCTGAACCAAAGTATGACATGCTGGTAGGTAGTATGACTTGTATCGCCCACAACTCACTTGTGTTCTACTCGTGCAAAACATCAAACCATAGAAAAACCTAGGCTCGGATGCCTTTGTTGGGGAGCGTAGTAATTTCAAAAAATTCCTACGCACACGCAAGATCATGGTGATGCATAGCAATGAGAGGGAGAGTGTTGTCTACGCACCCTCGTGAGACCCGGCGAAGCGACCACAATGTAGAGGAAGTAGTCGACGTTCTCCTCGCGATCCGACCGATCCGGCGCCGTTACTCCGGCGCCCCAGTTCTTGACACACGTACAGCTCGATGATGTCCCTCGTACTCCGATCTGGCCGAGTGTCGAGGGAGAGTTCGTCGACCGACGGCGTGGTGACGATCTTGATGTTCTACGGCAGCGAGGCTTCGCCTAAGCTTGCGACGATATGACCGAGGTGGAATATGGTGGAGGGGGCACCGCACACGGCTAAGGAACGATCCGTAGATCAAACTTGTGTGTTCTAGGGTGCCCCCTGCCCCGTATATAAAGGAGGAGGGGGAGGTGCGGCCGGCCCAAGGGGCGGAGGAGAGTCCTACTCCCACCGAGTAGGACTCCCCCTTCCTAGTTGGAGTAGGATTGGGGAGGGAAGAGGAAAGGGGCCGCCCCCTCCTTGTCCTATTCGGACTGGGGGGGGGCGCGGCCTGCCCTGGCCGGCCCTCTTCCTTTCCCTCATGGCCCACTAAGGCCCATTAACCCCGGGAGGTTCCAGTAACCCCGGTACTCAGTAAAATCCCGATTTCACCGGAACCATTTCGAACTCCAAATATAGGCTTCCAATATATCAATCTTTATGTCTCGACCATTTCGAGACTCCTCGTCATGTCCGTGATCACATCCGGGACTCGAACTTCTTGGTACATCAAAATACATAAACTCATAATAACCATCATCGAAACCTTAAGCGTGCGGACCCTACGGTTCGAGAACAATGTAGACATGACCGAGACACGTCTCCGGTCAATAACCAACAGCGGGACCTGGATGCCCATATTGGTTCCTACATATTCTCGAAGATCTTTATCGGTCGGACCGCATAACAACATCGTTGTTCCCTTTGTCATCGGTATGTTACTTGCCGAGATTCGATCGTCGGTATCCAATACCTAGTTCAATCTCGTTATCGCAAGTCTCTTTACTCATTCCGTAATACATCATCTTACAACTAACTCATTAGTTGCAATGCTTGCAAGGCTTAAGTGATGTGTATTACCGAGAGGGCCCAGAGATACCTCTCCGACAATCGGAGTGACAAAACCTAATCTCGAAATCGCCAACCCAACATCCGCCTTTGGAGACACTGTAGTACTCCTTTATAATCACCCGATTACGTTGTGATGTTTGGTAGCACCAAAGTGTTCCTCCGTAAGCGGAGTTGCATAATCTCATAGTTACAGGAACATGTATATGTCATGGATAAAAGCGGTAGCAACATACTAAGCGATCGTGTGCTAAGCTAATGGAATGGGTCATGTCAATCGAGATCATTCTACTAATGATGTGACCTTGTTAATCAAATAACAACTCCTTGTTCATGGTTAGGAAACACAACCATCTTTGATTAACAAGCTAGTCTAGTAGAGGCATACTAGTGACATCTTGTTTGTCTATGCATTCACACATGTATCATGTTTCCGGTTAATACAATTCTAGCATGAATGATAAACATTTATCATGAAATAAGGAAATAAATAATAACTTTATTATTGCCTCTAGGGCATATTTCCTTCAAGATCGAGGCAGAGGAGGAGCGGGGGAGGCTTGTACCTCGTGAACTCCGGCGAGTCGAAGCGGCAGAGCTCGAGCTCGAGCTCGAGCTCGGGCGGCTTTGGAGAGGAACTGGGGCGCAGGGGGATGATTTGGTGGTTCAGAGGGCGAGTGGTGAGGAGAGGAGAGCTCGGGGAGGCCCTTAAATAGGTGAGCAGGCGTGGACCCGCGCCGCCGTGAGCTCTGCTCATTGCTGAGGCTCGGGAGGAGCTGGCGCCGTGTCAGGGGTGTTCTTTGGGCATGGACTACGCCGAGGGAGCTAAGGGAGAGAGCGGGGAGGGGTCAGAGACGCCGCGCGTGTGAGCCTCGCCATTGGCGCTTCAGGCGGCGGCCAGACGCGTCTTGGCGGCGAGAGGGAGGCGGAGGAGGGGACAGAGGCGTGGCGTGACACAGACGTCGAGGCGCATCATCGAGCGTGCTGGGAAGGCCCGAGGTGGCCGGAGGTGGTTGGAAGGGGCGGCTATAGTGCGGAGCAAGATCAGGCAGGCTCAGAGCGCTAAATGGCGGCATGGCCATTTTCTATGCATGTGGTCACGGCCAAAGGTGTCTGGTAGCTCTAAGATGGAGTAAAGAAGTAGGAGATGGCCTTGGATGCCCTGGGTGGCCAGTAGGAGAAGAGAGAGGTAGAAGAAGAGGGAGAAATGGGATGTCCAGAGAGAGAAAGTGGGGTTTTACCCATCCAATAATTGACTTGTGGGTTTGCCATTGTTACTGGGGGTGAAAGGGGACTAGGAGGGGTTGTGGTAAAAAGTGGAGCTCATGGAGATTAGTGGAAGAGCCCCCAATTGGGTTTTTAGTTAACATGCAGAAGGTGTTTGATATGGTTTTGGGGTACTTGCACTAATTTAATTCTTGTGGCACTTGGCAAGGATGTTTGTCATGACAAAATTACAGGGAAAAAGGAAGATGAGCTTATTTGGAGGAGTTTGATAATGAAACTTTGGCAAACCCTAGAAATTAGCAGATATGAACTTGTGTAGATCTAGTTGAGTAAATCACTTCTCCTTGATGAACCACTTGGTGTAGTTGCCTCATTTGGTCATGTGAATATGCTCACAAAAGTTGGGGTCAAGGAGAGAAAGTTGGTAGTACAAAGTTGCTCAAATTTGATTCTGGTTAGAGAGGGTTTTGGGGCACTTTGGTGAACCAAAATGACCTTGATTGACATGAGGCTTTGCAAGGTGATCACAATATGCATTTGTGACTTTCTGGATTTTCCTTGGATTTTTATGAAAATATTTCCTGTAGAAATATTCCAAATCCTTGAAATGGGCAGAAATGGTTTTGGGAGGTTTTGTCCAATATTTTGAACATGACCATGTGTTGAAACTCTTATATATGGGAAATATATGTCCACTGAGTTTCCCTGATTTTTGTCAAATATTTTTGAAACAATAAAATAATTTTCCCTATTAAAGACCATTTCTGGTCTTAAGAAAAAGCTTTTAAATAAAATAGGAAAATAACTTTTAAAAATATATTTTTGTGGTTTATGGGAGTCCTATATCTAATAGGTCTCAAATATACTCTTTGAAATATTTTTCATACCCCAAATCAAGTACTTGTAGTGCAAACCTCAATTTAGGGGTTTTTGGAAAACTAAATTTTGAAAATACTATTTGGCCAAATTAGTTTTGTATGAAAATATTATGTTGCACTATACACATGGCATGATCATTGCGCAGAAGTTTGGGGCAAGGAGATGAAGTATATAAGGTGGAGTTGTGTTGACTTTAAAGAGCACTTAAAAAATCACAGAGAGAAAACCAACTCCAAATAAAAGCCAAATAATGCAAAAGTTTTTATTGGTCCAAATTTTCATGCTTTAATAATGCAAATGATATGTTACAAAATGCAGGGTGTGACATAGGGTGCCCCTGCCCCCGTATATAAAGGAGGGAGGGGAAGGAGGCCGGCCTATGAGGGGCGCACCTATAGGGGGAGTCCAACTAGGATTCCCAATCCTAGTTGGAGTCCCCTTCCTTTTTCAAGAGGTGGGGAGAGGGAAGGAGGAGGAGAGGGAGAAGGAAAGAGGAGGGCGGTGCCCCCTCCTAGTCCAATTCGGACCAGCCCATGGGGGGCACGCTGCCTCCCCTTGTGGCCCTTCTCTCCTTTCCACTAAAGCCCAATAAGGCCCAATACTCCCCCCGGTGAATTCCCGTAACTCCCCAGTAATCCAAAAAATACCCGAATCACTCGGAACCATTCCGATGTCCGAATATAGCCTTCCAATATATGAATCTTTACCTCTCGACCATTTCTAGACTCATCGACATGTCCGTGATCTCATCCAGGACTCCGAACAAACTTCGGTTCATCAAATAACATAACTCATAATAGAAATCGTCATCGAACGTTAAGCATGCAGACCCTACGGGTTCAAGAACTATGTAGACATGACCGAGACACATCTTTGGTAAATAACCAATAGCGAAACGTGGATGCTCATATTGGCTCCTACATATTCTATGAAGATCTTTATCGGTCAAACCGCATAACAACATACGTTGTTCCCTTTGTCATCGGTATGTTACTTGCCCGAGATTTGATCGTTGGTATCATCATACCTAGTTCAATCTCG
Source organism: Aegilops speltoides (assembly GCA_021437245.1). Lineage (NCBI taxonomy): Eukaryota > Viridiplantae > Streptophyta > Magnoliopsida > Poales > Poaceae > Aegilops > Aegilops speltoides. The sequence continues at coordinate 333,247,071 of CM038143.1, forward strand.
TTGGCAAGTCTCTTTACTCGTTCTGTAATACTTCATCCCGCAACTAACTCATTAGTCACATTGCTTGCGAGGCTTATAGTGACGAGCATTAGCGAGAGGGCCCGGAGATACCTCTCCAAAACACGGAGTGACAAATCCTAATCTCGATCTATGCCAACCCAACAAATACCTTCGGAGACACCTGTAGAGCATCTTTATAATCACTCAGTTACGTTGTCATGTTTGATAACACACAAGGTGTTCCTCTGGTATTCGGGAGTTGCATAATCTCATAGTCAAAGGAATATGTATAAGTCATGAAGAAAGCAATAGCAATAAACATGAACGATCAACATGCTAAGCTAATGGATGGGTTTTGTCCATCACATCATTCTTCTAATGATGTGATCCCGTTCATCAAATGACAACACATGTCTATGGTTAGGAAACTTAACCATCTTTGATTAATGAGCTAGTCAAGTAGAGGCATAGTAGGGACACTTTGTTTTGTCTATATATTCACACATGTATCAAGTTTTCGATTAATACAATTCTAGCATGAATAATAAACATTTATCATGATATAAGGAAATATGAATAACATCTTTATTATTGCCTCTAGGACATATTTCCTTCAGCGGCCAGTCCGACGTGACGGGCGCGCATGGGCACATCCCTGCCTCCCCATATCTCCAATGCCAACCCTAAACCGGACACCGCATCCGTCCATGGACCAGGGACCAGTCCACAAGCATTGATACAGGAGCCGGTCATTGAAGCTATCCACATATGTCCAATTACATTTCCTTTTTTAACTGAACAAATTTGAAGCATATTTAAACAACTCGAACGATATTCATTTATACTTGGATATTTTTTCACATAAAACTGGATGCTTTTCATATAAATGGAGCAAACTCGTTACTTTTTGACATACTTAGACTTAACCATACTGTAAACCTAGTCTAAATGACCGCCCGCACCCGTTCCCCATCTCCAACAGGCCATGAACCCCGGGAACTGAAGCTCCGCCTTCATAGCCTACAAGCGACTAACCGGCCAACTATTTGAGCCCGCTAAGCTTGGATTCAACATGAGCGAAAGAGCGGTGGCCTTCTTCCTAGGACATGAGCGCCGACGACCTACCATGTTCTACTCTTCCTCGTTTTCGGCGGCGCCCGCGGACGTGCCAGCTTCGTGGTCATGGCGGTGGGGTGCGGGCGTGGCGAAGCTGGCGACATCGTCCTCGTCCTCGCTCTTGACGTAGACTACATCCGCCGCCTCGTCGATCTCCTTGAAGGCGGCTTCTAACTCCATCCGATGGAGACGGTACCGCGAGCGGTCGCAACGGATGCCGGGGACGTAGCGATACGAGTCGAGTAGCGCCTCTTGCTCGGCCACGTCCATGTCCGACGCGATGGTTGTGCCAGCGGCAAGTTGTTCCTCTGCGCGTCGGTGCTCGTCGAGGAGGCAGAGGTACTTGGTGTAGTGAGCACGGGCCTCGCCCATGGTGATGTCGATATGGACCGGCAATGTGGGTGGCGCCGACTCATCGTATGTCGCCGCCTCTATTGGGGCGTCCGGAACACCGGCATTCGGCTGCCTACCATCCCGCCATGCAATGGCGGCGTTCTCCTTCTTCTGCTCGGGAAGAGACTCTCTCAAATGGCTTTCGAGCTTGAAGAGGCCATGACGGGCGTGGTGCGGAGAGAAGAAAAAGAGCGTAGGAGGATGGACGCCGCTATGGCCGGGGCTGGAGTTTAAATAGCAGTCTATGGCAGGGAAACCGGCGAGGTGGTTAACCATTGACGGCAGACGGACGAGCAGGTGGCGCAGGAGTAGGTTCCTCGGATCCGCACATGTTTAATATAGGTAGGCATACAGACGGGCTGTCGTTTGAACACGGAGCAGTCAGATGCTCTCGGCAGTCGCGTCGCTTCAATGACGAAGCGACGTGAGATGTCGCATCCGCTCTGTGTCGGCATGAATGCAGCACTGGAGTGACGCTGATCGCTTCGGGCTGGAAAGGGAGTGGGCGAGGAAGAAAGGTGCGGGTGGTCCATGGCAGACATAGTCGGGCATGGCAGCAGTCCAGACCCTGCATAGCCCCTCAATTTGCTTCCAATGTCCGGACGAGGAAACCGGCCGGCCTGTACCAGAGCCTAGAGGTAGACATAAATATAGGTATGCACCTTATACTGTGGTTCACTGGTCAGAGTAATACTAGTATTGAGCAATGTCGATGTGTGCACGCAACTTTTTGCAGAAAGAGGTGCGCAGACAAGACTGTTTGATTCACACCATATGCTACCACACACAAACAATGGAATCATATATCGTTACAAGGTTAGCTGCATCTACTAAATGCAAATTTCATATGCACAGCTATATTTGCGCTACAGAATTGTAATCTGAAATTTACTCAACTGCACAAATCTGTTCCTAACTAAATGCACAAATTTGTTCCTAACTTACTTGCACAAATGCGACCTGGAAAGCTAACTTGATATACTGTCTAGTAGTACAACTCTTTACTCCTTGGATGGACTAATGAAATGAGGGGAATGAAAATTACGGGGTCTTGGCCTCTTGGGAAGGCTTTAATTTGTCCAAGGACATCGCCAGAAGAAAATTCCAAAGGATTCAAATACGGAGTACTCCTACTTAATTACTGCATGTTCATTAACCTTAATGGCGCCACATGGTCTCGCTAATTAGGTTAAAAAACACATAATATTCTGGACCGGGGGGTTGTTAAAAGTTCCACAGTACCAGAAAGTTGTACATGGTACAGATAACTGATAAATCAAATAAAAACAAATTTTCTGAACTGTTTATAGAGCCAGAAAGTAAATACAAATCGCATAGTAATCTCTGAATGCATCAGAAGAACAACTCTTTATTCCCTATGGAGCAGAGAAACAATTAGTAATAGGGTATCAAGATATGTATCAACAATGGGAAAATGGTAGTACTACTGTATTTCAGAAGTCACACAAACCAAATTATCAAAAAAAAAAAAAAAAAAACTGCAGCACCAACATCGGAACTGGTTTGAAATCTCTCAGTAACCTTCCACTGCGAGAATCTCGATCAACATTGACTCCACAAGTACAGATGGATAAGAAAGATTTCCAATATTGACCGCATTCCAGATTGTATTCACAGTACAATGTCTAAATTTGGAAGACATGAATGCTAACCTTGAATGTAGGATAGCCAATAGTCGAGGCCTTGACAATCAAATCAAAGTAAATCACACAGTTGAAAAGCATTGTCACCGTAGATGGGAAACCTTTTAGACAGGCCCTTTGAAGGGGAAAAAAAGGGCATAGATAGATCACAACCTGTAGATCTATTTTGGAGCTGCATCTTGAAACATCTAGAAAAATGCGTTTAATATGGTTCAAAGAAACAAGAGTTCAACAAGAAACTCCAAGACCATTTTATGCATGAGAACTGCGAGCAAGGGAGCACCCTTCAGTCCAACCACAAACAACGTGGAGCTAAATATTAGCTCCCGCGTCATCCAGTCGGCTACCAAGACATGCGCTCCGCCTTGGTTCTTGGTAGGTGAATGAATGAATCGGCAGCTAATTAAACCCTACAACCATCTGAGAGTGGACTGAAGAGAGCTCTCTCACACAGAAGGCGCTAGCTTACGACCCCATCTGCTTGAAAAGATAGAATAGCAAGAGAGGAACGGAACAAAACAGGCACAATGACGAAGCCAACTCATCTACATCTTCTCACCCAGTATGGCACACGAGGAAGCAAGTTTGCACATCAAGACTATCGGAAAGCACACCGAGTAAACTATATTTCAGAGGAAAATACCAGAAGATTACGCGAGGACGATGGAGTAACACACAGGCGGAAGACAAGGCAGAAGGTTGAGGATAGAGAGGTTGGGAATAGGATGAGCAGTTTTCTTGTATGCTGCAAGCTGGAGAAATGGGAGAAATGGTTCGGCTCATCGTTCCGAACGGAAGAGGGGTTTTAAATAAGTACCATGGAGGAGGTGAGAGAGATGACATCATTTCAACCAGCACATCCTATAGGCCACATGTACTGCTCATGTTCAGCTTGGATGGATTAATCCTAGGCCCTCCAACTATTTCACAGTTGTCATGTAGGTCATCAAACTATGAAAAGTGTCATTCAGATTTTTTAAGTGCAATAAATGTGTACACATGTGACACCTTTGAAATACTTTGAGGACCTATGTGACACCTACGAAATAAGTTGGATGACACACATATTGCACTTTGAGTACATGGACGGTGATTTTCGTAGTTCGAGGACCTACATGATATCTCTGAAATAGTCCGAGGACCTGAGATGCACTTCACTGTAAGAATGGTAACTATATGAGTTTAGGAAGATCTGTACTATAGGCTTAATTCTAGCATGAAATATTGGGTTGGCTACATATAAGTTGGACCAAGATTATCACAACACAACCATGACATTTGTGCATGTGGCACACCTAATTCACCTAGCAAGGACTACATCCAATTACCTGTTGCATTTGCAAGAGCTTTGTATTATGCCTTTGTACTAGACCTTGATATTGTTGTCAGTGGTCTTAAGACCAGCAGTCTCGTCGAGCGACAACTTATTTGTTCGGAGGGTGTGCGAGCGGCGGGTTGAGACAACTGAAAACCGGCATGTGATTTAGCCCCCCCCCCCCCCCCCAAAGAAAAACAACCGAGAACCAGCATGTGGTTGTATGGTTATGAGATGATTTTATCCTAATCCACCACGAATGAAATCCTAAGTTTGATGTTTGTGTGTCTCTTAAATGTGAAATATTTCCCAATGAAAAGCGATGTTCTCGTCGATAACAAGGTCCTTGTGGTGTCTTCATCAATCTTAAGATTTGCTAATCCAATCATTCAAAGGTGCTTACAGGAATAAGGTGTGTGTGTGTTTAGGCCTCTTCCAATGTATGGGTACTTAGATGAGGTGCTAAGTGCATTTAAAATCTTAGCAACTAGTCTCCACAATGCATAGGTGCTTAGCTTTGGTTGCTAAGCTTCCCGCATGGAATTGTTTAATGATTAAACTCCCTCATGTATTGGTTGGTAGTCTTTTTACATAGGTTCGCGTGCTTAGCACCGTTTCTTCCTCGGATCACCATAATGCTTTCTCTCCTCTTTAATTGCTTTGCCACATCACTTTTTTTTTATGTGGCGTCCTTAGCACCTGTACACCTTGAAGCACTGGGAAGGGCCTTATGCGTGAGCGTACGTGCCATTATATGTGAGGGTCTTTGTAGTGTGTTTTCGAAGGAAAAACAGAGAAAAAGGTAGATAACTATGCTCGGGTTTATTCAACATAGGGAACATGAATATCTTCTTGGTTGATAGTAGATCGTTTGCAATCCTAGATTCGTTATCAAGTTCCAACACAAGCGCATAATTCTAAGCAAACTCGTGGTCTGTTCAAACCTACAGTAGTTCATTAGTGCTAGTGCCCAGGATTTTGATGCCAGTACTTTATACGGCCTTGATCAGCTCCTGTCCTTTGGTCAAGTCTCTCTCTCCCCTTCCATTTTCTCAACATAAGTAAAGAATCGTTCAACTAGTGAAACGATCGGTAATTACACTTTAGACTGCAGACCAAAATGCCTACAGAGATTATGACTAGATGTGGGTGATGACAAGGATCGTACGTGCAGCCCGCCGCTAGCTAGAAAGCTAAGGTAGTACGCAGCGGACATGGAATCAAGTCGACTAAAAAATGGATCGATCAAAGTGCAGAAAGAGATATTTTGTCGGGAATAATAGAGGAAACGAGACGAGATTGATCTATGACTGGTACTCCAACACGCCGATCCAAATGGTCCTCGCGTGTCGGTTTGCGTTGGAACGGACCAAAACAACACTCTAACGTACCGAATCAAACTTAAAAACCGTCAGTGGTGTTAGTCTAGATGCATTTCAGGTCCAAATTTACAGGTTTGCGTTCACACGGACGTGAGGCGGACGCGCCGTGCTTCGTTTGGTCACCACGGCTCCACTTGTCGGCGGCACAACCACTGCACGCGGTCGTATTAAACACGGTCACTTATCTCGGGTCCGCTTGGCAGTGGGTGAAAGAACCGGGTCGCCGTCCTTTTTTAATGCAAGAGTGTGGGGGCGGTCGACCTCATCAACTTTTCCTCCCCCGTCCACATCTGGCCAAGATTGCCCCCTCGCCGGCGACAGCAAATCCTAGCCGCTGCCGCCTGTCCTCGAGTCCAAGGCTGAGCCTGAACGCACGCCCATGGCACCCACCGAGCACGCGCTGGAGAGGTACGCGTGGACTGACATTGTCCGCGAGTGGGTAAGTGCGCCAGCCATCTACATGGACACGCTGTCGGAGGAGGAGGCGGCCTACCTTGTCGAGGTTGGACGCAGCACTGGCCGGCGGAGGAGCGGGCCGATGGCGAACGCCAAATGCAGGCCGAGCACGAGAAGGAGGAACGCGCGCCCGCTCGGCACGGGAGTGCGCCCGCCACAGCAATGCCACCGCCAGAACAGATGCTAGAGGAGTTGGTGCGGGGAAGACAGCCTTCCCGTGGGCTGGGCCGCCGCCAACCTTCGTCGACATCATCGGAGGTGACGACGACAATGATGGCAAAGCCTAGGTAGCGTGCGGGTGCGTTTTTAGTTTTTTTATGTCTTATTAATGTTTATCTGGACTTTAGCCGCGGGCTGACCAACCGTTAATATTTAATATTTAATCATGTTAAATTCGGTCACATGTTTTTGAATTTTTTTGGATGCGGAAAAAATGGGTCGGTCATCTATTGGACGACACAACCGACCCAAGAGAACCCAAACGAAAAGCAGATTCCTGTCCGCTCGGCCGACCCAACCTAGAAAAAAATAGACCAAACATGCGTCCGTTTGATCGGTGTGTTAGAGCAGCATCCTCGGCTGCGTCTCGTCATTTCATCCAACTGTTCACTCACATCGCTGTCGTCTGATCCGTGGGGCGTTCTGATTAGAAGTAAGATTCCCTATGCTCGACCTGAAATGACACACCTCGATCAACATAGCAAAGGAGCATCGCATATTCGCGTGCAAGCATTTCCCTCCCTGACTCCTCTCTCCCGGCCGGTCACAGTTAGTAGAAACGTTTGCGTCTCAGTTCATGTGGAACTTGTATGGGTCGGTCAGCAATCGACCGGAACTGGAAGTACCAATGCTGAGCGATGTAGCACCACTTTTTCTGTAAACAAGTCGTTTGGAGGATACGACGAGAGCTCAATCGCATAACTCTGGACATTATCGATGCCAGCAGCATGATGATAAGCTCCCGTGATGTCTTTTCTCTCTCTGGCAGGGATTCTGGCACTTGACCATCAATCTGTTCCCTAGGCCTTTCTGTAAGCCTGTGTGGGCAAATTTGGACCACAAACCAATTTCTCAGGCGTAACACCGGTGGAAATCATTCCAACACATACAGCTAAGCTTCTGGCCTTTGTGGGAGTTCGAAGCTTTAGAATAATAACTAACCCAAAGTTATGCATGGTGATGGTAGACTAGTTCATGGACTGCATTGCGGCTAGTTGGACGGAGCGGCCGCGACGACAGCTGCGACTAAAGGTGCATGCAACTGCAAGTTCCCATGCATGTCCATGCATCTGCAGGCAAGTTCCCATTATAAACCCTCCAACTACAGCTGGTTCCGTCCCCAGCCTCGCTCTGAGATGGGTCTTGTTTCCTAAACTAAGCAAGGCTCATGCTATACGACCAACACCGACAACATCGTGGGAGTAGTAACACACCTGAGACTGACCTTGGGGACCGGCTTGTTCGTGGTCCTGCCTGCTGCCACTGTGCTGAGGGATCCGCACGTCGGTATAGTCTGATATTAACGGGTCGTGTTCTCGGGGAGAATAGCGAACGGGCATACAGTACAACTTAGCTTAGGGCAACTCCATTACTCCAACGTGGTTCACCAAACTACCCTCAAATGTCCAGACAGTTTTCATCATTCAACACGGGTCAGGATGGGAATGGGCCGGGTCGGCCCGCCGGGTCACTGACCCGGCCCGAAAAATCAAGGCCAATGGGCCGTGTGGGTCGGCCTTGAACAATAGTTGGGTCAGTGGAGCCGGCACCGACTGATCCAATGGGGCAGCAGGGTCGACCCACCTCCGAGGCCTCAACTTCATCGCGTAGTACGTCCCGTCCATGCCTCGTCCATGCCTCCCGCTCGGTCCGTTTCTGGCGCACCTGCCGCTCGTCGTCTCGCGTTCCGGCTCGCCACTGTTAGGAATAATCTTGACTGGGATGTGTTCCTGGTCGATGCATCATGCATGAGTTAGCTAGTCACTGGGGCATGCATGTGTTTTGTTGCGGTGGAGTGCCGTTAGTTCGTTAGCGCAAGTGCCCATGGGCGTAGCTAGCTAATTTTTTTTTCGAGGGTACGCAAATTGCGTACCTTAGCTTTATAGAAGGAGAGAAATACAGCCATACAACCACATCTACCTCTCGCTGCGAACAGCGAGCGTAGCACAACTCCACACCAGACACAAGTAAGGAAACCACACACGACCACACACGACTACATACAACCACACTACGACAAACAAGAGCCTACCCAAAACCGTTATCCTCGCCGCGTCTCGACCGACGCCGGTGATCATCGAAGAACAGCAACTCCAACTTCCCAGGAAGAGCCAACGATGACCGTGCATAGCGCCAGAGAAGAACGAATCGGGCAGCGGTGCACGCTGGAGGAGCGCAACACAGGGCCTCTTATCTCCAAGCACGAAGCTCCCAACAGAGAAACAGCGTCAGAAGACACCGCCATCGTGCCGATCCTGCGAATCAAGGCTTTCGCCCCGGAGATGGTTGCCGATACAAGGCACCGTGAACAATGGCGCTACACTCGGCGACGCCTCCAGGAAGGGGAATGACACCCACGGGTGCCATCGACGCCGGTCCGACCAAGGCGAACAGATTTTCATCCGTAGCATTGCACATTTCCACGCCACCAAGCTTCGGCCAGCCCCAAAGATGCCTCACACCGCCAACACAACAGCCACTTGCGGTCGGAGCCACACATCATCGCTAAGGAAGCACGCCGCAAGCCACCACCTTCAAAGACACCAGAACCGCAAAGAACCACCAATCAATGTGGGGACCAGATCCGTCGCGATGGCCTTCACCCGCACCTAGGGACGCCACACAAATGGACTGACGCGCACCATCAGCCACACTCCGACGCCAACTTCACCGAGGCATCACGCGGCGCGCCACACGTAGGTGGTCGGCGCCACGCCGCCAGCCCCGCTTAGCCGAAGCCTCGCAGCGCCGCCGCCCGACGAAATCAGCGCACCACCCACATCCACTCACCCGCTGCACCCTCGTGCAGATCCGAGGACCGCCGTCGAGCATCCCGCCGTGAACCAGCCTCCCGCAAAGACCCGACCGGAGCCATCCGACGCGCCAGATCTCGCCCAAGAGCCACGGATCCGCGCAAAGTAGGGCCGCCACCACCGACCCAACGCCGACCAAGGAGCCACCGCGGCGCCAGAGTCGGACGAGGCGCGCCAAGCCGCGAGCAGCGCGCCACGCCGCCCGGCGCAGGCACCGCCGATCTCGACGCCGCCCGCCCGAGCCACCCGGAGCAAGGCGCGCCACTCCGCCAGACGGAGCCACGACGCGCTGCGCGCCGCCAGAGCTACCCCGCCGCCGACAACACGCGAACCACGCCGGCGAGAGGGCCTCCGCGCCAGATCTGGCGTCCCGCGCCGCCTGGTGCCTGGAGAGGAGGGGAGAATCCCCGCCCGGGCTTTGCCCGGCGGCGTCTCTTGGCGGCGGCGAGGGAGTGGGGAGGCGTGAGGGAAGGCGGCGGCGCGCGATGGTTCCTCCGGGCGCCATGGAGCGGCGGGACGGACTTCGTTTGATAGATAGATAGATCATAGCTAGCTAATTCGTTTGAACCTATAACGTGCATGCATGTAGGATCTGTTGGCGGGGGCGTTGTGCAGGGCGCGGACGCGCGGGCCGACAGATCACGGCACAAGATGGCGCGTGTGGCGCAACCTTGCGTATGCATGCACCCGTAGCTGCAACATATATTTTCCAAAAAAAGCCGTAACATATCGGATTACCTGAGATACTAGATAACAACTAGAATTTGGGCCGACCCGATATACCCATCGGGCCAGCAAGGCCATTGGCATTTTAAAAATGGGTCGACCCGTGGCCTCATAAATTGGCCTCGAGACCATGAGGGCCAGGTCCAAGTCCAGGGCCGGGTCGGCCCATTCCCATCCTGAAACACGGGGCACCAAGTTTGTTCGGACATCCGAAATCTCACAAACCAAAATCAAAACGGAAAGGTTTGTTGGTGTCCGGACATAGCCGACGTACGCGTCCGACTGCGCATTCACACCTAGAACCCTCGTTACGCGTTCCTCTCCCGAATCCTCCGCCCGCATTCATGCCACCTTCATGTCGCTCAGACTGACATGACCAGACGGCTCACCGGCAAGGGCAAAGGCTGGTTGAGTCCGAGTGCTTGGCCTAACTCACAGGCAATGGCGGGTAACGCGGATCCGCAGTTGACCCTAGTCGTCGGGCGGAGAGAGTCAAGCAGCTGCGCAACGAGCGCGCAACAACGGCCGATGAGGGCTGCCCTGGCCACTGTGAGGCCTTCAATCGCTGGAATGACGACGACAACATCAAAGTGGACAATGACGGAGGTGCCGACAGAGGTCATGCCTACGTGTCACAATCGGTACTTTGGTACGTTTTTAAATTTTGTTAAATTTCATCCTTATGGATGTAAATATATCAAAATTTAACAAATGTCGTCATTTAAATTAAATTCACCCGCTTTTTAAATGACCATTTGAAGTAAGATGGACATTTGCTGCCCCAGGTTAAATGGTGGCCTCTCTTACCGCTGTTCCTGGACACGTCCGTTTGATGCACCTCGTTGGAGTTGGCCTTAGAATAAGAAAGCTTGTTAAATACTTCCTAACATGTTTTAAATATTTTAATATAAACTACCTGCGGCCTGAAAATGAGTGAACAACACTAAAATACATCTATATATATCTGACTTAAAAAGTTAGAACATCTTATTATAATAGTGAATAGAGGGAATATCTTAATATAACAATGTCGTTATCCTTCCTCACGGCGTTGTTGTGGAGTTTAGTTATTTTAAGGTGTGTCGTGGCATTGTACTCAGATTTTCCTATGCTCTTTTTTGGTATAGTCGTGTCCTGCGTAATATGGTTGTCCTGAGATCGGCGTTGTTTTCGTTCAGATGTGGATTGTTGCTTTATATACGGTGAATGAAGGGAGTACTAGAGTACACGCTCCTCCCGGGGATAGTTCGCATGAAAACAGAATCCTGTTCGGCAGTGCAATTATGTTAGAGTATATCTCCATGTATATCTTATGTATAGGAATATTCCAACCTATCTGATTTTGTATGATTTATCTCCCTTGGTCTCCAAGGAATGTAACTCTCATGTATTCCTATATATATCTAACACGAGGGCCGCCCCAGGTGTGGCGTATTTGCCTAATCATTCTCGTTTATTTGGTATCAGATAGATCGATCCTCCCTCCCAACCCTCCCATGTTGCCGCCGGCCTCCCTCTTCGCCATCACCCAACCATGGCAGGAACCGGCGCCTCCACCCAATCCTCCCTCACCTCTCCTTTCCTACCAGCCTCCAACTCCACCAGCGTCGGCCCCCTCGTCAACACCACCATGCCTGCCTCCGCCTCGCCGACTGTGCAAGTCGCTAGCGTGCGCACCCACGTGCCCGTCACGCTTGATCTCCACACTTCCAACTTCGCCAAGTGGCGGATGCTCATCTCCGTCCTCCTCGGCAAGTACGACTTGCTCCCCCACGTCACCACTGTCACGCCCGAGGCGGACTGCACGGCGAACTGGACCCGTGAGGATTACGTTGTCCGGTCCTGGTTGTACGGCTCCATCTTTGACGAGATTCTGGATATGATCATGGCGGAAGATCAGACGATGCATGAGGCTTGGACTCTCATCACCAACCTCTTTCTGGACAACCAGATGACCCGCTTAGTCTACCTCGAGGCTGAGTTCCGCAGCCTCGTGCAAGGCGACCTCTCGGTCACTGTGTACTGCCATCGCCTGAAGGCCCTCTCCGACGCCCTTGCCGACGTCGGTACCCCGATCACTGACCAGACCCTAGTCCTCAATTGTCTTTGCGGCCTCAACCCACGGTTCGCCGACATCACCATGTGACGCCCCCGATTTAATCGTACACTAATCATGCACGCAAACGTGTACGATCAAGATCAGGGACTCACGGGAAGATATCACAACACAACTCTAAAACATAAATAAGTCATACAAGCATCATAATACAAGCCAGGGGCCTCGAGGGCTCGAATACAAGTGCTCGATCATAGACGAGTCGTGGAAGCAACAATATCTCGAGTACGACATAAGTTAAACAAGTTGCCATAAGATGGCTAGCACAAACGGAATACAGATCGAAGAGGCGCAGCCTCCCGCCTGGATCCTCCTAAACTACTCCCGGTCGTCGTCGGCAGACCTGCACATAGTAGTAGGCACCTCCGATGTAGTAGTATTCGCCGCCGACGGTGGCGTCGCCTCTGGCTCCAACATCTGGTTGCGACAACCGTAAAGAAAGGAAAAGGGGAAAAGGGGAAGAAAGCAACCGTGAGTACTCATCCAAAGTACTGCAAGCAAGGAGCTACACTACATATGCATGGGTATATGTGTAAGGAGGCCATATCATGGGGTGAGCTGCAGAATGCCGAATAAGAGGGGATAGCTAATCACGTCAAGACTACGCTCGCAGCCTCCGTCTTGCAAACATGTAGAAGAGAGTAAATTGAAGTCCTCCAAGTAGCATCTCCAAGTAGCATCTCCAAGTAGCATCTCCAAGAGCATCGCATAGCATAATCCTACCCGGCGATCCTCCTCGTCGCCCTGTTAGAGAGCGATCACCGGGTTGTATCTGGCACTTGGAAGGGTGTGTTTTATTAAGTATCCGGTTCTAGTTGTCATAAGGTCAAGGTACAACTCCGGGTTGGTATCAGAGCCGACTGCCTGTAGGAATCCCCCTTCCACACTCCTTGGCCGAAGTCGAGTCTAGTCACTACAAAACTTTTACTAACATGGCTGTGTGCCTTACGGGCCCACGTCGCCATTGGGTGGTACTAGGATCTTTTACTCCTCGACCTTTACTCTGGGACTCTGACATCTCTTCTATTCGGGTTAAATGATTTTGCTAAAAACAAAACTAACTTTAGGTTCTCGCAAGTACTTTCTCCCGGAGAGCACGTTGTTACCGATGACCGCCTGCTGCACCAGAAGATTCCGAAGATACTCTACGATGTGCTCTCGAGACTATGTGCCATCGCTTTTGCAATTCACTTACATCGATAAATCCCTCTGGATAACTACTTACACCTATCGTTCTTATTGTCATCCCCAGTTGCTCTTGTTATTACAAGATGTCCTGAAGTACTCTTCGATATTCCGAGAATTCTTTATGCTTACTGCCCTGTCTTGCTGCATGAATACCCCTACGGATGATTACTCGCGCTTGCCGAGTATCCTTTTGTACAAAGTTGTTCATGTGTTTCACAAAAATACATTCAAATACTACCCGATCTTTCGAAAATCCTGAGCAGCCTATTGCTCTTGGAATTCTTGCTTACTTGCATTATGGTTAATCCCATAAGTCTCGTAATCTTAATGGCATCCCTTGTCATTATCATTTTGAGTCTGTTGACTCAATATGTGTGCGAATGCACACAATCATCTATCAACCCTTCTAAATTATCTTTCTGGCTCAGACGTCATTTTGAACATGAGCTGGTTCCCGACCAAACTATTTGTCGTCAATTGTGCCTCTGGACTATCCAACTTATCCATCTTTAATCAGAGCATTACTTCTGATCCTTCGATTTGGATTCATAATTCCTTTGCATTTATGCTTCGAATTAGTCAGATGATTCTATAACCTGATGCCTTTGCATTCTTTCCTTTTCTGGTTGAGTAGCGATACTCACATCAGATTCTTTGTGGACCATCAAGTCCTTTGTTGGATTGTTATCCGACCGTGTCCTTCACCTTTGATCACTTTGTGAGTTCTTTCCCTGATACATAATGCCTTTGTTAAGTTGTATCTCTGCTTGGCCAACCATGCTCGCTTTCGGGCTTGTGATATTTACTCTTGAAACTTGTGGTATATGTTTCTAAGAAGCCCCTATGGGTTGAACATATGCCTTCTCTAAACCGTGTGAACCGAAAGTTTTCACGAATCATACTCTTCGGTGCTTCGCGGATAAAATTTCAACACTGCAACTTCATCGAACGTGAGAAGTAAATGAAAGGTTATGCATTGGAGAAGTGGGAGTCGACCTTGAACTTGTGTTCATGCCCATGGACACGATGTAGATCTTATCATTAAAGCTTCTCTTAAATTAATTATTCCTTTGGTATAAGTTCATCTTATATCAGGGATCTGGCCTTTTGCAATCGTGGTTCCGACCATGTTCTCTTTTAAATACCATTTCTCGTGCAAGTTTTAGCACTTGTCTTACGAGAGCAATACCCGGTCCAAGCTCTCATGTGGACTGTCGTCGAGTATTACCCTTGGTATCTCGAGATTATCTTGGAACCGCATAACTCCTTATGAGTTCTTCATCAAGTACTACATTCTCACCGATTACAATTTTTCATGGGCTCTGAGTTATTAAACACTCAAAGACATCGATAACTGAACCGAGTCCGCACTACGGTTCAACAACTCTTAGTAATCTTCTTTAAGTACGAGTTTAATACTCCATCACGTCATTCCTAGCCTGATCGGCTATATCATTTTGTGCTAAATTTTAACTATGCTACCGGGTCCTTCTCGGAGCACAAATTTCGACGGTGAGCTAATCTTACAATCGATCTTCCTCGTCATATCGTTTGTCCTTGAGCAGCAAGCTTGAATTCGAGTTTGTGTCGTACCCATGGTCCAAATGACTTTTGGCTTCATCATTTCCGTTGACTTGATGTCATCACCGATCAGTTACATCTTCTCGAAACCTCTCGACAAATGTGTCGTGATCATCATCAACATTCCGAGGTCTTCCAAGATATCCATCGAATTCTTGATGAGAAATAGCATCCTTTGCCCTCGATGGTTTGGGTTATCATCCACAACATTATTGCATTCCCTCCAACACAAAAATTGTTCCTGTTTTGTGTTGTACCTTGAGTTCCTTGTTATCCAACTTATGTTATGATTCTACCGCAGAGTATTACCATCTTTGATGTCAAGAATGTTGTGAGTATTGCTCCACCTCTTAAGAATTCTTGCTATAGTGATACTCCTCATAATCACCATTTTTTTTCTTGGTCCTCGCGTTGACCCCATACGGGGTACCAACAAGTGAACGGTGCTGTTTGGATTCTGCCTATCTAGCAACCCTATTGCTTTGAAGTTAATGGTCGGCCATTCATTCTTAGACTATTGATTATTGAATCACCATTCCGACGTTGGTCGTGCAACCCAGTCCATATTTTGGGTGCACCTTTCAACCAATGTTTAATTGTGCATGTTTTTCCTCGAGCATACATCATTTTACCGTTTGATCTGACAAATGTTATCTCCTTGTTCACATAATTATGGAAATCCATCTTTTGTTAACCTCGATGGATTGTCGCTGAGTCCATCAGCCACCTCCTCACCCTCTCCTTGATTTAATGGTGAACTCTTGTTTGGAACTCTCTTCCATAGTTCGTTCCCTGAGAATCTTACGATGTCACCTCGTTACTTTGTGTCGCACTTTTTCTTCTCAGGCATCCTGAGCCTGAGGTATCCAAACAGCAATCAGATCTGAATCTCGGTCAGATATGATGATTGGAACTTATTTCCAAGAGTTATAACAATGGTCTTTATGTGATCCGGTAACATGATGTCATGCCTAGCACCCCCGCCCCTGCTGGAGGACCTATCATTATAATTTCTTTTGCAAGGATAACCATTCTTCCCGGAGGAAATTGTAAGACCTATTTTATAAGTTGCCCCTGATGGATCATTTGTGTTTCCAAAGTCTGGCCCTTGATTGAAACACCATGCATTGCTATCTCAAAGCATGTTCGTGGTACTCCGCTTTTCAACAAGGACATTTGAAGCCCAATGCTAAATGTTTCCTGCTCAATTATCCAAACACCGCTGTATGGAAAATTTCTCTCCCCTCACCTAGAGGCTTTTCTACCTTATATCCTGTCAAGGATATCATTCTCTACTTGTCCTTGGTAAGGGTATACCCTTGAAATATGTGTTTAGACACATTTTCCTTTCCATTGTTACATTTAAGCTCGATAATCACTTTTCCTTTCCATTGGTTTGTTTGACCTCTCTTGTGATCTATATAATCTAAGCAGTAATGATTCACTGCTTATGTAAACACCTCGGTGCGCCATTTCGTTTGCAAAACCCTGTTACTATTGTTGATGACATTTCCGAAATACACCGATGAACGGAACCTTGTTTATTGGTCCGCCTCGCTCAACGGCGGAAAATGGTTCTCTTCGTCCCTCGCCCTTGGTATCGATGTTGTTGCCGACATAAGCGACATGCTACTCTCGACATGCCTTGCTATCATGATCGTGCAAGACGCCACCGCCCTTCCTATCTTGTTAATCCACATGGTGGGCCCATAACCCACAGTTTCACGGGATCGAAACTCGACTCTCCTGTACACCCCTGTTCCCAAAGTTATTCCTCGCGAGTGGACTCGTATGTAATTCACGGACCACCGTCCCAAGTGATCTATTTTGGTATCAGACGCAATACTTATTCTCGTTGCCCTGAACCCTTTTCACCTGCTGATTAGGCATCGAACGCTTGCCTATCCATTTGAAACTTCTCATGGTACCTCCTTACTTTGCTCTCGATATTTTCTTAAGATTCAATTCGAGAGTAACTTTCGCCACCTTCCTCGGTGTTATCGACCACATAGTCAACCTTGTAGAGGTCTGTCCTTTTGAAGCTACCCCTTATCCTTTCCGTAAGTACGATGAAGATCCCCAAGGAAGGACGATAACTTCATCATGATGGCCCGAAGCGGAGAACTGAAGACATCACTGTAATGGATCGACCTCTTCGAGAAGAGCAACCAAAGACGAGAAGATCCGTTAGAATATCGTAACCAGAAATTTCCCCCTTACTCCCCTCCTAAATCTCGGGACGAGATTTCCTGTAGTGGAGGAGAATTGTGACGCCCGGATAATCAAGCTACAGTAACCTCTGCTAATAATGCCACGTCACCTCGATTTCTATTTGCTAATCTCGCGTTAGTTCCACAACCAATTCGAATCCAAATTAAAAACCAAGTCAAACGACAAAAGTTTTCAAATATTAAAACCAAAATGTTCGGTGGGTGCCAAATATTGCACTGGTAATTATGGTGAAGTAAACACATTTTTATAAAATGGCTATATGGTTTAAAATGAAATTAAACAAAAAAGAAAATAAATAAAAAGAAAACAGGAAACAAAAAAAAAGAATAAAAAGGCCCCCTGGCCAACTGGGCCAGACGGCCCACTCACCGCCAGCCGGCTCACTGCCCACCGCCCACCCCGCCCGCCTTATCCCCCACGATCAAACCCTAGCCACCACGCCACCCACTCCCATCCCTCGCCTCACCGCTCCACTTCCCCTCTCCTCGCTCCTCCTCCCCCCTCTCGCCAGATCCGCTCCATCTGGGCGCGACGCCGACACCACTCGCCCGACGCCGTCCCGAGGGCTCGCCGTCGCCATGGACGCAGCCACCAACCTCCCCCACTCCCCTTGCTCCTCGCCCCCTCTGCTCGATCCAGATCGGGGCAACGGCGCCCCGACCCCACCGACGACCACGCCTCGCCGCCCGGAGTTCTCCCCTCACCGGGCCTCCTCGCCGGACCACCGACGCCTCCTCATCTCCTCCCCACGGGTCGCAGCCCCCGACCCCGACGCGCCGACGCCACTAGTCGTCTCCGGCGCCACCCCGCCATCGCCGTGGTCCTCTCCGTCGCCGGCGCTCCCCGTTCCCGTCGTCGATGCCGCCTCACCGGACTGCCTCCTCTTCATCACCGTCGCCCCCGACGTCGCTGCCTCATCCCGCCACCACCTCGCGGACGCCACATCACCGCCGGACCGCTCCCCGCCTCCGTCGCTCATCCCCATCCTCCTCCCCAACGAGCGCCATCGACCCTCGCCGCCCGTTCCCCTGCAACGTAGGGTGAGGAAAACCCCCTCCGTCTCTCCTCTGTCGCACGTCGACCACGCGCCTCCTCGCTCCGCCAGGCCGCCCGAGCTCCGCCCCTCGCGTTCGCCGTGTGCTCGTCTCGCCTCGCCTTGCTCACATGGTGGCGCCCGCCCGCCGTTGCCGCTGCGCGGCGATCGTTCTCGCTGCCTCGCCAACCGGCCGACGCCGGCCGCCCTTGATTTGGCCGCTGCCGCGCCTTGGGCATGCGCCCAAGCGGGCAAGTGCCAGGCGCCCGTTACGCCCTGTGCCCGCTAAGGCCTCCGTGCCTTTGACATGTGGGGCCGCCCCCAGAACGTTTTTAAAAAAAGAAGAATTAGAAAAATATTAATTAATTAATTAATTAATTAATTAGATAATTAATTAACTTAATTAGATCTGCTAATTAACCTAATTAACTCTGATTAGATAACTAATGATTAATTAACTAGTTAATTAGGTTTAGTTAAACTGTGACTATGACATGCGGGACCCACGCCAGAAGTTCGATCCCAACAACAGACAGTTGACTATCGACGTCAAGATGACAACATGCCGACGCGTCACCTTTACTATTCTGGATAGTGTTAAAATAAATAATTAAATAAATCCTAAAATGATTTAAATCTTTTAAAATTAATAGAAAATAAACCGTAGCTCGGATGGAAAAACTTTGTACATGAAAGTTGCTCAGAACGACGAGACGGATCTGGATACGCGGCCCGTTCATCCGCCACACGTCCCTAACATAGTGAACCTGCAACATTTCGCCTCCGGTTCATCTGTCCGAAAACACGGAACACCGGGGATACTTTCTCGGATGTTTTCCCCCTTCACCGATATCACCTCATACCGCGTTAGAACACGTCTAGCTCTGTTTGTTGTCCTGTTATGCTCTTGCTTGCTATGTATTTACTGTTTCTTCCCCCCTCTTCTCTCCGGTAGACTCCGAGACTGCCGCTGATGCTGCTGTGATCAACTATGTCACCGATGACCCTCCTTGTTTGAGCAACCAGGCAAGCCCCCCCCTTGATCACCAGATATCGCCTATTCTCCTCTATACTGCTTGCATTAGAGTAGTGTAGCATATTCTCGCTTTTCGATAATCCTATTTCGATGCATAGCGACATTGTTGCTACATCTGTTGATACCTTACCGCAATCCTAAATGCTTAGTATAGGATGCTAGTTTATCATCATTGGCCCTACATTCTTGTCGATCGCCTTGCTATACTATTGGGCCGTGATCACTCGGGAGGTGATCACGGGTATATACTATACATACATACATACTACAGATGGTGACTAAAGTCGGGTCCGCTCAAGGGTACCCCGAAAGTGATTCACGGATTGGGGCTGAAAGGACCTTTGTCCCGACGGCCCTCTGTGGATCTTTGTGGCGGAGCGGCAGGCAGGTTGAGACCACCTAGGCGAGAGGTGGGCTGCCTCGATCGGCGTCATGTTGCTTCATAATAACATGCTTAACGAGATCTTGGTATTTGATCCGAGTCCGCCATTTGGTCTATACGCACTAACCATCTACGTGGGAGTAGTTATGGGTATCCCGACGTCAGCGGTATCACCAAGCCTTCTTGACGTCAAGAATCGAAGCGGCGGCCGGATTGGAACGTAAGCTCGCACTTGTATTAGGGGCTAGTTACGCTTCGGCACAGACGCATAACGTCTTGTGTGTGCTTTCAGGCGATGGGCCTGCACCCTGGCGCTTAGGTTTAGACCGGCGTCTTGACCTCTGTTGTGCCTAGGTGGGATCTGCGACGTGTTGATCTTCCGAGGCCGGGCATGACCCAGAAAGTGTGTCCGCCAAATGGGATCAAGCGTGTTGGGTTATGTGGTGCACCCTGCAGGAAGATTAATCTATTCAATAGCCGTGTCCCTCGGTAAAGGACGACCGGAGTTGTACCTTGACCTTATGACAACTAGAACCGGATACTTAATAAAACACACCCTTCCAAGTGCCGATACAACCCGGTGATCGCTCTCTAACAGGCGACGAGGAGGATCGCCGGGTAGGATTATGCTATGCGATGCTCTTGGAGATGCTACTTGGAGATGCTACTTGGAGATGCTACTTGGAGGACTTCAATCTACTCTCTTCTACATCTTTGCAAGACGGAGGGCGCGAGCGTAGTCTTTGACGGGATTAGCTATCCCCTCTTATTACGGCATTCTCGCAGATTCACCCACCGATATGGCCTCCTTACACATATACCCATGCATATGTAGTGTAGCTCCTTGCTTGTAGTACTTTGGATGAGTACTCACGGTTGCTTTCTTCCCCTTTTCCCCTTTTCCTTTCTTTACGGTTGTCGCAACCAGATGTTGGAGCCCAGAGCGACGCCACCGTCGGCGGCGAATACTACCTCGGAGGTGCCTACTACTATGTGCGGCTGCCGGCGGCGACGAGGAGTAGTTTAGGAGGATCCTGTGCGGGAGGCTGCGCCTCTTTCGATCTGTATCCGGTTTGTGCTAGCCATCTTATGGCAACTTGTTTAACTTATGTCCGTACTCAGATATTGTTGCTTCCACGACTCGTCTATGATCGAGCACTTGTATTCGAGCCCTCGAGGCCCCCGGCTTGTATTATGATGCTTGTATGACTTATTTATGTTTTAGAGTTGTGTTGTGATATCTTCCCGTGAGTCCCTGATCTTGATCGTACACGTTTGCGTGCATGATTAGTGTACGATTAAATCGGGGGCGTCACACACCACGACCGTGACAATGCAGAACCCGCTCCCAACCTTCGGGCAAACGTGTTCTCTGCTCGTTCTCCGCAAGACACAGCTTGCCAACACCTCCGACGACGGTAGAGAGGGGGAGGGAGGAGTGGAGCTCACCGGGGAGGCACACGGTGGCCCGGCGAAAGATTAGGAGCAGTAGAGGAGCTCGAGGTCGCCGGCGCATGTCGGAGCAGAGATAGAAGGGGGCGGCGGCGTTCAGCAATTGTAGAGGTCCCCGGCTCCACCTGAAGGCTCCAGGCAAACGGGCGGACGACGGCGGCTCTCCTGGACAACAAGATCGGTCGGAGCGGCGCTGGTGGCCGCGGTGGCGACGGAGGACGGCGGCAATTTCGCTCGGCCTTGACGGATCTGGGGAGGAGGGCATGCAAGTGGGGGAGTGGGAGTGGCGGTAGGTGAGGGGGAGGACTCGAGGCGTCCAGGAGGGCGGCCTTATCCCCCTCCCTCGTCGTCGACGGCGAGGCGGTCGGGCAGAACCCGCTCGGTGTGCGGTCGGAGGACCATTGTAGGAGAAGGCGACCGGGTGGGGAAGCTGGGCCGCCTGGCTGGGGGACTGGGATCAGGTGACATGCGCTACGGTGACATGCACGGTGACATGCGGCCCAAATTCAAATTTAAACATTGCGAAAAATCTGAAAAAAATCATGCATGTTCACAGCACATACTAAGATAACTCCTAAAAATTTCAGATCAAAATTCAAAACATACATCGAGAAATAGAAACTCAGATGTGAATAGTCTACAGAGAACCGTTCAGGAACTATTCATGACAGATTTCTCTTTTTTGTTTCTTGATGTATGTTTTGAATTTTGATCTAAAATTTTTAGAGGTTATCTTAATATGTGCTGTGAACATGCATGATTTTTTTCAGAGTTTTTCGCAATGTTTAAATTTGAATTTGAGCCGCATGTCACCGTGCATGTCACCGGAGCGCATGTCACCTGATCCCAGTCCCTGGCTGGGATGGGCGAGGCCCAGGGGGCAGGGGCTTTGGCCCCCTTTTTTTTTTGGTTTTTTCATATTTTTTTAGTTTTTCTGTTCTGCTTGCAAAATGTTGGGCACCTAAATGATTTTTATAAAATATTTGAACTAGCTCATAAATTGCAGTGCAATATATTCTAGCACCAAAAACTAGCTTGGGTAAAATACTATTTCATATTAAATTTAGATTAAATAAAAGGTTATCAAATTTTGTTGTTAGCCACTGTTCCAGTTTGTTAGAGTCACTTAACTAATCCATATAATGTTGGTTACAATTTTATGACCGCCTCTGAATTATTTGTCATTTAATGAACATTTTAGTTTCTGATTTGAACAACTTTTAGTTTCCACTTTGAATTTAATTGAAGTTTGAGTTAGGAGTTTGAAATGCAATATGATGCCAATAATGATTAGGCACTGTTAAACCTGCTAACATGGCATTAACTAAGGGCGATCACTGTAGTGTGATACTGCGGATGTTACACAGATCTAGCTAGAACTAGACGAGAGGAGGTGGTGATTGAACTTATAGAGGCCATCGGAACGGCCGCGGAGGAGGTGGCCGGCGCGTTGGAGAGGAGTCAACCCGCCGCCCCAATCAACCGCTGTGCGGAGTAGAGGCGTCGCTTACCTCGTCGTCGAAGTGGATCCACGCCGGAGGGAAAGCTCGAGAGTGGGGAAATGGTGGCGGGAGTTTTGCCGCGGCGGTAACCCTCGATATATAGGGTGACAAAATCGGCGGGCGGTGACTCGAATTCGTCCCGCTGCTTTTTCGGATATGCGCCATCGCTCCCGTCATCTCTCTCTCCTGCGCGGCGCGGTGCGGCGTTCCCTCCATGCATCGCTCGAGCCTGACTCGCTGGAAACGGATGATTCAGCCGTTCCTAGCGGGCCAGGCTGAGGAATGCTTTGAGGTTCGTGCTATGCAGGTCAAACAGTAAACACAAACATCCAAACAACTCATTTTCACCCGCACGGGCCTGATTGGGCCTAATGCAGGCTATCAAACGCGTCCTCAGAATCTCCGGCTGACTCAGAAAAAACGAGATGTCGTTTTGATCGAGACGGGACTCCTGTACGGCAAACTCCTCTACAGCGTTTCTTCCTTTTTGCGGGCAAAGTGCAATGCAGCGTTCGACACGGATCGAGCAGTGAGGGATGGGAAAAAACTACGCTGGCGGGGAGCGAGCGTACGAGGCGCGACTGCCCGATGGGAACCGACGCTGACGACTCAGGCAGCACGCGGCACGCGCGGCGCTGCAACCCTGCGCGCTGCTCATCTGCCTGCTGCTGGCCGCCCGTGTCAAGCCCGCGCGCGTACTTGTGCGTCCTGGCCTACTGCCGCGCACGGCTCCGCTCTGCTTTTTCCCGTCACCGACGGAATTCGCGTACACAGCCACCGCGGGGACATGGGGTACGGCGTGGGCGCGCCGCGCCGGGGTCGACGAGCTGTCCAGTCAAGTGGAGCAGGCGCGTGTGTAGGGTGTTGCGACGGGACATTGGAGTGGAGTGTGTGTGCAGTGTGCCTCCAGGACCGCGCTGCACTGGTGTGGCGTGGGATTAACTTTTCGTCGGGTGACGTCCCGTCTGGTCGACCGGTCGGCTGTGCCGTGCCGTGCCGCGGCAGTCAGCGGCAAAATTTTGTGTTTTGACTCTTTTGAGAAGTTGTTCGAGATCTGATCCTAGTTTGCAAAAATTTTAAGATATGATCTTTTCCTACCGTCAAAGGGCATTGACGGTAGGGCATAACAGCCTACCGCCTAGGTCCCTGACGGTAGGATTGCACGCCCTACCGCAATTTTTTTTTAAGTTTCAGGCATAGTCGTGTGCGCACCTACCGCCGGGCACCTTGACGGTAGGGTTATGCATGCTACCGGCATCCCCTATGGCGGTAGGGATGCGTTGCGCTGACGTGGTCAAGTTTCTTACTGTCAGGGGCCTTGGCGGTAGGTTGCTATACCCTACAGCCATACCCCCTCGCGGTAGGAAAAGGGTCAGATCCAAAAAAAATTCAAACTAGGGCCAGATCTCGAATAACTTCTCCAAAAGGGTCAAAACATGAAAATTTGCTGCAGTGAGCTACAGGTGCATTACCGCGAGTGCTGCACATTACATTACTTTTTCTTTTAGACTCACTAGTCACTACATTACTTAAGCGTCATGCCCCGTTTGGATTGCTTGCCGAGGATGTTCATCGTGTACCCTCGACGTCGAGGGTGATACACCGCAATTCACGTCAAAAGATACCTAACAGGAAGCGCGACGCAAGCAATTCGGCTGGCGCTTTTGCACACCAGAAACTCCACACGTTCGAGAGGAACCCCGTTTTCTCATATGAGACAGTTAAAAGATATCAAAATCGACCGTTTCGACGAGAAGAAGACAATCTATGTAGACCATTTTCTCATATGAGACAGTTTTGGAGACGTAATCAGCCGAATAGTACTCTGAATACAAAATCTTGATACTTCGAGCACAACTTCGGCCCTCGAGATGAGATCGGATGGCGATGATCCAAACTTCAAAGATGTTCATGTCGATAATACAAACTTCTTCATGTAGAGCACCTCTTTATTTGAGATCATGTTAATAATGTTTTATTCTGTGCCAAAATTTGATGTCAACACATGCCCCCCCTCCCTGTTATGAGAAGGTTCTAAAACTTTTCCTAACCGAAATATTTTATTTTGTTCCATGCTTTTCTTTTAGTTCTCTTCTAGTTATTATTTACCTTTTTCATTTTTACTTTTTCCATATTTACTTTTATTATTTATTAATTTTTATTTTCAAAATTTATGCATATTTTTCAGATTCAAAAATATTTTCTAAATTCCTGAACATTTTCTGAATTCGTAAATATTTTATCATATTGGTGAATCCATGAACATTTTCAGTAAGTAGGGTTGAATTTACAAACATCTTTATAGTTCTATAAGAATTGTTGAATTCACAAACATTGTTTTAATTCAAGAACAATTTTCCAAACTCACAAACATTTAAAAAAATTGCAAATAGATTTGCAATTCATGCACATTTTCTAAATATGATTTTTTTGAATTCGTGAACATATTTCAAGTTCATTAACATTTTCTGAATTGTTTCCTAACTTTTTCAATATTTTTTTGTATTCACAAACATTTTTCGTACTAGTGAACACATTTCAAAATCACAAACAGATTTCAAATTCACGGATATTTTTGAGTTGCCCAACATTTTTCGAATTCATAGACATATTTTTTCAATTCTTGAATATTTTTTGAAATCATGTACATTTTTTCAATTTGGCTAACGTTTGTTTAAATTTCAAACATTTTTTGAATTCGAATATATTTCAGTTTCACGAAGGTTTTTGGAATTCGCAAACATTTTTACAATTCACAAACATTTTTCAATATCAGAAATTAACGAATATTTTTTGGTATTCACAAACATATTTTGAAATTCACAAAAAATAAAAAATTGTTAAAAGTTTTTAAAATTTGTGAACAATATCTGAATCCACGAAGATTTTTGAATTCAAAACATCTTTTTTAAATTCAATAACATTTTTCGAATTCATGAACATTTTTATGAATATATTTTTTTTCAAATATTTCTCAAACTCACGAAACAAATAGTGATTTTTTTTCAAATTTTTATGAATATTTTTTAATTTCATTAAGAAAAGAAGAGCAAAAAATGAAACAGAATAAAACAAAAGAAACAGGCGCCCAGCGTCCCGCGCTTCACAATGGGCCGGCCTATGTCGTGGGCTGAGGGTTTCAGCATTTGGTCGTAGGCCAACATCCCGCACGCTGGTTAAAGCGGCATTTTCTATTTGGCGTCACAGGCGTCGATAACGTGCATTATCGTTAACTGGCGCCTGCGGCGTACATAAATGGGCCGGCCCATCTAGGCGCCGGTTGACATTTTCCTTTTTGAAACTTTTATGAATTTTTATAAATATATATGATTTTTTTTAAAATTTCAACAATTTTTTTTCAGATTGATGAACTTTTTTGAATATCAATGAAGTTTTTTGAAATTTGATGAACATCTTTTTCAAAATGGATGAACTTTTTTTCAGTTCAATGAACTTTTTCTAAAAATACATGAACTTTTTTTTGAATTTCTATGAACATTTTTGAAATTTAATGAACTTTTAAAAAAATTAATGAACTTTTGCTAAATTGGATGAACTGTTTTTTCAATTTAATGAACTTTATTACAAATTGATGAACTTTTTAAAAGATATGATTTTTTTTCAATTGGTTGACCTTTTTTCTTTAAATCTGTAAACATTTTTTGATTTCATATTTTTATTTTCGTAAAAAAAGGGGCAGCACGCTAGTGGGCCGGTCCATGCTAGCAGCGCTGCAGGCGCCGGATCGTTAACGGGCGCCTGCAGCGCTGCATTGGAGCTCCTGGTTAAAGCTCCCGCTAGGATACGGCTTGGTGAGTAAGGATTTAGTTCGATAGTCCTTAAATGGTGTAGGGCGAAGAAGCGAAGGCCCACTTTGTTTTGCTGAAATTTTTTTGCCGGCACAATTCGATGAACATTTTCCAAATTTGCTGAACTTTTTTGCAAATCCGTGAACTTTTTCCCATAATCGACGAACATAGTTGATGAACTTTTTAGAGAAAATTGTGAACTTCCTTTTCAGAATCAATGATCTGTTTTTCAAAATGGATGTACTTTTCTCAAAATTTGATGAACTTTTTTTTCAAAATCGATGAAAGTCTTCTCAAATGGATTTTTTTTTCATAATCAAAGATCTTTTTCCATGTTTTCAAATTTGAATTAAATTCGATTAACTTTTTGTAATTCTATGAACTCTTTTCAAAATCAATGAATCCTTTTTCAATTTCGATGATTTTTTTGTCAAAATCAATGAATTTGTTTTCCAATCCAATGACCTTTCTTTAGTTGCACGAACTCTTTTTCAAATTCGATGAACTATTTTTCAAATTTGGTGAACTTTTTTCAAATTCGACGAACCTTTTCATATTCGATGATCTTTTTTCAAATTTGTGAACTTATTTCGAAATTTCATGATTTTTTTTCAATTTCGTGAAGTTTTCTCAAGTTTACTAACTCTTTTCAATTTGTACGAATCTTTCCAATTTTTTGACTTTTTTTTTGAAAAATCATGGTTTTAAAAAGTTCCTTGAATTTCTTTTCAAAGTTTACGTTTCTTTCCATAAAATTTATATAAGGTATTGTCAGGACCCCGACTCAATGCCACACTGATCTAGCATGTAACACCTCATATCACTTTGCGGCCTCACACATGTTATTCCTACGGGTGTCGCCTTACCTTGCCCGGGACCGTTTGCGCCTTTTGGCACACATATATGGTAGTGTCGCTAGCATCCATATGACAAGGAGCCCGGGCTGACATGGCTAGTCGTGAACCCAAAGTGGCACTAACTTACAGGGACAGGCATACGTGACCCAGCAACGAACGTGTCGGTCCTCAACGAGTGAATCTAGGTTGTAGCAACTGGGCTAGCAGGACTCCGTAAACCTGGTCAGAAGCGAGCTAACAGACTCGATAGTCATCGCGTGACATTTCCGTAGGGATGACACAGAACAAAGAAGGACACATGCCGGCCAGCCTAAGTGTTAGGAGCAAGAGCAAGCTACCAAGGATCAGTGGAAGCACTAGGAGACATTTCCCGATAAGAGAGGCTACCAAGGATAAACAACTAGATAGTCAGATCCCACACATACCAAGCATTTCAATCATACACACAATATGCCCAATATGTGCAAATACAACATGGCATCACAACATGACTCTACAACTCAAGTACTTTATTTAAAGGCTCAGAGAGCCATACATATCATACACACAAGTACAGGTCACACGACCCAGCATCCAAGTCATACAAACATACGAGCCAACAACGGAAGTAACATGTCTGAGTACAGACAACTAGAAAATAAAAGAGGCTTGAGGAAGCCTGGCTATCCTACACGGTCCATCGTGTGCTTAGGATCACCACCTAGGCTCCAGCCTACTCGTCGACATCAACGTCTATGAAGAACCCATCAGAAGGGGTTGCAACGTCTTCTGTAAAATGTAAATTGAGCAAACATGAGTACAAAGGTACTGAACAAGACTTACATCAGATCCTACATACATGCATATTATCAAGAAGGGATGGTGGGGTTATTGCAGCAAGCCAGCTTTGACTCTTGGCTAAGCTATCTTACGAGACACCAACTTGTAATTGTTTTGCGCACTCGAGTCCACTACACACCACTTCAATACACTACAGGGGATCCACCTCCATCATCCTACGGAGGAGCCATCCTCGGCACTCACGCTTATCTTGAGGCTTTTAGTAGTATCCATTTACTTGTCTATGAACTGTATAGGCAACCAAGTAGTCCTTTACCGCAGATGCGGCTATTCGAATAGATGATGTTAACCTGCAGGGGTGTACTTCTTCACACACGCTTCCACCACTTATCGCCGTTTACACGACACGTACTCAACAACCTTCAAGCGGAAGCCCAACATGAGTGTCGGCGACAGCCTACCTATACACCTAAGTATCTAGTCCAGGTTTATCGCCTATCCAGGTTCCATCCGCAGGGAGTCCGGCGGAGGTTCCCGAGATACCAAACGGGCATCCGGTACACCGTGCCACATACCTACCGCATCACAGCCCACCCTGAAGGTCAGCGCTGCCCACGGCCTCCAGTAAGCTACAAACACCAGAAACTACTTGCAACTCCTGGACAGAGGACGAGGGTGGTTAAGAAGCCGAGAGGGTCCATTTGTTACGTGCCCAATGCATGGTAGTAGCTGATTCTTAAATTACACATACAGATCTCAGTGCTTAAGGACGGTTCCAATGAAACAACCCACCATGTACTCCTACATGGCCTCTCATCGATACCTTTACCATATCGTGTTCAACACATCACTCTCTTTACCGACATGATCATTTCACTCTAGCCCATCACCCAGATGAACCAGACCTGAGACGACTCTAAGCATAGCAGGCATAGCAAGGTAGGAAACACATACACATGGCTCAATCAACTCCTACACATGCTAGTGGGTTTCATCTAGTTACTATGGCAATGACAGGTCATGCACAGGAAATGGGTTTGACTACCGTAGCACACAGCAGTTTGAATCACGTCGTCTTAAATGCAGTAAAAGAGACCAGAAGCAAGAACATGGTATTGTATTGATGTGATCAAATGGTTGGTTGCTTGCCTTGCGGGTCCGTAGACTGGTATTGCTCCTTGTTTGGATACTCGTGATACTCTTCCGGGGCAGAACCTACCGCAGAGAGCACCGATATACAATCAACACCAAACAATGTGCAACAATATGATGCATGCATGAGACATGGCAAAATGAGTGTATTGGGTAATGCAACTATGACCAGATGAGTTTGAACCATTTTGAACCAAAGATTCAAATTACGAACCCATAAATGATCTTAAATAGTGCCTTATCATGTTTTGCACTAAACAGCAATGTAACTTGTTCAAACATGCATGAAACCAGTATAGATGGATAGATTGGATTTTTCTGATCATTTTCCATATACAACACTTTGCATTTGGAGTTACATATTAATTTCTGTGATTTTTTTAAGTTTGCACTATTTTCTAGAATTTCCTGAATAAGAATATATCCAGAAAAAGGAGTTACTGCATCAGCATTGCGTCAGCATTATATCAGCAGGTCAACAGGGGCGCCCAGGTCAAACCTGAGCAGTGGGACCCACTGGTCAGTGTCTCAGTTAGTTAATTAGGTTAATTTGGATTAGATTAAAACTAATCCAGGTTTGACCAGACGACGGGGCCCACACATCAGTGACTCAGGGGAGTCAAAACATGTGGTCAAACCACGCCGACTCGCCAGCGTTTAGCCGCCGGCGATGTCCAGACGCGGCGGAGGCTGCGGGATTTGCCCTCCAGCGACCAAAGGATGGTGGAGGCCATCTACGGGTAGCTGGGAGTGAGCCGCATTGATTGGTGGTGGTGGTTGAGCTCCAAGTTGCCGGAAACGACGCCGGCGACGAGCTATGCGGCTGCCGGAGTTTGATGTCGAACTCGTTGTTGTGGTGCTCTTGGAGGCTCAAGGCCAGCTCCTACATGGCCTACGTGACGAGGTGAACTCGTTGGACATGGTGGCGTGGCTGTTAGTTGGCTGGAGCATCGTCGGCCTCGAGCTCAGGCGGCGGCGCGTGCGGCGCTGCTTGTTGCAGTCGAAGCATGGGGCGGTAGCAAGAACGAGAGGGAGGGGAAGGGTCAAAATCTCACGACGAAGATGATGAGCTAGGCGGCGCGGTCGGGGACGAATTGCTGCACGGCAAAGGGGATCTCCGGCAGTGGCGGAGTCGGGCAAGGTCGATGCAGTGGCTGTCGTGGTACTAAGACTGACAGTAGAATGGGGGGTAGGTATGGAGAGGCAAGATCCTAGCTGTGGAGTAGTTGTATACACAAGGGATTTACGAGTTCAGGCCCTTCTCGAAGGAAGTAACAGCCCTACGTCTCGGAGCCCGGAGGCGGTCGACTGGATTATAAGTGTATGAGTTACTGGGTGCGAACCCTTCGCCAAATGGAGGGGTGGCTTATATAGTGTCTGCCAGACCCCAGCCAGCCCACGCAATGAGGGTTTAAAGTACATTAAGGCCAGGCATTACCTGTAACGCCTTACATAAAGTGTCATCATGGCCATAAAGTCTACTTAATTACAGACCGTTTGGATGCTGAGTGGCTCTTGATCTCCTAGTGGTCGAGTGAGTCTTCATGGTCGAGTGTCTTCGAGTCCGTCAAGTGGAATCTCTCTTGGTCGACTGGAAGGTAGCTTCCTATAAAGATGTCCTTGGGGAGGGTACCTTGGACAGGTCCATGACCCTACCCTAGGTACATGACTTCATCATTAGCCCCCGAATGGATCGAGGTTTGAGTGAGGAAGGAGTTGATAATTTTTCCGACCTGTTCTCCGTGTTCTGAGTATGTCACATTCTGGATCAGTGACCTTTTTTAGCGATGGCATCAACTTTTCTTTCAGTCGCCTTGATCCATTCTTTTCCTCTGCCGAGTGAACTTTTGAACTTGGTGGACTTCCGAGCGACGGATCGTAGGAAATCTACCGTCTGACAGGTTGCTCCGCTGTTAGAGGATTTAGTGGGATCCGAATTTTGGGAAGCGCGCGAAGCGGAGAGGACCGCGGTACTCGGATGGGATAAGATGAAGATGCCTCGATTTCTGCGCCACCTTTTTCGCCACGTATCACGCGCGCGACTGTTTCGGGATTTGACAGGATCGCCCGGGCCTACCTGTCAGCCACTCAGAAGTGTCCTTATATAAGGTGCCGGACGGGGTTTTTTGAACAATGCGTCTCCATTCCCCTCTCCACCTTCCTCAACCTCGCCCGCTGCGCCCGCCTTTTCCTCCGCCCATCCACTCCTCGCACGCCTTGCCGGCGACGATGGTGAAGGAGAAGACGGCGGCCTTGGAGCGAGCGAAGAAGGCTACGGCAATAGCGAAAGCAAAGGGGTGAGCGACCAGTCGGGGTGGATCTTCATCACGGTCCCACCTGCCGCAAGGTTGGGTCCAAGGAGATTGGATCCGCTCGACCATCACCCAGAAGGATCTCGACGATCTGGCCAATGAGGGACTGATCTCCCATGGGTCAGCAAGACTTTCGGGGTCCGAGTGGCAACCGCAGCCGCTGGAGGGTGAGTGCGTTCTCTTAGCCACTCATGTAGATCGCGGATTCTCTCTGCCACCGAATCTTTTCTTCCGAGGGTTTCTGAACTTCTTTGGGGCACAACTCCAACATTTCACTCCCAATTCAATTGCCTACCTCGCCGCTTTTGTGTCTCTGTTCGAAAACTTCCTGGGTTGTCGGCCGCACTGGGGTCTCTTTAAGCACATATTCACTTGTCGCTCTCAGGCGGTGAAAAAGGCGAATCCGGATGATGAGAGGACCAAGGTTATCCAGATGTGTGGGGGTCTTGGATCCAAATGAGGAGTAAGAGTGCTTTTCCAGCCATGTCCCTTCCCGAGTCGGTTAGAGGGTGGCAGTCGACCTGTTCTATCGCTAAGACGAAGTTGACGCCGGGCGGTCGATCGGTCTCCTCCGCTCTCCATGGACCGAGTGAACAAGCCATCTTCCCTGAAGGTACTTCCGGAAGAAAAGGCTCAGGTTAAAATGTTGGTGGAGCGTGTGGTTCAACTCATTCGCGACGGTGTTACTGGCATGGATCTTTTGGAGGTTTTTCTTTGACGGCGCATTCAGCCGCTCCAGTACCGAGGTCACCCGATGTGGTTGTACTATGGTACCGAGGACACCACTCGGGTCCACCCAGAGGAGGTCGACGACGCCACACTGGAGAGGTGGATGACTGCCATCACGGGGAACAAAGATAACCCTCGTGGGGCTAGGAGGATCCCACCACTCGACCAGTCTTATCAACCAGACACGGTATGACCACTTACTCCCGGTGGTGATCCTGTTTCATTCATTTTGTTTTGCTGCCAATCGGTCGATTAACCTTTGTCTTGTTTCGTTGTTTGTCAGGCCACCACTGAGTTGTACTCGATGCCCAATGGGGCACATGCACCGACTGAGGAGGAGGAAGGAAGTGGGGGGAAAGCCCGGAGGAGTGGGATTCGGATGGTGATGACGACGATGAAGATGATGACTCTGATGAGGAGGAAGAGGAAGAGGAGGAAGAAGTTGCACCTCCCCGTTCTGAAAGACGCTCGAAGCTTGTCCATGACCCTGCAGCTGAGCGTGGTAAGGGGGTTGTGCCCGTCAGCGTTGATCGACCAAGTTGTCCTCGGACGACTTCTCCGCGCCGACCGAGAAAGCTCTGCAATCTCGATTGGCGCCGCCAAAGCCGACGAAGGTCTTGTCAAGATGAAGATGGTGATCCTCACTATCTCGTGGTAATGGTGTAACTTGAGTTTTCTTGTTTCACATGGATTTATTCTTGGTCGATTTGTGGGTCGACCGACCGACTTTCGAATTGCGGTGCTACTACTTCGATACCTCGACTGCATTCAAGATCACGAAATGGAAGATCTGTCACTTCAAAACCTGGTATGACTTTTTGTAGTTTCGCTTTCACCGGTTGGATCTTTGTCTTTAACTTTGACTCTTTTCTGCAGCTCCACCTAACATTGTTATTGACCTTCCTGACGACGATGACGAGGAACCATTGAGGCAAAGGAGGAATAGGAAAGCGTCTGCTGGCAAGGCGACTCAGGACGTGTCAGCACCCGAGACGTTGGTTGTGGAGGGGGACAACATCACTCGCCTATCAGATCCTTTTGCGGTGTCACGACGAGTGCTCGCCCTTCGTCGTCGAGTGCTGCTCAGCCTTCACTTTTCTCGACCCACCACGTCCCAGAAGACCAAGAAAGTGCTGCTAAAGAAGCAATACGCCAGGCAGGGGTCATGATGGAACAAGTGAAGGCGATCCCAGACGCCAGTCAGGCGGCTTATGACGCCAGTTCAGCTCTTCAAAGCAATGTTCAGGTTAGTTGATCACCGCCTGTTCTGTTAGGATATGATACCTGAAAATCCTTCTTTCTCAAAATCTTAGTGTTTGTCGTACACCCACTGGGTGTGTCGATTGAAATTTCAGATTGGTGGGGCACACCGAGTGCACCCATCGGTTAGAAGTCCCAAAGGCTATGGTGGATCACGCGCAATCGACCATAGTCTTTATGTCTTAAGCTTTTTTTTACTCGATCAGGTCGAATGGAATCATAGACCGGTGGGGGCACGCTGAGTGCACCCACTGGGTGTAGTCCCCGAGACTGTGGTCGACTGCTGGCAGTTGATTACAGTCTGAAGAACACCTCTCTCTCTCTCTCTCTCTTTTTTTTTTGTGGCTATCTGTTGGTGATTAGCCTTTCTATCTTTTTTGGTCGACTGGTCGACTCTAGCTGATAGAACTAGTGGGGGCACACTGAGTGCACCCACTGGGTGTAGTCCCCGAGACTATGGTCGAATGTTTATATTCGGCTGTAGTCTTAGAAATGCTATGATTTTTCCTTAGTCACTCGGAAGTGAC
This sequence comes from Aegilops speltoides, assembly GCA_021437245.1. Taxonomy (NCBI): domain Eukaryota; kingdom Viridiplantae; phylum Streptophyta; class Magnoliopsida; order Poales; family Poaceae; genus Aegilops; species Aegilops speltoides. The sequence continues at coordinate 333,281,103 of CM038143.1, forward strand.
CTGTGTTTGACATCTGTCGATTGGTTCTTCGCAGAAATCTTGCGAGCTTGCAGCTCGTTATATCGAGTTGGAGAACAAGCATATCCAGCTCGAACTTGATCTAAAACTTGTCCAGGAGAACTTCACGAAGGCAAAGGAGGAGGCAAAAGGTATGTTTGGTGAGAACCTCGACGACTGCTTTTGCCTCTTGTCCATTTCTGAGTCTGATCTCACTGTGACTTTGCAGACAAACTGAGGGATGCTCTGAAGAAGAAAGACCTTGACTTGGCTGAGGCGCAGAAAGCGGCTTTAGAGAAGACCAAGCTCGCAGATGAGAAGCTGGCTTCAATCACCAAGCTTGAAGAGGAAAATACCAATCTGAAAGCTGCTCTTGATGCGGCCAACAAGGAGGTCAGTCGACTGAAGAATGACAAGATTTCCTTGAGTGACAAGGCCAGCGAGTTGGTGGGAAAGAAGAATGATCTGGAGGCTTATCTGGGAGGACTCGCCAAGAAGCTATTCATCATGCTTGAAGGTAATCTTTTGTATCAAACAGACATTTTAACTATGATCTCGCCATCAGACTGCTGTCTTGACTTTGGGGTTGTGCTTGCAGAGTTCTGCCAGAACTTTGAAGAGGAGACTGGTCGACTAGAGACGAACCTAGATCCCATCAACTCTCCTGTGAAGGACGAAGTCGCCATGAATGTGCTCCGACTTAAGTCTCGCGTTGCTGCTGTTGTCGACTATCTCGCAAGGCTAAAGGTCGCAACTTCCCGCATCGACACAACACTCTGGCAAGGAGAGACGCTTCAGAACGACCTCAAGTCTGTGATGACTCGACTGAACGATGTTCCAAGTCGAGTGCAAGAATGGAAGAAGTCTTCTGCTAGATGCGGTGCGGATGTTGCTCTGTCTCTGGCCCGTGTTCACTGCAAGGAAGTGCGAGAGGACAAGCTGGCAGCCCTCAAGGTGGCCAATACCAAGAAGCATGATTTCCGATCCTTCATGGAGACCTTCATCGCTGCTGCCACTCGGATCGCAGATGGAATTGACCGACGAATTCGGCGCTTCCACCCTCCGCAGAGGGGTAAAAACTTCTGTGCTTGATACTTTAAATTTGCCTCGGTATGCTGAGTGATTTTTGTAACCGATAAACCTTAACGGGCTTAGCACCTGAGCACTTACGGTTCCGTAAGACGTTACCTGAACTTGGATTCGACATTGAATATGTTTGCATCTAGTTTGAGGTGACTTTTGCGGGCTAAGAAGAAGCACTTATTGCAATTGACTTGTTCCTCAACACACTTAGGCGTGCACTGGGTTGCAGCTAAGCCCCCAAGTGGGAGGTCTGCTCTCCACTCGGTAGGATTTTCAAAACTTAGGCGAGCACTGGGCTGCAGCTAAGCCCCCGAGTGGGAGGTACGCTCTTCACTCGGTAGGATTTTCAAAAACTTAGGCGAGCACTGGGCTGCAGCTAAGCCCCGGAGTGGGAGGTCTGCTCTCCACTCGGTAGGATTTTCAAAAACTTAGGCGAGCACTGGTCTGCAGCTTAAGCCCCGAGTGGGAGGTCTGCTCTCCACTCTGTAGGATTTTCAAAAACTTAGGCGAGCACTGGCTGCAGCTAAGCCCCGAGTGGGAGGTCCGCTCTCCACTCTGTAGGATTTTCAAAACTTAGGCGAGCACTGGCTGCAGCTAAGCCCTCAAGTGGGAGGTCCGCTCTCCACTGAAGGATTTTTGCGCGTGCCTCAAGAAGAAAGCATCAATCGACTTCGCACTCGCCTTCCTTGCGGAGCGCACATTATACTTGTGGCGAGCTCGGAAGGAGAAGTAGCAATGACCTGCACTCGCCCTCTTTATGGAGAGCACATTATACTTGTGGCATAGTGTCGACCCGACTCAATGCCACATCGATCTAGCATGTAACACTCATATCACTTTGCGGCCTCACGCACGGTATTCCCACGGTGTCGCCTTACCTTTGCTCGGGACCGCTTATGCCTTTTGGCACACGATATGATAGTGTCACTAGCATCCATATGATAAGGAGTCCGGCTGACATGGCTAGTCGAAACCCAAAGTGGCACAAACTTACAGGACAGCATCCATGACCCAAAGATCGAACGTGTCGGTCATCAACGAGTGAATCCAGGCTGTAGCACTGGGCTAGCAGGACTCCGGTATTCATCGCGTGACATTTCCCCGAAGGGACAGACACAGGAACGAAGAAGGACACATGTCGGCCAGCCTAAGTGTTCCGGAGCAGTAGCAAGCTACCATGGCTCAGAGGAAGCACTAGGAGACATTTCCCGGTAAGAGAGGCTACTAAGGATAAACAACTAGATAGTCAGATCCCACACATACCAAGCATTTCAATAACATACACACAATATGCTCGATATGTGCAAATACATCATGGCATCACAACATGACTCTACGACTCAAGTATTTTATTCAATAGGCTCCGAGGAGCGAGATATTACAAACATGGGTCTCATGACCCAACATTCAGAGCATACAAGTCAAAGCACATGCAGAAGCTAACATGTCTGAGTACAGACATCTACAAATGAAAAAGGCTGAGGAGCCTGACTAACTATCAGATCCTGCCGAGGGCACAAGATCGTAGCTGAGGTATCAAGCTAAACGTCGGAGTCCACACGGAACTACTAACGAGACCGAAGTCTCTATGCAAAAACATAAAATAGGCAAACGTGAGTACAAATGTACCCAGCAAGACTTACATCAGAATTAACTACATATGCATCATTATCAACAAAGGGGATGGTGGGGTTCAACTCGCAGAAGCCAGCTTTGACAAGTGGCTATCCCGAACTACGATCGCAAGTAACTCTTTTGAGGTGGCGCACATGAGTCCACATATTCACCATATCAATACACCACTATGGATCCGCCTCCCGCCTCCCTACGAGAACGCCATCCATAGCACTCACACTTATCTTGCGATTTTAGAGTATCCACTTTCACTTGTCTATGAACTGTTATAGGCAACCCGTAAGTCCTTTTCATGACACGGCTATTCAATAGATGATGTTAACCCCACAGGTGTACTTCTTCACACATGCTCACCACTTACCGCCGTTTACACGACATGTACTGCAACCTTCAAGCGAAGCCCAACGGGTGTCGGCCACGACCTACCTAAACACTCAAGTCTCTAGTCCAGGTTTATCGCCTATTCGGTTCCATCCGTGAGGAGATCCGCCGAGTTTCGCCACAGCCCCAAACGATGTGTGCAGGGTTCCCGAGACACCAAACGGGCGCCCAGACACCGTACACGTGCCTACACATCACAGCCCACCCTCCGGTCAAGATCGCCCACGGCCTCCAAAGATACTACAAACACGTAAACTACTTGCAACTCCCGGACAGAGGACAAGGGTGATTAAGAAGCCGAGAGGGTCCATTGGTTTCGGGCCCAATGCGTGGTAGTATCTGTTTCATGGATCACAAACACGTAACTCAGGCCTCGAGGACGGCTGCAATGAGACAACCCACCATGTACTCCTACATGGCCTCTCACCGCTACCTTTACCAAATCATGTTCACACACTTAGCTCACACACAAGAGGACATGTTCACACACCTCCGATTCATCCTCGATGAATCGACCGACTCAACTCTAAGCAAGAGCAGTGCACGACAAACAAGCATGAATGAGTAGGCACAACAGGCTCAAACAACTCCTACTCATGCTAGTGGGTTTCATCTATTTACCGTGGAATGACAGTCATGCAGAGGATAAAGGGGTTCAGCTACCGCAGCAAGTAACAGATGAATCGATGTTGTCCTAATGCAGTAAAAAGAGCAGGAGCGAGAGAGTGGGATTTTATCGGAATGAACAAGGGGTTTTTCCTTGCCTGGCACTTCTGAAGATAGCATTGAGTCTTCATCAGTGTTAACGATCACAACGTCGGTACAACGTCTACCGAGGGGAACAACACCGGCAAACAGAGAAGAAACACGATCAATGCAAAGCACAATATGATGCATTCTATGACATGGCAATATGAGTGTGTTGGCCTGATGCAACTACAACCAGATGGGTTTGAACCATTTTGAATCAAAGATTCAAGTTTCAAGCTCATGCATGGTCATTATTAGTGCTTTATCTTGTTCTGAACTAAACAGCTGGTTAACTTGCTTAAACATGCATGAAACTAGTACAGATGGATAGATTGGATTGTTTTGATAATTTTTCATATATAATTTGTTTGATTTGGAGTTACGGTTGAATTACTATGAATTTTTGAAGTTTGCAACATTTTATGGAATTTCCTGTAAAAGAATAAATCCAGAAAAAGAGTTACTGCATCAGCACTGCGTCACTGTGACGTCGGCAGTCAACTGACCCGGTCCAGGTCAAACTTGAAGCGTGGGGCCCGCCGGTCAGTGAGCCTGTGCTACCTACGGTCACAAACAGGTGGGCCCGGTCGAACGCCACGTCCAGTAGTCAACACCGACGCTGGCCCATCAAGTTAGTTAAAACTAAGCAGAATATGTAATCTATGTTAATTAGGGCGTGGGGCCCATGAGTCAGTGGCCTAGGGGTTGGTTAGTGTGTGTGTATGTGGGGGGGGGGGGTTAGCCGCTAACGACGGCCACGTCGGATTCGCCGGCGGTTAGATGACGGCGACGACCCAGAGCGGCGGTGGCTCGCCGGAGTGGCGCCAGGGGCCGCAGATGGGTGCGCTGAGGGCACGTGGAGGTAGCCGACGCTCCCGCGCATCCAGCGGAGGCAGCGGCAGGTCACGGGGTGGTCAGAGCTCGCCGGAAGTGAGCTCGCGGCGGCGCCGGAGTTCGGGTGAGTGCGGGGTTGGCGCTGTGGTGCACGGGAGGGCGAGTTAGAATATGCGTTAGGCTCCTGGTGGCTTCCTGAGCGCGGTGACACGCTCCAAATCGAGCTCAAGCGGCTGCAGTGACGGCGGCGACAAGGTCAGCGGCGGCCGGAGTTCGGCCGCGACGGAGCTATGGCCTAGAGCTCGCAAACGCGAGGAGAAAGAGAGGGTTTCTGCACGGAGGCTCACAGCAGGATCGTAGAGGTGGTCGGCGAGCTCGAGGGAGGCCGGATGGCGTCGAATCGTCGGCGGTTGTCATCGGATCCCGCGGAAGAAGATGAGGGCGAGGACGACGGCACGGGGCTCCCAGCGTCACGTGGCTTGGCGATGAGGAAGAGGGCGTCTCGGCGGAGCCGTTGGACGGTACAGAGAGGGGTAGGGTGGACGGAGGCCACGGTGATCGTCGTCGGCGGCGACGAGCTCCGCTCGGATGTGCTCGGGAGAGGGAGCAGAGGGCGAGGGAGAGAGCAGAGAGTGAGGGAGAGGAGCGAGGGGCCACGGGGCGTCACCGTGGCGTCGCTAGAAGGTCCGAGGAGGAAGCAGGAGGTGGCCAGGGGTGAGCGTGCGCGTGGGCGACACGCCTCTGCCTACTGGCAGGGGTTGAAGACGACCGCCAAAGCAAGTGGGCCGCTGGGCCGCCACCGAATGGGCCTGTGGGCTGCCTGTGGACGCTGTCTCTCTCTCTCTCTCTCTCTCTCTTCTCTTTTTTTCTATTTTTCGTAATTTTAGGGCTTTATTAAAAATACTTAGACTCTTTCAAAAATCATGAAACTACTCATGATCATTGTTGGGAATATATCCTATAGTAAACATTTTAGTTTATGATTATTTGAGCATTTAAAATATTTAATAGTATTTAAATGCCCAAATGCAAATAGAGTATGATTTAATCCAGAGCCCAAATATGTCATGGAAAAATGTGCATCACCTCTGTTATCAAGCTTCCAAAGATTTCCAAGAATGATGAACATTTTTTGAAAGCCATTTGGATTTACTGGAAATATTTTGGTTGAACCTAGTGTATTCTTTAATGCTAGGGTTTAGGCAATCCCCATTTCAAGTTTAAATGAAAAAGAAATGATGCATGGATGCAATGCCACTAATTACAATAAGATTTCTAGGGCTGTGACAACTCACCCCCACTAAACAAGAATCTCGTCCTGAGATTCAAGACGTGAGGTAAGAAGACAGAGGGAGTACAAGACCAACACAATCTTCACGATCCAAATTGCACTTCATAGGATCATTGATTCGATCACGATCTTTGTCTCGATGTCATGCTCCGAGAACTCCAACTATCAGGACAACGAGAGGAAAGGGAAAACTCTAGAAGGACCGATCTTCTCGAAGATCGAACAACCGACGATCAACTTGCGGAATGAGACATTGAGCACTTCTCGAGTTGAGACATGAAACATACATCCAGAGGGATGGAGTGTAACAGATGACGAAGGTTCACTACGTAGACACAATTCCACACTTAAGAAGGTGATGAACGGTTGTCCACGTAGCGAGGAGTTGAGTTGCCATGATACCATAACGAGACATCTTAAGGAAGGTGACCCGCAGAAATATTCCCTTAAGTGGCAAAAAGAATTACTTTTGATATAGATATCTTTGAGACTTTTTATACCATCTCAAGGCAATCGCAATTGATCATTTGAAGGAGTTTGAAAGAATGACATGCTCAGACTAGAATGGATGATGTGGACTACCTTGTTGAAGACAACTCAATGGATGATTTTGCTTATCATCGGAAGTGGATGGGACCCATGGTAGGACCACTTTTGAAGATGATCCTAAATAGTAGTTACTGAGGTGCAAGCTGGAAACAAAATGCAAATGCTGGGAATGATTCTGGTAACTGGGAATAGCTCAACGAGAGTGATTCCACCGTTTGAATGGTTATAGCTTATCGGGGAAACCCAGAGCATAGGAATCCCTAAGGAACAACTTATAGAATAAGCCACACGAAATCCTCGTGGAGAAAATGGACAAATTGCCCAATCAAGATACTATAGTGATAGATCCTCCGCCAGGTGCGCCGCCGTAACATCAACCTGCGGGACCTACATCATAGATCCTCGAAAGTTCCAACCATCATATCTCTGCCGAGATTCAGATCTGGTTGGTAATGAATATTTCAGACATCATGTCCGGGAAAGAAAATTTGCAACACAAACCAACGAGATGACGCTATGGAATTCTCGAAATGAACTACGATAGCAAGCTCCAAAACATGAGCTGGTTCTCACAAACTCGTGAACAAGCTGTCCAAGACAAGCATGACCACATTGTAGTCTTATAATAAAACGCTACCGAAGTTCGTGGGGACCATCATCGAGGATAACAAAATCTTGTACAAACCGTCTGTACCCTCGTGACTAGTACATAGAACTTATTATCTTTGAACAAATCAACCAAAGGGCTTGGTGTGCTAGGAATACTAATGGAGTGGAGGTAATTAATCTACCAAACCATAGAATACTTCGCACGTATGCATGACTGATTTGGGATGATTCCCGAGGAACAAAAACAATCTTTCTCGAACTCACGGCGGCAACTTGCACCAAATGCACATGAATTTGAGGAGGTCACTTCTTCCATCCAAGCATAAGCTTCATGAACGGAGCACGAAGGCATTGCTTATAAAATTTTCAACACTAGGTTGATGTTCAGCATGAATCATGGGGGAGATAAAATGCTGCTGATGGGTTCAACAACAACTCATCGAAATTTTCCATATCACTAGACTTCCACCATCATGTGAACACGGTGATAGCATTGGTTAGACCTAAAGATGTAATGGTGTATGCTCGAGGGATCAACCACGAGTAATACAACATTACGAACATCGTTGGTTCTGATTTGACTTGATGATAGCCCATACTCAAGTCAAAGTTTTGGCAAGACAACAAATCCAACAACTGATCATGAGGACCAATTGGTGAAGGTATCATCTTTCTTCAACACACACACAAAAGGATATCCCTTAAAATGAACTAAGTCGGACAAGCTTTTATCTTCCAACTCTCCAAGTTGTTTTTTAGCTTAACCAACTTGCTTAGGGTATCCGACACAGATTCTTGGAGACATGGTGGTTTTGAAAACCAACTTGATCACGAACTCAACATAGCGGCCAGGTGACAACCTGGTGATACTTCCGAGAAGAAATTCGGAAAATCACGAACCACCGGTATGTTACTAAGCCCGAGAACAATCTTGCTTTTGAGGGCAAGATGATATGATCAAATGAGCAAGGACTTGACAAGATCCTAACTCATCAATCGAAGTGTGCACCAGGAAAATGGACTAGGTGGCACAATCAACCTTAGGGTGATGATTCAATAATCAACACGCTAAGAATGAGAATATTGTCCACTAACTACCAAGCAACGGAGTTACTAGGAGTATTGATTTCACACATCATGGTTCACTCGCCGGCATTCCGGTTGCGACAACACGGAACCAAGGAATGAAAAATGATGGCAAGAAGTATCACTGCATCAAGGATTCATGAGAGATGGTGCAATTCTCATGACAATCCTGACATAAAGGGGGTAATACTCCAGGGTAGAATAGAATCAAAACTGGATTGACATTTGATCTGCGGAATACAGCTGCTTTGACCCAATCCTATAAATGGATAAGGTACTGGAGTTTGTTTCTCCTAGTCATTCTGAACTAGAATGGCTTGACGGACCACTAGAGTAATAGGCATCGATAAACACGATTGCCAACTACTCCTTACTATCACTTGATAAACGGAGGTCAGGATACAACTAAAGAGGGACAACTCAAAAGAACATCTGATTTTCTGAGTTGTGGATGCATAGATTAGTATGTCGAGCAAGCTCAACATTTCTTCCAGATAACCCATGCAGAATGGTAGAACTGGCAGAGTCACAATATAGCATGGAGAACTCATCGAGAGCACTCCCGTTGTGATCCTTTGATCCAACAAATTTCTGCCATAGGTGGTTCATAGTATTTGGAAGAAGGAAATACCACGGACTTAGAGGACTATCGCAAAGGTTACTAATATCCTAAAGGAACTAGCAAACACTATCAACATGAGGTAAGAAGGGTGAATCTCGGGTTCAAGAACCCAGGAATGGAATACCTACTACTAAATGGCATCATAGGATGCTTTCGTAAATAATGGCCAGAATCATCACACCGGGAACACAAAACATGGCTGGATTACTAGGTGACTCCCTAAAACACCTAGGGTCATAATAATAGCTCCAACTATATGCCGAGGCGGCGGAGTACCTCAACACACTAATTTGTGTGATTAATCTGGCCCAAAAGAACATTAGAAACGGAGAGAAGGGATTTGCAAATGCATCAGATTGTTTAGAAACCTAGGATGACTCAGACAGCATAACGGCTGTAAATGCTTAAAAAGATTTGAGATATCCTGCAGAAATGGTGGCATAACCACTCAACATCACAAAAGCAAGGTTCTGAGACCAGCTATGAACATACAGAAGTAGTAAAAGCTGAACTGAGATTTGAAACTATCAATTCTATAAGTATATGGATTAGCAACACGTCATCCTGATAGATAGATGAGAAGGCCTAGTTCTTAATCCCCGTAGAAGAGAAGAGGATGACTCAGATCAGAAGGCCATGAGGTATAAGGAGTAAAAAGAGCCTTACGTTCCCATCCCACAATCAATTCCCCTACATAACTAAAGCATTTCTAGACACAACTTCACCAGTTTGGCTTGGTAATCCTACAGCAATCAAGCTCGATACCAAAGCTGTCAGACCTGCGACTCAATGCCACATCGATCTAGCATGTAACACTCATATCACTTTGCGCCTCACGCACGGTATTCCCATGGGTGTCGCCTTACCTTTGCCCGGGACCGCTTATGCTTTTGGCACACATATATGATAGTGTCGCTAGCATCCATATGATAAGGAGTCCGGCTGACATGGCTAGTCGAAACCCAAAGTGGCACAAACTTACAGGACAGCATCCATGACCCAAAGATCGAACGTGTTTCGGTCATCACGAAAGTGAATCTAGGCTGTAGCACTGGCTAGCAGACTCGTGAACCGGGGCAGAAGGGCTAACAGACTCCAGATTCATCGCGGACATTTCAAGGGATGTATACAGAACGAAGAAGGACACATGCCGCCAGCCTAAGTGTTCGGAGCAAGAGCAAGCTACCATGGCTCAAAGGAAGTACTAGGAGACATTTCCAGGTAAGAGAGGCTACTAAGGATAAACAACTAGATAGTCAGATCCCACACATACCAAGCATTTCAATAACATAGACACAATATGCTCGATATGTGCAAATACAACATGGCGTCACAACATGACTCTACGACTCAAGTATTTTATTCAATAGGCTTCGAGGAGCGAGATATTACAAACATGGGTCTCATGACCCAACATTCAGAGCATACAAGTCAAAGCACATGCGGAAGCTAACATGTCTGAGTACAGACATCTACAAATGAAAAAGGCTGAGGAGCCTGACTAACTACCAGATCCTGCCGAGGGCACAAGATCGTAGCTGAGGTATCAAGCTAAACATCGGAGTCCACGCGGAACTACTAACGAGACCGAAGTCTCTCTACAAAAACATAAAATAGGCAAACGTGAGTACAAATGTACCCAGCAAGACTTACATCAGAACTAACTACATATGCATCATTATCAACAAAGGGGATGGTGGGGTTTAACTGCAGCAAGCCAGCTTTGACTCGTGGCTATCCTGAACTACGATCGCAAGTAACTCTTTTGAGGTATGCACACGAGTCCACACATTCACCATATCAATACACCACTATGGATCCGCCCCGCCTCCCTCACGAGAACGCCATCCATAGCACTCACGCTATCTTGCGATTTTAGAGTATCCACTTTCACTTGTCTATGAACTGTTATAGGCAACCCAAGTCCTTTTCCATGACACGGCTATTCAATAGATGATGTTAACCCTGCAGGGTGTACTTCTTCACACAAGCTCACCACTTACCGCCGCACACGACATGTACTCTGCAACCTTCAAGCGAAGCCCAACGGGTGTCGGCCACGACCTACCTAAACACTCAAGTCTCTAGTCCAGCTTATCGCCTATTCGGGTTCCATCTACGAGGAGATCCGCCGAGTTTCGCCACAGCCCCAAACGATGTGTGCAGGTTCCCGAGACACCAAACGGGCGCCCGCAGACACCGTACACGTGCCTACCAGATCACAACCCACCCCCTAGGGTCACTGCCCACGGCCTCCAAAGATACTACAAACACCGTAAACTACTTGCAACTCCTTGACAGAGGACAAGGGTGATTAAGAAGCCGAGAGGGTCCATTGGTTTCGGGCCCAATGCGTGGTAGTATCTATTTCATGGATCACAAACACAGAACTCAGTTCCTGAGGACGGCTGCAATGAGACAACCCACCATGTACTCCTACATGGCCTCTCACTGCTACCTTTACCAAATCATGTTCACACACTTAGCTCACACACAGTAGGACATGTTCACACACCTCTGATTCATCCTCGATGAATTAGACCTGACTCAACTCTAAGCAGTAGCAGGCACGACAAACAAGCATGAATGAGTAGGCACAACAAGGCTGAAACAACTCCTACTCATGCTAGTGGGTTTCATCTATTTACTGTGGAATGATAGGTCATGCAGAGGATAAAGGGGTTCAGCTACCGCAGCAAGTAACAGATGAATCGATGTTGTCCTAATGCAGTAAAAAGAGCAGGAGCGAGAGAGTGAGATTTTATCGGAATGGACAAGGGGGTTTTGCTTGCCTGGCACTTCTGAAGATAGCATTGAGTCTTCATCAGTGTTAACGATCACAACGTCGGTACAACGTCTACCGAGGGGAACAACACCGGCAAATAGAGAAGAAACATGATCAATGCAAAGCACAATATGATGCATGCTATGACATGGCAATATGAGTGTGTTGGCCTGATGCAACTACAACCAGATGGGTTTGAACCATTTTGAATCAAAGATTCAAGTTTCAAGCTCATGCACGGTCATTATTAGTGCTTTATCTTGTTCTGCACTAAACAGCAGGTTAACTTGTTTAAACATGCATGAAACTAGTACAGATGGATAGATTGGATTTTTCTGATAATTTTTCATATATAATTTGTTTGATTTGGAGTTACCGTTGAATTACTATGATTTTTTGAAGTTTGCAACATTTTCTGGAATTTCCTATAAAAGAATAAATCCAGAAAAAGAGTTACTGCGTCAGCACTGCGTCACTGTGATGTCAGCAGTCAACTGACCCGGTCTAGGTCAAACCTGAAGCGTGGGGCCCGCCGGTTAGTGAGCCTGTGCTGCCTACGGTCACAGACAGGTGGGCCCGGTCAACGGCCATGTCAGTGTAGTCAACACTGACGCGTGGCCCATTGGGGTTAGTTAAAACTAAGCAGAAAATGTAATCTATGTTAATTAGGGCGTGGGGCCCATGAGTCAGTGGCCTAGGGGTTGGTTAGTGTGTGTGTGTGTGTGGGGGGGGGGGGGTTAGCCGCTAACGACGGCCACGACGGCGACGACCCAGAGCGGCGGTGGCTCGCCGGAGTGGCGCCAGGGGCCGCAGCTGGGTGCGCTGAGGGCACCTGGAGGTAGGCCACGCTCCTGCGCATCCAACGGAAGCAGCGGCAGGTCACGGGGTGGTCGGAGCTCGCCGGAAGTGAGCTCGCGGCGGCGCCGGAGTTCGGGTGAGTGCGGGGTTGGCGCTGTGGTGCACGGGAGGGTGAGTTAGAATATGCGTTAGGCTCCTGGTGGCTTCCTGAGCGCGGTGACATGCTCCGAATCGAGCTCAAGCGGCTGCAGTGACGGCGGCGACAAGGTCAGCGGAGGCCGGAGTTCGGCCGCGACGGAGCTATGTCCTAGAGCTCGCAAACGCGAGGGGAAAGAGAGGGGTTCTGCATGGAGGCTCACAGCGGGATCGTAGAGGTGGTCGGCGAGCTCGAGGGAGGCCGGACAGTGTCGAATCATCGGCGGTTGTCATCGGATCCCGTGGAAGAAGACGAGGGCAAGGACGACGGCACGGGGCTCCCAGCGTCACGTGGCTTGGCGATGAGGAAGAGGGCGTCTCGGCGGAGCCGTTGGACGGTACGGAGAGGGGTAGGGTGGACGGTGGCCACGGTGATCGTCGGCGGCGGCGACGAGCTCCGCTCGGATGTGCTCGGGAGAGGGAGCAGAGGGCGAGGGAGAGAGCAGAGAGTGAGGGAGAGGAGCGAGGGGCCATGGGGCGTCACCGTGGCGTCGCTAGAAGGTCTAGGGAGGAAGCAGGAGGTGGCTGGGGTGAGAGGCAGGCTGGGCGACACGCCCGCCATCTTGGCAGGGGTTGAAGACGACCGCTTGAGGCCAGTGGGCTGGGCCGCCACCGAATGGGCTGTGGGCTGCTGTGGACGCTCTGTCTCTCTCTCTCTCTCTCTCTCTCTCTTTTCTGTTTTCTATTTTTCTGTAATTTTAGGGCTTTATTAAAAATACTTAGACTCTTTCAAAAATCATGAAACTACTCATGATCACTGTTGGGAATATATCCTACAGTAAACATTTTAGTTTATGATTATTTGAGCATTTAAAATATTTAATAGTATTTAAATGCCCAAATGCAAATAGAGTATGATTTAATCCAGAGCCCAAATATGTCATGGAAAATGTGCATCACCAAAGTTATTGCTTCCAAAGATTTCCAAGAATGATGAACATTTTTTGAAAGCCATTTGGATTTACTGGAAATATTTTGGTTGAACCTAGTGAATTCCTTTAATGCTAGGGTTTAGCCAATCCCCATTTCAAGTTTAAATGAAAAAGAAATGATGCATGGATGCAATGCCACTAATTACAATAAGATTTCTAGGGCTGTGACACGTAGCTCGGAAGAGGAGAGCAGCAGTCGACCCGCACCTCGTCTTCCTTGCGGAGCGCACGTTATGCTTGTACTTAGGCGAGTGCTATGCTGCAGCTAAGCCCCCGAGTGGGAGGCTGGCTCACCACTCGGTAGGATTTCGTTCAAACTTAGGCGAATACTTGGACCGCAGCTAAGCCTCCGAGTGGGAGGCTGGCTCACCACTCGGTAGGATTTCATTGAAACTTAGGCGAGTACTTGGACTGCAGCTAAGCCTCCGAGTGAGAGGCTGGCTCACCACTCGGTAGGATTTTATTTAAACTTAGGCGAGTACTTGGACTGCAGCTAAGCCCCCAAGTGGGAGACTGGCTCGCCACTTGGCAGGATTTTATTGAACTTAGGCGAAACGGATTCGCGCCTAAGCCTCCGAGTGAGAGGCTGGCTCACCACTCGGTAGGATTTTTACTAACTTAGGCGAAACGGATTCGCAGCTAAGCCACCCACTGGGGGGGATTTTATTGAACAAACAAAAGTAAAAACAATCACTGGGAAAATTATAACACTATTGTCTTTGAAAAATGAACTACGTATACTTCTATTACATTTCGAGTGCACGCTTATGTAAAGGTGCGGAGCAGCTCCGCTGCTCCAAGCTCGGGGCTCGCCGATCCGGTGCTCGACATTGTAAAGAGGGTATGTCTGTTGTGGAGAACCTTGGTGACGATGAAGGACCTTCCCAAGAAGGAGCGAGCTTGTGTGGGAGCCACGATCCACTCGAGAACCAAATCTCCTTCCCGGAAGGCTCGACTCCTCACGCTTTTGGCGTGGAAGCGACGCAAGTCCTGCTGGTAAATGGTCGATCGGATCAAAGCCATCTACCTTTCTTCCTCTAGAAGGTCGATCAAGGCCCCGCCGGGCTTGTTCCGCTTCAGCCCGTGTAGAGCTCGACTGGGAGCGCTAGAAGGTGCCACTCGGCAAGACCGCTTCACTCAGAGACCAAGAAGAACAGAGTTCTCCCAATGACCGTTAGGCGTGGTCCTTAACCCCAAAGCACTAACGGAAGCTCGTCGACCCATGCACCAGCTGCATGCTTGAGATCACGAGCAATCGGGTTTCAACCCTTTGAGAATCAAGCCATTGGCTCGCTCGCTGGCCCATTCGACCGAGGATGAGCGATCAAGCATAGTCGACTGTGTGCCCCGAGATGTGCGTAACGCCTCAATTCCTCGTAATCAAGTTTGACCCGCTGTCGCTGATGATGCTGTGTGGGACTTCATATCTTAATATCAACTCTCGATGAAGCCGACAAGAAGGCGGCATCAAGGTTCTTGATGGGTTTAGCCTCAATCCACTTGGTGAACTTGTCGATCGCTACCAAAGACATGGGTGAAACCGTCACTGTTCTCGAGGTCCAACCATATCCAATCCCCATACAAGGAAGGGCCGACGAGTGGTATGGTCTTTAAAGTCGAGGCGGCTTGTGTGACATATTGGAGTAAAATTGACATCCTTCACACTTGTCGACTATCTCCTTTGCCATTTCATTCGCTCTTGGCCAGTAAAATCCGGCTCGGTATGCTTTGGCTACAATGGTCCGAGAGGACGCATGATGGCCACAGGTCCCCGAGTGGATGTTGTCAAGAATTATTCGACCTTCTTCTGGCGTTATGCATTTCTGACCAACTCCAGTCGCGCTTTCTCTGTACAACTGTCCCCTTATCACGGTAAAGGCTATAGATCGGCGGACGATCTGTCGAGCCTCTTCTTCATCCTCTGGGAGCTCTTTCCTTAAGATATACGCGATATACGACACTGTCCAATCGGGAGTAATTACCAACACTTCCATGATCAGGTCGACCACTGCTGGAACTTCAACTACAGTCGGATCCGTGACACTTTTAGGCTGCAGTGCTTCTTCGGTAAAAGGATCTTCTTTAACTGATGGAGTGTGGATATGCTCCAAGAAAACGCCATCGAATGGCTTCTCTTGGAACCTATCTTCGCCAAATCATCACCGCTTGGTTCTTTAGTCGGGTATATGATGGAGCTCTAACCCTTCAATTTCTTTTTCAAGCTTTCTCACCGCATTGCAAGATTCAGTCATGGCTGGGCTTCTAACGCCCCACTCCTTCATCACCGATTCGACCACCAAATCTGAGTCGCCATAAACCATAAGGCGACGGATGCCGAGTGAAATGGCCATGCTAACCCATATAAAAGTGCCTTGTATTCGCTTCACCGTTGAGGAATCAAAGTGAATCGAGCACATATCTCGAGCTTATCTCCTCCGGGGAAACCAAAACTACCCCAAATACGAACCATTTAACATCTTAGAGCCATCAAAGAACATGGTCCAATGCTCCGAGTGAACTTGAGTCGGCTGCTGTTGTTCAATCCACTCGCAAGGAAATCTGCTATTGCTTGGGACTTAATGGCTTTTGCCTCAAACTTGATATCAAGGGAAGGAGTTCAATCGCCCATTTCGCCACTCGACCAGCTTGCATCTCTCACAGTGTAATCTCTCGACAAAGAAGGCCGCTGACGACTGTAATGGAATGACCAGAGAAATAATGAGCAACCTTCTTCGTGGTCATGTAGATCCCATACACAAGCTTCTGATAATGAGGATATCTTTGCTTCGATGGGGTCAAAACTTCGGAAAGATAATACACTGGGCGCTGAACTTTGAAGGCTTTCCCTTCTTCTTCCCGCTCGACCTTAAGTACTGTACTGACGACTTGTCATGTGGCTGCAATGTAAAGCAATAGAGGCTCTTTGCTGATTGGAGCAGCAAGCACCGGCTGGGTGGAGAGCAGAGCTTTTAGCTCGGCAAACACCGTGATCGCTTCGAGTCCACTCGAACTTGTTCCGCTTTCTTCATCACCGGTAAAGAGGCAATGCCTTTTCACCGAGGCGAGAGATGAATCGACTTAACGTGGCCAAGCATCCAGTAAGCTTTTGGACATCGTGCACACGCACAGGGTGTTTCATTCGGAGTATGGTGCCAACTTTTTCTGGGTTAGCGTCGATTCCTCGTTCTGAAACGAGAAAATCGAGTAACTTTCCACCAGGAACTCCGAATGTGCACTTTGATGGATTAAGCTTGATATCATACCTCCTGAGATTGGCAAATGTTTCAGCGAGGTCAGTCAACAGGTCGGAACCCTTTCGTGACTTGACCACAATATCATCCATGTACGCTTCCACATTCTGACTGATTTGAGTGAGTAAACACTTTTGAATCATCCTCATGAACGTGGCTCTGGCATTCTTGAGACCGAACGCCATGGTGACATAGCAGAAGCACCCGAATGGAGTGATGAAAGCTGTTTTGATCTCGTCGGGTCCATACAAACGGATCTGATGGTACCCGGAATAGGCATCTAAAAAAGACAATCTCTCGCATCCCGTAGTCGAGTCGACAATTTGGTCGATGCGAGGGAGAGGAAAATGATCTTTTGGGCAGGCCCGATTGATATGTTTGAAATCGATGCACATGCGAAGTGACTTGTCCTTCTTGGGGACCATGACAACATTGGCGAGCCACTCGGAGTGGTATATCTCTCGGTTAAACTCTGCTGCCAGGAGTCGAGCCACCTCCTCGCCAATGGCCTTTCTCTTCTGGACAGCGGACCATCGAAGATGTTCTTTGACAGGTTTTGCTTTTGGGCTGACTCGTAAACGATGCTTAGCCAACCCCCTGGGAACACCCGGCATGTCAGCAGGCTTCCATGCAAAGATGTCCCAGTTCTCACGGAGGAACTGGATGAGCGCTTCTTCCTATTTAGAGTCGAGTGTTGTGGAAATATGAGTCGGAGCCGCGCTGGGGTCGGTCGGGTGAATGTGAACAGGCTTCGTCTCACCGGACGACTGGAACGCTGATTCTGTGGCGGGCTTCTTGGCCCGCAATAAATCAGTCGGATCTGCATTTTTCTTATATTCCTCTATCTCTACCACTGTTATCTGGGAATCGACAATCTTTGAGCCTTTCTGAAAACACTCTTCTGCCTTTTTCCGATTGCCAGTGATGGTGATCACGCCTTTGGGGCTGGGCATCTTCAGTTTGAGGTACACGTAACATGGTCGAGCCATGAAACGTGCATAAGCTGGTCTCCCCAAAATAGCGTGATAAGCGCTCTGGAAATCCACAACTTCAAATGTCAGATTCTCTTTGCGGAAATGCTTCGAGTCGCCGAACACCACATCTAAAGCTATTTGGCCGAGTGACTCGGCCTTCTTTCCAGGAATGACTCCATGAAAACTCATGTTGCTGGAGCTGAGTCTTGACATCGGAATGCCCATTCCCTTTAGCGCCTCGCGATACAATATATTCAGTCCATCGCCACCGCCCATCAAGACCTTAGTCACCGAGTGCCTTCGACAACTGGGTCGACCACCAAAGCTTGCCTCCCAGGGGTGGCTATGTGGGTCGGATGATCGGACTGGTCGAACGTAATGGCAGTTTGAGACCATCTCAGATAACTTGGTGTCGCCGGAGCGACCATATTTACCTCACGGTTGATAACTTTCAATCAACTTTTTCTCTCCACATCAGCAAAAATCATCAGGGTGGAATTGACATGAGGGTATCCTTCATCACTGTCCTCTTTGTCCTCAGCCTTATCCGTCTCCTTCTCCTTGTCCTTGGGCTGTTTTCCTTGAAACCGCTGGATTAAGAGCCGCATTGGCGAGTGGTATATTTCGGTAGATGAAGTTACCTCTTCGTCTTTTCTTCGTGTGGATGTGACACGGCAGATCCATCACATCATTTCCTTCTTTATCCTTTATCTTCTTGGGATTCCATGATCCTTGGGCTTCCTTTGAATTTGCCTCGAGTCACGCCGAGCCTCTCCAGAGCAGTTGGCTTGGCTTTCCGCTTCGCTCCGATCGAGTTTTTTTCCGATCGACTCGGCTTGTACTTGCCACTCCGAGTCGATCCTCTTCTTCACCATTGGCATATTTGGTGGCAATCTCCATCATTCGACTCAAGGTCATATCCCGTCCGACCAAACTTCAAACTTAACTCTCGTTTTAACACTATCCTTGAAGGCATGCATCGCTTGATGATCGATACAATCTCCACGGTATGATGCAAGGTGATCCATCTCTCGATGTAATCTCGTGGTCTCATTCGACTTTTGCACGCAGACCGCAGCTCTGTCGACCCCGCTGGTCGCTTGCAAGTTCCCTCAAATGTCCTGATGAACACTTGGGAAAGATCTTCCCAAGTGTAAATGCTGCTAGGAGCTAACTGATTCAACCAGGCCTTGGCCGAACTCTCCAACATGAGTGGTAAGTGCTTCATGGCCACCTCATCATTGCCACCTCCAATCTGTACAGCCACTCGGTAGTCTTCGAGCCGGGTTTGGGCTTGACTCACCAAAGGAACTTACTTACTACCGCCAACCTGAAGTTGGGAGGTATCATCGCGGCTCGATGGCTCGCTAAAACATTCTCGACTGAAACATGGACTCGGCTGCTAGTGGGCGATCTCGTCGTGGCCACCTCGATGAGCTCGTTCCGACGACCAAACCTTGCACGATGATGGATCTCGCCAAAGCCTGGTTCCTCGGGTCGACCAAGCTCTTCGCCCAACACTGAGCTGGCGCCTATCATCTTGCTGTCGATGGGCATAAGACCCACCCCTTGGGGGAGGAGTGGGCACTCGACGCCGATCATCACGATCGAATCGGTCATCATACTGGTCACGTCGACCTCCACGCCTCGCGCCACGTAGGCGATCTTGGGCTATGAGCCGATCGATCAGATTCGCAGCGGCTGCATCAACTGTGAATCCTATTGCATGACTGCGGACACACCTGAATTTCGATCTCCGCTGCTCGAGCAAATCCGGATCCGCATCAAGCCTCCGCCACCTCCGACCGAGAGGGCTGAATTGACTCGCTATACGGGCTGCAGTTGCTAGATTCTGAATTGGGGTTCGATATACCTGAGTTGGTTGCGGAAAGAGTTGACATCGACTGGAGTCGGGTACTCGTTGCCACACACGTTCGTCGAGTTCTCGCTGGAGGTTCTCCCGCCGAGCGCGTTTAGCCAAGTTGGCCAAACGCGCCTCTTCCAAGGCACGAGCCTCTGGAGTTTCTCCTGCGATGGGAGTATGTAGGGCATCCATGTTTCGGCGGCGAAGATCTTCCCTTTGCAGAGACGTGAGTGGCTTGGGTTGATATTCCTCGTGGAACTGAGTAGGGTCACCTCTGCCGTCCATCCCGTCGGTGTGGGGGAAGCCGGGAGGACTACGAGGCCCATTAACCATCAGAACCTCCACCATCGATCATCTTTGTCGACTCGGATGCGCTCTCTACGAGCTACCAACAGATCGAACAGTCAGAGAGATTCGCTCGGGCTCGATTGCCGCGACTTGGGTGGTGGCCGATTGGCGAGCCATGCGGTCTCACCCACCGCTGGAGCCTCAACCGACCAGAGCGCTTGCGCTGGCGGGAGACAGGGAGGGAGGATGACACAGAAGTCGACCAATACAGAGTCGACGGTTGCCGCAGCAGGACGCCGCGGACACACGCACGAAAGTGTGTCGCCCCGCGGACAGGAAGTGCGTCGATGTTGAGCGGAGCCTCCTGGAGCCAAGCGGAGTCGTCGGCGATGAACGTGAGCGCGCCGAGACGGATCTCGCGGGCCTTGACCAGAACTCCGCCAGAAACCATGATGAAGGCGATTAGAACAAATGCAACTTCTCCAACAAGTCGCTAAGACACCTGCCCCACAGTGGGCGCCAACTGTCGTGGTATTAAGAATGACAGTAGAATGGGGGGTAGGTATGGAGAGGCAAGATCCTAGCTATGGAGTAGTTGTATACACAAGGGATTTACGAAGTTCAGCCCTTTCTGAGGAAGTAACAGCCCCACGCCTCGGAGCCCGGAGGCGGTCGACTGGATTATAAGTGTATGAGTTACAGGGGTGCGAACCCTTCTGCCAGTGGAGGGGGGTGGCTTATATAGTGTCTGCCAGGACCCCAGCTAGCCCACGCAGCGGAGGGTTTAAAGTACATTAAGGCCAGGCGTTACCTATAACGCCTTACATAAAGTGTCATCATGGCCATAAAGACTACTTAATTACAGACCGTTTGGATGCAGAGTGGCTCTCGATCTCCTAGTGGTCGAGTGAGTCTTCATGGTCGAGTGTCTTCGAGTCCATCAAGTGGAATCTCTCTTGGTCGACTGGAAGGTAGCTTCCTATAAAGATGTCCTTGGGGAGGGTACCTTGGACAGGTCCATGACCCTACCCTAGGTACATGACTTCATCAGTGGCTTCAGGGCACGCGAGTGCTCGGGGCTCGGCCTGCTTGATGGAGAAGATGACGGCGGAGCTGCTGGACATGGTCAGACGGTGCAGGGACGGCGGTGGCTACGTGTATGACAGCCAGGTGGCAGCGGTTGCGTCGGCCATGGCGGAGGGGAGCGAGGGAGATGCGATGGGGGAGAATGGATGTGTCCAGGGGGACGAGGGGCGACGTGGAGGTCATCTAGCTCGCCACGGGCGAAGCGGCAAGCAGGTGGCACCGTGGCAAGCTCGCGCTCGTCGGTGTCACCTCCCTGCCTGCCTGACGGGGACGAAGCAGCTGGTATTTAAATGCCCAAATTCAAATAGCTAATGATTTAATCCAGTGGCCTTAAGATGACCTAGAAATTTGTGCACCATTTTTGGTAGTGGTTTAAGACCAAGGCAAAGATGTTGGACATTCTAAAAGGGCATTTCAGGTTCATAGAAAATACTTTTAGTAAACCCTAGTTGGTTTCAGGGGGGGTGCTGGGGGTTCTGTCATCCCCATTTCAAGTTTATGATGAAAGATAAACATGATGCAAGCACTCTAATACATGAACTAGCTAGGGTGTGATAACTCACCCCCACTCCGAAAAATCTCGTCCCGAGATTTAGGATCCTCCGGGAAGAAGGCGGGATACTCGAGTCGAAGATGATCCTCCCTTTTCCAAGTTGCTTCTTTCTCAGAATGATGCAACCATTGAACCTTGAGGAACTTGATGTTATGGCGTCGAGTGGTACGCTCGGTTTGATCGAGGATACGGACGGGGTATTCTCTATATGTGAGATTATCTTGGTGATCAAGCGTTTCGTGGTCCACTCCACGGATAGGATCCGAGAAGCAACACCTGAGTTGAGAAACGTGGAAGACATCATGGGATCTAGAGAGGTGCGGAGGTAGTTCCAATTGGTAGGAAACTTCTCCTCGTTTGGCAAGAATGCAAAAGGGTCCAATGTAGCGAGGAGCAAATTTGCTTTGATACCAAAGCGATGGGTTCCCTTCAGAGGAGTAACCTGAAGGTTAGCCTTCTCGTCAACCTCAAAAGTCATAGCCTTATGTTGACGATCATATTGGCTCTTTTGACGAGATTGGGCTATTTTCAACTTTTCATGAACGATGCAAACTTGCTCTTTTGCTTCCTGAATCATATCCGGGCCAAAGAATTGTCTTTCCCCGGTTTTTGACCAGTTAAGAGGCGTTCGACATATTCGTCCATAGAGAACTTCAAAAGGATCTTTACCCAAGCTAGATTGATAGCTATTGTTATAAGCAAATTCAGCAAATGGAAGGCATTTCTCCCAATCCATTCTGAATGAGATAACAGAAGCTCGACGCATCTTCTAGAATCTGGCTGACACGTTCTACTTGACCACTTGACTGAGGGTGAAAGGCGGTGCTAAAGGAAAGATGGGTTCCCATAGCATTTTGGAAACTTTCCCAAAATCGAGAGGTGAAGAGACTTCCTCGATCCGAGTTAATTTCCAATGGGACACCATGGAGAGACACTATTAAGGAGATATATAAGTCTACTAGCTGACTAGCGGTTATACTCTCGCGAACAGGCAAGAAATGGGCCACTTTGGATAGATGGTCAATAACGACAAAGATAGCGTTATTCCCTCTCTTGGTCCTGGGAAAACTGGTGATGAAATCCATACCAATTTTATCCGATTTCCATTCAGGAATAGCTAAAGGTTGAAGGGTGCCAGCAGGCCGTTGATGCTCTGCTTTAACTCGACGACAGACGTCGCAGTTAGCAATATACTCAGAAATTTCTCTCTTCATCCTAGTCCACCAGAACCTCTGGCGTAGGTCCTGATACATCTTGGTACTACCAGGATGAATAGTGAGAGGGGATTCATGAGTTCCTTAAGGATCAATCACCTCAGGTTTCGCACCTTGGGAACCAGTAGACTGCTTCCGAAGTATACGACTCCTTGATCATCAATGGAGAAATAATCCGCAACTCCTTTCTTGATGTTTCTTTTGATACGGGAAATCCCCGGATCTACCTTCTGAGCTTTGATGATCTGATCCGTAAGGGTAGGTTTAGCCACCAAGGTGGAAAGGAATCCTTGAGGAACAGTGTGAAGGTTAAGCTTCCGAAATTCCTCATGGAGAAGTGCTTGACTTCGTTGTAACATCAGATTGTTACAATAAGATTTATGACCTAGTGCATCAGCCATGACGTTGACTTTTCCTCCCTAAGTCGAAATATGTTATCAACTCGACCCAACATATTTGCCTGATATTCAAATCCGGTTGGGTGAATATATACTTCAGACTTTGGTGATCGGTGAAGATTTCGCAACGATTACCGAGGAGGTAATGTCGCGAGGTTTTGAGTGCATGGACTACAACTACAAGCTCTAGATCATGTGTAGGATAATTTTCCTCATGTGGGTGCAATTGCCATGAAGCGTAGGCAATTACATGATGATCTTGCATCAGAATGCAACCTAGTCCTTGTCGCGAGGCCTCACAATAGATAACAAAGTCCTTGGAGAAATCTGGTGGTACCAGTATGGGAGCAGATGTCAGGCGTCTTTTCAGTTCCTGAAAACTGTGCTCACATTGTGGGGTCCACTCGAACTTTTTATCTTTCTTGAGGAGTTCAGTTAGAGGTTTAGCAACTTTGGAGAAGTTCTCGACAAAGCGGCGACAATAGCTCGCTAAGCCAAGGAAACTCCGAACTTGCTTGACCAAATCAGGTGGAGTGCAATTAAGAATGGCTTGAACTCGCTTGGGATTGACAGCAATACCCTTACCAGAGATTACATGGCCAAGATCACATTGAGTCTATAGGAAAAGCCAATACTATCAAGGAGGGATGAGGTGTTGCTTAATGAGTTTCTTGCTCTACAGTGCTTAATGATATGCTCCAAAACCGTCAACTACTTTCTCATATCCACATATGACCTAAACCAAAAGTCAAACTCGGCCCCACCGATTCTTTCTACCCGGCGCCACCAAGTTCAGATGTCATAGCCACTGCCACAAACCCTAGGCAAATCGGTCTCACCGATAGGGATCTCGGTCTCACCGAGATGGGGTTGTAATCTCTCTGTTTCACTTCGTAACATTTCGGTACAACCGAGATGAGCGATCGGTCCCATCGAGATTGCAATGTAAACTCCCTGTTTCCTTTTCGTAACAATTCGGTCTCACCAAAATGAGCGAATCGGTCCCACCAAGTTTACCTGACCAACTCTTTGGTTAGCTTATTACCAAAATCGGTCTCACCGAGTTTGTGTAATCGGTCTCACCAAGATTACGTTATGCCCTAACCCTAATTACATCGGTCCTACCGAGTTGCATGTCAGTCCCACCAAAAATCCTAACGGTCACTAGATTTGCTAAATCGGTCGGACCGAGTTTACCAATTCGGTCCCATCGAGTTTGGCAAGTTATGTGTAACGGTTAGATTTTGTGTGGAGGCTATATATACCCCTCCACCTCCTCTTCATTCGTGGAGAGAGCCATCAGAACAAACCTACACTTCCAACTTGTTGTTTCTGAGAAGGAACCACCTACTCATGTGTTGAGGCCAAGATATTCCATTCCTACCATATGAATCTTGATCTCTAGCCTTCCCCAAGTTGCTTTCCACTCAAATGTTCTTTCCACCAAATCCAAATCCCGTGAGAGAGAGTTAAGTGTTGGGGAGACTATCATTTGAAGCACAAGAGCAAGGAGTTCATCATCAACACACCATTTGTTACTTCTTGGAGAGTGGTGTCTCCTAGATTGGCTAGGTGTCACTTGGGAGCCTCCGACAAGATTGTGGAGTTGAACCAAGGAGTTTGTAAGGGCAAGGAGATCACCTACTTCGTGAAGATCTACCGCTAGTGAGGCAAGTCCTTCGTGGGAGACGACCATGGTGGGATAGACAAGGTTGCTTCTTCGTGGACCCTTCGTGGGTGGAGCCCTCCATGGACTCGCGCAACCGTTACCCTTATGGGTTGAAGTCTCCATCAACGTGGATGTACGATAGCACCACCTATCGGAACCACGGCTCAAAAATCACCGTGCTCCAAATTGCGTTTGAATCCTCCAAACCCTTCCCTTTACATTCTTGCAAGTTGCATGCTTTACTTTCCGTTGCTCGTATACTCTTTACATGCTTGCTTGAATTGTGTTAAGATTGCTTGACTTGTGCTTAGATAGCTAAAATCTGCCAAAGACTAAAATTGGGAAAAGGATAAGTTTTTATTTGGTCAAGTAGTCTAATCACCCCCCTCTAGACATAATTTCGATCCTACAAGTGGTATCAGAGCTTTGGTCTC
Organism: Aegilops speltoides; assembly: GCA_021437245.1. Taxonomy (NCBI): domain Eukaryota; kingdom Viridiplantae; phylum Streptophyta; class Magnoliopsida; order Poales; family Poaceae; genus Aegilops; species Aegilops speltoides. The sequence goes on from CM038143.1 coordinate 333,306,381, forward strand.
CATTTGCTTTGATTTCCATAGCTTCTGGTGGTCATAGCCTTGGTTTCCCAACCTAGGAGAGTATGGCGTCTAGCAAGGGAAATTATCACCGTAGAGGTCCTTACTTTGATGGTACTAATTTTGCTAGTTGGAAGCATAAGATGAAAATGCATATTCTTGGACATAACCCCGCCATTTGGGCTATTGTGTGTATTGGCTTGCAAGGTGAATTCTTTGATGGGAGAGAACCGAACCGTGAAGCTAGTGCGGAAGAGTTGAAGATGCTGCAATACAATGCTCAAGCTTGTGATATCCTCTTCAACGGATTGTGCCCCAAAGAATTCAACAAAATCAGCCGTCTTGAGAATGCAAAGGAAATTTGGGACACTTTGATTCATATGCATGAAGGTACCGACTCCGTCAAGGAATCCAAGTTGGATGTGCTCCAAAGTCAACTTGACAAGTTCAAAATGAAGGATGGTGAAGGTGTCGCTGAAATGTACTCTAGGCTTGCTCTTATCACAAATGAGATTGCGGGCTTAGGAAGTGAAGAAATGACCGACAAATTCATCATCAAGAAGATCCTAAGAGCTTTGGACAGAAAATATGATACCATGTGCACATTGATCCAAATGATGCCCAATTACAAAGATCTCAAGCCAACGGAAGTCATTGGAAGAATTGTTGCTCATGAGATGTCACTCAAGGATAAGGAGGAACTTCACAACAAGTCAAGTGGTGCTTACAAAGCCTCATGTGAAGCCCCCACATCATCAAGTGAGAAACAAACCTTCAATGAAGAATTGAGCTTAATGGTGAAGAACTTCAACAAATTCTACAAGAGTAGAAGCAAAGAAAGAAGCTCCAAGTCATGGTCCTACAATGACAAAAGATCTTCTTGTCGAGAGCGCAATTGCTACATTTGTGGGAGACCCGGACACTATTCCAATGAGTGTACGACACCCGGCAAAAGAAGAGAAGAATCACCCAAGAGGAGAAGTAGAAGAGAGGAATCACCACCAAGAGAGAGGAGGAGTAGACATGATCGTTATGAATGAAGAACATCCCAGAGGAGAAAGGATTCGGAAAGGAGGGACAAGTCATCAAGGAGCTACACAAAACGAAGACATCAAGCTCATATTGGTGAATAGGTGTCCGGCTCCGACTCTGACAATCACTCCGAGAGAAGCTATCACTCCGACTCCGAATATACTCAAGATGAAGGTGTTGCCGGTCTAGCACTTGTGTAAACCAACTCCTATGACATATTTGATTCACCCAATGAAGGAATTGGTAGATGCTTCATGGCTAAAGGCCCAAAGGTAACACACCCCGAGTATGTTGATTTCAATAGTGATGAAGATGACTTGCTAGGTGATGATGATTTACTTGTTGACAACTCTAGTGATGAATACTATGATGAAACGTCAATTAATTATGCTAATCAAGATAAAACGAATGACAATGATAAGGATAAGATTGAGCTTCTAACTAAAGAACTAAACACTCTTAAGTTAGCTCATGAAACTATCTTACAAGATCATCGAGAACTTTTAAGGACTCATGAGAAGTTACGCTTTGAAAAGCTCAATCTTGAGCAAGAGCATGAGTTCTTAAAGGCAATCAATGATGATATTCGTAAGGAAAGTTCTTCTTACATTGCCAAGCGTTTACTCTTATCTACTTACATGCCTCAAGTCAAGTCCATTAACAAGAACAAGAAGGATTCTTCCTCTAGCAGTAAAAATAATCATGCTAAATCAAATGTTGTTGCTTCTAGTAGTTCTCTTGATTCCACTAATGATTCTCTTAGCCAAGTTACACTTCAGCAAGAAAATAGCTTATTGAAGCGATTTATAAAGAAAGGTGTTTACAAGAGCCTTGCCGGGAGTAAGCAATTTGAGGAAATTGTACGCAAGCAAGGAAGACACCGGAAGAACCAAGGTGTTGGTTTTGAACGAAAGTTCAATGCCAATGGAGTTGAGTGGGAAGAAGATCAATACCCCAAGACAAAATTTATTCCTCAACAAGAGAAGTAGCATCCTACTTCCTTCAAGGGGACACAAGGTCAAGATGATCTTCCACCACAAGACCACAAGCAAAAAGGCAAGGACAAGATTCAAGAGGAGATTGATGCATTTGAAGAAGCTCCTAAGGCCTTGGTCAAGTGGGTTCCCAAGACTACGACAAGCTCTACTTCATCAAGTATGACTACAACTCCAAGGATTCCCATCAAGATGATGTGGATCCCGAAGAAGAAGAACTAGGGAGTTCTTGAGGGTGACTCCACCAACATATTTCACTCATATCATTTTGGCAACAACAAGTGCAATCAACTTCCACATCTTGCACTAGTTCAAGGAGTCACAAACCCTCTTGTTGGTAAGACAAGGGACAAGGTAATCTAATGCTTTCATGGACACCATCTTGCATGTGCATCACTCTATGTCTATGGATATTCTTGTTTGTTCCTTGAGGGACTAACCCGTGTAGGAATTGAAAGTGCAACTCACTCCAAAGGATTGCTCCAAATGATCTTCATCAACATTGAGCATCCACATCTTCAACACCTACATGAAGTCATCATCGGCAAAACCCAAGGTTAGTTCATCCCTCTAAGGGGGGATCTCACATCCAGGGGGAGCTTAACTCTAAGAATTGAGTCAACGCAACTCTAATGGTGTGAACACATCAACGCATTATGTAAAAGTGGTAACCCCACTTGAGCTTAAACGATGAGTATGGCCTATGATCAAATGTTCTCATTTGACTCCTAAGTCAATATACTCATATATAGATGACCTAGTCATCACCAATTGTTTGATAGATGCTAGAATTGTTTGTGCATGCTTTGTCACATATTTCATTTGCTATTTATTGTGTGAGCATGTTGGTTGCATATTTTTACTCATTCGAGGACATCCACTTGTTGTTTGATTGATTGGTTTCTTTTTCTCTTGCCAAGTGGATGGACAAGAATGCCTAAGAACCTTCTCTAGCTATCTATGCTTTTCTTGTCTCAATCTATTCATGCTACATCACAAAATTTGATCAAGTCAGATTTGAACCACTCTGTGTGAGGAGCACTCGGAGTCCCTGATTCGTCATAGACTTAAACTTCCAAAACTTCTTTGTGTGTTTCGGTCTAACCGATTCCTCCATTTCGGTCATACCGAGATCACTAAGTCGATCTAGGTTTTCAATCTCGGTGCAACCGATTTGAACTTTTCGGTCACACCGAGTTGTCAGAATCGTCAACAAGATGCATCTCGGTGCCACCGAGTTGTTCCACTCGGTCACACCAACAGGGTCGAGCTATATATACTCACGGGCAAAAAAATTGGAAACTATCTCCAAACCCCTTCGCTCGCGCATAGCTCGCTCTGCCTCCAGGGTCTCCGGATCGTCCTCCTTGTCACCAGCCGCCTCCAGTCGCTGGTCTCCGCTGCCGTCAACGGAATTCATCCCCGCCGTTGCCGCCGTAGCGAGTTCATCGCCAAGCTAGGGTATGTACTCGATCACAGTGCTATCCGCGTCCAATTCCTAGCACATTGTGTTCATCATGATTCTTGCCACGATTGAAACTATTCTATCCAGTCAAAACAATCCATAGTTTAGAAGTGAATTGAAAATTTAGGGTTAGGTTTCCGCCGAAACCATCTCGGACCCACCGAGTTGTAGAACTCGGTTCCACCGATTCGGCTAAGGCCATTGCACAAGTGATTCTCGGTCTGACCGAGAATTGCAAATCGGTGTGACCGAGTTCATGACTTTGTGAAACCCTAGCAGTCTCGGTGCCACCGAACTATGACTCGGTCTGACCGAGTTCACTAGTTTAGGTTCCAAAAGCTGCACCGGTATCACCGAGTTTGCAAATCGGTTGATCCGAAATACTTTCTGTGGAAAACTAAAACTAAGTTTTTGAATCATTCTTTTGTAAAAACCTCTGTATTTTGTGATGCTCATCCACTCTATCTCATCTATATCTATTCACCGGTCTGCGATCACAGGTGCAACATGTCCGATCAAAGTGACAGCTGTAACAGGAGAAGAGCAGATTCAGATGAGTGAGGGCACTAGTCCCTCTAGTACCTCGGATGATGGTAGCGTAGCACCCCAAGCAACCTGCCCAAAGCTGCCACGGGGCAGAAGAAGAAAACCTCGAATCGAGGATGAAGACTATGTGGCGAGAGAGGATGAGGCCACTTCCAAGAAGAAAGTGCTCAAAAAGGAGTATGGCACAGCTGCTGCCATTAAGCCTGGTATGAAGACCAAAGTACCTGCTAAGAGAACTCCCATGTCTAAAGCCAGAGCCTCTACTCAAGTAGCTTTGGAATCTCAACCCAAAGAGGCTGCTGCAGAAGGGAAGAAGAAGGAAAGAAAGAGAGGGAGATGGTGCAAGAAAGTTGATCCAATGGCAGAATTTGAGAAGCATTCTTCTGAGGAAGAGGAAGAAGAGGTTGTTGCACCAGCACCCAAGGCTCAGAAGCTTATGGGTGATGCTATTAGGTCAAGGGCTGCATCATCAAAACCCAAAGAAGCACCCAAAGCTGCCTCCAAGCCCAAGATTGCACCAAAGAGGAGTACTAGAAACATACCTGCTGCTGAGAAGAACAAGGCCCCAGTGCCTGAAACTGTTGCTGAAGAAGAAGAAGATGAAGAGCATATCCTGAGAAAGTTGAAGCCAAAGATTCTAGACCACAATGATGCTCATCCTGTGGCTGAGAACATGAAGCTGAGGAAGGATGTAGGACTCAGACAGTGGAGGTTGTCTGATCGTTATGCTATCAGGAGAAGGACTGCTGTTGACTACAGGTACCATACTAAGGAACATCAGGATTTCTATGAGACAGTGTTGTTGGACAAGAAGCCTATAGTGTGTGACATGAGGTGGGTGGACTGGACCTACATGAAGGATAATGAGGAACACTATCCTGGTGTGTATGACAGTTTCAGTGCTTTTGGAGTTGCAGACTTTGTTGGGCAGAAGCTCACAAAGTGGAATGATGAGCTCATAATGCAATTCTACTCCACAAAACACGTCTATCCAGATGGCGGGATAGTATGGATGTCTGAAGGTACAAGGTACCAATCAACTATTGAGGAATGGGCAAATCTGATCAATGCACCTAAGGAGAAAGAAGATGACTTGGATGTCTATGCCAAGAAGAAGATGGATCACAATTCTATGGCACATATGTACAAGGAGATCCCAAATGCTGCAGTTGAGATACATAAGTTTGGATCTGTACATTATCTTTTGTCAGGACTGCCAACCATCAACTGGATCCTCAGGCATACTCTATTGCCCAAGTCAGGTGACCACAACATGATCAGAGGCCATGCAATAAACTTGCTACACCTATTTGATGTGCCACAGAAATTCAAGGTCATGAGCCTCATAGTTGAGACCATCAAGAGGACAACAGCTGACCAGAAGAGAAGCTGTGGGTATGCCCCACAGATCCAGGAGCCGATTAACTCCAAGATGGGCACATGCACATACTTGCTGGACAAGGAACACTTTGCCATCTATCCAGACTTTGAGGATAACCAAGTGGTTATGGATGAAGATGAGCCATCTTCAGTGCATGCTCAAGCAAAGAAGGAGAAGGCAAGGACAGAGAAGGCTACTAAGATGCCAACAATGGAGGAGGCATCTCAGTACTTTCTGAAGAGCAAACAAGATCAACTAGGCTACTTGATTGCATCCACTCTGAGGATTGAGAAGGGGCTGGCCACCTTGACTCAAAACCAGGAGAGCCTGGAGAGGATCATGGAGCAGAAGTTATATGACTTGGATGTGAAGGTAACTGAGATCCAGTCTGTTGTTGAGCAGCTTCAGGATGATATGCAGGAGAGGAAGGGCAAGACAACCACTGATGCATTTGCCAGAGTGCCTAGAGATCATAGATCAGCTGCAGTGCCAGTGACAGACACCAGAGCCACTTCATTTGCACCAGCTACAGCTCCTATAGCTCCAGTGCAACCAGCTCCAGCACCTACACCTTGAGCTCCATCCTCATCAATTGAAGTCTTCGTCCAAGGAGCCATCTCTACACCACCACCTGAAGATCAAGCCTGAGAGTCGATCTAGTGCTATGCATTTTCTATGAACTTTTTGGTAACTTGTTGGCAAAGCGGGAGAAAAATGTATAGATCATAGGTTTCGAGAGAGAGTGTTGCTTTTTGTTCTCTCTTGCTTTAATGGTTGAACTTTATTTGCTTGTTTGAGATACTCTATGTCTGTGTGATACTTGGATGACATTATCTCGTTTATCTCTATATGATCATTCACTTTGCTTGGTGATGAGTGCATGTATTCAATCATTATCATTTTGAGCACTCCACCAAGATGTATGTGACATGGAAGAGTTACCCATGAGCCTAACTCCTTGTGCATTTGCAGTCCAAAGCAAATATTAAACTATGCACAAATTTAGGGGGACCTCTTGCTTATCACATACTTCTCAAAGCGACAATGTTTTTCACTCTTATTATCATTTGTCGAAGCTTTGATCTATAGGTTGTCATCAATTACCAAAAAGGGGGAGATTGAAAGTGCAACTATCCCTAGGTGGTTTTGGTAATTCCTAACAGCATATAGCTCATTGAGCTAACATCATTCTAAGATGAATATTTCAGGAAAAGCTCAATGGATGGCATGGCATGGATGAGAAAAGTGGATCCCTCAAAATGCTAAGGATAAAAGGATTGGCTCAAGCCCAAAAGCTCAAGACTCAACATTTTATATTTTAGTGACCCAAGATCACATTGAGTCTATAGGAAAAGCCAATACTATCAAGGAGGGACGAGGTGTTGCATAATGAGTTTCTTGCTCTACAGTGCTTAGTGATATGCTCCAAAACCCTCAACTACTTTCTCATATCCACATATGACCTAAACCAAAAGTCAAACTCGGCCCCACCGATTCTTTCTACCCGGCGCCACTGAGTTCAGATGTCATAGCCACTGCCACAAACCCTAGGCAAATCGCTCTCACCGATAGGGATCTCGGTCTCACCGAGATGGGGTTGTAATCTCTCTGTTTCCCTTCGTAACGTTTCGGTACAACCGAGATGAGCGATCGGTCCCACCGAGATTGCAATGTAGACTCCCTGTTTCCTTTTCGTAACAATTCGGTCTCACCAAAATGAGCGAATCGGTCCCACCGAGTTTACCTGACCAACTCTCTGGTTAGTTTATTACCAAAATCGGTCTCACCAAGTTTGTGTAATCGGTCTCACCGAGATTACGTTATGCCCTAACCCTAATTACATCGGTCCTACCAAGTTGCATGTCGGTCCCACCGAAAATCCTAACGGTCACTAGATTTGCTAAATCGGTCCGACCGAGTTTACTAATTCGGTCCCACCGAGTTTGGCAAGTTGTGTGTAACGGTTAGATTTTGTGTGGAGGCTATATATACCCCTCCACCTCCTCTTCATTTGTGGAGAGAGCCATCAGAACAAACCTACACTTCCAGCTTGCTGTTTCTGAGAAGGAACCACCTAGTCATGTGTTGAGGCCAAGATATTCCATTCCTATCATATGAATCTTGATCTCTAGCCTTCCCCAAGTTACTTTCCACTCAAATCTTCTTTCCACCAAATCCAAATCCTGTGAGAGAGAGTTGAGTGTTGGGGTGACTATCATTTGAAGCACAAGAGCAAGGAGTTCATCATCAACACACCATTTGTTACTTCTTGGAGAGTGGTGTCTCCTAGATTGGCTAGATGTCACTTGGGAGCCTCCGACAAGATTGTGGAGTTGAACCAAGGAGTTTGTAAGGGCAAGGAGATCGCCTACTTCGTGAAGATCTACCGCTAGTGAGGCAAGTCCTTCATGGGCGACGACCATGGTGGGATAGACAAGGTCGCTTCTTCATGGACCCTTCGTGGGTGGAGCCCTCCGTGGACTCGCGCAACCGTTACCCTTCGTGGGTTGAAGTCTCCATCAATGTGGATGTACGATAGGACCACCTATCGTAACCACGACTCAAAAATCACTGTGTCTCCAAATTGCGTTTGAATCCTCCAAACCCTTCCCTTTACATTCTTGCAAGTTGCATGCTTTACTTTCCGCTGCTCATATACTCTTTGCATGCTTGCTTGAATTGTGTTAAGATTGCTTGACTTGTGCTTAGATAGCTAAAATCTGCCAAAGACTAAAATTGGGAAAAGGATAAGTTTTTATTTGGTCAAGTAGTCTAATCACCCCCCCCTCTAGACATACTTTCGATCCTACAAAGGATAAACAACTAGATAGTCAGATCCCACACATACCAAGCATTTCAATCATACACACAATATGCCCAATATGTGATAATACAACATGGCATCACAACATGACTCTACAACTCAAGTACTTTATTTAAAGGCTCAGAGAGCCATACATATCATACACACAAGTACGGGTCACACGACCCAGCATCCAAGTCATACAAACATACAAGCCAACAGCGGAAGTAACATGTCTGAGTACAGACAACTAGAAAATAAAAGAGGCTTGAGGAAGCCTGGCTATCCTACACGGTCCATCCTGTGCTCAGGATCACCACCTAGGCTCCAGCCTACTCATCGACATCAACGTCTATGAAGAACCCATCAGAAGGGGTTGCAGCGTCTTCTGTAAAACGTAAATTGAGCAAACATGAGTACAAAGGTACTCAGCTAGACTTACATCAGATCCTACATACATGCACATTATCAAGAAGGGATGGTGGGGTTATTGCAGCAAGCCAGCTTTGACTCTTGGCTAAGCTATCTTACGAGACATCAACTTGTAATTGTTTTGCGCACTCGAGTCCAGTACACACCACTTCAATACACTACCGGGGATCCACCTCCGTCATCCTATGGAGGAGCCATCCTCGGCACTCACGCTTATCTTGAGGCTTTTAGTAGTATCCATTTACTTGTCTATGAACTGTATAGGCAACCAAGTAGTCCTTTATCGCGGTCACAGCCATTCGAATAGATGATGTTAACCCTGCAGGGGTGTACTTCTTCACACACGCTTCCACCACTTATCGTCGTTTACACGCCATGTACTCGGCAACCTTCAAGCTGAAGCCCAACGTGGGTGTCGACCACAGCCTACCTAAACACCTAAGTCTCCAGTCCAGGTTTATCGCCTATCCAGGTTCCATCCGCAGGGAGTCCGCTCGAGGTTTCCACATACGGCCCCGAACAATGTGTGCAGGGTTCCTGAGATACCAAATGGGCATCCGATACACCGTGGCACGTACCTACCGCATCACAGCCCACCCCGAGGGTCAGCGCTACCCACGTTATCCAGTAAGCTACAAACACCAGAAACTACTTGCAACTCCTGGACAGAGGACGAGGGTGGTTAAGAAGCCGAGAGGGTCCATTGGTTTCGGGCCCAATGCATGGTAGTAGCTGATTCTTAAATTACACATACAAATCTCAGTGCTTAAGGATGGTTCCAATGAAACAACCCACCATGTACTCCTACATGGCCTCTCATCGATACCTTTACCAAATCATGTTCAACACATCACTCTCTTTACCGACATGATCATTTCACTCTAGCCCATCACCCAGATGAACCAGACCTGACACGACTCTAAGCATAGCAGGCATAGCAAGGTAGGAAACACATACACATGGCTCAATCAACTCCTACACATGCTAGTGGGTTTCATCTAGTTACTGTGGCAATGACAGGTCATGCAGAGGAAATGGGTTCGACTACCATAGCACACAACAGTTTGAATCGCGTTGTCTTAAATGCAGTAAAAGAGAGCAGAAGTGAGAACATGGGATTGTATCGATATGATCAAATGGTTGTTGCGTGCCTTGCGGGGTCCATAGACTGGTATTGCTCCTCGTTTGGATACTCGTGATACTCTTCCAGGGCAGAACCTGCCGCAGAGAGCACCGATATACAATCAACACCAAACAATGTGCAACAATATGATGCATGCATGAGACATGGCAAAATGAGTGTATTGGGATAATGCAACTATGACCAGATGAGTTTGAACCATTTTGAACCAAAGATTCAAATTACAAACCCATATATGATCTTAAATAGTGTCTTATCATGTTTTGCACTAAACAACAAGTTAACTTGTGCAAACATGCATGAAACCAGTATAGATGGATAGATTGGGTTTTTCTGATCATTTTCCATATATAACACTTTCATTTGGAGTTACAGATTAATTTCCATGATTTTTTGAAGTTTGCACTACTTTGTGGAATTTCCTGAATAAGAATATATCAAGAAAAAGGAGTTACTGCGTCGGCATTGCATCAACAGGTCAACAAGGGTGCCCAGGTCAAACCTGACCAGTGGGACCCACTGGTCAGTGTCTCAGTTAGTTCATTAGGTTAATTAGGATTAGATTAAAACTAATCCAGGTTTGACCAGACGGCGTGGCCCACACGTCAGTGACTCAGGGGAGTCAAACATGTGGTCAAACCACGCTGACTCGCCGGCATTTAGCCGCCGGCGACGTCTAGACGCGGCAGAGGCTGCGGGATTTGCCCTCCGGTGACCAAAAGGACGACGGAGACCATCTACGAGTAGCTGGGAGTGAGCCGCGTCGATTGGTGGTGGTGGTTGAGCTCCAAGTCGCGGGAAACGACGCCAGCGACGAGCTGTGAGGCCGTCGGAGTTCGGGTGATGCCGAACTCGTCATTGCGGTGCTCTTGGAGGCTCAAGGCCAGCTGCTACGTGGCCTACATGACGAGGTGAACTCGTTGGACATGGTGGCATGGCTGTTAGTTGGCTGGAGCATCGTCGGTGTCGAGCTCAGGCAGTGGCTCGTGCGATGCTGCTTGTTGCAGTCAAAGCAGGGGGCGGCAGCAAGAACAAGAGGGAGGGGAAGGGGCAGAAGCTCACGACGAAGACGATGAGCTAGGCGGCGCAATCGGGGACGAACTGCTGCGACGGTGACGGCGAAGGGGATCTCTGGCGATGGCGGAGTCGGGCGAGGTCGATGTGGTGGCTTCGGGGCATGCGAGCGCTCGGGGCTCGGCCTACTCGATGGAGAAGACGACGGCGGAGCTGCTGGACACGGTCAGGCGGCGCAGGGGCGGTGGCTACGTCTATGATGGTGAGGTGGCAGCGGCTGCGTCAGCCATGGCGGAGGGGAGTGAGGGAGAGGCGATGGGGGAGAATGGATGTGTCCAGGGGGTCGAGGTTGCAACGTGGAGGTCGTCCAGCTCATCCACGGGCGAAGCGGCAAGTAGGTGGCGCCGTGGTGAGCTCGCGCTCATCGGCGTCACCTCCCTGCCTGCCTGGCGGGGACGAAGCAGCTGGCTGGCATGGGCCAGCACAGTGTTGGGCCGCCAGGTGGTCTGGGTGGTGGGTTGCGGCCAGGTAAGCCCTTTTCCTTTTATTTTTTGTTTTATTTCTGTAAGTTTGTTGCATTTCTAAAAATACTTAGGCATCTCCGAAAATCACAAAACTGTACATGGCCACTGTTTGGAATATATCCAACATGGAACATTTTAGTTTGGGATTATTTGAGAATTTTAAATATTTTATAGTATTTAAATGCCCAAATTCAAATAGCTAATGATTTAATCCAGTGGCCTTAAGATGACCTAGAAGTTTGTGCACCATTTTTGGCAGTGGTTTAATACCAAGGCAAAGATGATAGACATTTTAGAAGGGCATTTCAGGTTCATTAAAAATATTTTTAGTAAACCCTACTTGGTTTCAGGGGGGTGTTGGGGGTTCTGTCATCCCCATTTCAAGTTTCTGATGAAAGATAAACATGATGCAAGCACTCTAATGCATGAACTAGCTAGGGTGTGACAGGTATATAATACTATATCTTAATGTTGTACTAGGAGAGTGTCAAATAGAGCTCTTTCCTGGTATTGGTGGTCAAGGGGTGCTTGGTCTATTGGTAATTGCGACTTGTTGTTGTTGCTAGCGAGAAGAGTTCGAGTACCGTTACTCCCAGTTAACAAAACAATTTTTTTAGCATCGAATGAACGAGTATGGGCTGATTGCGGAAACAGCCTAGCTACGAGCGTTGCAGGAGCTCCCGAGACTAAACCCTTGCAACTATATGTTCATTTAGACCAAATCCGAGTAACTACATGAAGCGAAGGCGTCAAGGGGAGAGCCATAGCCCTATATGTCATGCATTGCAACTAATTGTCGAGCAATCTCACAAGGCGCACCAGTGGGCGACTCACTGGGTCGGTCCATTTAGAATGTTTAGGGCGAGGCATTGTTTCAGTTTCAGGTTTTGGGTTTGGTCTTTTCTTCTTTTTGACTGGTTTTCCTTTAAAAAATATCTTTTTTGCTTTTCCCTTTTTATTTTGAGGTTTAATTTTCATTTTTTTACATGTTTTTTGAAAAAAGTATACAACTTCCCTTTTTGGAACAACTTGCCTTTTTTCAAAAAAAAATGTAAGGATTTTTTAATATTTTAAAAAAGTTCAGAAAATGTATGTTTCTATTTGTTTAAATTTTTAAAATTTAATGAATATGTTTAGAATTTATCAAAATGTCATCAATTTGAAAATAAATAATTTATGGTTATCTAGAAAACTGTAATAAGATCTAGAAAAATAGAGGAAAAGAGAAAAACCTGAAAGGGATCATAGCAAACATGTTGTTCCGAAGCAAATGTTTAATAAAATCAAAAACTAAGTCGGCCCACTACAATTGTCTTGTGCGATTCACCGATAGTTTGTAGGAGAAACTATCCAAGGGTTACCCCTTGTGGAGCTCCCGAAAAGGTCACCTTCTTGCATGCTAGCGTGCCAAGTAGTGCGCCCAGCCACCGTCACGTCTCGCGTGTTAGGCGCTCTTTCTGGATTTTAGGGTTTTTCTATATGCATTTTCGGATTTTAGATTGTTTTTTCGGTTATTTGGCTTTTCTTTTTTCCCCTAGTTTTCCCTACACTTTTGAGCCAATCATTTTTTACGCACTGTTGTGCTTCTCGTAATAAAGAATAATATGTGCTTTCACAAAAAGCGCAGATTTACTTATCATGGAAGCACAAATTTGCTTTTGCAAGATGCACAGAGAAAAGAAAATATGTGCTTCCACGAGAAGCAAGAAGCACAACTTCTCAGAAATGGAAAAAATTGATGCTTCCACGAAAAACACAGTTTATCTTCTCACAAAGGAAAAAAAATGTGCTTCCACGAGAAGCATGGTTTTGTTTCTCGTGAATCACATATTTGCTTCGACGAGAACCACATATGTGCTTCTCGGGGGAAAGATTGTGCTTCCTAAAAAGGGGGGAAAGTGAAAAGCCATGATTGTGTTTCTAGGCTTCGACTTTTTCCTTCCATTTTCCGATATTTGTTTCTTTGTTGCCCGATTTCTCCCAGTGTTCATTTTTAGCCGAATTTTTTTCCCAGGATTTTTTTCTTCTGGTTTCTGGTTTTATTGTGATTTTTATGTTGAACTCTATTAACATGGAATCTAGTTTTAAAGATCTTGATGCGAGAAATCCAACAAGGAAAGCGATGCGGGATTTGAATGCATGGTTAAAACAATAAAACGCTTTGAATAAACAAAATAACAAAAAGAAAAGGAAGACACCTAGGTTGCAACAAGTAGCGCACATGCAGTGCAACAGTTATCAACGACTGAGAAGGTGAGGGTGCCTTTGTAAGGGGTATCCATTAACTAGTGACTTCGGTAATTTGTTCTATAGTGCTTTCTATATGAGCACCCCCGCCATAGCTATGTCTCACCCGTACCAATTCCTAATAGAAATCGCCTACAGGCGGACGCTTGTGTGCATCTTTCATATGCATTGTACAATTTTTTAACCATTATGAACATTCTTTTACACATTTCTAACATTTTTCCTATATATGTTTTGATGTCTGTTTCTTTTACACATTTTATACATTTTTTGTATACATCTAAAACATTTGTTCATAAACGTTTCACATTTTTCAAATATGTGTTTGACAATTTTACAAAAACATGCTTTGAACATTGCAAAATTGTTTTTTGAGAATTTTGAACACTTTTTAAAATGTAATTTACATTTTATAATGTATCAATCATTTTATTTATATTTAATGGACATTATTTTACAATGTATAAACCTTTGTTTAAACGCCATGTGATTTTTTTTAAATGTGTGAACTTTTTAAAATGCCACAAACATTATTGTACACATGATTAACATTTTCCATACACATGAATAACATTTTTACTTTATTTATTCACATTGTGCATTTTTTGTATACATCAAAAACATTTTTGTATACACATTTAGCATTTTTCAAATGCATGATTAAAATTTTCAAATGTAAGTTTAACATATTTCAAATATATGATTGCCATTTTCTACTTTTTCTTCACATTATAAAGTACAATATTTCTAAATATAAACAAAAGTAAATATAACGAAATAAAAAATTAACACGACATTAGCATGATGGTTGGATGCGGTTACCGGGCAGGCCCAATATGTACTGCGTGCGGGTGAGCCGTACTAGGACTTGCGGCAGGCGACACATAGCAGCACCCCCACCCCCTTCCCATAGTTCATGTTCCCCGCATAGAGGCCAACCACTTTTTAGGTCACGCCACTAACATCCTAGTTGTGTTTTTGGTGGGTTTTCACCCATTTTTATTTTCAACATGACCTATCGGTTTTCAACCTAGATTAACATGAATGTTCACAAATTTACAAATGTTCATGGATTAGAAAATATTTTAAATTTTATAGAAATATTCACCAATTTTAAAAAGATTCTAGAATTAGTTTTTTCATGAATTATGAAAATGTTCCTTAAGTCAAAAAAATGTTTACAAATTTCTGGAAAAAATGCCAAGAATTTGTAAATGTTCCTGCATTTCCAGAAAGCAAGTTTTAAGATATTCACTAATTTAGGATATGTTTAAAAAATTTTAAAATGTTCGTGGATTTCAAAATGTGCCCGAATTTCATAAAATTCCTGAATTTCAAAATAAAAAGTAAAATAATGGAAAATTGAAAGAAACCTACATGTTCAAATTTGGCTCAGAATTGTTCCATTTGTGTCCTTCTTTTCAATTTCTTGTGTCTTCCTTAGAACATTTTATTTATTTTCTTTCTTTCATGTTTTTTCCTTATTAAAGTTTTACTCCAAGAATAAGCATAGCACATGTATCATCTACTAAATAAGAAGCGGCGAAAGAGGCAGAAATAGAACACTGTCCAACACAAACGCAACAATCATCCATCCTTAGATCCAAACACAACTACTTGTCGAGGCAACGAACCTGACAATGAGTATTAGGGGTATGAACTAAGGGCGGAGCCTAGCTACATCGCAAGTGTATCACTTGGATTTTATGAGTTCGGACCCCTCTCGGAGAGGTAACAACCCTACGTCTCGTGCCCATGGGCTTGTGTTTTCTCTTGGGGTATAAGATTACAGTGGATGATGAACCCTTGAAATGGAGCCAGAGGGAGGCTTATATAGAGTGCACCTCGGCCTTATAAATGCCACGTTACAAGGGGGTTAGAGGAGTATAACTACAGAATTTACTGGTAACAATAGCTATAATTACACTTGTAGACCGACGTCAAGCCACCTAACCATTGCAGCTCCCACGTTGCCCTACGTATCCTATGTCCGAGTGAAGATAGCTGGGCCAACTGGAGGGAAGACATCCGAGCGTCGTCGGTGTATCCGAGTCAATTTCCAGTGGAGCGCATCCGAATGCGCCTGTGGTCCAGGGACCTTCCAATGATGGTGTGGGACCCTAGGTGGGTCTTAGATGTCTAGTCTTTGACCCTACCAGTGGTAGGAGACCCCATCAGTAGCCCCCGAATTGGTTGAGGTTTCATAGTGCGAGTGGGTTGACCTTTGGTTTGGCTCGAACGTCTTGGGGACACTCAGAGTCCGTAGCCACAGGATTAACCACCGTGCCTTAAGTGAAACCGCAGCGGATTCTAGACTAAAGGTTTTCCGAGTGATCAGATAGTCTTGATTGCTAGGAAAAACTTGGTGGCATCCATCACCTAAGGAAACCAACCCCGGTTGAATTTGGACAAATCTATATCGCCAAGATATCCTTGCGTAGAAAGACGATTTAGTTGCCCTTGAACAACTGAGCATCCCTACCACTCTCCTTCAAGAAGACTGGCAGGGCGAGTGGATGAACTTGGGGTGTTATCCATTGTGTTGAGCTTTCGACGACACAAGGGGGGAGTCCATGCGAATCAAACATAGAGGCGGGAGTGATGTAAAATGTTTTATGTATCTCCTCTACTTATATGGAAAAACTCGGCCATGGAACGACGGTTAAAGTCCCACAACGGTAATTAATCTGCATGTTTCCTAGGCGTCATGCCATGTTTGGGTACGAGAACCAAAGAAAGTAAATTAAAATACCACTAAAAGTGGGTCCTGAGGCCCACCGCGACTCTCCTTACTAGGAATATCGATATGTGGGGCCACGAAATTGCCAGGGATCGTCGAGAGTCCTCTGAAAGTATACCTCACATACAAGGAGTCGAATTTGACGTCAGGGACTTCAAACTTAGAGTCCTTAATCAGGGGTCTTCGGATCCGATAAAAATACACTATTTTCACAGGGGTCTTGTTAAAAGATGCCCCGATTGCCTAGAAATATATCATTGCTCCAGTTTACACATGGATGTGATACGTCTCCAATGTATCTATAGTTTTTTATTGTTCCATGCTATTATAGTATCAATCTTGAATGTTTTATATACACTTACAAGCAATTATATATAATTTTTTGGGACTAACCTATTAACTTAGTGCCCAATGCCAGTTGCCGTTTTTTTTCCTGTTTTTGTTTTTTCAGAATATCTGTACCAAAGGAAGTCCAAAAGCCACAAACTTTTTGGAGATTTTTTTCTGGACATAAGAGACCCTGGAAGCTTCGGGAGGGGACAAGAAGATGGAGCAGTGGCCCACGAGGCACCAGGGTGTGCCTAGTGGGGTAGGGTGTACCCTGGTGGCTCGTGGGGCCCATGTGGTTCCGTTTGACCTAACTTCGCCTCTATAAATTCTTTAAAATCAGGAAACCAACAGAGGAGTCCACGAAATACTTTTTCCGCCGCCACATGTTCCTGTTCTCGAGAGATCCCATCTGGAGGCCTTTTCTAGCACTCCGCCGGAGGGGGAATCAATCACGGTGCGGCTCTACATCAACCTTGCTGCCCTTCCGATGATGTGTGAGTAGTTTACCACAGACCTACGGGTCCATAGTTAGTGGCTAGATGGCTTCTTCTCTTTATTTGATCTTCAATACAATGTTCTCCTCGATTTTCTTGGAGTTATATCTGATGTAATCACTTTTTACGGTGTGTTTGTTGGGATCCGATGAATTGTGAGTTTATGATCAGATTATTCATGAATATTATTCGAGTTTTCTCTGAAATCTTTTATGCATGATTGTTAGAGCTTCATATTTCTCTCTGATCTATTGATTTGGCTTGGCCAACTAGATTGATTTATCTTGCTATGGGAGAGGTGCTTTGTAATGGGTTTGATCTTGCGGTGCTCAATCCCAGTGACAGAAGGGGACATGACACGTATTGTATCATTGCTATTAAGGATAAAGATGGGGTTTATTCATGCGTGAGTTTACTTTGCCTACATCATGTCATCTTTCTTAAGGCATTACTCCGTTCTTTATGAACTTAATACTCTAGATGCATGCTGGATAGCGGTGGATGTGTGGTGTAATAGTAGTAGATGCATACCGGAGCCGGTCTACTTGTCTCGGATGTGATGCCTATATACATGATCATTGCTTTGGGTATCGTCATGATTATTTGGTTTTCTGCCAATTGCCCAACAGTAACTTGTTTACCCAGCATATGCTATTTTCAAGAGAGAAGCCTGTAGTGAAAACTATGGCCCCCAGGTCTACCTTCATCATATATTAAAAAATCCTAAAAATACCTCCTACAATTTTACTTTTTTATTTTATTTTGTATTTTTGTTCGATCTATCTGTCTATCACCATACAATTTAATCTTGCAATTAATCGCCAAGGGATTGATAACCCCTTGTTCGCGTTGGGTGCAAGGATTTGTTATTTTGTGTGCAGGTGCTGTTAACAAGTTGTTGTGGATTCTCCTACTGGATTGATAATCTTGGTTTCATAACCGAGGGAAATACTTATCTCTACCGTACTGCATCATCCACTCCTCTTCAGGAAAATCCCAACGCAGCTCACAAGTAGCAATGTAGTAAATGAGGAAGCCAAACATGAAAGGTTAATGAGGGCTTCATATCCATAGGAGTCCTCGGATATGGTGTCAAATTGGAGGATCAAACTCACATAAGATGCAGAAGACCCAAAGAGAAGCTGTGCCGAGGAGTCACTCATGGTCCTCAGCTTGAACCACCCTCTGGCCGCCCCCGCCACGGGCGTGACCGTAGGGCGCGCTCCTCCCCCGGTGCGGGCTGAGCCAACCATTGTGCCCAACGGAGCTACTGGCCCTCAAGCGCCTCCACCGCGTCACCATGCCATCCAAGCGGCTGGTTCGCAACTGCGGGGGCACGACGCGGTCGCTGCCGGCACCTTTCGGAGCCGGGCAACGCTGCGGTCTACGTCATCATAACCAACACCAAGCACCGCATCGAAGGTCATGGCGCGGGCCCAGCTGCTGTTGAGATTTACGCCGGCGGCTGATCAGATGGATGAGTGGAGAGCCACCATTCAGAGCTTGATTGGTTTTGCCGAGGCCGGGGGCTCAGAGCGAGCTGGCCCGCCACGGCCTCCCCAGACGATGACGGCGGCTTGTGCTGCTGGATGTGCAGAAGGGGCCACCCTCACGGTGCAGTCCCCGCCACGATAGTTGGCACGGGAGCCATGAAATCAAGAACCCGATGACGTCTCGATGGCCTTTTCCGACCATCGAGCACATCAAGGCCAACGGCGAGCCCTGGAGGACAGACGGAGGGAAGGCACGCGCGTTGTCATCAAGCGATGTCACGACGACCACCGTCGGATTAATGGGTGTGATGGCCCCGATGTCGGCGAGCCCGCGCTCGAGAGTAGTGGGTGCCTGCCTTTCGAGGTCGGGTGCCCTGCCTTCACTCGTGAGCTCTGACAAGTCCGTTGGCCGTCCGCTCCCACGTTCAAGCCAGAGATTCCAGAAAAATATGATGGAAGACTGAACCCGGCAGAGTTCCTGAGCATCTACACCATCGCTATTCAGGCTATCGGGGGAAGAGATGAGAAGGTATTCGCTAATTACTTCCCTTTGGCTCTCAAGTCAAATGTGAGATCTTGGTTGATGCACTTGCCAGAGAACTCCATTTCGACCTGGGCTGACCTGTGCCATGAGTTCATTGGCGCCTTCATGGGCGGCCATCAAGAACCAGGGCGGCCCAGCACTTGCAGCTTCTCCAGCAGAAGGAAGGGGAGACACTGCAGAAGTATTTGCAGAGATTCGGCAGAGTCCACAGAAACATCCCAGATATCCACCCGGCAGCTGTGATAGTTGCCTTCCAGTCCAACATGCACAACCGCAGAATATGTTCCAAGATGAATGTTCGGCTGCCCAAGACTGTGAAGGAGCTTTACACCTTGATGGACAACTGTGCTCGGGTGGAGGAGGGGAGGAAACTCCCAGGAGAGGAAGATTGCATCGACATTGATTCAGAAGATGACAACGAGACCACCAGCCAGAAGAAGGAGAACAAGAAGCACAACAAGAAGTGCAAGGACGAGGCAGTGTTGACCGTTGAGGGATCAAGCACACCTAGTACCGGCAAGAAAGCTAAGGCCGAGGCCTTCGGCAAGGAAGTTGCCGGGTGCACTGACTGTCGCGAGGCTCGGCTGCCGAGAAAGCTGGGAAAGGTGATGGGCTGTACTATAAGATTCATCGGACCAAGGGCCACGATCTCCAGGAGTGTCATTAGGTTGAGCAGCTCATCAAGAGGCAGAGGGCTAAATATGAAAAGTGTGATACGGAAAAATGTCAGAATGGCACTGGCGGGATGGGCCGCGGCGGTGAAGCAAATCGCCCCGGCAAGGCTCTTCGGAACCAAGGAAAACCCGCCAGGGGCTGAGAGAAAGAGGATTGCAATGAGGAAAGTGATGGAAGGGATGAGGAGGAGACCAGCGAGCAGGAAATCCAGAAGGCCACTAACGCCATGTGCATCGACGAGGGTGCATCTCTACACTCCTCTCACTGCCAACTTAAATGGTGGGCACGTGAGGTCAATGCCATGGAGCCAGCGCCAAAGTCTCGAAAGCCGCTCAAGTGGTCACGCATGCGCATCATCTTCAACGAGAGTACCACCCCGACCTCATCACTGTGGTAGGGTGCTTTCTGTTGTTGGTATCACCAACAATTCGCAACCTCAAAGTCACAAACATGTTGGTTGACGGTGGGGACGGGTTGAACCTAATTTCCCCAAAAGTTATCAGCAAACTTCAGATAGCAGAGGAAGAACACAAGGTTACAGGCATGTTTCAAGGAATCAACCCCGGAAGGAGTCATCCTAAGGGAAAGATCACGTTGCCAGTGACATTTGAAGGGGAGTTGAACTACCGAACAGAAAATGTTGTGTTTGATGTGGTCGACCTCCCCCTGCCGTACAATGGAATCCCTGGACACCCAGCTCTAGCAATGTTCACGGAGGCATCCCACTATGCCTACAACACTTTGAAGATGCCAGGGCCAGTGGGAGTCATTTCCATTCCATCAGACGAGAAGGACGCAATCATTTGCGTAGATGCTACCTCTTGAGCATGCGTTGGTTTTCCCTTGAAGAGGAAAGGGCGATGCAGCAAAGTAGCATAAGTATTTCCCTCAGTTTTGAGAACCAAGGTATCAATCAAGTAGGAGACGACACACAAGTCACCTAGTACCTGCACAAACAATCAAGAACCTTCCAACCAACGCGATAAAGGGGTTGTCAATCCCTTCATGGCCAATCGCAAAAGTGAGATCTGATAGAGATAATAAAGTAAATATTTTTGGTATTTTTGTTGTATAGATTGGAAAGTAAAGATTGCAATAAAAAGGAATGGAGATAGAAATTGGCAAGTTGATTCAATATAATGGAAAAGAGACCCAGGGGCCATAGGTTTCACTAGTGGCTTCTATCAAGATAGCATGTATTACGGTGGGTGAACAAATTACTGCCGAGCAACTGATAGAAGAGCGCATAATTATGAAGACATCTAAGGCAATGATCATGAACATAGGCATCACGTCCGTGTCAAGTAGACCGAAATGATTTTGCATCTACTACTATTACTCCACACATCGACTGCTATCCAGCATGCATCTAGAGTATTAAGTTCATAAGAACGGAGTAACGCATTAAGCAAGATGACATGATGTAGAGGGATAAACTCAAACAATATGATATAAACCCCATCTTTTTATCCTCGATGACAACAATACAATACGTGCCTTGCTGCCCCTCATCCTTTGGGAAAGGACACCGCATGATTGAACCCAAAGCTAAGCACTTCTCCCATTGCAAGAAAGATCAATCTAGTAGGCCAAACTAAACCGATAATTCGAAGAGACTTGCAAAGATATCAAATCATGCATATAATAATTCAAAGAAGAACCAAATAATATTCATAGATAATCAAGTTCATAAATCCACAATTCATCGGATCTTGGCAAACACACTGCAAAAGAGTATTACATCGAATAGATCTCCAAGAACATCGAGGAGAACTTTGTATTGAGAATCAAAGAGAGAGAAGAAGCCATCTAGCTAATAACTATGGACCCGAAGGTCTGTGGTAAACTACTCACGCTTCATCAGAGAGGCAATGGTCTTTATGTAGAAGCCCTCCATGATCGATTCCCCCTTTGGTAGATCGCCGAAAAAGGCCCCAAGATGGGATCTCACGGGTACAGAAGGTTGCAGCGGTGTAAAAGTGTTTTTGTGGCTCCCCCTGATGTTTCTAGGGTATAAGAGTATATATAGGCGAAAGAAGTACGTCAGTGGAGCTACGAGGGGCCCACGAGGGTGGGGGCGTGCCTACCCCCTGGGTGCGCCGTCCTGCTGCGTGCCTTCTTCATAGAGTCCCGGACTTCAACTCCAAGTCTTCTGGATTGCTTTCGGTCCAAGAAAGATCCTCGCGAAGATTTCATTCCGTTTGGACTCCGTTTGATATTCCTTTTCTGTAAAACACTAAAATAGGCAAAAAAAAAACAGAAACTGGCACTAGGCCTCCGGTTAATAGGTTAGTCCCAAAAATAATATAAAAGAGCATACTAAAGCCCATTAAACATCCAAAACAGATAATATAATAGCATGGAACAATAAAAAATTATAGATACTTTGGAGACGTATCAAGTATCCCCAAGCTTAATTTTTGCTCGTCCTCGAGTAGGTAAATGATAAAAACAAAATTTTTGACGTGGAATGCTACCTAGCATAATAATCAATGTAATTTTCTTTATTGTTGCATGCATGTTCAGATTCGAATGATTCAAGACAAAGGTTTAATATTGACATAAAAATAATAATACTTCAAGCATACTAACAAAAGTAATTATGTCATCTCAAAATAACATGGCCAAAGAAAGTTCATCCCTACTAAATCATATAGTTTGGCTATGCTCCATCTTCGTCACACAAAATGTTCAAATTATGCACAACCCCGGTTTCAGCCAAGCAATTGTTTCATACTTTAGTATTCTCAAAGTTTTTCAACTTTCACGCAATACATGAGCGTGAGCCATGGACATAGCACTATAGGTGGAATATAATGGTGGTTGTGGAGAAGACAAAAAAGAGGAAGATGGTCTCACATCAACTAGGCGTATCTACGGGCTATGGAGATGCCCATCAATAGATATCAATGTGAGTGAGTAGGGATTGCCATGCAACGGATGCACTAGAGCTATAAATGTATGAAAGCTCAACAAAAGAAACTAAGCGGGTGTGCATCCAGCTTGCTTGCTCACGAAGACCTAGGGCATTTTGAGGAAGCCCATTATTGGAATATACAAGCCAAGTTCTATAACGAAAATTCCCACTAGTATATGAAAGTGACAAAATAAGAGACTCTCTATTATGAAGATCATGGTGCTACTTTGAAGCACAAGTGTGGAAAAAGGATAGTAGCGTTGTCCCTTCTCTCTTTTTCTCTTTTTTTATTTGGCTTCTTTGGCCTCCTTTTTTTTTCATTGGCTTATTTGGCCTCTTTTTTTCCTTACACGGGACAATGCTCTAATAATGATGATCATCACACTTCTATTTATTTACAACTCAAGGATTACAACTCGATACTTAGAACAAAATATGACTCTATATGAATGCCTCCGGCGGTGTACCGGGATGTGCAATGAATCAAGAGTGACATGTATGAAAACATTATGAATGGTGGCTTTGCCACAAATACGATGTCAACTACATGATCATGCAAGGCAATATGACAATGATGGAGCGTGTCATAATAAACGGAATGGTGGAAAGTTGCATGGCAATATATCTCGGAATGGCTATCGAAATGCCATAATAGGTAGGTATGGCGGCTGTTTTAAGGAAGGTAAGTGGTGGTGTTGGTGTCAAAACCGGCGGATCTCGGGTAGGGGGTCCCGAACTGTGCGTCTAGGCGGATGGTAACAGGAGACAAGGGACACGATGTTTTTACCCAGGTTTGGGCCCTCTCGATGGAGGTAAAGCCCTACTCCTTCTTGATTGATATTGATGATATGGGTAGTACAAGAGTGGATCTACCACGAGATCAAGGAGGCTAAACCCTAGAAGCTACCCTATGGTATGATTGTTGTAATGGTTGTTCGTCCTACGGACTAAAACCCTCCGGTTTATATAGACACCGGAGAGGGCTAGGGTTACACAGAGTCGGTTACAATGGTAGGAGATCTACATATTTGTATTGCCAAGCTTGCCTTCCACGCCAAGGAAAGTCCCATCCGGACACTGGACGAAGTCTTCAATCTTGTATCTTCATAGTCTTGGAGTCCGCCGATGATGATAGTCCGGCTATCCGGACACCCCTAGTCGAGACTCCTCGGTAGCCCACGAACCAGGCTTCAATGACGACGAGTCCGGCGCGCATATTGTCTTCGGCATTGCAAGGCGGGTTCTTCCTCCGAATAATTCATATAAGATTGTGAGCACCAGGATAGTGTCCGGCTCTGTAAAATAAATTCCACATACCACCGTAGAGAGAATAATATGTACACAAGTTCAATCTGCTGACGTATTTTATGGCGTGACGTCACACCACTACCAAGCCTTTACTTGAATCGTTTTCATCATACCACCTCAGCGCGTTTAGCGAAGCAGTTTCCTTGGCACGTCTTGTCGAAGCAGAGATCGTGTTCCCCTTATTCCGGGATTTCCATCAATACGGACATGGGTAACCCAACCGCGCCATTGATTGTGGTGCTTGGGACATTAGCGAGTTTTACCAGGCCGGTGGGGACGCATAGTCTTCATCCGCTCATATATAAGAGGATAAGGATCCACCTTTTTTATTTACGCCTTCTTCCTCCTTGGCTTATCCATCTCTGCGCACTCGAGCTCCAGCGCCCAAATCCGCACATCTTGCCTCAACCTTCTCCAGCCATGTCCGGAGCGGGAGGCAAGTGGATTGCCTCCTTCGTTACGGAGGGGCACATCGAGAAGCTGCGCGGCACCGGATACCTGTCTAGCAGCATCGCGCACCGGTTACCCGATGAGGGGCAGCTCATCCCCACCCCAGGCCCCATGTGAGGGTCGTATTTCTTCCCCACTTCCTCCGTGGACTGGGTTTCCCACTTCACCCCTTTGTCCGGGGGCTCATGTACTACTACGGCCTGGACTTCCACGATCTGGCGCCAAACTTCATCCTCAACATCTCGGTGTTTATCGTCGTGTGCGAGGCCTTCCTCTGCATCCAGCCCCACTTCGGCTTGTGGCTAAAGACCTTCAATGTCAAGCCGATGGTGGTGAAAGGCGTCAAGCGGAGTCGGAGGCGCCATGGTGGGCAAAATGCCCAATGTCATCAGCTCGAGGTGCCTTCGTGGAGTCCGTCAAAGGGTGGCAATCGGGGTGGTTCTACATCACCGAGCAGCGTGACCCTAAATGGGCAGGCCCCGAGTTCAGATCTGGTACCCCATGCAGCTCACCTCCGGAAAGAGAAGGGCTTGCTATGGGGTAGTTCGGAGGAGTTGGCAGGACTCGATCCTGTCTCAGACCTGATGAACAAGAAGCTTAAGCTTGTCAGCGTGATCAGTCATGCTCGTCCACGGATTCTCCCCTACCCAGAACGGGCCTTCAATTTGTGGGAGTTTGATCGGCACAACACGGACATTGGCGGGCTCTTCACCTGACGTCTGAAGCTGCACGGAGGGTGCTGTTCAAAGGCGGAAGCCCCGCATCCATGGCCCGAAGATCGCAGATTCAACACGCAGTGCCCGGCCGACAACGTAAGCTATGTTATCCTTTATGGGACACTCATTTCTTTCATAGTTTGACTCTATGTGGGATCTAAAACTCCCAATGCCTTTAACAGGACTGGCAGAAGACGTCCGGATAGGTTAACTGTCCGGCTACCCTTCCCGAAGACCCAACGGACACCCGTTTAACGGGGCTGCTGGTTCCGGGCCTTTACGTGCTGCTGGTTCCCGGCGCTAGGTGGTATCGTACTCATCATCCGATGACTCCGAGGCGGACTCCTCCCCCGAGGAGGAGGAGAAAGAGGCCTCTTCCCCAGCGGGGGGAGAGAAGAAGAGGAAGGCCTCCCCAACGAGGGCGGCCGAAGGGTCCAAGAAAGGACGGACCCTTTCTCCGGACTGCTCCGCCAACGCCGACGACGGCAACAAGGAGTGGCCCTCAAGGGCCAAGCCCCTGGCAAGATCGTAAGTGTTCGAATTCCTGGATGATTTATAATTTCTCTTTTTGCCACATGGTTTCCTTCTAATGCCGCATACAACCTGTAGTCCGGCCACGGACGATCTTCCGCTTCATCGGCGGGTCCTTGGCTCCGTCGGATATGGATTCCCTTCCGACCGCCTCCACCCTCGTGACTCGATGGCCGAGGTGGGATCGGGGGACCCACCGGAGGGAGGCTCGGAGGTGCCACAGGCAACCTCCGGACTTCCGACGGACTCCATGCCGGAACCCGCAGTGGTTCGGAGTCCATCAGCGACCCCTTCGTAAGAAGGGCAAGCTATGACACCGTGCCGCCGTCAACCGGGCGCGAATAACTTGTTGGGCGCTCACGGCGCTTCCATCGAAGAAGAACACCGCCTTGTCATGAGTGTGGTGATTGAAGGTTGACTTGCCAAGAGCGGGCTGACCGAAGCTCGCAGCGACCTTCTAACGAGCTTTGAGGTAAGACTTTTAAGACATGTAATATAATACCGCATAGACGGTAGCCCTCGATGCTCGGTTCGGTGTTGGAAAGAAAAACCGGAATGAGGATGTTACAAAGATATCTGCAGGAGTTCTAAAAATATGTCAATATGGGATTGCAGGCTGCTGCTTGACCTCTGCCGACCTTGTTGCGGAGGTCGATGCTTTGAAGCAGAACCTCGGCGGTCCGAGAGCGAGCTCGGCCGTGCCAAGAAGCAGCTCAAGGACAAGGAAGGTGAGTGACACCGTGTTGAATTTTACCTTCTGAAAAGGATTTTTGTTGCAAGAGAAATAACAAGGATAGCGTGGGTACTCCGGGGCCACGAATGAGGTGGCGACCACGAGGAGGCCGTGTCATGCGCCGAGCGTAATGCGCCGCATGAGCGAGCTGAGCGAGAGAAGCAGGAGGCGCGGTGGCGGAGGTGCAGCAAGAGCTCCGGGCTCTCGTGGAAAAGCATGAGAGTTTGGGCGTGACTCGAACTCGAGCCCGAGCTTGCATCGGCTCTTGAGAGTGCCAAAGCCGCTAAGGCGAAGCCCATAAGGCCCTCCGGAGATTGAGGCGGTGAAGAAAATAGCGGCGGGTAAGGCATTTTTCATGCAAAGCAAGCATGTGAATGTGAATTACATTACTTACCCGAATCGGAGCTATCCGGAGGCGTTTGCAGATCTGCCTCGCGGCGTGTCCGATGCTACCGCATTCTACCGAGACGAGGAGGGAGCTCGGCGGAGAAGGTCTTCGGTCTCGATATCTTTGAGGCGGACATCAGTGCCCTTAGCGACCAGGTGAAGCAGCTGCTCGAGCTCCACAAGGTAGCCGAACAGGCCATGAAGGGCCTCATAGTTCGGCTGTGGCCCAAGGAGGGCATGCCTGGGAGCTACTTCGGCCTGGTGCGGCGGCTGGTGGATGCATGTCCCCGGGTGGAAGTCGTCAAGCAGTCCACCTGCATTGAAGGTGCCCGTCAGGCCCTTGCCCGTGCAAAAGTGCACTGGGGCAGGATGGACGCTGAGAAGCTTCTGACGGACGCGCTGCCGGTGGGCAAGGAGTATCGCACGCCCGAAATGTATTATAAGAGTGTCCTGAAGGGAGCCCGCATGATTACGGATGAGTGCTCCAAGGATGTAATATTTGAGTAAAATCGCATTATGTTATCCTGTGCGCTGAAAACTATGTTCATATGCGCTAAGCAACGCTTATTAATTTAAAATATTACCTTCTGTGTGGCCGTTTATCAAATCTGAGAGATGGCAAGTCGTCGGCTTCAGCCCCCATGCCACTAGTCTTTGGGGTGTTAGGGATAAACTTGGCGATCTTGTTCCCATGTTTGGGTCCATCTAGGAGGCGCTCAACACAACGAATGAGGCAACCGGACTTATAATGCTTGAACACTCTCACTTAGCCATAGAATTCTATAATTTTAAATTTTGGCGAAGCCCCTAGTGTTCGGAAGACCGAGTTCGGGGTGCTATCCACGCCTGGGCCGGACAAAGCCGGTTCCTCGCTCTAAGCGCCATAAGTCTTTAGGGACTCGAAAAAACATCTCAAACAGCGACCAGCTCTCACCTTATCATGACGGTCAGTTTTAGCTTTCTCCACTGAGGCGCTCGCCCAGCTCAACCGGGGCGCAATCGCAGTGGTTCTCCCAGTGCTACCTTAGCCGATAAAGCGGGCGTAAGGTACCAAAACATGGGGCGGGCAAACCCAACTATTGACCCAAGACATGATTGAGCCGATGCATATAATGCTATAAGTTGAGGTGCCGCACTAGTGAAAGTGTTGGACTTATCACACCATAATGCGGGAACTTAAGCCCCTGGTGTATTCGGCCGTACCAAAGTGTACGGATGCAACATGTCATAAACGAACATATATAAGAAAGAAATGCGATTATAAGCAAAAAGCGATGCATTGTTTATTTAGAAATACTGCCATGAATGTAGAGCGATACAAATAGTGCGGTAAGCATGGGATTGGACTATTTAAACATGTCCCCCTCCAGGGGTAGGCTGCAGAATGGTGTATTAAACAGATTTAATGCTCGTAATGGAGACCACACGAGTGTTAAATCGTAGCCTTTCTCCTTCCCGGCTGTTGCATCGGAGTTGGCGGGTCTCTTGCCGGACAAGGCCTCAGTGAACGGAGTCCTGTGCGTAAGAAAAAAGAAAAAGGAAAAGACCGACATACTTGGGAGCCCCTGGTGTGGTTAAGACGCACTTTGGGCCTGTCGTGGTCGTGCCCCTCCCCCTATGCCCATGGTATCTCCAGAGTGTAATGATGTACGCGAAGGGCTGGGTTGGGGCCGCATTACTCTGGCGATGCTCGAGCGTGCGGTGGTCTTGTTGTATGTTACTCCGGGTGTGTTTGGCGTGTCGGTAAACAACGACCGGACTCAAAATTGCCTTAAGAGGCTGCTCAGTATTACGCGCGAGAGCATTGTGTGTTCCTCCGTTCGGAGGGGCGTTTAGTGTTTTCGTTGACCGTGATGACTCCTCGAGGGCTGGCATCTTGAGCTTGAGGTATGCGTGTCGGCACGCGTTGAACTTTGCAAGCGCGGTCCGTCCGATCGAGCGTGATAGCCGCTGCGGAGCGGGACTATGTCGAAGATTAACTCCTCGCCGGAAGTTATCCGGGATCAAAGACCACTTCGGTGTGGTGAGCACGTACAATTGGCCTCTACACGGTATGGCGCCTTTGAAGGTCGTCTTTGTAGGTTTAATCCTTGAGGGTCTATGCCCATATTGCGCCTTTGTATCCCGATAAAGCAGGTTAGAGCTGCTGCCGCCGTCCATCGGGACTACGGTAAGGTGAAATCCATCGGCGATTGGGTCTAAAACCAATGCGGCAAATCCGCCATGGCGGATCTTGGTGGGGTGATCCTTCGATCAAAAGTGATCGGGCAAGAGGACCATGGATTGAACTTTCGGCGTGGCTCCATCGCATATACATCCCTAAGTGCGCTTCCGCTCACTCTTGGGTATGTGGGTTGCGTATATCATGTTTACCGTCCGTACTTGTGGGGGAACCTTACATCCTCTCTTGTTCGTGGCGGATCTCTTCCTCCTCATCGCTATGCAGCCCCTTGTCATTGTTTTGACAATTAACTTCTTGCTGCTTAAATACCCAACAATCCTGTTGGTGTGATTAGCTGGCTTTTCGAAGTGCCATGTATCTACGCAAGAAGCGGTCGAGTATTCGGTCCAAATTGGACGGACCGGAGTAGTTCTTTTGAATGGCTTTTTCCGTGACGGGTTTGGAGCCTCTGAATCCGGCGTTGACTGCCGTATCCTCGGTGTTATCGCCGTTAGCGGCGTTTGTTTTTGTTGCGGACGCAACCTGCCATTCGGTCCTTGTTATCGGACTGCGAATTTTTCTTGAGGTTATTCTGCGGGCTAGCAAGCTGTCCTCTCCAGCGAAGCGGGTCATGAGTGATGTGAGGTCTGCCATGGATTTGGCTTTTCTGTCCTAGGTGCGGGCCAGCCACTCGTCGCGGATGTTGTGTTTGAAGGCTGCGAGGGCCTCTGCATCCGGACGGTCGGCGATTTGATTTTTCTTTGTTAGAACCGTGTCGAGAATTATGCGGCGATTCGTCAGCTCTTGAATTATGTGGCTAGGTCTTCGGCGTCTGGTGGTCGCACATATGTGCCTTGGAAGTTGTCAAGGAATGCGGCTTCCAGGTCCTCCCAACACCCAATTGACTCTGCTGGCAAGATGTTAAGCCAATGCCGAGCTGGTCCTTTAAGCTTGAGTGGGAGATATTTGATGGCGTGGAGATCGTCACCGCGGGCCATATGGATATGAAGGAGATAATTTTCGATCCAAACCGCGGGGTCTATTGTGCCATCGTAGGGTTCAATGTTCACGGGTTTAAACCCTTCAGGGATTTGATGATCCATTACTTCATCTGTGAAGCATAGTGGGTGTGCGGCGCCTCTATATTGGGCAATATCACGACGTAGCTCAAGCGAGCTTTGTCTACTGTGTTCGGCCCGACCGGAGTTGCTGTATCCGGCGCGACGGTAATCGTCATGCATCGTGGGGCGCCCACGTGATCCGTATATCAATCTTGATTGTCTTGCCTTGTCCTCCAATATGTCTCGCAAGTCCAGCGCATTCCCCCGTGGCTTTGTACTTTTCGAGCGGTGCCGGGGTATGGTCCTGATGGAGGGCCTAGAAGCCTCTCTGTCGCGACCACGAGGTGGTCGGTCTGCCGTGTGTCAGCGCTGGTGATGAGGTTTATACTCCTCCTCCTCTAATCGGGGAGCAACTTGCGTTTTGGGTAGCTTTTGGAGGGCGTTGAGTTCATACTCTTCGCCGCAAGGACTTGATCCATCTGTCACTAGCAGGTCTTGATCAGCTCGGGCTGTTGCTGCTTTTCTTTAGGCTGTTTGCGTGGCCATAAGCCTGCGTTTAAAGCGCTCTTGTTCGAGCGGGATCCTCGGGCACAGCGAATCGTCGTCGTTGAGGCTTGCCTCGTCTCGGAGGAGGCATGTAATTATCATCCTCTACCTCTTAATGCGCGCTCTCTCGTGAGGGCTGGCTTCTCAAATCCTCTGTCTTTGAATCTTGCTAGAGGGGTTATCTTTGGCACTCTCGGGGTGTTATTATCTCCGGTGCGGAATCTCCATTCTTCTTTGTGGCGGGATTTAGGCGGCGCTTCTTGACCCGGCGCTTGGGCTGTTTCTTGGAGGAATCGCCTTGCTGCTTCTTCGCCGTTCCCATCCTTTGGGATGTCCACCATGTATATGTCGTATGGCGAGGTGGTCTTCGATTGCCCGTAGGTGCTGGTTCTTGGTAAATCTCGGCATAAATCGTCCATACCGTCGATGTCTTGGTCATAGTCTAGCATGTCGGTTAGATCGTCGGCGGTGTCTACAAAGTGGGTGGTGGGTGGGCTTTGAATTTCTTCGTCGCCCGCATCCCAACCGTCCTAACCGCAGTCCGGCCAGGGATCTCCTGATAACGAGAGATACTTTAGCGAATTCAGGATGTCGCCAAAGAGTGAGTGCTGAAAGATGTCGCGGCGGTGAACTCCATGATCGGCGCCCAATCGGACTCGATTGGTAGAAGGCGCAGGAGGTTGAGTCCGGCGAGAGTCCGGCACCTCGAGTCACGAGCTTTACAAGGGACAAGGTCGATATTCGGCTCCATCGCCGTAGAAGTTGCAGCCCCGGCGGTGTCTAGCCACCGTCCTCGTCTGCTGATCGGCTCCAAACTAAGGGTCGGGCGGACTCATGTGCGGCCTCGAGGCCTTGTCCGGCAGTGAGCTAAATCATGCCCATATCGTGGCGGTCTTGGTAGCGCTCATTGTGGCTCGAATCCGTCGAAGATGAACTCTCCGCGGATATCAGCCGTGAAGTTTAGGCTTCCAAATCTGACCTGATGGCCAGGGGCATAGCTTTCGATCTGCTCCAGATGGCCAAGCGAATTGGCCCGCAGCGCAAAGCCGCCGAACACGAAGATCTGTCCGGGGAGAAAAGTCTCACCCTGGACTGCGTTGTTGTTGATGATTGGAGGAGCCATCAAGCCTATCGGTGATGACACAGGGGAACTCTCAATGAAAGCACCAATGTCGGTGTCAAAACCGGCAGATCGGGTAGGGGGTCCCGAACTGTGTGTCTAGGCGGATGGTAACAGGAGACAAGGGACACGATGTTTTTTCCCAGGTTCGGGCCCTCTTGATGGAGGTAAAACCCTACTCCTGCTTGATTGATATTGATGATATGGGTATTACAAGAGTGGATCTACCACGAGATCAAGGAGGCTAAACCCTAGAAGCTAGCCTATGGTATGAT
Source organism: Aegilops speltoides (assembly GCA_021437245.1). NCBI lineage: Eukaryota > Viridiplantae > Streptophyta > Magnoliopsida > Poales > Poaceae > Aegilops > Aegilops speltoides. The sequence continues at coordinate 333,338,439 of CM038143.1, forward strand.
TGTTGTAATGGTTGTTCCTCCTACAGACTAAAACCCTCCGGTTTATATAGACACCGGAGAGGGCTAGGGTTACACAGAGTCGATTACAATGGTAGGAGATCTACATATCCGTATTGCCAAGCTTGCCTTCCACGCCAAGGAAAGTCCCATCCAGACACGGGACGAAGTCTTCAATCTTGTATCTTCATAGTCTTGGAGTCCGGCCGATGATGATAGTCCGGCTATCCGTACACCCCCTAGTCCAGGACTTCCTCAGGTGGGTTTATGGTACCGGCGAAAGTTGCGCGGTACTAGAGAGGCTAGCAATGGTGGAAGGTGAGAGTGTGTATAATCCATGGACTCAACATTAGTCATAAAGAACTCACATACTTATTGTAGAAATCTACAAGTCATCAAAAACAAGCACTACGCACATGCTCCTAGGGGAAGGGTTGGTAGGAGTTAACCATCGCGCGATCCCGACCTCCACACATAAGGAAGACAATCAAATAAACATCTCATGCTTCAAATTTGTTACACAACGATTACCATACGTGCATGCTACGGGACTTGCAAACCTCAGCACAAGTATTTCTCAAATTCACAATTATCCTACTAGAATGACTCTAATATCACCATCCTCATATCTCAAAACAATCATCAAAAATCAAACTTCTCATAGTATTCAATGCACTTTTTATGAATTTTTTTATTATACCCATCTTGGATGCCCATCATATAAGGACTAGTTTTATAACCAAAGCAAATTACCATGCTATTCTAAAATACTCTCAAAATAATATAAGTGAAGCATGAGAGATCAATAATTTCTATAAAATAAAATATCCACCATGCTTTAAAAAGATATAAGCGAAGCACTAGAGCAATATTGTCTAGCTCAAAAGATATAAGTGAAGCACATAGAGTATTCTAATAAATTCCAATTCATGTGTATCTCTCCCAAAAGGTGTGTACATCAAGGATGATTGTGGTAAACTAAAAATCAAAGACTCAAATCATACAAGACGCTCCAAGCAAAACACATATCATGGGGTGAATAAAAATATAGCCTCAAGTAAAGTTGCCCATAGACGAAGACGAAAGAGGGGATGCCTTCCGCGGCATCCCCAAGCTTAGGCTTTTGGTTGTCCTTGAATTATCTTGGGGTGCCTTGGGAATCCCCAAGCTTAGGCTATTGCCACTCCTTATTCCAAAATCCATCAAATCTTTACCCAAAAACTTGAAAACTTCACAACACAAAACTTCAACAGAAAATCTCATGAGCTCCGTTAGTATAAGAAAATAAACCACCATTTTAAGGTACTGTAATGAACTCATTATTTATTTAATAGGTGTTAAACCTACTGTATTCCAACTTCTCTATGGTTCATACCCCCCGATACTACTCATAGATTCATCAAAATAAGCAAACAACACACGAAAAACAGAATCTGTCAAAAACAGAATAATCTGTAGCAATCTGTAACTTTCGAATACTTCTGTAACTCTAAAAATTCTGAAATAAATTGGTGGACATGAGTAATTTGTCTATTAATCATCTTCAAAAATAATCAACCTAATAGTACTCTCCAGTAAAAATGACAGCTATTGTCGTGAGCGCAAAAGTTTCTATTTTTTACAGCAAGATCGCAAAGACTTCACCTAACTCTTCCCAAAGGTTCTACTTGGAACAAACACTAATTAAAACATAAAACAACATCTAACCAGAATCTAGATGAATTATTTATTACTAAACAGGAGCAAAAAGCAAAGAACAAAAATAAAATTGGGTTGCCTCCCAACAAGCGCTATCGCTTAACGCCCCTAGCTAGACACAAAACCAAGAATAGATCTAGCTATTGCCATCTTTGGTATGTAATCCATAATTGGGCTCTCATAATAGATTAATAAGACAATTTAATTTTCTTCCTAGGAAAGTTTTCCATGCTTTTCCTTAACGGAAATTGGAATCTGATATTTCCTTCTTCCATATCAATAATTGCACCAATCGTTCTAAGGAAAGGTCTACCGAGAATAATAGGACATGTAGTGCAATCTATATCAAGAACAATGAAATCTATGGGCACATAATTCCTATTTGCAACAATAAGAACATCATTAATTCTTACCATAGGTTTCATAATGGTGGAATCCACAAGATGCAAATTTAAAGAACAATCATCAAATTCACGAAAACCGAACACATCACATAAAGTTTTTGGAATCGTGGAAACACTAGCACCCAAATCACACAAGGCATAGCATTCATAATCTTTAATCTTAATTTTAATAGTAGGTTCCCACTCATCATAAAATTTCTAGGGATAGAAACTTCTAGTTCAAGCTTTTCTTCATAAGATTGCATCAAAGCATCAACGATATGTTTAGTAAAAGCTTTATTTTGATTATAAGCATGAGGAGAATTTAGCATGGATTGCAACAAGGAAATACAATCTATCAAAGACCAATTATCATAATTAAATCCCTTGAAATCGAAAGTAGTGGGTTCATTGCTATGTAAAGTTTTGACCTCTTCAATCCCACTTTTATTAATTTTTGCATCTAGATCTAAAAACTCCGAATCATTGGGACGCCTTTTAACTAAAGTTGACTCATCTCCAGTCCCATATTTATCAAGACTCATATTGGAAAATAAATATTTAACATGAGTCACATCAATCACTTTTAGATCTTCATCATTATTATCATCTAAATCTTCCGGTTTAGCGACCATCTTATTAACTAAGGTGTCTTGCTTATCCGAAATTTGGCCCACTGAATTTTCAAGATGAGCAAACTGAGATTTCAAACCATAAAATTCCTTAGACATATCATCGAGCTCTTTATTCATGTATTCCATAAAATTTTTTTGTTCTTTAAGCTCGTTTCTGAAGAAATTATTATGCTCAAATTGTAACGACATAAAGCTTCTAAAGTTGTTTTAAATTTCTTCCAACCTCCTAAGGGGAGGATGAGCGCTTTTTTGGCATATCCATCGAAGCAAACAGGCACACTAACACCCGAGAACACAAGAAGCAAGCGAAAAGAAACGAACGGAAGAGGGGCGAAGAAAAGGCAAAGGTTTTCGAAAATCATTTTAGAAGTGGGGGAGGAAAACGAGAGGCGGATGGAAAATAATGTAATGCGAGGGAGAAGAGTTTATGATGGGTACTTGGTATGTCTTGACTTGGCGTAGATCTCCCCGGCAACGGTGCTAAAAATCCTTCTTGCTACCTCTTAAGGATGCGTTGGTTTTCCCTTGAAGAGGAAAGGGCGATGCAGCAAAGTAGCGTAAGTATTTCCCTCAGTTTTGAGAACCAAGGTATCAATCCAGTAGGAGACGACACACAAGTCACCTAGTACCTGCACAAACAATCAAGAACCTTGCAACCAACGCGATCAAGGGGTTGTCAATCCCTTCACGGCCAATCGCAAAAGTAAGATCTGATAGAGATAATAAAGTAAATATTTTTGGTATTTTTGTTGTATAGATTGGAAAGTAAAGATTGCAATAAAAAGGAATGGCGATAGAAATTGGCAAGTTGATTCAATATAATGGAAAAGAGACCCAGGGGCCATATGTTTCACTAGTGGCTTCTCTCAAGATAGCATGTATTACAGTGGGTGAACAAATTACTGCCGAGCAACTGATAGAAGAGCACATAATTATGAAGACATCTAAGGCAATGATCATGAACATAGGCATCACGTCCGTGTCAAGTAGACCGAAATGATTCTGCATCTACTACTATTACTCCACACATCGACCGCTATCCAGCATGCATCTAGAGTATTAAGTTCATAAGAACGGAGTAACGCATTAAGCAAGATAACATGATGTAGAGGGACAAACTCAAACAATATGATATAAACCCCATCTTTTATCCTCGATGGCAACAATACATACGTGCCTTGCTGCCCCTACTGTCATAGGGAAAGGACACCGCATGATTGAACCCAAAGCTAAGCACTTATCCCATTGCAAGAAAGATCAATCTAGTAGGCCAAACTAAACTGATACTTCGAAGAGACTTGCAAAGATATCAAATCATGCATATAAGAATTCAAAGAAGAACCAAATAATATTCATAGATAATCAAGTTCATAAATCCACAATTCATCGGATCTTGGCAAACACACTGCAAAAGAGTATTACATCGAATAGATCTCCAAGAACATCGAGGAGAACTTTGTATTGAGAATCAAAGAGAGAGAAGAAGCCATCTAGCTAATAAATATGGACCCAAAGGTCTGTGGTAAACTACTCACGCTTCATTGGAGAGGCAATGGTGTTGATGTAGAAGCCCTACGTGATCGATTTCCCCTCTGGCAGATTACCGGAAAAGGCCCCAAGATGGGATCTCACAGGTACAGAAGGTTGCGGCGGTGGAAAAGTGTTTTTGTGGCTCCCCCTGATGTTTCTAGGGTATAAGAGTATATATAGGCAAAGGAAGTACGTCGGTGAGGGGCCCACGAGGGTGGGGGGCGTGCCAATCCCCCTGGGCGCGTCCTCCTACCTTGTGGTTTCCTCGTAGAGTCCCAGATTTCAACTCCAAGTCTTCTGGATTTCTTTCAGTCTAAGAAAGATCCTCGTGAAGGTTTAATTCCGTTTGGACTCCATTTGATATTCCTTTTCTATAAAACACTAAAATAGGCAAAAAAAAAAAGAAACTGGCACTGGGCCTCCGGTTAATAGATTAGTCCCCAAAATAATATAAAAGAGCATATTAAAGCCCATTAAACATCCAAAACATATAATATAATAGATTGGAACAATAAAAAATTATAGATATGTTGGAGACGTATCAGTAGATAAATGTACCAGGATGTAGTCGCGGCAGAGACCGCGGCGGCCACACCTCCCGCCATGGAAAATAAAGGAAAGAAGAAGGATAACAAGGACACCAGCAAGGAATCCGGGAAACTTACCTCTTCGGAGTATGTTGCACCTATTGATGACTCACCGGAGAGTTCCAACATCAAGATATCCAAAGCTGCTGCACCTCATGTGAAAAAGATCCCGACAGGGATGGATGGCGCTGATGGTTTGTCACATCCCTAATTCTGGTATGACCTAGACTAGCTAGTCATGTGTGCATCATGTTTAAATTTCAATGAATTTGAAATGGGGACATGTGAAAGCCTTAGAAATCATTTCTGAAAATGACCAAGATAAAAAAATGCTTCAAAGAGATCCAAGAAAATGTTTAAGTTTCTCCCTGAAAATATTGGCCAGAGGTAAAATTCAAACCAATATTTTTAGGAGCTCATAAATATTTATTTTGTGCCTTTGGATTTAATGCAACAACTATTTGCATTGGATTTATATTTGCTACATATTTAATATAAGTCCAATAATTTTGTAAATTTGTGTGGGGCTCTGTAATAGCTCAACTAGCCCACACAATATTTATCAGAAGCAGTAAATTTGATTTAGTTCGAAAACTAAATCAAAAACAAATTACATAAAATAGAAAACAAAACAGAAATAAGAAAAGAGAGAGAGAAGGATTAACCTGGCGCTTACCTGAGGCCCACTTACCTCGTGGCCCAGCAGAATCGGCCCAGCCCACCAGGGGCGCCTTGGTCTTCTTCCACCTCTGCGAGTAGGTAGAGGCGTGTTGACACACGCGCGATCGCCGTGGCCTCCTCCCTGCCTGCCTCACGCCCTCCAGGCCCTTCCAGCACCACGGAGATGGCCACGCACCCCCCAGGCCCTCTCACTCTCTCCCCGAGCTCCTCTCCTCCTCTGGCTCTCTCGCACGCTACCACCGAGCACTATCGTCGTCGCCGACGAACACCACCGTGGCCATCACCTCTCCGTCGTCCCCTCGAGCAGTCCAGAAGCTCCGCTGCATCTTCCTCGACCTTCTCCACCGAGCTACACGACGCCGGAGGCCCTGCTTCACCGTCCAAGTCGTCGTCTTCAACCTTCGGCCGCCGAGATCTCCGGCGACCTTGCGCTGCCTCCGACGCTCCCCCGGCCTCGCCTCTGCCTCAGATGGATCCGTTGTTAGCCCTTCTGCTTCTCCTGTGCTCGCCCCCTCCGTTCCTGTCCCCTAGCTCCATTTCCATCGCGGCCGAAAGCTTCTCGCCGCCGGCCATGGCGTAGCCGTGGCCATAACTGCTGCGCTCTGGCAGGCGCCTCACCGTCTTTCGAAAGCCCGAGAGCCCAACACATACACCAGCTCCCCCTCCCGCGCACCACAACGCCAAACCCGCAGGTGCCCGAGCTCCGGCCGCCGCGGAAATGCTCGCCGCCGTCAACTCCGGCCATCCCAGCTGTTGCCGCCACCACCACTAGATGCGCGAGCCTCCCAGCTCGCTGCAGCCGCAAACCTCGAGCAAAACGATGCTCTATAGCACCGTCCTGAGCAATGCCGGCGAGCCACCGCCACGGGATGTGGTCACCGGCGGCTGAACGCCGTTCACAGACGTGGCGCGTGTTAAGTAAGCACTAATCACACCCCCATGTCACTGGCAGTGGGTCCCATAGGGTTAATTAACCGGCTAACAAAATACTTAGTATTAATTTAACAGGTTGGACCCCACCCATTAGCTTGACCTGGCCACGTCACCTGCTGACCGGACCCACACGTCAGAGTTGACCTGCTGACGTGTCTATTGACCCAGCCCCACCTGTCAGCGACACTAACCAGCCCTGGTTGACAGACCAGTGGACCCCACTGGTCAGGTTTGACCTGAACCGGGTCTGTTGAGCTGCTGAGGTCAGCATGACGCAGTGATGACATAGTAATGCAATTTTCTGGATTTATTCTTATTCAAGAAATTCAAGAAAATGTCCTAAACTTGTAAAAATCATAGAAATTCAACCGTAACTCCAAATGAAATAATTTATATATGAAAAATTATCAGAAAAATCCAATCTATCCATCTGCACTGGTTTCATGCATGTTAAAGCAACTTAAACCTGCTGATTATATCAAACATGAAAATGCACTTTATAAGTTCATAGGTTGAGTTTGAACTTGGACCTTGGGTTCAAAATAGCTCAAATCCATCTGGTTGTAGTTGCATTAGACCAACACACTCATATTGCCATGTCATGATCATGCATCATATTGTGCATTGCATTGATTGTGTTTCCTTTTCTGCTGCCGGAACTTGTCCCCTCTCGATAGACGTGGTTTCGACGATGTGTCAATGACACCGATGAAGAACTATACTATCTTCAGAAGTGCCAGGCAAGCAAAAACCCCTTGTTCATTCCGATACAATCCCACTCTCTCGCTCCTGCTCTCTTTTACTGCATTAGGACAACAATGATTCAACTGTTACATGCTGCGGTAGTTGAACCCCTTTCCTCTGCATGACTGTCATTGCCACGATAAATAGATGAAACCCACTAGCATGAGTAGGAGTTGTTTGAGCCTGTTGTGCCTACTCATTCATGCTTGTTTGTCATGCACTGCTATTGCTTAGAGTTGTGTCAGTCCGATTCATCGAGGATGAATTGGAGGTGTGTGAACATGTCCTACTATGTGTGAGCTAAGTGTGTGAACACGATTTGGTGAAGGTAGCGGTGAGAGGCCATGTAGGAGTACATGGTGGGTTGTCTCATTGCAGCCGTCCTCAGGAACTGAGTTCTGTGTTTGTGATCCATGAACATTTACTACCACACATTGGGTTCCGGTAACTCGACCCCTCTCGGCTTATTAATCAACTAGATCTCTGTCCAGGAGTTGCAACTAGTTTCTGGTGTTTGTAGGTAGTGTTAATAGTCTACCAAGTGGCAACCGATGCAGGTGGGCTTGGCGGTGGGCTCGATGTACGGTGTACCAAGTGGCACCGGATGGTGGGCTTGGGAACCCTGCTCACATCGTTTGGGGCCGTGGCGACACCCGGCGGATATCCTTGCGGATGGAACCCAAATAGGCGATAAACACGGACGAGAGACTTGTGTGGTTAGTCGGTCATGGCGATTCCTCGCCCGAGCTTCCGCTTGAAGGTTGCCGAGATACGAGGTGTACATGGCGGTAAGTGGCGAGGCGTGTGTGAAGAAGTACACCCTGCAGGTTAACATTACCTATTGAATAGCTGTGTCGCGGTAAAGGACTTACGGGTTGCTGTATAGTTCATAGACAAGTGAAAGGGATACTATAAAATCGCAAGATAAGTGTGAGTGCTATGGATGGCGTTCTCATAGGGAGGCGGAGGCGGATCCATAGTGGTGTATTGATATGGTGAATATGTGGACTCGTGCAAGCCACCTCAAAAGAGTTACTTGCGGACATAGTTTAGGATAGCCACCGAGTCAAAGCTGGCTTGCTGCAGTTAAACCCCACCATCCCCTTGTTGATAATGATGCATATGTAGATAGTTCTGATGTAAGTCTTGCTGGGTACATTTGTACTCACCTTGCTTAATTTATGTTTTTGCAGAGAGACTTCAGTCTTGCTAGTAGTTCCACATGGACTTCGACGTTTAGCTTGTTACCTCAGCTACGATCTTATGCCCTCGGCAGGATCTGGTAGATAGTCAGGCTTCTCAGCCTTTTTCATTTATAGTTGTCTGTACTCAGACATGTTAAGCTTCCACGTGTGCTTTGACTTGTATGCTCTGAATGTTGGGCCATGAGACGCATGTTTGTAATATCTTGCTCATCGGAGCCTATTGAATAAAATACTCGAGTCGTAGAGTCATGTTGTGATGCCATGTTGTATTTGCACATATCGAGCATATTGTGTGTATGTTATTGAAATGCTTGGTATGTGTGGGATCTGACAACCTAGTTGTTTATCCTTGGTAGCCTCTCTTACGGAAATGTCTCCTAGTGCTTCCAGAGCGGGGTAGCTTACTCTTGCTCCGGAACACTCGGTGGCGGCATGTGTCCTTCCTCGTTCTGTGTATACATCCCCGGGAAATGTCACGAGGTGTCTACGAGTCTGTTAGCTGCTACAGCCCGGTATACCGGAGTCCTACTAGCCCAGTTGCTACAACCCGGATTCACTCGCTGTTGACCGACACGTTCGTTGTTGGGTCACGTATACCTGTCCCTGTAAGTTAGCGCCACTTTGGGTTCACGACTAGTCATGTCAGCCCGGGTTCTTTGTCATATGGATGCTAGCGACACTATCATATACGTGAGCCAAAATGCGCAAATGGTCCTGGTCCTGGTAAGGCGACACCCGTGGGAATACCGTGCGTGAGGCCGCAAAGTGATATGAGGTGTTACATGCTAGATCGGTGTGCCATTGGATCGGGGTCCTGACACTTTTGGTATCAGAGCCTGACTGCCTGTAGGATTACCAAGCCAAACTGGTCGAAGTTGAGTCTAGAAATTCTTTAGTTATATAAGGGAATTGATTGTGGGATGGAACGTAAGGCTCTTTTTACTCCTTATACCTTATGCCTTCTGATCTGAGTCATCTTATCTTTCCTACGGGGTTAAGGAACTAGGCTTTCTCCTCCTTCTATCAGGATCACATGTTACTAATCCATAGACTTATAAGATTGGTGGATTCAAGCCTCAGTTTAGTTCCTACTATTTCCGTGTATTGATAGTTGATCTCAAAACCTTGATATTATGATGATTGAGTGGTTATGCCACCATTTGTGTGATGTCTCAGAATCTCTTTTGAGCATTTACAACCGTTATGCTGTCCGAGTCATCCCAGGTTTCTAAATAGTCTGATGCATTTGCAAATCCCTTCTTTCCGTTCCCGTCGTCCCTTTGGGCCAGATTAACCACACTAATCAGTGAGTTGAGGTGCTCTATTGCCCCGACATATATGTTGGAGCTATTATTATGACCCTAGACGTCTGGAGTATCACCTAGTAATCTAGCCATGTTTTATGTCCCATTGTGATGATTCTGGCCTTCATTCTCGAAAGCATCCCGTGAGGCAATTTAGTTAGTAGGTATTCTACTCCTAGGTTTTGAACCCGATATTCACCCTACTCACTTCATGTTGATAGTGTTTGCTCGTTCCTTTAGGTTATTAGTAACCTTTACATTAGTTCTCGAGGTCCATGGTATTTCCTTCTTCCAAATACTATGAACCACTTATGGCAGAAGTTTGTTGGATCAAAAGATCACAAGAAGAGTGCTCTCGACGAGTTCTCCATTCTATATTGTAACTCTGCCAATCCTACCTCTCTGCATGGATTATCCGGAAGAACTTTGTTGAACTTGGTTCGACATACTAATCTATGCATCCACAACTCAGAAAATCATATGTTCCTTTGAGTTGTCCCCCTTTAGTTGTTTGTTGGCCCTAATCTATCAATTGATAGTCAAGAGTAGTCGTGCATTCGTGTTCATCGATGCCTTTTACTTCTGTGGTCCGTCAAGCCATTCTATTCCGGAATGACTAGGAGAAACAAACTACAGAACCCCATCCATATCCAGGATTGGGTCAAAGCAGTTGTACTCCGCAGATCAAAATGCCAATCCAACTTTTGCTCTGTTCTACCTTGTACTATTACTATCTTTATATCAAGAATATCATGTAATTGCACACCACCCTATGAACTCTTGATACAGTGATACTTCTCGCCCTCATTATTCATTCCTCGGTTCCGTGTTGTCGCAACCGGAATGCCGACATGTGAATCCTGATGTGTGAAATCAATACTGCTAGCAACCCCATTGCTTGGTAGTTAATGGACAATAATCTCATTCTTAGCGTGTTGGTATTGAATCATCATTCTAAGATAGATTGTGCTACCTAGTCCTTATTTCTGGTGCACTCTTCGATCAATGAGTTAGGATTATTCAATTCCTTGCTTATTTGATCCTATCGTCTTGCCTTGAAAAGCAAAATTATTCTCGAGCTTAGTAGCATATTGGTGGCTCGTGATTTTTTGATTATCTTCCCGGAAGTATCACTAGGTTGTTCCCCTGACCAATGCGTTGAGCTCGTGATCAAGTTGGTTTCTTGTAAACCTACCTTCTCCAAGAATTTGTGCAGGATACCCCTGAGCTAGTTGGTTAAGCTAAACAACAACTTGGAGAGTTGGAAGATAAAAACTTGTCCAATTTAGTTCATTTTAAGGGATATCTTGTATGTGTGTTGAAGAAAGATGGTATTTTCATCGATTGACCTCGTGATCAGTTAATGGACCTATCATCTTATCCAATCTTTGATTCGAGTATGGGCTATCCTCAAATCAAATCAGAACCAACGATATCCATAATGTTGTCTTACTCGTGGTTGTTTCTTCGAGCATACACCATTATATCTTTCGGGTCTGACCAATGCTATCACCTTGTTCACATAATTGTGGAATTCCACTTATATGGAAACCTAGATGAATTGTTGTTGAGCCCATCGGCAACATTTTTACCTCCTCCATGATTCGTGCTGAACATCTAGCTAGTGTTGGAAACTTTTGAAAGCATTTCTTCATGCTTGCTCATGAAGCATAGGTTTGGATGAGAGAAGTGACTTCCTCTGATTCACGTGCATTTGGTGCAAGTTGCCGCTATGAATTCTAGAAAGTTTGTTTTTGCCTCCTCTGGAATCATCCCAAGTCAGTCATGCATACGTGCAAGGTATTCTGTGGTCTAGAGACTTGCAACCTTCATTTTGTATGTATCCCTAGCACACCAAGCCACTGTTTGATTTGTTCAATGATAAGAAGTTCAAGTGCTAATCCTGAAGGGCCAGATGGACATGCACTAGACTTCGATATCGTTAATGATGGTTCTCCGCCTGAACTCGGTAGTGTTTCATCATAAGACTACTACGTGGCCATGCTTGTCTACGATAGTGTATCTACATGTGTGTAGCAGAACCAGCTCATGTTTTGGAGTTTGCTATCATAGCTCATTCCCCGAGAATCTCGCAACGCCACCTTGTTGATTTGTGTTGCAAACTTTCATTTTTCTTTCTAGACTTAATGAGTCTGAATTATCCTGTTACCAACCAGATCTGAATCTCAGGCAGATATGATGGTTGGAACTTCTTCCAAGAACTATGATATAGGTTCCAGTGAAGTGGACGCACCTAGCTGGAAGTACTATTATTGTAGTATCTTGATTAAGCCGTTTGGTCACTACCCATGAGGATCTCACATGACTTATTCTAGAAGTTAATCCTTGTGGATTCTTGTGTCCCCGAAGTCCGACCTTTTACTTGATGTTCTAGATATCAAACCATACCTATGAATGGGATACGCTAGCACATCGAGGAGAACATTAGAAGCGGAGTGCTAAATGTCTCTTGGTCGATCATCCAGATTTTGTCCATATTACACCTTGCCCTTTTTGATTGAGAATTGTATCTGTGGCTACTGCTGTTTTGATAGTCCGTCTGTCCCCAATAATTAACTCTCGCTGACCGCGCCCTATAGGGATCATCGAATCGTAAATTGATCAACTTTAAATAGAAAAAATAAAGTAAAGAGTAAATAAGAAAACAAAATATTCTGTCTCATAGTTCTGAAATAGAGTTCTTTTTTTTATTTTATAGTATTACTTCTCATTAATTATACTGCATAGATTAGTCCTACTATCTTAATTAGGTTCTAATTTAGTAGTATTCTCATTTTTATTCCCTTGGCCTCGCTAAGGTGAAAACTGAGAAGATGTTATCTTCCTTTGCATCTGCATCGTCCATTACTATTCATCATGGTAGTATGATGTGTTGCCAAGATCCTCGGCACGGATGTTGGTAAGACCCTGATGAATATGGAACTGCTCAAGTTCTTGAGAGCATGCTCACACACTAGGTTATATCCTCGGTATCAATTGGAATGTGCCTTCCATTTGCCGAGTTGCTCTATAACCCTAGCCCCCTTTCCAACTGAGTATGCCATTTCTTAGAACTCCTTCAAACGATCATTTGTGAATTGCCTTAGGCTGGCATAAAGAGTCTCAACGATCTATGTATCAAAAGTAATCCTTTTTGCCACTTAAGGGAATAATTCTACGAGTCACCTTCCCCAAGGTGCCCCGTTACGGGGTCATGCAATTATTTTTCTCACTACTTTGAAACCCTCGTCAAATTGTTTCTTCCGTCCTTCCTGATGTGTGTTTTTTTCCTCTCCGCTCAAGAGATGTTTCTACGTCTCGTTCTGTAAGTTGATCTTGTGATCATTAAAATGATCCATCCTTGCAGAGTTTGCCTCTTCCTCGTGTTGGATGAAGATCCCGAAAACAAAGACGACAAGACCAATATGATGCAATGGATCAGCGTCTCCGAGAAGGGAAGTTGGATCGTGAAGATCGTGTTAGCTTTGTGTCCCCTCTGTCTTCTTACCTCGCGTCTTGAATCTCGGGACGAGATTCTCGTTTAGTGGGGGTGAGTTGTCACATCCCTAATTCTGGTATGACCTAGACTAGCTAGTCATGTGTGCATCATGTTTAAATTTCAATGAATTTGAAATGGGGACATGTGAAAGCCTCAGAAATCATTTCTGAAAATGACCAAGATAAAAAAATGCTTCAAATAGATCCAAGAAAATGTTCATGTTTCTCCCTGAAAATATTGGCCAGAGGTAAAATTCAAACCAATATTCTTAGGAGCTCATAAATATTTATTTTGGGCCTTTGGATTTAATGCAACAACTATTTGCATTGGATTTATATTTGCTATATATTTAATATAAGTCCAATAATTCTGTAAATTTGTGTGGGGCTCTGTAATAGCTCAACTAGCCCACACAATATTTATCAGAAGCAGTAAATTTGATTTAGTTTGAAAACTAAATCATTTTTTACATAAAATAGAAAACAAAACAGAAATAAGAAAAGAGAGAGAGAAGGACTAACCTGGCGCTTACCTGAGGCCCACTTACCTGGTGGCCTAGCAGAATCGGCCCAGCCCACCAGGGGCGCCTTGGTCTTCTTCCACCTCTGCCAGTAGGCAGAGGCGTGTCAACAGACGCGCGATCGCCGTGGCCTCCTCCCTGCCTGCCTCACGCCCTCCAGGCCCTTCCAGCGCCAGGGAGACGGCCACGCACCCCCCAGGCCCTCTCACTCTCTCTCCGAGCTCCTCTCCTCCTCTGGCTCTCTCGCACGCTACCACCGAGCACTATCGCCACCGCCGACGAACACCACCGGGGCCATCGCCTCTCCCTCGTCCCCTCGAGCAGTCCAGAAGCTCTGCTGCATCTTCCTTGACCTTCTCCACCGAGCTACACGACATCGGAGGCCCTGCTTCACCGTCCAAGTCATCGTCTTCAACCTTCGGCCGCCCAGATCTGCGGCGACCCTGCGCTGCCTCCGACGCTCCCCCGGCCTCGCCTCCGCCTCGGATGGTTCCGCTGTGAGCCCTGCTGCTTCTCCTGTGCTCGCCCCCTCCGTTCCCGTCCCCTAGCTCCATTTCCCATCGCGGCCGAAAGCTTCTTGCCGCCGGCCATGGCGTAGCCGTGGCCATAGCCGCGCACGCTCACAACGGAGCACCTCACCGTGCTCAAAAAGCCCTAGGAGCCCAACACACACACCAGCTGCCCCTCCTGCGCCCCAACGCCAAACCCGCAGGTGCCCGAGCTCCGGCCACCGCGGAAATGCTCGCCGCCGTCAACTCCGGCCATCCCAGCTGCTGCCGCCACCACCACTAGATGCGCGAGTCTCCCAGCTCGCCGTAGCCGCAAACCACGAGCAAAACGATGCTCTGTAGCACCGTCCTGAGCAATGCCGGCGAGCCACCGCCACGGGATGTGCTCACCGGCGGCTGAACGCCGTTCGCTGACGTGGCGCGGGTTAAGTAAGCACTAATCACACCCCCGTGTCACTGACAGTGGGTCCCATAGGGTTAATTAACCGGCTAACAAAATACTTAGTATTAATCTAACAGGTTGGACCCCACCCATTAGCTTGACCTGGCCACGTCACCCGCTGACCGGACCCACACGTCAAAGTTGACCTGCTGACGTGTCTGTTAACCCAGCCCCACCTGTCAGCGACACTAACCAGCCCTGGTTGACTAACCAATGGACCCCACTGGTCAGGTTTGACCTGAACCGGGTCTGTTGACCTGCTGAGATCAGCATGACGCAGTGATGACATAGTAATGCAATTTTCTGGATTTATTCTTATTCACGAAATTCCAGAAAATGTCCTAAACTTGTAAAAATCATAGAAATTCAACCTTAACTCCAAATGAAATAATTTATATATGAAAAATTATCAGAAAAATCCAATCTATCCATCTGCACTGGTTTCATGCATGTTAAAGCAACTTAAACCTGCTGATTATATCAAACATGAATATGCACTTTATAAGTTCAAAGATTGAGTTTGAACTTGAACCTTCGGTTCAAAATAGCTCAAACCCATCTGGTTGTAGTTGCATTAGACCAACACACTCATATTGCCATGTCATGATAATGCATCATATTGTGCATTGCATTGATTGTGTTTCCTTTTCTGCTACCGGAACTTGTCCCCTCTCGATAGACGTGGTTTCGACGATGTGATCAATGACACCGATGAAGAACTATACTATCTTTAGAAGTGCCAGGCAAGCAAAACCCCCTTGTTCATTCCGATACAATCCCACTCTCTCGCTCCTGCTCTCTTTTCTTTGCATTAGGACAACAACGATTCCTTTGTTACATGCTGCGGTAGTTGAACCCCTTTCCTCTGCATGACTGTCATTGCCACGATAAATAGATGAAACCCACTAGCATTAGTAGGAGTTGTTTGAGCCTGTTGTGCCTACTCATTCATGCTTGTTTGTCATGCTGCTATTGCTTAGAGTTGTGTCGGTCGATTCATCGGGGATGAATTGGAGGTGTGTGAACATGTCCTCACTTGTGTGTGAGCTAAGTGTGTGAACATGATTTGGTAAAGGTAGCGGTGAGAGGCCATGTAGGAGTACATGGTGGGTTGTCTCATTGCAGCCGTCCTCGAACCGAGTTACGTGTTTGTGATCCATGAGCAGTAACTACCACACATTGGGTTCCGGTAACTCGACCCCTCTCGGCTTATTAATTAACTCGATCTCTGTCCAGAAGTTGGAACTAGTTTCCAGTGTTTGTAGGTAGTGTTAGTAGTCTACCAAGTGGCACCCGGTATAGGTGGGCTTGGGACAGACTAGGCTCAGTGGCACGGTGTACCAAGTGGCACCCGGATGGTGGGCTTGGGAACCCTGCTCACATCGTTTGGGGCCGTGAGTGACACCTCGGCCGGATATCCTTGCGGATGGAACCCAAATAGGCGATAAACCTGGACGAGAGACTTGTGTGGTTAGTCAGGTCATGGCCGACTCCCTCGCCAGGCTTCCGCTTGAAGGTTGCCGAGATACACAAGGTGTACATGGCGGTAAGTGGCGAGAGCGTGTGTGAAGAAGTACACCCCTGCAGGGTTAACATTACCTATTGAATAGCCGTGTCATGTAAAGGACTTCGGGTTGCTTATGCAGTTCATAGACAAGTGAAAGTGGATACTCTAGATAAGTGTGAGTGCTATGGATGGCGTTCTCGTGAGGGAGGCGAGGCGGATCCATAGTGGTGTATTGATATGGTGAATATGTGGACTCGTGTGCGCCACCTCAAAAGAGTTACTTGCGGGCGTAGTTCGGGATAGCCGCTTGAGTCAAAGATGGCTTCTCGATTAAACCCCACCATCCCTTGTTGATAATGATGCATATGTAGATAGTTCTGATGTAAGTCTTGTTGGGTACATTTGTACTCACGTTCCTTAATTTATGTTTTTGCAGAGAGACTTCAGTCTCGCTTGTAGTTCCACGTGGACTTCGACATTTAGCTTGTTACCTCAGCTACGATCTTGCGCCCTCGGCAGGATCTGGCAGATAGTCAGGCTTCTCAGCCTTTTTCATTTATAGTTGTCTGTACTCAGACATGTTAAGCTTCCACGTGTGCTTTGACTTGTATGCTCTGAATGTTGGGTCATGAGACCCATGTTTGTAATATCTCGCTCCTCGGAGCCTATTGAATAAAATACTCGAGTCGTAGAGTCATGTTGTGATGCCATGTTGTATTTGCACATATCGAGCATATTGTGTGTATGTTATTAAAATGCTTGGTATGTGTGGGATCTGACAACCTAGTTGTTTATCCTTGGTAGCCTCTCTTACCGGGAAATGTCTCCTAGTGCTTCCACTAAGCCATGGTAGCTTGCTACTGCTCCGGAACACTCAGGCTGGCCGGCATGTGTCCTTCCACGTTCCTGTGTCTGTCCCTTCGGGGAAATGTCACGCGGTGTCTACCGAAGTCCTGTTAGCCTGCTACAGCCCGGTATACCGGAGTCCTACTAGCCCAGTTGCTACAGCTCGGATTCACTCGCTGTTGACCGACACGTTCGTTGTTGGGTCACGTATGCCTGTCCCTATAAGTTAGTGCCACTTTGGGTTCACGACTAGTCATGTCAGCCCGGGTTCTTTGTATGGATGCTAGCGACACTATCATATATGTGAGCCAAAAGGCGCAAACGGTCCCTGGCCTGGTAAGGCGACACCCATGGGAATATCGTGCGTGAGGCCGCAAAGTGATATGAGGTGTTACATGCTAGATCGGTGTGGCATTGGATCGGGGTCCTGACAATGTACCTTTACTATCAGTGCCACCCTTGATGACAAATAGGAAAGTGCACTTGTAGCCTTCCTACGTGCGAATGTTAATGTGTTTGCTTGGCAACCATCTAATATCCTCGATGTTCCCAGGGAGGTAATCGAGCAGCACCTTGCTTTCTGCCCACATGCCCGACCCGTCAAGCAGAAGGTTCAGAAGCAAGCTTTGGAGCGGCAGCAATTCATTGAAGAGGAAATCAAGAAACTGGAGGCAGTTTGTTTGGTCAGAGGAGTATTGCATCCAACATGGCTAGGGAACCTAGTGGTTGTGAGCAAGGCTAACATAAAGTGGAGGCTTTGCGTAGATTTCACAGATCTCAAGAAGGCTTGCCCGAAGGACCCGTTCCCCTTGACGCACATCGACCAGATTGTGGACTCCACATCAAGTTGTGATTTGCTCTCCTTTTTGGATGCATACTCTGGATATCATCAGATTTTCATGTCTAAGGAAGACGAGGAGAAGACTTCATTCATCACCCCATGTGGCACATACTGCTTTGTGCGCATGCCTTTTGGGTTGAAGAGTGCCGGGTCCACTTTTGCAAGAGCAGTTCAGATTGGTTTTGAACCACAGTTACACAGGAATATTTAGGCTTATATGTATGATATTCTGGTCAAAACCAAGGAAAAATCAACCCTCATTCAGGATTTATAAGAGACATTTGCTAATTTGCGCAAGATCAACTTGTAGCTGAACCCAGAGAAGTGTGTGTTTGGTGTTCCCTCCGGCAAGCTACTTGGTTTCTTCGTGTCCCATCACGAGATCGAGGCCAACCCCAATAAGATCAAGGCCATCGAGCAGATTCAAGCACCCAAGACTGTTAAGGATGTAAGGCATTTGACAGGATGCATTGCCGTGCTTAGCAGATTCATCTCCAAGTCTGCCGAGCACGCCTAGCCATTCTTCAAATTTTTGAAGAGGGCAGGACCCATGAAGTGGACCCTGGAGGCAGATGCAGCACTGCAGGATTGGAAGACCTACTTGTCCACTCTGTCCACTTTGGTTGCACCCAAACCACAAGAGCCGTTGCTGCTATACTTAGCGGCAACTAATCAAGTGGTTAGTGCAGCCCTAGTGGTGCAGCGAGAAGTAGAAGAGATAGAGAGTGAGCATAGCCCGACAAGGCCAGATATTGATCAGGACAAAGGGGAGCAGGGCAGCATAGATAACCCCAAGGACGCGGCATGGAAGAAAGTGGTGCAGCACCTAGTGTACTTCGTTAGCTCCCTTTTACAGGGAGCTAGATCGAGGTAGTCTGGCATGCAAAAGTTGATTTTTGGCCTCATCATAGCCTCAAGGAAACTGAGCCACTACTTCCAAGCCCATGAGATCACGGTTGTGACCCACTTTCTGTTGCAAAGGATACTCCAAAACCTATAGGCTAGTGGCAGAATAGTGGAATGAGCATTGGAGTTATCCAGCTTTGGCCTAAAATTTGAAAGCACATCAATAATTCAGAGCAGGGCATTGGTAGAGTTTATTGCAGAATGGACGCCAACCCCTCATGAAGAAGTGCTAGAAACAGTTATCCCCGGCAAGGAAGCACCCCACAAATGAATCATGTATTTTGATGGTGCTTTCTCCCTACAAGGTGCATGAGCTGGCGTGCTTCTAGTTGCTCCCACTGGGGAGCACCTGAAGTATGTCATCCAAACGCATTTCCCCGGGAGGAAGCGACCAACAATACAACAAAGTATGAAGGGCTCCTTGACGGGATCATGATTGCCACTGAATTGGGAATCCAGAAGTTGATCATTCCAGGAGATTCACAACTTGTGGTGAGACAAGTCAACAAGGATTACCAAAGTCCATTGATGGAGGCATACATTGAGGAAGTGAGAAGATTGGAGGAGCACTTTGACGGATTGCAAACAGAGCATGTACCCCATGCAGAAAACAACATAGTTGATCATCTGTCAAAGTGTGCTATGCAAAAACTTCCTGTGGAACCAGGAAATTTTGTTCTCCATCTTACTCATCCCTCCGTATCCCCAGCGACAATGGCCTGAAAGAGAAGGAAATTGGACTCCAGTAAGCCTCTCTCGGTAGAGAATCACTTGCCGGGTTGTGCCCTCCTGCTGGGCCACTGGTCCCCGCGGTCGAGGAATGCACCCCAGCGAGTGGGGAGGTGCCGTTAGTCCTTGTTGCCGAGCCCCAGGCTCCAACTTTGGCAAGGCACATAGTCCACTTCCTCCAAACCGGAGAACTTCCCGATGATTAAGAGGAAGCTGAAAGAGTAGCCCGGAGGGCCAATATGTATCAGTTTGTCAATGATACTTTGTACAGAAGGAGTCCCAACGGTGTGAAATTGAAGTGCATTTGTCGGGAAGAAGGAAAGGAACTACTAGCAGAGATACACAAAGGCATGTGAGGCGCCCACGTTGGATCAAGGGCTTGGGAAAGCATTCTGGCAAGGATTCCATCGGCCCACAACCCTCCATGATGCGGTTGAGCTAGTCACCAAGTGTGAAGCCTTCCAGTTCCATTACAAGAACATTCATCTACCTGCACAAGCTCTTTAGACAATCCCTTTGTCATGGCCGTTTTCGGTCTGGGGGCTCGATATCCTCGGCCCTTTCCCCTGAGCTGCCGGGGGCTTTGATCCTTGTTCATTGCAATCCACAAGTTTACAAAGTGGCCGGAAGTAGATGCCGTGAGAAAGGTGACTGCTCAGTTAGCTATCAAGTTCTTGAAAGGATTGGTGTGTCGCTTCGGGGTCCCTGCCCGAATCATCACCAACAACGGCACCCAGTTCACGAGCCGCACCTTCATGCAATATGTTCATGCCCTCGGAAGCAAGATCTCATTTGCCTCTGTTGCACATCCTATAATCAATGGACAAGCTGAGAGGGCGAACGCTAAAGTGCTGTGAGGACTCAAGATAAGAACATTTGATAAGCTGCAAAAGTGCGGCAGGCGCTGGATCGATGAGCAGACTCCCTTCTCCCTAGTCTATGGGGTAGAAGAATTTATCACCACAGAACTCATCTACGGGTCACCTCAAGTGCTTGCCTACGATGAAGTACCGTAGGATCAGCACCGGCGTGACCACGCTGTGCTTCTCGAGGTCAACCGTCTCCAGGCAGCAATGCGTGCTGCATGCTACCAGCAAGCCCTGCATCTCTATCACAGCCGCAGGGTTCGTGCCTGGTGTTTTGAGGAAGGCAACCTTGTCCTTAGGCGCGTTCAGTCCGCCAAGGGTACAAACAAGTTGACACTGAAGTGGGAAGGCCCTTATCGGGTAGTACGAGTCACCAGACTTCGCGCAGTCCGTCTGGAGACCGGAGATGGCATTCAATTACAGAACTCATGGAATATTGAGCATCTCCGCAAGTTCTACCCATAAGGCGCGGCTGTCGAGCCCTGCCCGGTAGCCACCCTTTTGCACAGGCCTTGCCTCAGTTGTGTGTAATCCCTTATACAAAGCCAGGCACAGACCCTGAGCAACAGAGAAATAAATGAAGCGCCAGGGCCCTCCGACAAGTTGCATGCATGCATAAGCATTTCATGAGCATCGCATGTTCATGTAGATAAGATTGCATCTGGCATCATCTCCATCTGCATAAACTGCAGGCTCCTGCCGAAGACTTGGCCTCCTAGAGGAGATGGAAAGATGAAGCCTACATTGCAGTCTCCGGCAAGCCAAATAGATAAGTTCTTTCTCTTATCCATACATGTTCTGTAAGTAAAGACTTGTGCATAATAAAACCTCACCGCCGTTTGAAACTTAGGTGCTCCCGTCCCTTGACTCGAATGATGCTTCGGTCAGGATGGTCGCAGTGGCCTTTGCTAAGAAAAGATTGACGGGGGGCTGGTCCCTCTTTACAATTTGTGCCCGGTAAGCCTAGCTCCCCAGCAGCCAAATAGAGGGTACCAGCAGGATAGCCTGCCGGGGGAAACTCATTTATTTAAAAATATAGAGGCATTCCACCTCCGCATGGACACATACATGCACGAGTCCCCGACAAGGTTTATCTTTATCATTGATATTCTTCAAACAAGTATAAACCTTACAGGATACAAACATGGATCTAAGAGACTACATTATTTTGAACTAAAATTTGGCGAGTGCCTACAGATTTTTAAGAGTGAGAAAAGATAAGTGCCCCGTGATCTCCTCTTTTCGTCTCCCCTGCACCAGGTATTGCGGTGGGAAGAGGAAACAAAAAAGGAGAGCACCAAGAAGGAACCCACCCTGATCCCGTCATGGCCTGCCGGGCGCAGCCTAATAAGATCGGGAGTGACGAGGCTGTGAAGGAGAAGGGCGGAAGGAGCCACTCGGCGGTGCCCTCGTCACCACCTCTAGTGCCAGTTAGAAGCCCCAGCACGAGCACTAGCAGGGAGGACCACCGGAGCTCAGCTGGAAGACTGTTGGAGGAGGTGGAGGCGACCGTGTGGAGGCTTGTACAGCCTGATGATGAACTCCAGAGGCTGGTCCCCGACGAGGCCTTCTTGCAGAGGAGGAACCTCCGGTGATTGTGCGGTCAGGGAGTCGCCCCCTCCTCCTCCTCCCCAGGCGCCCCGACGGCCCCGGCCTTGTCCCCTCCCTCCTCCTCTTGCAGCGGGTTCCGCCCTCGCGCTCTCAGGAGGAGGAGGGAGATGTTGCCGAGCAGAGGCTCTTGTCACCGCCATTGGGGTGCCACCGCGCCCTTGCCCTCTCGTCATGACGAGCGGAAAAAGTTTGAAGAAAGGGAGAAGGAAAGTCTGTGAACTAACTCACCACTCCTAATCCCTTTTATAGGGGAATGAGGTAGGGGGACTGGCCTCTCATTCAGAAGGTGACCGCCCCGCTCCTCCAATACGGTTTCCCTGCTATCGGTGTCAAAACCGGCGGATCTCAGGTAGGAGGTCCCGAACTGAGCGTCTAGGCAGATGGTAACAGGAGACAAGGGACACGATGTTTTTACCCAGGTTCGGGCCCTCTCGATGGAGGTAAAACCCTACTCCTGCTTGATTAATGTTGATGATATGGGTAGTACAAGAGTGGATCTACCACGAGATCAAGGAGGCTAAACCCTAGAAGCTAGCCTATGGTATGATTGTTGTAATGGTTGTTAGCCCCTCGGACTAAAACCCTCCGGTTTATATAGACACGGAGAGGGCTAGGGTTACAGAGTCGGTTACAATGGTAAGAGATCTACATATCCGTATTGCCAAGCTTGCCTTCCACGCCAAGGAAAGTCCCATCCGGACACGGGACAAAGTCTTCAATCTTGTATCTTCATAGTCTTGGAGTCCGGCCGATGATGATAGTCTGGCTATCCGGACACCCCCTAATCCAGGACTCCTCGGTAGCCCTAAACCGGGCTTCAATGACGACGAGTCCGGCGCGCATACTGTCTTCGGCATTGCAAGGCGGGTTCTTCCTCCGAATAATTCATAGAAGATTGTGAACACCAGGATAGTGTCCGGCTCTGTAAAATAAATTCCACATACCACCGTAGAGAGAATAATATGTACACAAGTTCAATCTGCTGACGTATTTTATGGCGTGATGTCACACCACTACCAAG
The DNA here is from genome assembly GCA_021437245.1 of Aegilops speltoides. Taxonomy (NCBI): domain Eukaryota; kingdom Viridiplantae; phylum Streptophyta; class Magnoliopsida; order Poales; family Poaceae; genus Aegilops; species Aegilops speltoides. The sequence continues at coordinate 333,361,433 of CM038143.1, forward strand.
CCTTTACTTGAATCGTTTTCATCATACCACCTCAGTGCGTTTAGCGAAGCGGTTTCCTTGGCACGTCTTGTCGAAGCAGAGACTGTGTTCCCCTTATTCCGGGATTCCCATCAATACGGACGTGGGTAACCCAACTGCGCCATTGATTGTGGCACTTGGGAGATAAGCGAGTTTTACCAGGCCGGTGGGGACGCATAGTCTTCGTCTGCCCATATACAAGGGGATAAGGATCCACCTTTTTTATCTACGCCTTCTTCCTCCTTGGCTTATCCATCTCTGCGCACTCGAGCTCCAGCGCCCAAATCCACACATGTCGCCTCAACCTTCTACAGCCATGTCCGGAGCGGAGGCAAGTGGATGGCCTCCTCCGTTACGGAGGGGCACATCGAGAAGCTGCGCGGCATCGGATACCTGTCTAGCGACATCGCGTACCGGCTGCCCGACGAGGAGCAGCTCATCCCCACCCCCAGGCCCCATGAGAGGGTCGTATTTCTTCCCCACTTCCTCCGCGGACTGGGCTTCCCACTTCACCCCTTCGTCCGAGGGCTCATGTACTACTACGGCCTAGACTTCCACGATCTGGCGCCAAACTTCATCCTCAACATCTTGGCGTTCATCGTCGTGTGCGAGGCCTTCCTCTGCATCCAGCCCCACTTCGGCTTGTGGCTAAAGACCTTCAATGTCAAGCGAAGGTGGTGAAGGCGTCAAGCGGAGTCTTGGGCGCCATGGTGGGCAAAATGCCCAACGTCATCGCTCGAGGTGCCTTCGTGGAGTCCGTCAAAGGGTGGCAATCGGGGTGGTTCTACATCACCCGCGTGACCCTAAATGGGCAGTGGCCCCTGGTTGAGATCTGGTACCCCATGCAGCTCACCTCACGGAAAGAGAAGGGCTTGCTATGGGGTAGTTCGGAGGCAGCGAGGACTCGATCTGTCTCCAGACCACAGTGAACAAGAAGCTTAAGCTTGTCAATGTGATCCAGTCATGCTCGTCACGGATTCTCCTCTGCCAAAGAACGGGCCTTCAATTTGTGGGAGTTTGATCCAGACAGACCGGACATTGGCGGGCTCTTTTGACCTGACGTCTGAAGCTGCACGGAGGGTGCTGTTCAAGGGCGGAGAAGCCCCGCATCCGCAATCGAAGATCACAGATTCAGACGCGGCCTTGCCGGCGAGGTAAGCTATATTATCCTTTATGGGACACTCATTTCTTTCATAGTTTGACTCTATGTGGATCTAAAACTCCCAATGCCTTTAACATGGTGGCGAAAGATGTCGGACAGGTTAACTGTCGGCTCCTTCCGAAGACCAGCGGACACCCGTTTAGCAGGGGCTGCTGGTTCCGCCCTTACATGGTCTTGGGAGAAGAAGGCCAAGAAGAAGGCCACGGGAACCCGAAGGAGTTCGGCGCCAGTGGTATCGGACTCATCATCCGATGACTCGGCGGACTCCTCCACGAGGAGGAGGAGAAAGAGGCATCTTCCCGGCCGGGAGAGAAGAAGAGGAAGGCCTCCCCAACGAGGGCGGCCGAAGGGTCCAAGAAAGGACGGACCCTTTCTCTGGACTGCTCCGCCAACACCGACGATGGCGACGAAGAGTGGCCCTCAAGGGCCAAGCCCCTGGCAAGATCGTAAGTGTCCGAATTCCTGGATGATTTATAATTTCTCTTTTTGCCACATGGCGTCCTTCTAATGCCGCATACAACCTGTAGTCCGGCCAAGGACGATCTTTCCGCTTCATCGAACGGGTCCTTGGCTCCGTCGGATATGGATTCCCTTCCGACCGCCTCCACCCCTCGTGACGCTGATTATGCCGAGGTGGGATCGAGGAGGGACCACCGGAGGGGAGGCTCGAGAGGTGCCACAGGCAACCTCCGAACCGCACCGGACTCTGCACGGAACCCGCGGTGGTTCCGAGTCCGCGAGCAGCCCCCGTAAGAAGGGCAAGACTATGACACCGCGGCCTCCGCCCAACCGAGGCGCCGGATAACTGTTGAGGCGCTCAACGGCACTTCCATCGAAGAAGAACACCGCCTTGTCATGAGTGCGGTGATTGAAAGGTTCAGCTTCGCCAAGAGCGGGCTGGACGAAGCTTGCAGTGACCTTCCAACAGGCTTTGAGGTAAGACTTTTAAGACATGTAATATAATACCACATAGACAATAGCCCCTGATGCTCGGTTCGGTGTTCGAAAAGAAAAACCAGACTGAGGATCTTACAAAGATATACGCAGGAGTTCTAAAAAATATGTCAATATGGGATTGCAGGCTGCGCTGCTGACCTCTGCCACACTGACTGCGGAGGTCGATGCTTTGAAGCAGAACCTCGAGTGGTCCGAGAGCGAGCTCGGCCGTGCCAAGAAGCAGCTCGAGGACAAGGAAGGTGAGTGACACTGTATTGAATTTTTACCTTATAGAAAAGGATTTTGGTTGCAAGAGAAATAACAAGGATAACGTGGGTACTCCAGGGGCACGAACGAGGTGGCGACCCTGAAGGAGGCCGTGTCCGCGGCCGAACGTAATGCGGCCGCGGAACAAGCTGAGCGAGAGAAGCAGGAGGCGCGGGTGGCGGAGGTGCAGCAAGAGCTCCAGGCTCTCGTGGAAAAGCATGAGAGTTTGGAGCGCGACTCAAAGACTCGAGAGTCTGAGCTTGCATCGGCTCTTGAGAGTGCCAAAGCCGCTAAGGCCGAAGCCCATAAGGCCCTCCAGGAGATTGAGGCGGTGAAGAAAATAGCGGCGGGTAAGGCATTTTTCATGCAAAGCAAGCATGTGAATGTGAATTACCTGTTACTTACCCGAGTTCGGAGCTCTCCAGGAGCGTTTGTAGATCTGCCTCGCAGCATGTCCGATGCTGCCGCATTCTACCGGGGCGAGGAGGGGAGCTCGACGGAGAAGGTCTTCTGGTCTTAGTATGCTTAGGCCGGACATCCGGTGCCCCTTAGCGACCAGCTGAAGCAACTGGTCGAGCTCCACAAGGTAGCCGAACAGGCCATGAAGGGCCTCATAGTTTGGCTGTGGCCCAAGGAGGCCATGCCTGGGATCTACTTCGGCCTGGTGCGGCGACTGGTGGATGCGTGTCCCTGGGTGGAAGTCGTCAAGCAGTCCGCCTGCATTGAAGGTTCCGTCGGGCCCTTGCCGTGCAAAAGTGCTGCTGAGGGCAGGATGGACGCCGAGAAGCTTCGACAGACAGCGCCGCCCGGCGGGCAAGGAGTATCGCACGCCCGAAATGTATTATAAGAGTGTCCTGAAGGGAGCCCGCATGATTGCAGATGAGTGCTCCAAGGATGTAATATTTGAGTAAAATCACATCATGTTATCCTGTGCGCTGAAAACTGTGTTCATATGCGCTAAGCAACGCTTATTAATTTAAAATATTACCTTATGTGCAGCCGTTTATCAAATCTGAGAGATGGCTAGTCGTCGGCTTCACCCCCATGCCACTAGTCTTTGGGGTGTTGGGATAAACTTGGCGCTCTTGTTCCCATGTTTGGGTCCATCTAGGAGGCGCTCAACACAACGAACGAGGCAACCAGACTTAGAATGCTTGAACACTCTCCTTAGCCATAGAATTCTTTAATTTTAAATTTTGGTGAAGCCCCTAGTGTTGGAAGACCGAGTTGAGGCGCTATCACGCTGGGCGGACAAAGCCGGTTCCTCGCTCTAAGCGGCATAAGTCTTTAGGGACTCGAAAAAACCTCTCGAACAGCGACCAGCTCTCGCCTTATCATGACGGTCAGTTTTAGCTTTCTCCACTGAGGCGCTCGCCCAGCTCAACCGGGTCGCAATCGCAGTGGTTCTCCCAATGCTACCTTAGCCGATAAAATAGAACGTAAGGTACCAAAACATGGGAGCCGGGCAAACCCAACTATTGACCCAAGACATGATTCGGAGCCGATGCATATAATGCTATAAGTTCGGGGTGCCGCACTTGTGAAAGTGTTCAGACTTATCACACCATAATGCGGGGAACTTAAGCCCCTGGTGTATTCGGCCGTACCAAAGTGTACGGATGCAATATGTCATAAACGAACATATATAAGAAAGAGATGCGGTTATAAGCAAAAAGTGATGCATTGTTTATTCACAAATACTACCATGAATGCAGAGCGATACAAATAGTGCGGTAAGAAAGGGATTGGACTATTTAAACATGTCCCCCTCCAGGGGTAGGCTGCGGAATGGTGTATTAAACAGATTTAATGCTCGTAATGGATACCACCTGAGTGTTCGTCGTAGCCTTTCTCCTTCCCTGGCTGTTGCATCGTGAGTTCGGCAGGTCTACTGCCGGACAAGGCCTCTGGTGAACGGAGTCCTGTGGGTAAGAAAAAAGAAAAAGGAAAAGACCGACATACTTGGGAGCCCCTGGTGTGGTTAAGCCGCACTCTGGGCCTATCGTGGTCGTGCCCCTCCCCCTGTGCCCATGGTATCTCCAGAGCATAATGATGTACGCTAAGGACTGGTCTTGCAATTATGCAAGGGCTGGGGTTGGGGCCGCATTGCTACGCGTGCTCGGAACGTGCCAGGTGGTCTTGTTGTATGTTACTCCGGGTGCGTTTGGCCGTGTCCGGTCGCTTAACGGTCGGACTCAAAAATTGCCTTAAGAGGCTGCTCTGTACTTCTGCCGGGAGAGCCGCTGTGTGTTCCTCCGTTCGGAGGGAGCGTTCAGTGTCTCCATTGACCGTGATGACTCCTCGAGGGCCTGGCATCTTGAGCTTGAGGTATCGTGTCGGCACGCGTTGAACTTTGCAAAGCGCGGTCCGTCTGAGCGAGCGTGATAGCCACTACGGAGCGGGACTATGTCGAAGATTAACTCCTCGCCGGAAGTTATCCGGGATCCGAAGACCACTTCGGTGTGGTGAGCACTGTACAATTGGCCTCTACACTGGTATGGCGCCTTTGAAGGTCGTCTTTGTAGGTTTAATCCTTGAGGGTCTATGCCCATCTTGCACTTGTATCTGATAAAGCAGGTTCAGCTTGCTGCCGCCGTCCATCGAGGACTCGGTAAGGTGAAATCCATCGGCGATTGGGTCTAAAACCAATCGGTGAATCCGCCATGGCGGATCTTGGTGGGGTGATCCTTGATCAAAAGTGATCGGGCAAGAGGACCATGGATTGAACTGGGCGATGGCTCCATCGCATATACATCCCTAAGTGCGCTTCCGCTCCCTCTTGGGTATGTGGGTTGCGTATATCATGTTTACCGTCCGTGCTTGTGGGGAAACCATACATTCTCTCTTCGTTCGGCGGGTCTCTTCCTCGTCATCGATATGCAGCCCCTTGTCATTGTTTTCGGCAATTAACTTGCCTGCCTGCTTAAATACCCAAGAATCCCTGTTGGTGTGATTAGCTGGCTTTTCGGGGGTGCCATGTATCCGCAAGAGCGGTCGAGTATTCGGTCCAAATTGGACGGACCGGAGTAGTTCTTTTGAATGGCTTTTTCCGTGACGGGTTTGGAGCCTCTGAATCCGGCGTTGATTGCCGTATCCTCGGTGTTATCACCGTTAATCGGCGTTTGTTTTTGTTGCGACGCGACCTGCCATTGTGGTCCTTGTTATCCGGACTGCGAATTTTCTTTGAGGTTATTCTGCGGGCTAGTGCTGTCCTCTCCAGTGAAGCGGGTCATGAGTGATGTGAGGGCTGCCATGGATTTGGCTTTTCTGTCCTAGTCTTTGGGCCAACAACTCGTTCGCGGATGTTGCGTTTGAAGGCTGCGAGGGCCTCTGCATCCGGACGGTCGGCGATTTGATTTTTCTTTGTTAGAACCGTGTCTAGAATTATGCGGCGATTTGTCGGCTGCTGGATTATGTGGCTTAGGTCATCGGCGTCGGTGGTCGCACATATGTGCCCGGAAGTTGTCAAGGAATGCGGCTTCGGGTCCTCTAACACCAATTGACTCTGCTGGCAAGCTGTTAAGCCAATGCCGAGCTGGTCCTTTAAGCTTGAGTGGGAGATATTTGATGCGTGGAGATCGTCACCGCGGGCCATATGGCCCACGGTTTGGATCGAAGACCCCGCGGTTTGGATCGTCACCGCGGGCCATATGGATCGTCATCGAAGACCCCGCAGTGCCATACTGAAAGATGTCCGCGGCGGTGAACTCCATGATCGGCGCAGGAGGTTCGGAGTCCGGCGAGAAGTCCGGCACCTTGGAGTCACGAGCTTTACAAGGGACAAGGTCAGTATTTGGCTCCATCGCCGTAGAAGTTGCAGCCCCCGAGGCGGTGTCTAGCCACCCGTGCTCGATCTGTGCGGTCGACTCCAAACTAAGGGTCGGAGCGGACTCATGTGCGGCCTCCAGGGCACTGTCCGGCAGCAGAGCTAAACCATGCCCATCCTGACAGTGCGGCATGCTCGGCTGTGGCTCGAATCCATCGAAGATCAAGTCTCCGCGGATGTCAGCCGTGAAGTTTAGGCTTCCAAATCTGACCTGATGCCCAGGGGCGTAGCTTTCAATCTGCTCCAGGTGGCCAAGCGAATTGGCCCGCAGCGCAAAGCGGCCGAACACGAAGATCTGTCCGGGGAGAAAAGTCTCACCCTGGACTGCGTTGTTGTTGATGATTGGAGGAGCCATCAAGCCTATCGGTGACGACACAGAGGAACTCTCAATGAAAGCACCAATGTCGGTGTCAAAACCGGCGAGATCTCGGTAGGGGTCCCGAAGCTGCGTCTAGGCGGATGGTAACGGGAGACAAGGGACACGATGTTTTTACCCGGTTCGGGCCCTCTCGATGGAGGTAAAACCCTACTCTGCTTGATTAATATTGATGATATGGGTAGTACAAGAGTGGATCTACCACGAGATCAAGGAGGCTAAACCCTAGAAGCTAGCCTATGGTATGATTGTTGTAATGGTTGTTAGTCCCCACGGACTAAAACCCTCCAGTTTATATAGACACCGGAGAGGGCTAGGGTTACACAGAGTCGGTTACAATGGTAGGAGATCTACATATCCGTATTGCCAAGCTTGCCTTCCATGCCAAGGAAAGTCCCATCCGGACACGGGACGAAGTCTTCAATCTTGTATCTTCATAGTCTTGGAGTCCGGCCGATGATGATAGTCCGGCTATCCGAACACCCCCTAATCCAGGACTCCCTCACCTGCGCCTTGAATGGCCCAGGGAATCGGAGCCGGCCTACTGCGCCAATCAGCGACGCCCGATTTTCTGCCATGGCACGCATTTCTAAAAGAAATATGCCCTAGAGGCAATAATAAAGTTATTATTTATTTTTCCTTAATTCATGAGAAATGTTTATTATTCATGCTAGAATTGTATTAACCGGAAACTTAGTACATGTGTGAATACATAGACAAAACATATAGTCCCTAGTATGCCTCTACTTGACAAGCTCGTTAATCAAAGATGGTTATGTTTCCTAACCATAGACATGTGTTGTCATTTGATGAACGGGATCACATCATTAGGAGAATGATGTGATGGACATGACCCATCCGTTAGCTTAGCATTATGATTGTGTTAGTTTCATTGTTACTGCTTTCTTCATGACTTATACAAGTTCCTCATACTATGAGATTATGCAACTCCCGAATACCGGAGGAACACTTTGTGTGCTACCAAACATCACAACGTAAAAGGGAGATTATAAAGGTTCTCTACAGGTGTCTCCGAAGGTGTTTGTTGGGTTGGCATAGATCGAGATTAGGATTTGTCACTCCGTCTTTCGGAGAGGTATCTCTGGGCCCTCTCTGTAATGCTCATCACTATAAGCCTTGCAAGCAATGTGACTAATGAATTAGTTGTGGGATGAAGCATTACGGAATGAGTAAAGAGACTTGTTGGTAACGAGATTGAACTAGGTATGATGATACCGACGATTGAATCTCGGGAAAGTAACATACCAATGACAAAGGGAACAACGTATGTTGTTATGCGGCTTGACCGATAAAGATCTTCGTAGAATATGTAGGAACCAATATGGGCATCTAGGTTCCGCTATTGGTTATTGACCGGAGACATGTCTCGGTCATGTCTACATAGTTCTAGAACCCGTAGGGTCCGCACGCTTAACGTTCGATGACGATGAGTATTATGAGTTTATGTGTTTTGATGTACCGAAAATAGTTCGGTGTTCCGGATGTGATCACGGACATGCGAGGAGTCTCGAAATGGTCAAGACATGAAGATTTATATATTGGATGACTATGTTTGGACATCGGAATGGTTCCGGATGAGTTCGGGCATTTACCGGAGTACCGGGGGTTACCGGAACCCCCTGGGGAGTGTATGGGCCTTGTTGGGCCATAGTGGGACAGAGGAGGCGGCGGCTAGGTGGAGGGCGCGCCCCCCAAGCCCAATACGAATAGGGTGGGGGGCCGGCCCCCCTTTCCTTCCCCCCTCTCCCCCCTTCCTTCTCTCCTAGTCCAACTAGGGAAGGGGGGAATCCTACTCCCGATGGGAGTAGGACTCCTGTAGGGCGCGCCATAGAGGGCTGGCCCTCCCCCCTCTTCCACTCCTTTATATACGGGGGAGGGGGCACCCCATAGACACACAAGTTGACATTGTTTAGCTGTGTGCGGTGCCCCCTCCACAGTTACACACATCGGTCATATTGTCGTAGTGCTTAGGCGAAGCCCTGCGCTGGTAACTTCATCATCACCGTCACCACGCTGTCGTGCTGAGGAAACTCTCCCTCAATCTCAACTGGATCAAGAGTACGAGGGACGTCCCCGAGCTGAACATGTGCTGAATGCGGAGGTGCCGTATGTTCGGTGCTTGGATCGGTTGGATCGCGAAGACGTTAGACTACATCAACCGCGTTAACTAAACGCTTCCGCTTTCGGTCTACGAGGGTACGTGGACACACTCTCCCCTCTCGTTGCTATGCATCACATAGATAGATCTTGCGTGATCGTAGGAATTTTCTGAAATTACCGCGTTCCTCAATAGTGGCATGCGTAGATGTTATATGCACGAGTAGAACACAAAGTGTTGTGGGCGATAATAGTCATACTGCATACCAGCATGTCATACTTTGATTCAGCGGTATTGTTGGATGAAGCGGCTCAGACCGACATTACGGGTACGCTTACGCGAGACTGGTTCTACCGACGTGCTTTGCACATAGGTGGCTGGTGAGTGTCTGTTTCTCCAACTTTAGTTGAATCAAGTGTGACTACGCCCGGTCCTTGTTGAAGGTTAAAACAACACACTTGACGAAAAATCGTTGTGGTTTTGATGCGTAGGTAAGAACGGTTCTTGCTAGAAGCCTGTAGCAGCTACGTAAAACTTGCAACAACAAAGTAGAGGACGCCTAACTTGTTTTTGCAGGGCTTGCTATGATGTGATATGGTCAAGCATGATGTGATATAAATTGTTGTACGATATGATCATGTTTTGTAACAAAGTTATCAGCAACTGGCAGGAGCCATATGGTTGTCGCTTTATTGTATGCAATGCAGTCACCATGTAATTGTTTTACTTTATCACTAAGCGGTAGTGATAGTCGTAGTAACAATAGTTGGTGAGATGACAACGATGCTATGATGGAGATCATGGTGTTTCGCCGGTGACGTTGGAGATCATGACAATGCTTTGGTGATGGAGATCATGAGCACAAGATGATAATGGCCATATCATGTCACATATTTTGATTGCATGTGATGTTTATCCTTTATGCATCTTATTTTGCTTAGAACGTCGGTAGCATTATAAGATGATCCCTTACTAAATTTCAAGGTACAAGTGTTCTCCCTGAGTATGCACCGTTGCAAAAGTTCGCCGTGCCGAGGCACCACGTGATGATCGGGTGTGATAAGCTCTACGTTCACATACAGCGGGTGCAAGCCAGTTTTGCACACGCAGAATACTCAGGTTAAACTTGACGAGCCTAGCATATGCAGATATGCCCTCAGAACACTGAGACCGAAAGGTCGAGCGTGAATCATATAGTAGATATGATCAACATAGTGATGTTCACCATTGAAAACTACTCCACCTCACGTGATGATCGTACATGGTTTAGTTGATTTGGATCACGTGATCACTTAGATGATTAGAGGGATGTCTATCTAAGTGGGAGTTCTTAAGTAATATGATTAATTGAACTTTAATTTATCATGAACTTAGTCCTGATAGTATTTTGCAAATTATGTTGTAGATCAATAGCTCGTGTTATAGTTCCCTATGTTTTTATATGTTCCTAGAGAAAACTAAGTTGAAATATGATAGTAGCAATGATGCGGACTGGGTCCGTGATCTGAGGTTTATCCTCATTGCTGCAAAGAAGAATTATGCCCTTAATGCACCGCTAGGTAACAGACCTATTGCAGGAGCCGACGCAGACGTTATGAATGTTTGGCTAACTCATTATGATGACTACTTGATAGTTTAGTGCACCATGCTTTACGGCTTAGAACCGGGACTTCAAAAATGTTTTGAAACATCACGGAGCATATGAGATGTTCCAAGAGCTGAAATTGGTATTTCAGACTCATGCCCGTGTCAAGAGGTATGAGACCTCTGACAAGTACTTTGCCTAAAAGATGGAGGAGAATTGCTCAACTAGTGAGCATGTGCTCAGAATGTCTGGGTACTACAATCGCTTGAATCAAGTGGGAGTTAATCTTCCAGATAAGATAGTGATTGATAGAGTTCTCTAGTCACCATCACCAAGTTACTGGAACTTCGTGATGAACTATAGTATGCAATGGATGACGAAAACAATTCCCGAGCTCTTCGTGAAGCTGAAGTCGATGAAGGTAGAAATCAAGAAAGAGCATCAAGTGTTGATGATTGACAAGACCATTAGTTTCGAGAAAAGGGCAAAGGGAAAGAAAGGGAACTTCAAGTAGAATGGCAAGCAAGTTGTCACTCTCGTGAAGAAGCCCCAAACTGGACCAAAGCCTGAAAATGAGTGCTTCTACTGCAAAGGAAATGGTCACTGGAAGTGGAAATGCCCTGAGTATTTGGCGAATAAGAAGGATGGCAAAGTGAACAAAGGTATATTTGATATACAGGTTTTTGATGTGTACCTTATTAGTGTTTATATTAGCCCCTAAGTATTTGATACTTGTTCGGTTGCTAATATTAGTAACTCGAAACAGGAGTTACAGAATAAACATAGACTAGTTGAGGGTGAAGTGATGATAAGTGTTGGAAGTAGTTCCAAGATTGATATGATCATCATCGCACACCCATTTACCTTCGGGATTAGTGTTGAACCTAAAATAAATGTTATTTGGTGTTTGCATTGAGCATGAATATGATCAGATCATGTTTATTGAAATACGACTATTCATTTAAGTCAAAGAATAATTGTTGTTCTATTTACATGAATAAAACCTTCTATGGTCATACACTCAATATAAATGGTTTATTGAATCTCGATCGTAGTGATACACATATTCATAATATTGAAGCCAAAAGATGCAACATTAATAATGATAGTGCAACTTATATGTGGCATTGTCGTTTAGGTCATATTGGTGTAAATCGCATGAAGAAACTCCATGTTGATGGGCTTTTGGAATCAATTGATTATGAATCACTTGATGCTTGTGAACCATGCCTCATGGGCAAGATGACTAAGACTCTGTTCTCTGGAACAATGGAGCGAGCAACTGACTTATTGGAAATAATACACACTGATGTATGCGGTCCGATGAGTACTGAGGCTCGCGGCGGGTATCGTTATTTTCTGACCTTCACAGATGATTCAAGCAAATATGGGTATATCTATTTGATGAAACATAAGTCTGAAACATTTGAAAAGTTCAAAGAATTTCAGAGTGAAGTGGAAAATCATTGTGACAAGAAAATAAAGTTTATACGATCTGATCGCGGAGGTGAATATTTGAGTTACGGGTTTGGCCTTCAATTAAAACAATGTGGAATAGTTTCACAAACTCATGCCACCTGGAACACCACAACGCAATGGTGTGTCCGAACATCATAACCATTATTAGATATGGTGTGATCTATAATGTCTCTTACCGATTTACCACTATCGTTTTGGGGTTATGCATTAGAGACAGCTGCATTCACTTTAAACAGGGCACCATCAAAATCCGTTGAGACGACACCTTATGAACTATGGTTTGGCAAGAAACTAAAGTTGTCGTTTCTTAAAATTTGGGGCTGCGATGCTTATGTGAAAAAACTTCAACCTGATAAGATCGAACCCAAATTGGAGAAGTGCATCTTCATAGGATACCCAAAGAAAACTGTTGGGTACACCTTCTATCACAGATCCGAAGGCAAGATATTCGGTGCTAAGAATGGATCCTTTCTAGAGAAGGAGTTTCTCTCGAAAGAAGTGAGTGGGAGGAAAGTAGAACTTGATGAGGTAATTGTACCTTCTCCCGAACTGGAAAGTAGTTCATCATGGAAATCAGTTCGAGTGATTCCTACACCAATTAGTGAGGAAGCTAATCATGATGATCATGAAACTTCAGATCAAGTTATTACTGAACCTCGTAGGTCTTCCAGAGTACAATCCTCACCTGAGTGGTACGGTAATCCTATTCTGGATGTCATGTTATTAGACCATGATAAACCTACGAACTATGAGGAAGCAATGATGAGCCCAGATTCCACGAAATGGCTTGAGGCCATGAAATCTGAGATGGGATCCATGTATGAGAACAAAATGTGGACTTTGGTGGACTTGCTCGATGATCAGCAAGCCATAGAAGATAAATGGATCTTCAAGAGGAAGACAGACACTGATAGTAGTATTACTATCTACAAAGCTCGACTTGTCACAAAAGGTTTTCGACAAGTTCAAGGTGTTGACTACAATGAGATTTTCTCAACTGTAGCTATGCTTAAATCCATCTGAATCATGTTAGCAGTTGCCATATTTTATGAAATATGGCAAATGGATGTCAAAACTGTATTCCTTAAATGGATATTTCTTAAAGAAGAGTTGTATATGATGCAACCAGAAGGTTTTGTCTATCCTAAAGGTACTAACAAGGTGTGCAAGCTCCAGCGATCCATCTATGGACTGGTGCAAGCATCTCAGAGTTGGAATATACACTTTGATAAGGTGATCAAAGTATATGGTTTTATACAGACTTTCGATGAAGCATGTATTTACAAGAAATTGAGTGGGAGCACTACAGCCTTTCTGATAAGTATATGTGATTGACATATTGTTGATCAGAAATAATTTTCTAGAAAGCATAAAGGAGAGTTTGAAAGGAGATTTTCAAAGAAAGACCTCAGTGAAGCTGCTTGCATATTGGGCATCAAGATCTATAGAGATAGATCAAGATGCTTGATAAGATTTTTCAATGAGTATATACCTTGATAAAGTTTTGAAGAAGTTCAAAATGGATCAGTCAAAGAAAGGGTTCTTGCCTGTGTTATAAGGTGTAAAGTTGAGTAAGACTCAAAAACGACCACGGCAGAAGATAGAAAGAGAATGAAAGTCATTCCCTATGCCTCAACCATAGGTTCTATAAAGTATGCTATGCTGTGTACCAGACCTATTGTGTACCTTGCCATGAGTTTGGCAAGGGGGTACAATAGTGATCTAGGAGTAGATCACTGGACAAAGGTCAAAATTATCCTTAGTGAGGACTAAGGAAATATTTCTCGATTACGGAGGTGATAAAAGAGCTCGTCGTAAAGAGTTACATCGATGCAAGCTCTTACACCGATCCAGATGTCTCTAAGTCTCAATCTGGATACATATTGAAAGTGGGAGCAATTAGCTAGAGTAGCTCCGTCTAGAGCATTGTAGACATAGAATATTTGCAATATACATACTGCTCTAAATGTGATAGACCCGTTGACTAAACTTCTCTCATGAGCAAAACATGATCACACCTTAGTACTCTTTGGGTGTTAATCACATAGCGTTGTGAACTAGATTATTGACTCTAGTAAACCCTTGTGGGTGTTGGTCACATGGCGATGTGAACTATGGGTGTTAATCACATACAGATGTGAATATTGGTGTTAAATCACATGGTGATGTGAACTAGATTATTGACTCTAGTGCAAGTGGGAGACTAAAGGAAATATGCCCTAGAGGCAATAATAAAGTTATTATTTATTTCCTTAATTCATGATAAATGTCTATTAGTCATGCTAGAATTGTATCAACCGGAAACTTAGTACATGTGTGAATACATAGACAAAACATATAGTCCCTAGTATGCCTCTACTTGACTAGCTCGTTAATCAAAGATCATTATGTTTCCTAACCATATACATGTGTTGTCATTTGATGAACGGGATAACATCATTAGGAGAATGATGTGATGGACATGACCCATCCGTTAGCTTAGCATTATGATCGTGTTAGTTTCAATGCTACTGCTTTCTTCATGACTTATACAAGTTCCTCATACTATGAGATTATGCAACCCCCGAATACCGGAGGAACACTTTGTGTGCTACCAAACGTCACAACATAAAAGGGTGATTATAAATGTGCTCTACAGGTGTCTCCGAAGGTGTTTTTTGGGTTGGCATAGATCGAGATTAGGATTTGTCACTCCGTGTTTCGGAGAGGTATCTCTGGGCCCTCTTGGTAATCTCATCACTATAAGCCTTGCAAGCATTGTACCTAATGAGTTAGTTGCGGGATGTAGTATTACGGAACGACTGAAGAGACTTGCCGGTAATGAGATTGAACTAGGTATCGAGATACCGATAATCGAATCTTGGGCAGGTAACATACCGATGACAAAGGGAACAACGTATGTTGTTATGCGGTTTGACTGATAAAGATCTTCATAGAATATGTAGGAACCAATATGAGCATCCAGGTTCCGCTATTGGTTATTGACCGGAGACGTGTCTTGGTCATGTCTACATAGTTCCCGAACCCGTAGGGTCCGCATGCTTAACGTTCGATGATGATTAGTATTATGAATTTATGTGTTTGATGTAGCGAAGATAGTTCGGAGTTCCGGATGTGATCACGGACATGACGAAGAGTCTCGAAATGGTCGAGACATGAAGATTGATATATTGGACGACTATGTTTGGACATCGGAATGGTTTCGGATGAGTTCGGGCATTTACCGGAGTACCGGGGGTTACCGGAACCCCCCGGGGAGTGTATGGGCCTTATTGGGCCATAGTGGGAGAGAGGAGGTGGCGGCCAGGTGGAGGGCGCGCCCCCTGAAGCCCAATCCGAATTGGGTGGGGGGCCGCCCCCCTTTCCTTCCTCCTTCTCTCCCCCTTCCTTCTCTCCTAGTCCAAGTAGGGAAGGGGGGGATCCTACTCCTGGTGGTAGTAGGACTCCTCCAGGGCGCGCCATAGAGGGCCGGCCCTCCCCCCTCCTCCACTCCTTTATATACGGGGGTGGGGGCACCCCATAGACACACAAGTTGACATTGTTTAGCCGTGTGTGGTGCCCCACTCCATAGTTACACACCTCGGTCATATTGTCGTAGTGCTTAGGCGAAGCCCTGCGCCGGTAACTTCCGCATCACCGTCACCACGCCGTCGTGCTGATGAAACTCTCCCTCAGCCTCAACTAGATCAAGAGTACGAGGGACATCCCTGAGCTTAACGTGTGCTGAACATGGAGGTGGTGTACGTTCGGTGCTTGGATCGGTTGGATCGCGAAGACGTTTGACTACATTAACCGCGTTAACTAAACGCTTCCGCTTTCGGTGTACGAGGGTACGTGGACACACTCTCCCCTCTCGTTGCTATGCATCACATAGATAGATCTTGCATGATTGTGGGATCTTTTTGAAATTACCGCGTTCCTCAACAATTTCTGCGCCCTCCGCATCCATCACCTACCCTACACAGTGCATGCGGAACACGTGGCGGATGCCCTAATGGTAGGAGGAAAGTTTCTACCCTATGATCGTGGGACGTGGGCGATCCATGGATCATGGCATGGTTTTCTCTCGTAACGTCCCGCACGACATGCAGGAGAACCGGAAACTAACCCAAGCTCAAGTTAAGTGAAGAAGCAAAGAAGATCTCAAGGGGCCAACCACTTCTATGCCCCTGCTTGTGCATTTGCTAGGACCTACCCCGACGATGCCAGACAACACATTCGGGCCAGGCCCGGGGGCTCCGGTCGATGCAACAAACCCTGGGTCCGTTGCCCAGACTGTGCACAGGCACAAGAACAAGATTACAAGCATCAGGACAAACCAAAGTGCAGATCAAGATAACCAAGACAAGCAAGAGAGACGAGAAACCATGACAATAGGAACCTCCCTTACCGGGCATGCGAGCCTGGCAAGGTTGGGTTTGCCCCGGAAGCAAGTCCCAAGGTCACCCTGGCAGGCCTGCGGGGGCTCACAGAGGCATGCCACTCCACCGCTCCACCTCATCACGACACACGTCGTCGATCAGTGCGGTGTCAAGCCGCAAAGTGAAGTGGCTATTGTTCGACACATGGCAGCCACTTCCTACTAAAAATGCCTCCAAGCAACACTCGTCTTGAGACGTGTCAAGCAAGCAGGCACGAAGCTGGCAGAATAGCCCGACAGGGCCTGCCGGGCAAGCTGTGATTTGACGTTGAGCAGTGCATTTAATGCGCTCTGTCAGCCTGCAGAATTAGGTATGATAGCACTATTTGCTATCTAATCAGTACGTAATGACTGATTGGCCACTGTGGTGACCCCTTGATCTATGAAAGGAGGCCCATGGTGACCGTAGCAAGGGTTGGCTGATCCAGAACCCCTCACACACATACGCGTGTAGCCACTTTCGCCCCGAGGCAACCCTCCCGGGCAAGTGCGCTGCACTCACCACCATTTTTCCACCATCAATCCACTAAATCAGGAATAGGGTTTTATGGCTCACGACGGCCTGAACCTGGGTAAAAACTACCCATGTGATCGTTGCCGCGCTGTGTTACACTTCTCCGCTCTTTGTGCAACGTGCCATCCCCCCGCCGAACCAGAAAGGGGCTCTTGGACCCATAGGTGGCCGTGGTTTCCCACGACATCTTTGGCGCGCCAGGTAGGGGGATCACTTGTGCAAAACCTAAAGCGTGAGAAGCACACATCTTCATCGCCATTTTCATCATCGACAATTCCATCAACAATGGCGCCCAAGAAGAAGTCAGGTGCCGCATCTCACCCGTCCGCCTCGAAGGCCCCGCCGCCCGCGGCCGCTGATGCCGCGGGGAACGCAGGGGCACACGAGGATGTGGGCGCGGCTGGGGACGTGGTCGACGCAGGCGGTGTTGTCACCACCTTCCCGCGGCCGAAGCAGGAGCAGGAGGCACCGAAGAAGATTAGCACCAGCAACATCCCAGCGGTCATGCTCCACGAGGTACGGACAAAGGGGTTATTCCGTCTATACCTCTCCTCCCTGCCGAAGGGCACACCGCAATGGTGGCACCCGGTCTAGGGCGAATCGCCACCCTCTGGCCGCCACCGCCACGGGTGCGACTATAGGGCGCGCGCCTCCCCCAGCATGGGCTGACCCAACCACTGTGCCCAACAGAGCCGCCGGCCCTCAAGCGCCTCCACCGCGTCACCATGCCATCCAAGCAGCTGGTTCGAAACCGCGGGGGTGTGACGCGATCACCGCCGGCACCGTTAGGAGCCGAGCGACGCTGCAGTCTACGTCATCATCACCAACGCCAATCACCGCTCTAGAGGCCATGGCGCGGGCCTAGATGCTGTTGATATTTCCATCATAGGCTGATCATATGGATGAGTGGAGAGCCACCATTCAGAGCTTGATTGGTTTTGCCAAGGCCGGGGGCTCACAATGAGTTGGCCCGCCATGGCCTCCTCAGATGACGACGACGGCTTGTGCTGCTGGCCGTGCAGATGGGGCCACCCTCACGGTGCAGTCCTCGCCATGACAGTCGGCGCGAGAGCCGCGAAATCAAGAACCCGACGACGTCTCGATGGCCTCTTCTGACCCTCGAGCACATCAAGGCCAACGGCGAGCCCCGGAGGACAGATGGAGGGAAGGTGTGCGTCATCGTCAAGCGATGTTGTGACGACCACCGTCGGACCAATGGGTGCGATGGCCCCGATGTCGACAAGCCCGCGCTCGAGAGTAGCGGGTGCCTGCATTTCGAGGTTGGGTGCCCTACCTTCACTCGCGAGATGTGGCAAGTTCGTTGGCCGCCCGCTCACACGTTCAAGTCAGAGATTCCAGAGAACTATGATGGAAGACTTAACTTGGTAGAGTTCCTGAGCATCTACACCATTGCTGTTCAGGCTATCGGGGGAAGAGATGAGAAGGTATTCGCTAATTACTTCCCTTTGGCTCTCAAGTAAACCCGGGCATGGGCAACCGGGCCCAACAACCCGGCCCGAGCCGGGCCCAAAAAACCCAGGCCGGGCCGGGCCGGACTTGACATTCGGGCCGGGGTCGGGCTTTGTTTGCAGCCCGAAAGATAGATCGGGCCGGGCTCGGGCTTCAATTTTTCCGCATTTCGGGTCGGGCTTTCGGGCTTCATGCCAGGCTTGCATGTGCGCGTACTAAAAAATAGCATTCGGGCCGGGCTTTCGGGCTTTGGGCTTGATTTTGGGCCGGGCTTAGGCTTGAAAATAGGGAGTATTTCGGGCTTCGGGCTGGGCTCGGGCTTGAGAAATGAAGGTCAGGCTTTTACAAGCCTGGCCCGACGTTTGCTCGGGTTTACTCTCAAGTCAAATGTGAGATCTTTATTGATGCACTTGCCGGAGAACTCCATTTCGACCTAGGCTGACCTGTGACATGAGTTCATTGGCGCCTTCACGGGCGGCCATCAAGAACCAGGGCAGCCTAGCGACTTGTAGCTTCTCCAGCAGAAGGAAGGGGAGACACTGCGGAAGTATTTGCAGAGATTCAATAGAGTCCACAGAAACATCCCAGATATCCACTCGGCAACTATGATAGCTGCCTTCCAGTCCAACATGCGCATCCGCAGAATAAGTTCCAAGTTGAAAGTTCGACTGCCCAAGACTGTGAAGGATCTTTACACCTTGGTGGACAAGTGTGCTCGGGTGGAGGAGGGGAGGAAACTCCCTAGAGAGGAAGATTGCGTCGACATTGATTCAGAAGATGACAACGAGACCACTAGCCAGAAGAAGAAGAACAAGAAGTGCAACAAGAAGCATAAGGACTAGGCAATGTTGACCGTTGAGGGACCAAGCACACCTAGTACCGGCAAGGAAGTTGCCGGGTTCACTGACTGCCGGGAGGCTGCGGCTGCCGAGAAAGGTGGGAAAGGTGATGGGCCGTACTGTAAGATTCATCAGACCAAGGGCCACGATCTCTAGGAGTGTCATCAGGCTGATCAGCTCGTCAAGAGGCAGAGGGATAAATATGAGAAGCGTGATGAGGAAAAATGTTAGAATGGCACCGGCGGGAAGGGCCGCGGCAGTGAAGCAAATCGCCTCGGCAAGGCTCTTTGGAACCAAGGAAAACCCGTCAGGGGCCGAGAAAAAGAGGATTGTAATGAGGAAAGTGATGGAAGGGAGAGACCAGCAAGCAGGAATTCTAGAAGGCCATTAACGCCGTGTGCATTGACGGTGGTGCATCTCTGCACTCCCCTCACCGCCAACTTAAACGGTGGGCACGTGAAGTCAATGTCGTGGAGCCAACAATAGAGTCTTGGAAGCCGCTCAAGTGGTCACGCACGCCCATCATCTTCGACGAAGAGGACCACCCCGACTGCACCACTGCGGTAGGGTGCTTGCCGTTGTTGGTATCACCAACAATTCGCAACCTCACAGTCAAAAAGATGTTGGTTGACGGTGGGGCCGGGTTGAACCTGATTTCCCCAAAAGTTATCAGCAAACTTCAGATAGCAGAGGAAGAACTCAAGGTTACATGCATGTTTCAAGGAATCAACCCCGGAAGGAGTCATCCTAAGGGAAAGATCACGTTGCCAGTGACATTTGGAGGGGAGTTGAACTACCGGACAGAAAAGGTTGTGTTTGATGTGGTCGACCTTCCCCTGCCGTGCAATGGAATCCTTGGACGCCCAGCTCTAGCAAAGTTCATGGCAGCATCCCACTATGCCTACAACACATTGAAGATGCCAGGGACAGTGGGAGTCATTTCCATTCCGTCAGACGAGAAGGACGCAGTCATTTGCGTAGATAAGGCGCAACGGGACGCAGTCACAGTGGCCACAGCTCCCGCCACAGAAAATAAAGGAAAGAAGAAGTATAGCAGGGACACCAGCAAGGAATCCGGGAAGCGTACCTCTTCGGAGTATGCTCCGCCTATTAATTACTTACCGGAGAGTTCCAACAGCAAGAGATCCAAAGCTGCTGCACCTCATGTGAAAAAGGTCCCGACAGGGATGGATGGCGCTGATGGTACCGTTACTATCAGTGCCACCCTTGATGACAAATAGGAAAGCGCACTCGTTGTCTTCCTGCTGGCGAATGTCGATGTGTTTGTTTGGCAACCATCTGATATCCCCGGTGTTCCCCGGGAGGTAATTGAGCACCACCTTGCTGTCTGCCCACATGCCCGACCCGTAAAGCAGAAGGTTCAGAAGCAAGCTTTGGAGCGGCTGTAATTCATTGCATAGGAAACAAAGAAACTGGAGGCAGCTGGTTTGGTCAGAGGAGTATTGCATCCAACATGGCTAGCAAACCCAGTGGTTGTGCGCAAGGCTAATGGAAAGTGGAGGCTTTGCATAGATTTCACAGATCTCAAGAAGGCTTGCCCGAAGGACCCGTTCCCCTTGCCGTGCATCAACCAGATTGTGGACTCCACATCAAGTTGTGATTTGCTCTCCTTTTTGGATGCATACTCTGGATATCATCAGATTTTCATGTCCATGGAGGACGAGGAGAAGACTTCATTCATCACCCCATGTGGCACATACTGCTTATATGGATGAGAAGACTTCGTGCGCATGCCTTTCGGGTTGAAGAGTGTCGGGTCCACTTTTGCAAGAGAAATTCAGAGTGGTTTTGAACCACAATTACACAGGAACATTGAGGCTTATATGGATGATATTATGGTCAAAACCAAGGACAAATCAACCCTCATTCAATATTTAGAAGAGACATTTACTAATCTGCGCAAGATCAACTTGAAGCTGAACCCGGAGAAGTGTGTGTTTGGCATTTCCTCCGGCAAGCTACTTGGTTTCTTCGTGTCCCATCGCAGGATCGAGGTCAACCCCGATAAGATCAAGGCCATCGAGCAGATTCATGTACTCAAGACAGTTAAGGATGTAAGGCATTTGACAGGATACGTTGGCGTGCTTAGCAGATTCATCTCCAAGTTTGCCGAGCGCGCCTTGCCGTTCTTCAAAATTTTGAAGAGGGCAGGACCCATGAAGTGGACCCCGGAGGCAGATGCAGCATTGCAGGATTTGAAGACCTACTTGTCCACTGTGCACACTTTGGTTGCACCCAAACCACAAGAGCCGTTGCTGCTATACTTAGCAGCGACTAATCAAGTGGTTAGTGCAGCCCTAGTGGCGCAGCGGGAAGTAGAAGAGATAGAGAGTGGGCATAGCCCGGCAAGGCCACATATGGATCGGGACAAAGGGGAGCATGACAGCAGAGACAACCCCAAGAACGCGACAAGGAAGAAAGTGGTGCAGCGCCCAGTGTACTTCGTCAGCTCCCTATTACAGGGAGCTAGATCGAGGTACTCTGGTGTGCAAAAGTTGATTTTTGGCCTCATCATGGCCTCAAGGAAATTGCGCCACTACTTCCAAGCCCATGAAATCATGGTTGTGACCTGCTTTCCGTTGCAAAGGATACTCCGAAACCCAGAGGCTACTGGCAGAATAGTGGAATGGGCATTGGAGTTATCCAGCTTTTGCCTGAAATTTGAAAGCACATCAAAAATTTAGAGTAGGGCATTGGCAGAGTTTATTGCAGAATGGACACCAACCCCTGATGAAGAAGTGCTGGAAACAGTTATCCCCGGCAAGGAAGCACCAAAAGAATGGATAATGTATTTTGATGGTGCTTTCTCCCTACGAGGTGCAGGAGCTGGCATGCTTCTTGTTGCTCCCACTGGGAGCACCTAAAGTACGTCATCCAAATGCATTTCCCCGGGAGTAAGCGGCCAACAATACAACAAAGTATGAAGGGCTCCTTGCCGGGCTCAGGATTGCCACTGAATTGGGAATCAAGAAGCTGATCATTCAAGGAGATTCACAACTTGTGGTGAGACAAGTCAACAAGGATTACCAAAGTCCATTGATGGAGGCATACATTGGGGAATAAAGAAAGTAGAAGGATAGCAGGGACACCAGCAAGGAATCCGGGAAGCGTACCTATTTGGAGTATGCCGCGCCTGTTGATGACTTACCGGAGATTTCCAACAGCAAGAGCTTCTGTTTTCTATGTGTTGTTTTCAGATTGCTACATACTATTCTGTTTTTGACAGATTCTGTTTTCTATGTGTTGTTTGCTTATTTTAATGAATCTATGGGTAATATTGGGGGGTATGAACCATGGAGAAGTTGGAATACAGTAGATATTACACCAATATAAATAAATAATGAGTTCACAATAGTACCAAAAAGTGGTAGTTTATTTTCTTATACTAACGGATCTCATGAGTTTTCTTGTTGAGTTTTGTGTTGTCAAGTTTTCATGTTTTGGGTAAAGATTTGATGGACTACAAAATAAGGAGTGGAAAGAGCCTAAGCTTGGGGATGCCCATGGCACCCCAAGGTAATATTCAAGGACAACCAAGCATCTAAGCTTGGGAATGCCCCGTATGGCATCCCCTCGACATCAATCCATCGGTAAATTTACTTGAGGCTATATTTTTATTCACCACATGATATGTGTTTTGCTTGGAGCATCTTGTATGATATGAGTCTTTTCTTTTTAGTTTGTCACAATCATCCTTGCTTTACACACCTTTTTGAGAGAGTCACGCATGAATCATGAATTTATTAGAATACTCTATGTGCTTCACTTATATTTTTTGAGCTAGGCAATTGCTCTAGTGCTTCACTTATATCTTTTTAGAGCACGATGGTGGCTTTATTTTATAGAAATTTTTGAACTCTCATTCTTCACTTATATTATTTTGAGAGTCTCTGAACAGCATGGTAATTTGCTTGGGTTATGAATTTAGTCCTAATATGATGGGCATCCAAGAGGGATAAAATAAAAACTTTCATATAAAGAGCGTTGAATACTATGTGAAGTTTGATTCCTTATGATTGTTTTGAGATATAAAGATGGTGATACTCTAGTCATGCTAGTGAGTAATTGTGGATTGATAGAAATACTTGTGTTAAAGTTTGTGGTTCCCGTAGCATGCACGTATGGTAAACCGTTATGTGATGAAGTCGGAGCATGATTTATTTTTTATTGTCTTACTTATGAATGGTGGTGGAGCACGAGCGATGGTCTTTTCCTACCAATCTATCCCCCTAGGAGCATGCTTGTAGTACTTTTTTTGATGGCTAATAGATTTTTGCAATAATTATGCGAGTTCTTTATGACTAATGTTGAGTCCATGGATTATACGCACTCTCACCCTTCCACCATTGCTAGCCTCTCTAGTACCGTGCAACTTTCGCCGTTGCATTAAACCCACCATATACCCTTCCTCAAAACAGCCACCATACCTACCTATTATGGCATTTCTATAGCCATTCCGAGATATATTACCATGCAACTTTGTCGGTGCAACAAACCCTGGGTCCATTGCCCAGACTGTGCACAGGCACAAGAACAAGATTACAAGCATCAAGACAGATCAAAGCTCGAGGGATCAGTCCTTTGAAGGACCAAAGTGCAGATCAAGATAACCAAGACAAGCAAGAGAGACAAGAAACCACGACAAGAGGAACCTCCCTTGCCGGGCATGCAAGCCTGGAAAGGCTGGGTTTGCCCTGGAAGCAAGTCCCAAGGTCAACCTGGCAGGCCTGCCGGGCTCACGGAGGCATGCCACTCCACCGCTCCACCTCATCACGATGCGTGTCGTCAATCAGTGCGGCGTCAAGCCACAAAGTGATTAAGTGGTTGTTGTTCGATACATGCCAGACACTTCCTACGAAAAATTCCTCCAAGCGATACCCGTCCTTAGACATGTCAAGCAAGCTGGCACGAAGCTGGCAAAACAACCCGACAGGGCCTGCTGGGCAAGCTGTGATGTGACGTTGAGCAGCGCATTTAATGCGCTCTGTCAGCCTACAGAATTAGGTATGATAGAACTATTTGCTATCTAATCAGTATGTAATGACTGATTTGCCACTGTGGTAACCCCTTGATCTATAAAAGGAGGCCCATGGCGAGTGTAGAAAGGGTTGGCTGATCCAGACCCCCTCACACTCATACGCGCGTAGCCACTTTCGCCCCGAGGCAACCCTGCCGGGCAAGTGCGCTGCACTCACCACAATTTTTCCACCATCAATCCACCAAAGCAGGAGTAGGGTTTTACACCTCACGGCGGCCCGAACCTGGGTAAACATTGCTCGTGTGATCATTGCCATGCTGTGTTACGCTTCTCTCCTCTTTGTGCAACGTGCCATCGCCCCGCCAAACTAGAAAGGGGCTCATGGCCCCATGGTGGCAGTGGTTTCCCACGACAAACTTCCACCGTTCCATTTTATTATGACACGCTCCATCATTGTCATATTGCTTGGCATGATCGTAAGAGAGCTAGCATGATGTTTTCATGGCTTTTCCGTTTTTGGATGTCATTTGCTACACTAGATCATTGCACATCCCGGTACACCGCCGGAGACATTCATACAGAGTCATATTTTGTTCTAGTATCGAGTTGTAAGTAAATAAAAGTGTGATGATCTTCATTATTAGAGCATTATCCCATGTGAGGAATGGATGATGGAAGCTATGATTCCCTCACAAGTTGGGATGGGTCTCCGGACTTTATAAAAATAAAAGAGGCCAAAGAAGCCCACAAAAAAAGAGGCCAAAGAAGCCCACCAAAAAATGAGAGAAAAGAGAGAAGGGACAATTTTGCTATCCTTTTTCCACACTTGTGCTTCAAATTAGCACCATGATCTTCATGATAGAGAGTCTCCTATGTTGTCAGTTTCATATACTAGTGGGAATTTTGCATTATATAAATTGGCTTGTATATTCCAATGATGGGCTTCCTCAAATTGCCCTAGGTCTTCATGAGCAAGCGTGTTGGATGCACACCCACTTAGTTTCTTTTTGAGCTTCCATACACTTATAGCTCTAGTGCATCCGTTGCATGGCAATCCGTACTCACTCACATTGATATCTATTGATGGGCATCTTCATAGCCAGTTGATATGCCTACTTGATGTGAGACTATCTCCTTCTTTTTGTCTTCTCCACAACCACCATATTCTAATCCACCTATAGTGCTATATCCATGGCTCACGCTCATGTATTGCGTGAAAGTTGAAAAAGTTTGAGAACATCAAAAGTATGAAACCATTGCTTGGCTTGTCATCAGGGTTGTGCATGATCAAATAGTTTGTGTGATGAAGATGGAGCATAGCCAGACTATATGATTTTGTAGGGATAACTTTCTTTGGCCATGTTATTTTGAGAAGACATGATTGCTTTGTTAGTATGCTTGAAGTATTATTGTTTTTATGTTGATAGTAAACTTTTGTTTTGAATCTTATGGATCTGAATATGCGTGCCACAATAAAGAAAATTACATGGATAAATATGTTAGGTAGCATTCCACATCAAAATTTCTGTTTTTATCATTTACCTACTCGAGGACGAGTAGGAATTAAGCTTGGGGATGCTTGATACGTCTCCAACATATCTATAATTTTTTATTGTTCCATGCTATTATAGTATCTATTTTGGATGTTTTATATGCATTAATATGCTATTTTATATTATTTTTGGGACTAACTTATTAACCTAGAGCCGATGCTAGTTTCTGTTTTTCCTTGTTTTTTGAGTTTTAAAGAAAAGAAATATCAAACGGGACAGAATAAAACTTTCACGATGATTTTCTTGGACCAGAAGACACCCATCAGACTTGGAGATGAAGTGAGAGGAGTCCCGAGGAGGCCACAAGCCAGGGGCGCGCCCTAGGGGGGGCGCCTTGAGGACTTGTGCGCCCCTTGGAGCTCCCCTAACCTTAATGCTTCCTCTATATATTTCCAAATATTCCCAAACCACCAGAAGCGTCCACCAAAATACTTTCCCGCTGCTGCAAGCCTCTGTTTTCGCGAGATCATGGGGCCATTTCCGGCATCCTGCCGAAGGGGGATTCGATCACGGAGGGCATCTACATCAATTCTATTTCCCTACCGATGAAGCGTGACTAGTTTACCATAGACCTACGGGTTCATAGCTAGTATCTAGATGGCTTCTTCTTTCTCTTTGATTCTCAATACCGTGTTCTCCTCGATGTTCTTGGAGATCTATCCGATGTAATCTTCTTTTGCGGTGTGTTTGTTGAGATCCAATGAATTGTGGATTTATGATAATTTTATCTATGAATATTATTTGAATCTTCTCTAAATTCTTATATGCATGATTTGATATCTTTGTATTTCTCTTCAAATTATCGGTTTGGTTTGGCCAATTAGATTGGTTTTTCTTGCAATGGGAGAGGTGCTTAGTTTTGGGTTCAATCTTGCGGTGTCCTCGCCCAGTGACAAAGTAGGGGTAGCGAGGCACGTATTTGTATTGTTGCCATCAAGGGTAAAAAGATGGGGTTTTCATCATATTGCTTGAGTTTATCCCTCTACATCATATCATATTACTTAAGGCATTACTCCGTTCTTATGAACTTAATACTCTAGATGCATGCTAGATAACGATCGATGTGTGAAGTAATAGTAGTAGATGCAGGCAGGAGTCGGTCTACTTGACACGGACGTTATGCCTATATGCAGAAACATTGCCTTGAATATCGTGATAACTTTGCACATTTCTATCAATTGCTCGACAGTAGTTTGTTCACACACCGTATTATTTTCCTTCAAGAGAGAAGCCTCTAGTGAAACCTATGGCCCCCGGATCTATTTTCCATCCTATATTTTCAGATCTATAAACCAAAAAACCCAAAAATACCTTGCTACAATTTATTTGTTTTTATTTTGCTTTGTGTTTTAGTAATCTTTTATATCTATGTCTATCAGATCTCACCTTTGCAAGTGACCATGAAGGGATTGAAAACCCCTTTATCGCGTCGGGTGGAAGTGTTTGATTGTTTGTGCAGGTGCATAGATTGGAGACTTGCTTGTATCTTCTACTGGATTTTATACCTTGGTTCTTAACTGAGGGAAATACTTATCTCTACTCTGCTGCATCACCCTTTCCTCTTCAAGGGAAAAACCAATGCAAGCTCAAGAAGTAGCAGTGTGCATCCAGTTTCATCTATGCCCACCCATGTCCAATTCGGTGATGCTTCAACATCTAAGGTATTTGGACTTGGCAAGGTGGTAATCTCTCAAGATTTATCTATTGATAAGTCATGCTTGTTGAGTCCCTCGCATACAATTTACTTTCTGTTCGTCAACTTGCACTTACGGGCTTTGCAACATTCTTTGATCTTGATTCCGTGGCCCTTTTATGGAGGAAGACTCTTAAAGTAGCCTTTGTTGGGCATGTCAAGAACGGCCTCTATGTGGTGAACTTTTTGGAGTGACCCACTAAGACCACAACTTGCCTAATGGCTAAAGTTGATGTGGGTTGGCTTTGGCATTGCCGACTAGCTATTGTCAATATGAGATCTTTGCAAAGTCTCCTCAAAGGGGATCACATTCGTGGACTAACAAATGAGAGTTTTGCTAAAGACCGCGCTTGCAGTGCTTGTATCGAAGGAAAGCTTCATGAAACGGCTCACCGACCCATGACTGTCATCTACTCGAAGAGGCCCTTGGAGCTCCTTCACATGGATCTCTTTGGTCCTCCATCGTTTGATAGTCCTGGGGGAAGAAAGTATTGCTTGGTGATTGTGGATGATTACTCAAGATACACTTGGATGTACTTTTTCAAGAGGAAGAGTGAGACCCAACGAACCATCATTGACTTTGTTAATGAAGCTCAACATCAACATGAAGCAAAGATATTGATGATTAGAAGTGACAAGGCACCGAGTTCAAGAACTACACCTTGGATGAGTTTCTTAGTGATGAGGGGATCAAGCACCAATATGCCGCACCCTATACCCCTCAACAAAATGGTGAAGCGGAGAGGAAGAACCAGACATTGATGGATGCGACAAGGATCATGATGGCGGAATTCAACTCTCGTACAACTTTTGGGCCGAAGCCATCAACACCGCATGTCATGCATCAAATCGGCTTTCCCCCGCAAAGGCTTGAACAACACTCCATGTGAGATACTTAGCGATAACAAGCCAGACCTCAAGTATTTCCAAGTGTTCGGTTGTAAGTGCTTCATTCTCAAGAAAGGTGTTCGTTTGTCTAAATTTGAACCTAGAGCTCAAGAGGCCATATTTGGTTATGCTACAAACTCTCATGCTTACCATGTCCTCAACAAGTCCACCAGGCTCATTGAGAAGACGTGTAACATAGAGTTTGATGAAATAATGACTCCCAAGTGGAGCAGAGTGGTCTTTGTGATGTAGGTGATGAAATTCCTCTTCAAGCCATAAGAAGAATGGGGATTGGTCAAATACTCCACATTGAGGAACCCCTTATGGCCGAAGGAGAAGGACAATGCTCTACTAATACAATGCTCTACAATAGTTTTAGATGATTTTGGTATGATTTGATTAGAACTAACCCGGACTGATGTTGTTTTCAGCAGAACTACCATGGTGTTGTTTTTGTGCAGAAATAAAAGTTCTCGGAATGCATTGAAAATCAACTGAGATTTTTTTTGGAAAATATAAAAATACTAGAATGAAAATCTACTGGAGGGGATTCCCGAGGGCACCACGAAGGTGGAGGGTGCCCCCACCCCCTGGGGTGCGCTCCCTGCCTCATGGACTCCCCGTGGTCCCCCTTGACTTGTTCTTGATGCCAACCTCTCCTATAAATCCCCAAACCTCCAGAAAATAACGTAGATCGGAAGTTACGCCACCGCAAGCCTCTATAGCAATGAGAAATCAATCTAGGCCCGCTCTGGCACCCTGCTGGAGGGGGCCATCATCACCAGAGGCCATGGGGAAGGATCCTGGAGGGGACATCATTGCCATGAAGGCCAAGGACAAGAGGGGGAACCTCTCCCCATCCAGGGGGGAGGCCATGGAGGAGGAAGCACAAGGGGGAGAACCTCTCCTCTCTCTCGGTGGCACCGGAATGCCATCGGGAGGGGAATCATCGCTGCGGTGATCATCTTCATCAACATCACCATCATCATCACCATCCTCGTCTCTTTTACGCGGTCCACTCTCTCGCACCCCGCTGTAATCCCTACTTCAACATGTTGCTTTATGCCGCATATTATGATCCAGTGATGTGTTGCCATCCTATGATGTTTTGAGTAGATATCCTTTGTCTTTGGGTTGATTGATGATCTAGATTGGTATGAGTTGTATGTTATATTTTGGTGCTGTCCTATTGTGCCCTCCAAGTCGCGCAAGCGTGAGGGATTCCCGCTGTAGGGTGTTGCAATACGTTCATGATTCGCTTATAGTGGGTTGCTTGAGTGACAGAAGCATAAACCCGAGTAAGGGGGTTGTTGCGTATGGGATAAAGGGACTTGATATGTTAATGCTATGGTTGGGTTTTACTTTAATGATCTTTAGTAGTTGTGGATGCTTGCTAGAGTTACAATCATAAGTGCATATGATCCAAGAAGAGAAAGTATGTTAGCTTATGCCTCTCCCTAGTGATTACCGGTCTTGTTAACAATTGCCTAGGATAATTCCACACACCAACCCATCATTATTCCACACTTGCTATTTATAATATTTAGTAATATATTCTAACTTTATGATAACAGCACCTACTTTTATATCTTATCTCTCCGATATCATGCAAAGTTATCATCTTTATACCCACAACATAGTTTTATTTCTCGTTTCTAGCTGGAAGCAAACGTTCGGTGTACGTAGTGTCGTATCAATGGCAGATAGGACTTGAGAGAATATTGATCTTGCCTTTAGCTCCTTGTGGATTCTATACTCCATACTTATCACTTCCACCTTTGGGAATTGCTACGATGATTCCCTGCACTTGGGGATTATCAAGCTCTTTGCTGGCGCCGTTGTCGGGGAGCAATAGCGTGGGGTTGATATTCTCGTGTGTGCTTGTTTGCTTTCTTCACTATAAGTAGTTTTTGTTTTGCTTAGTTGTGGGTGAAACATACCAAAAAATTAAAAAAATGAAAATACAAAAAGATTCACTTGCCTCGTATGCCTAAAAAGTTCTTCAAAAAGAGAAGTGATTGGAAAGTTATGCATTGGAGAAGTGAGGGTCGACCTTGAACACTTGTGTTCATGCTCATGGAAACAATGTAGAATTTTTCATGGAAGTTTCTCTGAAAATAATTATCCCCTTGTATATATCCATTGTATTATAAGAATAATGTGCCAAGCTTTGGTTTTAGGATGATTAGATTGCTTGTTTACTTTGTGCTGTACAAAAACAGAAACTTTGGCTGTAGCGCTTGAATTTACATTTTTTACTAGAAAGACAAATGGGTCTGAAACTTTTTGCACATTACTTCTGTAAAATTTGGTTAAATTTTCATATTTTGTTTAGAATTTTTGGAGTTACAAAAGTATACGGAATTTCCAGATTACTATAGACTGTCCTGTTTCTGACAGATTATGTTTTCTGTGTGTTGTTCGCTTATTTTGATGAATCTATGGGTAGTATCGGGGGTATGAACCATGGTGAAGTTGGAATACAGTAGATATAGTGATAATATGAAATTGGAATGATTTTACAATAGTACCTAAAGGTAGTGATTTGCTTTATTATACTAACGGATCTCACCAAATTTTTGTTAAGTTTTGTGTGGATGAAGTGTTCGAGAACGAGGAGTTACCGATGTGAGAAGAATAAAGAGAGGCAAGAGTTCAAGCTTGGGGATGCCCAAGGCACCGCAAGTAAATATTTCAAAGATACTCAAGCATCTAAGCTTTGGGATGCCCCGGTTGGCATCCCATCTTTCTTCTTCAACAATTATCGGTATACCTCAGTTTTTTTTGTTCACATGATTTGTGTCCTTTGTGTTTTTATTTTTTATTTAAGAACCATGCTAGTATGAGATAGCCCTTCTTTGATTTATAGAATTATTCATGTGCTTCACTTATATCTTTTGAGTATGATCTTGTAGAATTGCTCTTTGTGCTTCACTTAAATCTTTTGAGTATGGTTTTATAGAATGCTTCGTGTGCTTCACTTATATATTTTGAGCTTGGATATTGGCTAGTCTATATTAATTGTAGAATGCTCCATGAACTTCACTTACATCTTTTGGATTATGAATAAGACTATCATCGAAAGTGGGTTTGTAAGAGTGTCAACTTTAGGAAGTAACGATCCCACCATTTTGGAGGGTGTTGAATCTTAGTGTGAAACTGGATTTGTGATACGTCTCCGACGTATCTAGTTTTCCAAACACGTTTTCCCTTGTTATGGACTCTAACTTGCATGATTTGAATGAAACTAACCCGGACTGGCGCTATTTTCAGCAGAACTGCCATGATGTTGTTTTATGTGTAGAAAAGAAAAGTTCTCGGAATGTCCTGGAAATCCACGGAGGCACTTTTTGGAATTAATAAGAATTTTTGGCGAAATAATCAACACTAGGGGGCCCACAGGCTGTCCACGAGACAGGGGGCGCCCCCCAGGGGGCGCCCCCCTAGGCACGCCCTCCTATCTCGTGGGCCCTCTGGACCTGCACCGACCTCAACTCCAACTCCATGTATTCACGTTCGGGGAGAAAAAAAATCAGAGAGAAAGTTTCATCGCGTTTTACGACACGGAGCCCCCAAGCCCTAATCTCTCTCGGGAGGCTGATCTCGAGTCCGTTCGGGGCTCGGAGAGGGATTCGCCGTCGTCATCATCAACCATCCTCCATCACCAATTTCATGATGCTCACCGTCGTGCATGAGTAATTCCATCGTAGGCTTGTTGGACGGTGATGGGTTGGATGAGATTTACCATGTAATTAAGTTAGTTTTGTTAGGGTTTGATCCCTTGTATCCACTATGTTCTGAGATTGATGTTGCTATGACTTTGCTATGCTTAATGCTTGTCACTAGGGCCCGAGTGCTATGATTTCAGATCTGAACCTATTATGTTTTCATGAATATATGTGTGTTCTTGATCCTATCTTGCAAGTCTATATTCACCTATTATGTGTTATGATCCGACAACCCCGAAGTGACAATAATCGGGATACTTCTCGGTGATGACCGTAGTTTGAGGAGTTCATGTATTCACTATGTGCTAATCGTTGTTCGGTTCTCTATTAAAAGGAGGCCTTAATATCCCTTAGTTTCGCTAGGACCCGCTTCCACGGGAGGTAGGACAAAAGATGTCATGCAAGTTCTTTTCCATAAGCATGTATGACTATTTACGGAATACATGCCTACATTACATTGATGAATTGGAGCTAGTTCTATATCACCCTATGTTATAGCTATTACATGAGGAATTGCATCTGGAATAATTATCTATCACTGATCCATTGCCTACGAGCTTTTCATATATTGTTCTTCGCTTATTTACTTTTCCGTTGCTGCTGTTACAACTACTACAAAACCCAAAAACAATTATCTTCACTTTTGCTACCGTTACCTTTATTATCATACCACTTTTGCTACTAAATACTTTGCTGCAGATACTAAGTTATCTAGGTGTGGTTGAATTGACAACTCAACTGCTAATACTCAAGAATATTCTTTGGCTCCCCTTGTGTCGAATCAATAAATTTGGGTTGAATACTTTACCCTCGAAAGCTGTTGTGATCCCCTACACTTGTGGGTTATCAAGACTAATTTCTGGCACCGTTCTTGGGGAGCATAGCTCTTTCTCTCGAGTCACTTGGGATTTATATCTGTTGATCACTATGAAGAACTTGAAAGACGACCGAACTACTATTTTGCCCTCAACTACGAGGGGAGGTAAGGAACTGCCATCTAGCCTTGCACTAGATTCTCCTTATGTTATTGGTAGACTTGCGACACCTAAACCTGCTACTGCTATGAATTCTGATATGTCGCATGTTATTGATGATGCCACTTCTGCTATGCATGATGAAACTACTTCTGTGCTTGATACTACTTTGCCATTAGGTGAATTTCTTGATGAACAACTTGCTAGAGTTAGGGGGAATGAAATTACTGAAGAACCTATTATTGATGATAGTGATGACGAAAGTTCTCCCAATGATTATGTATTGCCTGTTGTTCCTAAGGGTTATGTTATGAATGAAGAAGATGCTAGGGAAATCTTTGCTTGCAATGATAGATATGATCTTAAGAAATTATTAGCTAAATGGAAGCAGCAGTCTCTTAATGCTAGAATGAAACCAGACCCTGCTTTTGCCGCTTCACCTATCTGTGTTACTGATAAGCATTATGAATTCTCTGTTGATCCTAAAATTATTACTTTAATTGAATCTGATCCTTTTTATGGCATTGAATCTGAAACTTTTGTGGCACATCTTACCAAGTTGAATGATATAGCCACCCTGTTTACTAATGATGAGAAGTCTCGCTATTTTTATATCCTTAAGATATTTCCGTTCTCATTAAAGGGCGATGCTAAGACTTGGTATAATTCTCTTGCTCCTGGTTGTGTGCATAGTCCCCAGGATATGATTTATTACTTCTCTGCTAAATGTTTCCCTGCTCATAAGAAACAAGCTGCCTTGCGGGAAATATATAATTTTGCGCAAATCAAAGAAGAGAGTCTCCCACAAGCTTGGGGGAGGCTTCTTCGGATACTTAATGGTTTGTGTCGTTGTCAAAACCGGCGGATCTCGGGTAGGGGGTCCCGATCTGTGCATTAAGGCTGATGGTAACAGGAAGCAAGGGACACAGATGTTTACCTAGGTTTGGGCCCTCTCGATGGAGGTAAAACCCTACTTCCTGCTTGATTTATATTGATGATATGGGTAGTACAAGAGTAGATCTACCACGAGATCGTAGAGGCTAAACCCTAAGAGCTAGCCTATGATGGTATGATTGTAATTGTGATCGGCCTTCTAAGGACCAACCTCTCCGGTTTATATAGACACCAGAGAGGGCTAGGGTTTACATGGAGTCGGTTACAAGAAAGGAAACATAATATCCGGATCGCCAAGCTTGCCTTCCACGCCAAGGAGAGTCCCATCCAGACACGGGCCGAAGTCTTGAGTCTTGTATCTTCACGCTTAAATAGTCCGGATATTGTACATAGTCCGGCTGTCCGGATACCCCCTTATCCAGGACTCCCTCAGTAGCCCCTGAACTAGGCTTCAATGACGATGAGTCCGGCGCGCAGTATTGTCTTCGGCATTGCAAGGTGGGTTCCTCCTCCGAATACTCCAAAGTGGTTATCGAACACTTAAATCGTGTCCAGATTCACAAGATGATCTTTACACACCGATGTAGAGAGAATGATATTTCACAAATGTAATCTGCTGACAACTTTTTCTGATGACGTGACATGTTATTACGGTCGGATCATTATTCGAACCGTTTTCCCACAACCAGCTACAGCGCACATTGCGAGGCGGTTTCTTTGACACGTCTTGTCAAAGTAGAGATCGTGTCCCCTTATCACGGGATTCTCATCAATACGGGCATGGGTAATCTAACCGTGCCGCTAATCGCGGCGAGTGGGAGGCAGACGGGTTCCACCAGGCAAGTGGGGAGGCACAAAAAGCTTTTATCGCCTCTATAAGGAGGTTAGGTTCTTTCTATTTTACCCACGCCTTCTCCTCCCGCTAGCTCCTTCCCCTCTGTTCGAGCCCTAACGCCCAAGCACTCTTCTTCTCCATCGAAGAGAGGTTTTCCAAAGATGTCCGGATCCGGAGCAGGAGGCAGATGGATGGTCTCAACTGTCCAGGAGAAGGACATCCAGAAGCTCCGGGGAGCCGGGTATCTGGCCCAAAAGATCGGCCACCGTCTTCCACCAGCGGGACAGATCGTCCCCACTCCGGAATCTCATGAGAGAGTCGTGTTCCTTCCCCATTTCGTCCGTGGGCTCGGGTTTCTCCTTCACCCGTTCGTTCGGGGAGTCATGTATTACTACGGGATCGATTTTCATGATCTTTCCCCCAACTCCTTCCTCAATATCTCGATGTTCATCGTCGTGTGTGAGGCTTTTCTCCGGATCCCACCTCACTTTGGCCTATGGCTGAAGATCTTCAATGTGAAGCCCAAGGTGGTGAGTGGCGAAGACACCGAGTGCGGCGGCGCCATGGTAAGCAAGATGCCCAAGGCTGTTTGGCCGAAAGGCGCTTTCAATGACTCCATCAAGGAGTGGCAGCAGCAGTGGTTCTATATCACCAAACCACGCGGGAAGAAGTGGGCGGCAGCTCCAGAGTTCAGATCCGGAGCTCCACTGCGGCTCACGTCCTGGCCCGAGAAGGGCCCGAACTGGTGCTCGTCCGATGAGCTGTTACTTCTCCAGACGCGCATCCAGGGTTTGGTCGATAGGGACGTCAAACTCGTCGACGTAGTCCAGGTGATGCTAGTTCGCCTGGTTCTCCCTTGTCAGCGCCGAGCTTGTATCCTTTGGGAGTTTGATCCGGCCGAGCACCAAACCCTTCTGGAGCTTTATGATTCCTCCCACAAGGATGTCTGGGAGGTGATCTTTAAGTCCGGCAAATCATGGCCGGGCCCCGCCGAGGACCGTGGGTATCAATCATCCCACTCTCCAAGCATAGTAAGTCCCCACCACACTCTGTCTATTCACGCTTCAGCTGGCATGTCATGCGGGAGACACCTTAATCGTGTTTCATTGTGACCTCAGGGATGGATAAAGAAGGTGGAGCGGATACATTGTCCAGCCCCCCTGCCGGAGGAACCAGACGGACCTCTTCTGATGAAGATGCTGGTCCCCGCGCCTTACAAGGCGCCCAAGAAAGAGGCCTCCAAGAAGGTCAAGAAGACCCGGGGTGGCCTTCACCGTCGCGAGGCTTCGGACGCCAAATCTGAAGACTCCAGCGATGACCCTTCGTCCGAGGATGAAGAGGAAGAAGCAGAGGAGGATGAGCCTCACTCTGATGGTGGGAGGAAGAGGATGGCCTCCACATCTCTGGAGGCCGGATCGCCCAAGAGGGGGGAAAATTCCCTCCCAGGGGCATCCCCCACGGCTGCCGATAGCAGCCCGGAGTGGGATCCCAGGGCCCAGCCCCTGGAGAAGTCGTAAGTATCCGAACATGCATATGCGTCCGGGATCGGTTTTTGGGTATAGTAGTTTTGACTGTTGCCTACATATTGCACAGTCCGGCAAGGTCCTACGCTGGCCGGTCCTCGTCGGAGGATTCACTGGGCTCGGACTCTTTGGCGAGCGAGACGCCTCCGCAGGCCCCTTCCCCCAAGTCCGGGCGCGACACTGAGGTGTCATCTCGACAAGACCCGAACCAGGGAGGACATATCCCAGGTGCCGGACACGCGGGGATGGATACGGCCCCCGGGACCTCTAGGGTTTCGGGATCGAGCGAGTAGCCACCCCCGATGGTGGGGGGCCTGCCTACCCCGCCAGCGTCCTCTGTTCGAGCAGAGCTACCTAGCAGTCTATCGACAGTGTTGAAGAACGGGTCTATTGTCTATGAGCATCGGGCCCTTATGGGCGCGGTGGTTGAGAGGATTCAGTCTGTCGAGAGCGGGCTGAATGAGTCCTGCCTTGGCCTTATAAAGGCTTTTGAGGTATGTTTCCAAGGAAACCCTTGAGGAATTGCTATAATATGAGTAGTAGCCCCTGATGCACTGTCCGGCGGAGGAGACAGAGCCGGGCAGGGCATCAAATCCCCTACTCTCGCAAGAGCCTATGTGAATGACGTAAACCCTTTTGTGTGAGAACAGGCATCCGCAGAGAGGACGTCCGCTTATAATGCGGAAGTGTCCGAACTGAAGCAGAGCCTTACACGGGCCGAGGGGAACTCGGACGTGTGAGGAAGCAACTGGAAGACAAGCAAGGTATGTTAAAAACATTTGTCTTGGATTAGCACAAACGAACAGTTGTGCATCATGAAAAATATTAGTATTGTGTGCTCTAGGAGCAGGTGCCAAATACGAGGCACTAAAGAAAGCCTTGGCTGATGCCAACAAGAAGGCTGAAGCCAAACAGGAGCTTCGTGAAAAACACGAGGCCAGGGTTATCACAGCTGAGCGAGAGCTCCAGGAAGCTGTGAAGAAAAGCAAGGGCTTGGAGCAGAGTCTGGAAGGGAAAGAGTCCGAACTCGCCCAAGCTCTCGAGGCTGCGGAAGGTGCTTGGGAAGAAGCCCGAGGTGCAGCGCAGGACATTCAGGAGGCCCGGAAAGTGGCGGCTGGTAAGGCCTTCTGTATTCTTACCTCTTTATATGTTAGAATGTGAAGAATCCTAAGCGGCAAGCTGAATTCTTATATTTCCAAGGGCTTTTGCGGATCTTCCTCACAGCATATCAGATGCCGCTCAGTTCTACCGCGTCGAGGAGAAGAAGACTGTGGAGAGGGATTTCTGGTCGCAGTATCTGGCGCCGAACTATCCAGTGCCATTTATCGATCAGCTGAAATAGCTGGTCGAACTGCACCAGGCGGCCGAACTAGCGATGAAGGACTTAGTTGTCCGGATGTGGCCTGTGGAGCCGATTTCAAGCGGCTACTTTGGACTCGTCAAGCGGATTGTGGGCGCCTATCCTCGGGTTGATGCTATCAAGCGATCAGTCTGTATAGAAGGCGCGCACATGGCGTTTGCCCATGCAAAAGTGCATTGGGGGAGGCTTGACGCAGAGAAGCTGATGACTGAGGGGCCGCCGGAGGGTAAGGAGCACTGCAAGCCCGAGCTATATTATGAAGGTGTAATGAAAGGGGCCCGCCTTGCGGCGGACAAGTGTGCTAAAGACATTATATTTTCCTGAGGGCATTTGTGCCGCTTGTTGTAATATGGCATATTTATTATATATTGCCTGTTTTGTTTGAACATATGTTCTTCCTGTACAGCTGTTTATTGTATGCAAATCCCGAGAGTTGGCCAGTCGTCGGCTTCTGCCCCCT
This sequence comes from Aegilops speltoides, assembly GCA_021437245.1. Lineage (NCBI taxonomy): Eukaryota > Viridiplantae > Streptophyta > Magnoliopsida > Poales > Poaceae > Aegilops > Aegilops speltoides. The sequence continues at coordinate 333,399,351 of CM038143.1, forward strand.
CGTAAAAAGGATATGGGGGTATTCAGGATATATTTGAACGCTCTTTATCCCATAGTTGGGTCCTTTTAAGGAGATGTATCTTTCCGCGAACCAGGCAATCGGACTATAAGGCTTTATTACTCTCACTTAGCCATAGGAGTTCGAGTATGGTCAGCGCAACCCCCAGTGTTCGGAAGGCCAAACTAGGGGCTCTATTGGCGCCTGATCGGAAGACCGATCCATCGCACTCTGCATTTATAATGGCGTTCTGCAGAATAAATCTTTAAGGATTTTATAACCTCTCGAATAGCGGACCGGCTCTCGCTTCATCATGACGGTCGGTTTTCGGCTTTCTCTACTGAGGTGCTCGTCCGGCTGAACCGGGACACAATCGCAGTAGTTCTCCCAGCGCTACCTTAGCCGATAGAACGGAACGTAAGATACCAAAACATGGGAGCCAGGCAAACCCAACCAATGACCCAAGACATGATTCGGAGCAGATGCATATAGTGCTATAAGTTCGGGGTGCCGAGCGACCGAAAAGGTGGTCGGACTTTATTGCCATACTGTGAAGCCCCTGGTGTGACCAGGCGAACGCGGAGCGTGGCTGTCATTTTCGCCAAAGAGGCGTCGGTGATAAACGACGGCAGGTAATTGCTATTTAAGTCTACGCATTGTAGTAGGATGATATGTCTATGCATATGAGTATGATGTATGGAAAGAGGTGTTATTTGGCGGAACCTGTTGTGGCCGGACTGGAGGGGGTTGTGAGTGGATCAAGAATGAATCCGAACTGCCTTCTACCTGCATGTTCCTTCCTTTGTGTGTCCAGGCTAACTCAATGCCACCAATCCTATTCTGCGTCAATCGTTAGTTTGTAAATGCAAAGTGCTTGAAGGCAGCTGGGTGTCCTCTTGTTGGCCCCAGGGTCCCTAATCGGGCCCCGGGGTGCCCAGTCGTTGTACCGTGAGGTAGTGCGTACTCCGCAATGGGTGTCCGGATAGTTGACCTGAGTAATTTACCACGTGGAATCTAGTCGACGTGGTTCATCGCGTTAGCATACGGTAAACTTCCGCATGGTGGGAAGGTGCCAAAGATTTATTCTTTGGCGTAGCATTTTTTTGGTTATCCGAAGACAACCGTTAGAGTGGTGGGACAATAAAGCTTTGCCTTTGCGCTTTACATCTTTTAGGAGATGTTATTCGTGACTTCATACCCTTGTGGGCTTTGCGTGTTATGGAGCCCCCGGACTACTAGGTCTAGAGGTACTGCAATTGACTTGCTGTGGTTTATGTGATCCTGGGCGATCGGCCGTACTATTATGCTCTGGGGCGTAGGGTTCTTGACGAGGTGCCTCCCTTACTGCTTCCGGCGCGCGACCAGCCGCTTTGTTTTGAGGATCCTGCATTCTCTATGGGTATGCTTTGCCGTCCTTCTGGGGGTACCGTGAATTTCACACGGCTGATCCAGTGTGTGGCTTTGGTCGAGTAGGCTTGGGCTGTTCTTTGTCCGTTTACCAGACCGAGAGTTGTCAGACTTGGCACCAACTTCCTTGTCTTGACATTTATGGCCTTCGTGTCGAGGCCTGAGGGTGCCTCTTCGTGTACGCTTCTTGCCGTCTTGGACCGTAGTGATGTGTGGGCGTCTGTGTGCATGCCTGTGGTTTTCCTGCTCGAATTGAGGTAGCCAGTTGTGCCGTGTGTGCCCTTTGTTGGGGCTGTCGAGTTTGTACATTTTGGTGGCCAGTATCTTGGTCCACCTATACTCTAGCACATCTTGGTCAGCTTTAAGCTGCTCTTGCTTCCTTTGCAGGCTCCTTGCCGTAGCCCTGAGCCGTCGCTTGAAGCAAACTTGTTCCCCTAGGTCTTCAGGTATGCTGAATTCGTCATTGCCGAGGCTTGCCTCGTCGTCGGAGGGGGGTGTATAATTGTCCTTCTCCAAGCATCCCATCGTGAGCGGTCCGGCCTGCTTGAGTGTGGGTTGACTAGGGCTGTATTCCTCTTCGGCACCATCCGGACTGCTCTCGTCTCCGGGGCCGGTTTTGATGTGGCGGGGCTTGGAGTGGCGCCGATAACGCACATGTTTTGCTTTTCTCCCTGAGGGGTTATCCTCCGTTGCCTCACCGCTACTGGTTTCCATTGGGGTGTCCACCATATATCTCTCCCTAATAATAAAGCACGGATTGGGTCTCCGGGTTCACCGTCACAATACGCTTCCACCCAGTCGTAATACGTTTTTACGATTACGTTTTGGAATTAACCGATGTGGTACTAACCAAACAGAATAGTTCGTTTTTGCCACCGTGGTAGCACGATGGTAGACATGGGCCTGCTTTAGTCCAGCCCATACACATACAACTTTTTATAATCCTCCCGTTACCAGGTGCTCGCGCTCCGCTAGGTCGACGGTCGCTGCACCTTCCTCCTCCATATGCCGTAGCCTTTGGCCCTTTGCTTCCTGCAGCGGCAAGCAGCAACAAAACTAGGAAGAATTGTGTGACGTGCGGTGCTAAGGTTGGTGGTATGATCTATGCGCCGAGTGGGATGGCAGCTGAAGCTGATTCGATCAACATGGCGACCATGGCGATTGCCCGCTGCGGGCTGCAATGAGAACGGCCTCGCGATGGGCACGAGCCCGAGCTGAAATAAAGTGAATTAAGCAAGCTGTAATTTCTTCTCTGCTTTCTCTCTTTTTTCTTTCCTATTTCTTTTTTCTCAACGCCTAGCCCCCATGCCCAAGATATATCGATGCTTGTGTATCATTGTGTGGAACTATGGATTACCGAATGCTTCTAATAAGATATATTGTCTGAATGCATGTCATGGATTTGGCGGTGTACACATCTTGAGAAATAGTGCAGGCCATCTACACCAGCGGCGATAGTCATCTTTGGAGCAGCGGCGCTACTTTGACTTTTGGCGACGTTGCTCTCGTCAACGCGGTCTAAGGTTATCTCGTGAGGGCGGCGCCGTAAGGAAACACCCAAGATACGTGTGTGCGTATGATAATATATCGTACGTGGTACATCTGATCAATCATCACAGTGTAAATCAGCAGCAGCCAGCACCACACAAATTCTCATAAATACCAAAAAATATCCTTACTTGTCTAAACTCAAAATTAAGCTACTGTTGTTCCAAAAATATATTAGAATCCACTTGAGTTTCAAAACTATATTCTGAATTATTTTAAGGTTACTTACATATACTTAATGCTTTCATTTAATCTTTGAAAGTGGATATTTATATTTGTTTTAACAGTTTATATGGTGGATAAATTATTTGATATAGAAAAAATGTTATTACTTTTTAAATAACATTAACATGAATTTGACTCTCGTATTCGATAAAAGACACTCCAAAAAAATGATTGCAGCAGAATATAGATTATAATTATGTTTTATTTGGAACATGGATAAGGAGCTGCCGGAACTACCCAAGGAGTTTTAAGGAAAAGCTCATAGGGTGAATTATACTCCCTCCGTCCGGAAATACTTGTCGAAGAAATGCATAAAAATGAATGCATCTAGAACTAAAATACATCTAGATACATCCAGTCCTCCGACGAGTATTTTCGGACGGAGGGAGTAATTTTATTGGTGTGAACTTAATCTATAATGTATGATCCGTTTTTCTTTCTTACTGATAGAGAGGAAAGAAAACATCGATAACCACGCATGCACACCTGTGAAAAACCTCGCAGGGAAAAGAACATATTTCTCATTTTATTTTGAGCGAGTGTGCGCGAGAGAGAGACGCCTTAGAACTAACCGCATTCAAACACGCTTTCGTTGTGTGAGCACTGAGACCACCATCAATAAAACAAATGTGATGCCATGTGAAAATAAAGGAAGTGAACACATTAGGGTCTCGAGTCATGGTTATTGGGTTAAGAACGTGTCTTATTTATTCTCCCGTTGCAACGCATGGGCTCTTTTGCTAGTATATATCGTATGAGGAGGTGGCCTCCCACCGCCCTATGTGCGGTGGTCCCTGTAGTTCTCTTGCATCGTCGTCCATACCGTTGATGTCTTCGGAATCAAAGTCAAGCACGTCGGTTAAATCATCGATCATGGCAATGAAGTGGGTGGTGGGTGGGCAACGAATTCCATCGTTGTCTGCTTCCCACTCAAGCCGGACATAGTTCGGCCCGGAGTCTCCTGACAGAGAGAGAGACTTCAATAAGTCCAGCATGTCGCCAAAGGGAGAGTGCTGAAGGACGTCCGCCGCGGTGAACTCCATCACCGGAGCCCAACCAGGATCGGCGAGCTCGGGGACGCGTGGACTGGAACCTACATCCGGATATGAATCCGGGGGTCCGGAGTCACGGGCTCCCTCAGAGGTGAGACCTGTGTTCGGCTCCATCGCCAACGAGGGTATGGCCTGTGGGGCGGGGTCCAGCCTTCCGTCCTTAGGCAACGCAACCTGCCCCGGATTTAGATCTGAGGCTTCTGCCGGGGTGATATCCCGAGCAACGTCTGATAGCAGGTCTAAGCCATGATCATCATGACTGTTCAGCGCTTCTGGAGCTGGCCCGAATACGTCGAAGATCAAATCCCCGCGAATATCCGCTGTGTAGTTCAAGTTTCCGAACCCGACCTGGTGGCCGGGGGCATAGCTATCGATCTGCTCCAGGTGGCCAAGCGAATTGGCCCGCGGTGCAAAGCCGCCGAACACGAAGATATTTCCGGGGAGAAAAGTCTCGCCCTGGGCAGCGTCGTTGATGATGATTGAAGGAGCCATCGAGCCTGACAGCGACGACACAGAGGAACTCTCAATGAAAGCACCAATGTCGGTGTCAAAACCGGCGGATCTTGGGTAGGGGGTCCCGATCTGTGCGTCAAGGCTGATGGTAACAGGAAGCAAGGGACACATATGTTTACCCAGGTTCGGGCCCTCTCGATGGAGGTAAAACCCTACTTCCTGCTTGATTAATATTGATGATATGGGTAGTACAAGAGTAGATCTACCACGAGATCGTAGAGGCTAAACCCTAAGAGCTAGCCTATGATGGTATGATTGTAATTGTGATCGGCCTTCTAAGGACCAACCTCTCCGGTTTATATAGACACCGGAGAGGGCTAGGGTTTACATGGAGTCGGTTACAAGAAAGGAAACATAATATCCGGATCGCCAAGCTTGCCTTCCACGCCAAGGAGAGTCCCATCCAGACACGGGCCGAACTCTTGAGTCTGGTATCTTCACGCTTCAATAGTCCGGACGTTGTACACAGTCCGGCTGTCCGGATACCCCCTTATCAAGGACTCCCTCACTTTTCCTGATCATCCTCTTAAGAAAAATGAAATACTCGATATCTTTTATAATGGACTAACCGATGCTTCCAAGGACTACTTGGATAGTTGTGCTGGTTGTGTTTTCAGGGAAAGAATAGTCAACAAAGCTGAAATATTATTGAATAATATGTTGACTAATGAAAATAATTCGACTCTTCCTGAGCCAATTCCTGAAGTAATTCCTGAACCAATTGAGCCAACTCCTGAGCCTATTCCTAAACCCACTCCGAAGAAGAGAGGTGTTTTGTTTCTCAGTCCTGAAGATATGCAAGAGGCAAAGAAATCAATGAAAGAAAGAGGTATTAAAGCTGAAGATGTTAAGAATTTACCTCCGATTGAAGAAATACATGGTCTTAATATACCGCCTGAAGAACCATATTGTCTTGATAACTCGACACAGGTAGTAAAGGTAAATTCTCTCTATAGATATGCTAAAGTTGAAGTCCCCTCTACTAAATTTCATAGCCCTTGCTTAGATGAATTTGATGACTTTATGACTAGACAAGAAAGTTTTAATGCTTATGTTGGTAGAGAGTTAAAGAATAATGCTTTCGAGATAGGACGTGTAGGCGATAATATAGCTAGAGTTAAAGATGAACTTCACCTCGTTAGCAAATATGCTTCTATGGTTGCTACTCAAGCTGAGCAAGTACTCAAAGCTCAAAATGATTTGCTTGATGAATTAAATAATAAAAATGACTTTGTTGTTAGAGTGGCTACTAGAACTGGTAGAATGACTCGGGAACCTTTGTATCACGAAGGCCACTATAAGAGAATCGAGCAAGATTCTCGGAGAAATAATTTGAGGCACCTAGTTCTTCTAAAAAGAAGAAGAAGAAAATGATAGGACTTTGCATGCTTCTAGTGAACCTCTGTAGACACACCTAAGAATCCCAATGATATTTCTATTTTCGATCTTTGAAACTCAATCAGGTGATGAACATGAACCTAGTGATAATGTTAATGATAATGTTCATGTCGATGCTCAACCTAGCAAAAACAATGATGTAGAGATTGAACCTGCTGTTGATCTTGATAACCCACAATCAAAGAATCAACGTTATGATAAGAGAGATTCTGTTGCTAGAAAGCACGGTAAAGAAAGAGAACCTTGGGTTCAGAAACCCATGCCCTTTCCTCCTAAACCATCCAAGACAAAGGATGATGAGGATTTTGAGCGCTTTGCTGAAATGATTAGTCCTTTTTTCTTATGTATGCGCTTAACTGATATGCTGAAAGTAAATCCTTATGCTAAGTATATGAAGGATATCATTACAAATAAAAGAAAGATACCGGAAGCTGAAATTTCCACCATGCTTGCTAATTACACTTTTAGGGGTGGAATACCAAAGAAAGTTGGAGATCCGGGTGTACCAACTATACCATGCTCTATTAAAAGAAATTATATTAGAACTGCTTTATGTGATCTTGGAGCCGGTGTTAGTGTTAAGCCTCTCTCTTTATATCGTAGACTTGAATTGAATAAGTTGACACCTACTGAAATATCTTTGCAAATGGCCGATAAATCAACTGCTATACCTGTCGGTATTTGTGAGGATGTGCCTGTTGTGGTTGCAAATGTCACTATCTTAACGGACTTTGTTGTTCTTGATATTCCCGAGGACGATAGTATGTCTATTATCCTTGGTAGACCTTTTCTTAATCTGCGTAGGGCTGTTATTGATTGCAACAAAGGCAATGTCACTTTTCATGTTAATGGTAATGAGCATACGGTACACTTTCGGAGGAAACAATCTCAAGTTCATAGCATCAATTCTATTGGAAAAGTTCCCACTATCATTTTTGGAGGTTTTGAATTTCCTCTCTCTACAGTCAAGAAAAAGTATGATATTCTTATTTTTGGGGATTTTCATATCCCCGTTGAGGTAACTTAGTGTTATTTGAAATTTCTCCGGTTCCGTGTTACTCGGAATGAGTTTTGTTAACAAGACTTGATCAACCTTGTTAGTGGATTCATTTTGATGATCACGAGATGGATGAAACTAGAAGGCACAACCTTCTGTACCCTCTTCTTACTTTATGTTATTTAGAATAAATATTGCAAAAATAGTATTATCCATTTGTTTTCTGAATTATCCGTGCATTAAAAAATAGCCCGAAAATAAAAGTGCTCCAAATGCCCTGCAAAATTAGTATGTTTTTTCTGGAATATTTGAGGATTTTAGGCACTGAAATCACTGCAGGAGGGGCAAGCACCAGGCCACGAGAGTGGAGGGCGCCCCCCTATAGGGCGCGCCCCTGTCTCGTGGGCCCCTGGTGGCCCCCCTCCACTTATGCCAGCACCCACACATTTCATTTCTACCCAAAAAAATCCCCATCCAGCTCAAGCACGAGTTCTAGCTCGTTTTGCTGCGATTTTCGATCTCTTTGCCCAAAGCTCCATTCACAAAACTGCTTTGGGAGATTGTTGCTTGGTATGTGACTCCTCCATTGGTCCAATTAGTTTTTGTTCTAGTGCTTTATTCATTGCAATTTTTAGCTGCATAGGTGACCATGTTCTTGAGCTTGCATGTTAAATTTTTGAGGTCCCAAGCAATTCCAATGCATGATGTAGGCTCTAGGCACTTGTAGGAGTAGTTGCTACCATTCTTGTTTAGTTTTATTCACTTTTATTTTGAAGTTACTAAAATTTTAGAAATTTTCATAAAATGTTGAGGAAACTTTTGAGGGGCTCTTCTAGCCAAAGCTCTCAGGAAAAACAAGCCAAAGAGAAGGAAAAAGCCAAGTATAATCTTCCTCGTTTAGCGGAAGTACGGTCGTGTGAATGGCCATGTGAGGATTTCTTGAAAGAAGCTGGAATTCATGAAGACTTTTATGCTTTAATCGAGACTGCAGGCCTCACCGGTTTCATCAATCACCGAATCGATCAGTATCTCTTACTCACCAATACTTTCATGCAAAACTTTTATTATTATCCTAAGAAGTCACCGCCTGCAGTATCATTTCATTTATATGATGAGTTCAAAGAAATGTCTTTACGTCATTTTTGCGCGGTATGTAGGATACCTTATGAGGGAGAATTAGAGGAACCCCATCGTGAAGATGTGGGTGGCTTTGTTAACACTACAGCTGTAGAGGAGCCAAAGAATGGCTCCGAGGCAAAAGTCTCGAGCATACACTATCCTATTTTACGCTACTTTGCCATATTTGCTAGTAGATGCTTGATTGGTCATGGAAATAGTGGAAACTTGAGCGTTCCTGATATTATCATTCTTCAACATGCCTTGCTTGGAGACAATACTTTTAGCATGGGTGCCGTCGTTGCTAAACGGCCAGCCCTGAATCATACAAAAGGCCCCATATTTGGAGGTATTTATGTTGCACGTCTTGCGAAATATTTTCAGATACCCATTAGGCACCATGAGAAGGAGGAGATAAAATTGCCTCCTCACATTTTAGATTACAAGAGCATGGTAGCACACAAGTTTATTGTTGATAACGAAGAGAAGATGCTTTTGTATAAACTTTGATTTAATAAGAAGCACATTGAGATTATTATTTTGCCTGCGCCTCTATTGTTTGATTTGCTTGCAGAAAATTTTCTTGTCACACCGGAAGCGGTGAACAATCATCGAGCTCAAACTTTTACTCGAACACGAACTGAGCGGAACTGAATGGACCCTTATTGTGCATCATCATCGGTGGGATCCGGAGATGACCAACCGATGGTATCTGATTACACCTCCCATTACACCGGGGAGAGTAGCGGCGGTCGTTGGTACTAGACCAACTTAGGCCAAAAGCCTAAGCTTGGGGGAGTACGTATTTCTCACCGACTTTACATTCATGTTCAGACACTAGTCGTCGGTGCTCATACTCTTTCATTGTATTATCCATGCTAGTTTAAATTTCTTTTTCTAGTTTTCTTCTTGTGTGTTCGATAAACTTTAAGAAAAACCAAAAAAATTAGTTAGTTTAATTCCCTGGCTTGTAGTAGAATTAAAATGAAAACCCAAAAAGATTTCTAGTTCTTTTTCTTACTTGTTGGGAGCTTTCTCGTGTAAATAGTTTTATTTTCTTTTCTTTCTTTTGGGGGTCGAGAAGACTATATTGAAAATGTTTAGTGGCTCTTATATGCATGATTGTTTATTTAACTTAGAGCCCATATTACCTTGTCTTCTCTTTTGAGTTGAATGCTTACAGATTCCAGCTTAGTCCAATGCACGTGCACTCTTATTATTATACACATCGTACGGTCGTGCAAGTGAAAGGCAATAATGACGATATATGATGGACTTATTGGGATGAGAAAAGCTGGTATGAACTCGACCAATCTTGTTTTTGTAAATATGACGAGTTCATCATTTCTGAGTCAGCTATTATGAAGTAAATATATTTGCAATGACATTTAGAGATTATAGTTGCTTGTGCCATGCTTGATTAGCTATGAGTTATAATGGTTTACCTTGCATGCCAACATGCTATTAGAATGATTATGATGTGGTATGATGGGATGGTATCCTCCTTTGAATGAATTGAGTGACTCGACTTGGCACATGTTCACGCATGTAGTTGAATCAAATCAACATAGCCTTCATGATATTTATGTTCATGGTGGATTATATCCTACTCATGCTTGTATTCGGTGTGAATTAATTTTAATGCATGATTATGACTGTTGTCGCTCTCTTAGTTGGTCACTTCCCAGTCTTTTGCTAGCCTTCACCTGTACTAAGCGGGAATACTGCTTGTGCATCCAAACTCCTTAAACCCCAAAGTTGTTCCATATGTGTCCACTATACCTTCCTATATGCGGTATTTACCTGCCGTTCCAAGTAAATTTGTATGTGCCAAACTCCAAACCTTCAAATGAAATTCTGTTTTGTATGCTCGAGCAGCTCATGTTACAACTAGGGCTGCCTATATCTTCCATGCTAGGTGGGTTATTCTCACGAGGAGTGGACTTCGCTCCTCATTCACGAGAAAGGGCCGGTAACCGGGATGCCCAGTCCCATGATCCAAAAAGATAAAAGAAAATCAAAATAATTAAACAAAACTCCCCCAGGGCTGTTGTATGTTGGAGGCACTCGTTGTTTCGATCAAGCCATGGATTGATGCTTGTTGGTGGTTGGGGAGTATAAACCTTTACCATTCTGTTAGGGAACTGCCTATAATGCATTTAGTATGGAAGATACAGCCATCTCATAGTTGTTGCGTTGACAGTGAAAGTATGCCGCTCAAAATGTTATTTAATCTCTATTTTAAAATCAAGCTCTGGCACCTCTACAAATCCCTGCTTCCCTCTGCGAAGGGCCTATCTATTTACTTTTATGTTGAGTCATCACCCTTCTTATTAAAAGCACCCATTTGAGAGCACACTTGCCATTTGCATTCATTACTATTGGTTTATATTGGGTATGACTTGGTGGATCTCTTTACCATGAATTACAATGTTTAGTGGGTCCTTGATCTTTAAAGGTGCTCTGCATTTATGTTTTGCGTCTTAGAAAGGGCTAGCGAGATACCATTTTGTTATATCATGTTATGATTATTTTGAGAAAGTGTTGTCATCCGAGTTTTATTATTATGGCTCGCTAGCTGATTATGTTATTGATATGAGTAATTGTGAGACCTACGTGTTATTGTGAGTATGGTTAGTTCATAATATTTGCTGAAACCTGAATGCTGGCTTTTCATGTTACCACAACAAGAGCAAATAGAGTTTGTAAAAGTTTTTCTTTACCACTTTCAGTTTATCAACTGAATTGCTTGAGGACAAGCAAAGGTTTAAGCTTGGAGGAGTTGATACGTCTCCAACGTATCTACTTTTCCAAACACTTTTGCCCTTGTTTTGGACTCTAACTTGCATGATTTGAATGAAACTAACCCGGACTGACGCAGTTTTCAGCAGAACTGCCATGATGTTGTTTTATGTGTAGAAAAGAAAAGCTCTCAGAATGTCCTGGAAATCCACGGAGGCACTTTTTGGAATTAATAAGAATTTTTGGCGAAAGAATCAACACCAGGGGGCCCACAGGCTGTCCACGAGACAGGGGCGCCCTCCTATCTCGTGGGCCCCCTGGACCTCCACCGACCTCAACTCCAACTCCATATATTCACGTTCAGGGAGAAAAAAATCAGAGAAAGTTTCATCGCGTTTTACGACACGGAGCCGCTGCCAAGCCCTAATATCTCTCAGGAGGGCTGATCTGGAGTCCGTTCGGGGCTCCAGAGAGGGGGATTCGTCGGCGTCATCATCATCAACCATCCTCCATCACCAATTTCATGATGCTCACCGTCGTGCGTGAGTAATTCCATCGTAGGCTTGCTGGATGGTGATGGGTTGGATGAGATTTACCATCAATCAAGTTAGTTTTGTTAGGGTTTGATCCCTAGTATCCACTATGTTCTGAGATTGATGTTGCTATGACTTTGCTATGCTTAATGCTTGTCACTAGGGCCCGAGTGCCATGATTTCAGATCTGAACCTATTATGTTTTCATGAATATATGTGTGTTCTTGATACTATCTTGCAAGTCTATAGTTACCTATTATGTGTTATGATCCAACAACCCCGAAGTGACAATAATCGGGATACTTCTCGGTGATGACCGTAGTTTGAGGAGTCCATGTATTCACTATGTGCTAATGCTTTGTTCCGGTTCTCTATTAAAAGGAGGCCTTAATATCCCTTAGTTTCCGCTAGGACCATGCTTCCACGGGAGGGTAGGACAAAAGATGTCATGCAAGTTCTTTTCCATAAGCGTGTATGACTATTTACGGAATACATGCCTACATTACATTGATGAATTGGAGCTAGTTCTATATCACCCTATGTTATAGCTATTACATGAGGAATCACATCCGGCATAATTATCCATCACTGATCCATTGCCTATGAGCTTTTCATATATTGTTCTTCGCTTATTTACTTTTCCGTTGCTGCTGTTACAACTACTACAAAAACCCAAAAACAATTATCTTTACTTTTGCTACCGTTACCTTTATTATCATACCACTTTTGCTACTAAATACTTTGCTGCAGATACTAAGTTATCCAGGTGTGGTTGAATTGACAACTCAACTGCTAATACTCAAGAATATTCTTTGGCTCCCCTTGTGTCGAATCAATAAATTTGGGTTGAATACTTTACCCACGAAAGATGTTGCGATCCCCTACACTTGTGGGTTATCAATTTGGAGTGGTCTTGACTTTAGTTACTAATGATTCCACTATTTTGGAAGAGGTTCCAATTGATTGTGAGAACAAAGTTGCTATCTATGATGTGATGACATGTATGCTATACAGAATCATCTTAACCATGAAACTTGTCATCATTCTTTTAATTTTCAATTGGAGTATGCCTCACATGATAGTTATTTTGTTGAGTTTGCTCCCACTATTCCGAACAAGAAGAATTTTGCTGATGTGGAGAGTAGTAAAAAAAATGCTTGTAGATCACGAAAAGAATGCTTTATGTGATGGTTATATTGTTTAATTCATTCATGATGCTACTGAAAATTATTATGAGGGAGGAATATATGCTTGTAGGAGTTACAATAATATCAAGTTTCCTCTCTATGTGCCTGAAGTTTTGAAGTTATACTTGTTTTGCCTTCCTATGCTAGTTGATTCTTGTTCCTATAAATTGTGTGCTCACAAAATCCCTAGGCATAGGAAGTGGGTTAGGTTTAAATGTGCTAGTCATATTCTTCATGACGCTCTCTTTATGTTTCAGTTCTTATCTTTTATGTGAGCATCATTGAAATCATCATGCCTAGCTAAAAGGCATTAAAGAAAAGCGCTTGTTGGTAGACAACCCAATATTTACCCTTACTGTTTTTGTGTGTTCACATGATTAAGCTACTGTAGTAATCATGTTTTATAGCTTTTGTTTCAATAAAGTGCCAGGTAAGACCTTTGGGAAGACTTGGGTGAAACTTAATGTGATCTTGCTGTAAAAAACAGAAACTTTGTGCTCATGAGATTAGCTGTCATTTTTTTACAGAAGAGTGTTGTTGAGTTGATTATTTTCTCATAAGATTAATAGACAAATTAATCACATCCACCAATTTATTTCATAATTTTTGGAGTATCAGAAGTATGGTTGTTGTTCAGATCATTATATACTGTTCTGTTTCTAACAGATTCTGTTTCTGACAGATTCTGTTTTCAATGCATAGTTTGCTTGTTTTCTAGTTTCTATGGCTTATATTTCTCAATATAAATTGTAGAAATGATATGGTACAGTAGGCATTGTGTGATAACAATTATGAATTTTGTCTTTGACAGTACCAAAGTGAATGGTTTACTCTTTATCATACTAACCCATCTCACGAAGTTCCGTTAAGTTTTGTGTGATTGAAGTTTTCAAGTTTTGGGCGAGATATCGATATGAGGAGAATAAGGAGTGGAAAGACCCTAAGTTTGGTGATTCCCAAGGCACCCCAAGGTAATATTCAAGGAAGACTCAAGCGCCTAAGCTTGGGGATGCCCCGGAAGGCATCCCCTCTTTCGTCTTCAAAACTATCGGTATACCTTATTCAGAGCTATATTTTTATTAGTCACATGATATAGGTTTTGCTTGGAGCGTATATTTCAATTTTAATTTCTGTTTGAATAAAATCATTGGATCTGAAATCTTGAATGAAAAAGAATCCTCCCATGGCTAGTTAATTATTTGACTAATCAGTGTTCTTCACTTATATCTTTTTGGAGTGGTTTGTCATTTACTCACGTGCTTCACGTATATCCTATGAGTAAATGGTTGAATGAATTGAATATCATAAATCTGAATTCATACATGTTTCATATGCTTATACCATGGGGAGTAATGACTTCACACATAATAAGTATAGGTGGTAAATTTATTGAAAGTTAGCAAACGCAGAATTGGTCACATGAAAGAATATTGAAGGAAGAGAGATTTCACATATAAATATACTATCTTGGACATCTTTTGTAATTGTGAGCACTCAATAAAATATGACATGCTAAAAATTTGATGTTGGACAAGGAATACAACTTAATGGGTTATGTTTTCCTATATCCGAATAGACATTATATTGTCTTGGATCATCCAACATGTTGAGCTTGCGTTTCCCTCTCATGCTAGCCAAATTCTTTGCACCAAGTAGAAATACTACTTGCGCTTCCAAACATCCCTTAAACCAGTTCTGGCATGAGAGTCCACCATACCCTATGGATTGAGTAAGATCCTTCAAGTAGGTTTTCATTGGTGCATGCAATAAAAATTGCTCTCTAAATATGTATGATCTATCAGTGTGAAGAAAATAAGCTTTATACGAACTTGTGATAGGGAAGAAATAAAAGCGACGGGCTGCATAATAAAGGTCCTTATCACAAGCGGCAATACAAAGTGACGTTCTTTTGCATTAAGATTTTGTGCATCCAACCATGAAAGTGCATGACAACCTCTGCTTCCCTCTGCGAAGGGCCTATCTTTTACTTTTATCTTCTACCCTTATACAAGAGTCATGGTGATCATCACCTTTCCTTTTTAGACTTTTTACTTTGGCAAGCACTTTGTGTTGGAGCGATCCATATATATATATATATATATATATATATATATATATATATATATATATATATATATATATATATATATATATATATTGGATGTAAGTTTTCATAAATTATTATTGTCGACATTACCCTTGAGGTAAAAGGTTGGGATGCGAAACTATAAGCCCCTATCTTTCTCTGTGTCCGATTGAAACTTTGAACCCATAAATATCACATGAGTGTTAGCAATTGTGAAAGATTAAATGATCGTTGAGTATGTGGAGTTTGCAGAATCAAAGCTCTTACATAGACCCTTCCCAAAAATAAGATGAATTGCAATTGTTTGATGACTAAGAGCATGGTTTGTTAGTTTTCAAGAAAGTTTATGATCTATACTTTAACATGTGAATAGCTTGTTACTTGATCATGAGAAGTTTTATGAGTTGAGCTACTGTTATGATATATAATGATGCTAGAAAAAGTGACTAAAACTATCATTGATCAAACTTAAGCACTTGCTAGCATTCACACTTCATAAATTATTTATTTTATCATTTACCTACTCGAGGACGAGCAGGAATTAAGCTTGGGGATGCTGATACGTCTCCAATGTATCTATAATTTATGAAGTATTCATGCCATGTTTACAATAGTTTTATATGATTTTGGTATGATTTGATTACAACTAACCTGGACTGATGCTGTTTTCAACAGAACTACCGTGGTGTTGTTTTTGTGCAGAAATAGAAGTTCTCGGAATGCGCTGAAAATCAACGGAGATTTTTTTTGGAAAATATAAAATATACTGGAACGAAAATCTACTGGAGGGAGTCCGGAGGGCACCACGAGGGTGGAGAGCGCCCCACCCCCCGGGGCGCGCCCCCTACCTCGTGGACTCCCTGTGGGCCCCCTTGACTTGTTCTTGATGCCAACCTCTCCTATGAATCCCCAAACCTCCATAAAATAACCTAGATCGGAAGTTCCGCCGCCGCAAGCCTCTGTAGCCATGAGAAATCAATCTAGGCCCTCTCTGGCACCCTGCCGGAGGGGTCCATCATCACCGGAGGCCATGAGGAAGGATCCCGGAGGGGCCATCATCTCCATGAAGGCCAAGGACTAGAGGGGGAACCTCTCCCCATCCAGGGGGAGGCCATGGAGGAGGAAGCACAAGGGGGAGAACCTCTCCTCCTCTCTCTTGGTGGCACCGGAGTGCCATCGGGAGGGGAATCATCGCCGCGGTGATCGTCTTCATCAACATCACCATCATCATCTCTTTTACGCGGTCCACTCTCCCGCACCCCACTGTAATCCCTACTTGAACATGGTGCTTTATGCCACATATTATGATCCAATGATGTGTTGCCATCCTATTATGTTTTGAGTAGATATCCTTAGTCTTTAGGTTGATTGATGATCTAGATTGGTATGAGTTGTATGTTTTATTTTGTGTTGTCCTATTGTGCCCTCTGTGTCGCGCAAGTGTGAGGGATTGCCGCTGTAGGGTGTTGCAATATGTTCATGATTCGCTTATAGTGGGTTGCTTGAGTGACAGAAGCATAAACCCGAGTAAGGGGGTTGTTGTGTATGGGATAAAGGGGACTTGATATGTTAATGCTATGGTTGGGTTTTACCTTAATGATCTTTAGTAGTTGCGGATGCTTGCTAGAGTTCCAATCATAAGTGCATATGATCCAAGAAGAGAAAGTATGTTAGCTTATGCCTCTCCCTCATATGAAATTGCAATAGTGATTACCGGTCTTGTTAACAATTGCCTAGCATAATTCCGCACACCGACCCATCATTATTACACACTCGCTATTTATAATATTTAATAATATATTCTAACTTTATGATAACAACACTTACTTTTATATCTTAGCTCTCCGATATCATGCAAAGTTATCCTCTTCATACCCAAAACGTAGTTTTATTTCTCGTTTCTAGTTGGAAGCAAAACGTTCGGTGTACGTAGAAACGTATCAGTGGCAGATAGGACTTGAGAGATTATTGATCCTGCCTTTAGCTCCTTGTGGGTTCGACACTCCATACTTATCACTTTCACCTTTGGGAATTGCTACGATGATTCCCTGCACTTGGGGATTATCATCTACTCAAGTGGAGCCATCACCAACGCTAGACCCACACGCTTCCAAAGAACAAAGTGAAGGCCCTCAACCAAGTGAACAAGATCAAGGGCAAGATCAACCTCATGATGATGGTGTTGCACCAAGTGATGCCCAAGATCTAGTTCATGATACCGAGCAAGCTCAATATCAAGAGCAAGCTCAAGATGGTGCTCAAGATGATCAAGATGATGATCCTCAAATGCCTATTGAGGAACTTTTGGAGCGCCGTGACCCCAAGGTGGCTTCCAAGCTCGAGCGTTAACAACATGTCATGGAGAACGTGCTTGGAAGCTTGAGAAAAGGGGTAACTACTCATAAACAATTGTCAAACTTTTGTGAGCATCACGTGTTTGTTTCGTGTGCTGAACCCCAAAAGGTACATGAGGCGCTCGATGATGAGGATTGGCTTGAAGCTATGCATCATGAACTCAACAACTTTGAGTGTAACCAAATTTGGGAATTAGAGCCAAGGCCAACGAAGGTTATGGAAATATGCCATAGAGGCAATAATACAGTTGTTATTATTATATTTTCCTTATTCATGATAAATGTTTATTATTCATGCTAGAATTGTATTGACTAGAAACTTAAATACATGTGCGGATACATAAACAAATACTGTGTCCCTAGTGAGCCTCTACTAGACTAGGTCGTTGATCAAAAGATGGTTAAGGTTTCCTAACCATAGACATGAGTTGTAATTTGATAACGGGAACACGTCATTAGGAGAATGATGTGATGGACAAGACCCATCCGTTAGCTTAGCATATGATCATTCAGTTTATTGCTATTGCTTTCTTAATGTCAAATACATGTTCCTTCGACCATGAGATCATGCAACTCCAGATACCGGAGGTATGCCTTGTGTGCTATCAAATGTCACAACATAACTGGGTGATTATAAAGATGATCTATTGGTATCTCCGAAGGTGTCTGTTGAGTTGGCATGGATTGAGATTGGGATTTGTCACTCCGTGTATCGGAGAGGTATCTCTGGGCCCTCTCAGCAATACACATCATAAGAAGATTGCAAGCAAAGTGACTAAGCAGTTAGTTGCGAGATGATGTATAACAGAACGAGTAAAGAGACTTGCCGATAGCGAGATTGAACTAGGTATGGAGATACCAACGATCGAATCTCGGGCAAGTAACATACCGATAGACAAAGGGAATTATGCGTGTTGTCATAAAGGCTCGACCGATAAAGATCTTCATAGAATATGTAGGAACCAATATGGGCATCCAGGTCCCGCTATTGGTTATTGACCGAAGAGGCGTCTCGGTCATGTTTACATCATTCTAGAACCCATAGGGTCCGCACGCTTAACGTTCGTTGACGATATAGTATAATATGAGTTATGTGATGTAACATCCCAAATTTTCAATTTGGAATATTATACATAGGTCATCATATGCATATCATATTTTAATCGCATTTTGGTTTGATCCTAGAAATTCTCTGCAACTCAAGGACCCACGGAGAGAGTTGGGGATTTCATTCATTTTCATATTTGATTTTTCTCAAATTTAAAAAGAGGATCATTTTGGTTTTATTGTTTTTCTCTCCAAAATATTTCTAATATAAAATAAAAGAGAGGGGATAAAATGACTTCCCAAAATAAAAGAAATATTGGAGGAAAATGTTAAAATCAAATATTAACTTTATTTGGCTTTTTATTGCTATTTTATTTGAATTAGAATAATATGCATGTTTTCAAAATTACTTTTTCTGGCCAGAAAAATGTTCACTTTGTTCTAAATATTTTATTTAGACGGTGAATTTTTTTTGGCATTTTTAGAATTTTTTTTAATTAGGATTTTTCTGTTTCATGAATTATAAAAAATCCCGACCAAGATCGGGTCGAAGGCCCACCTGCTTCTCGCCGCCGCCTTCCCGCCGGCGCCCGTGCCGCTGGTGGACTCCGCTTCGAGTCGGCTCGATCCTCCTCGTCGCCCCCTGCCGCAAGCCACCCCCCTCGGGCCTTTAAAGCCCGAGCCACCGCCGCCCGCCCCCACACCGCCCCGCACCACCACTGCCTGCCGCGACTGCCGCCGCCTCATGACGACGCCGCCAGCGCCGCCACCTCCCGTCCGCGCCGCCCGACCGCCCGCTTGCCGCCGCCGCCGCCGCCGTCGGCGACATAGACGGAGGTAGCTGCCGCCGCCGTCGTCGTTTTATTGGTTAAGTAAAAACCGTCGGGTTTTTTTAAACCCGAGATCTGTTTTTTAGTTAGATCAGTTCGGTTTTTCTTCGGTTTAGTTGCTTAGCGGACGTTCGTCCGTTCGTTCATTTTAACGAACGTTGTTCGCCGGTTAGGTTCAGACAGCGAACGTTCATTCGTTAGTCTGTTCGTCTTGTTTTTTCTCAGGGCTTTATCTACGATTATTTTGATCGTGATTTCTACCCTGATCTTCGATCTAGAATAACTTTTTGCTTGTTTATCCAAATTAGATGAAACCAACGCCTGAATCTTCGTCTCGAAGACCTCTTTCTGTTTAAACCAACTTGAACATGATTTTGGTACTGTAAAATTTGACTTTTGTCTAGATTAGTAAACGAATCTTGTTTCGTTCATATCTTAAGTTTCGTTGCTCCGTTTGAGTTGATTCTTTTTGCAAATCGAAGGCCTTCAATTGAACTTTCTGTTTGGATATTTTTATTTGAGTTTTACCCGTGCATCTTTGCTGGAGTGATTATGTATGCTATTTTTTGTTTGCGATAGAATTCCCGTAGTGCGAAGCATGCTGCTACGAATCACTAGGTTTTGCACATCGTCAGCAAGGCAAGTAACACTTTGATCATATCCCTTTATTACCCAGATTTTATGCATTAGTTACAATCCTCAAACATTGCATGGTTAGGATCTGAATAAAATGCGGGTTTGGGAAGTAGATGATGAGGTAGAACCTATTGCCCTTTTATTATCAAACCCTTGGGAGTTACTTCTACGTTATGCTCAGGTTGTTATGCTATGCTCGTAGACGTGGATTGGTTGAGTGTATCCATGGCAGATGTGAGAGTTGTTATTTAATGGTTAACTTAATGTGGCTACTTAAATACACATCTGGGTGGATTGGTTGTGGGCACCTGGAGAATCCAGTGTTGTCCTAGGATATCCCGGAGTACCCGCGTGATCATCCTACGGTTTGCCACCCAGGCTCAAAGGGATCATAAGATTATTCATGCTAGAAACTTCCGTGTGCAGCCACAAGCTATTATGGGCTCTATCATAGTTGAGTAGGTTGCATAACCTCTTTCAGTGGTGGGCTAGCAGATGTAGGGGAAAGTAGGTGTAACTGTCCATCCAGAGTAAAGATTTAATGTCTCTGAAAGACTGTGTCTCGGTTATCCGTTTCTCAAACACCATGTAGTGCGAGAAATCCAACGGAGGAGATCGAGTCTTGTGGGGAAAAGTGCGCAAACCTCTGCAGAGTGTACAAACCAATCATGGTTAGCCGTGTCCCCGGTTATGGACATCTTGAGTATCTGGTTCTTGGATTATCATGTTGATCTCATCACTCTAAATTAATTTGTTGGGTTAATTGGTATTGCTTAATTGGGATTGAGTTGGAGGAACCTTCTCAATGTTTAACAACCACCATGATAGCTAAATAAAATTTATTCCTTTGTTGTAGGGACAAATTGGCTTTATGCAAAAACTTTAATCGTAGAGCTTTCCACCAGCCATATTGCATGTAGTGATAGCATTTATTCTGTTCATTATTCTTTTGTGTTACATTGCGAGCATATTCCATGTGCTGACCCGTTTCGGGCTGCAACATATCATGTTGCAGAATTTTCAGACGACGAGTAAGGTGCGATAGGTCGTTGTCGTTCACTCAGCTATGTCGTTGGAGTTGTTGGACTCACTTTTTCTTCCAAGCCTTCTGTTGTTATCTTATTTAGATGGCCTTAAGCTATATTATTGTAATAAGTTCTCTTTTGAGACATTCGATGTAATAAGTGTGTGATTGAGACTCTGTTATAAATCCACGAGTACTGTGCGTGTCAGCATTACCGATCCAGGGATGATATTGATGCACAGAGACTAGACTGTTTGAGGTCTAGTCGCTACAAGATGGTATCAGAGCACACGCTGACTATAGGACACGACCACTAAGTTAAACCATAGGTCACTCTTCTATACTCATTGCTGACTTCTCTTCCTTTTCCACTCTATAGGATGGCAGACTCCAGGAACAAGTTTACACAACCGGATGAAGACACTCCTTTTGGACGACACTTGAAGGAAGTTACTAGGTACCTGAACATCGGAATACCAAGCTTCACCGGGACCTACATCACCACTTTACCAGAAGAGGTGAGTTGGATGATTCGAGTTCAAGTTCCAGGAAGAACATTCATGCCAGTTACTGAGCCCATAGAGTTTTCCTTTGATGCACCAACCTGGAGTCTAGGAAAGAGCATGGCTGCCCACATCGCCATGGGACGCATTGGAGAAGTTTATCACAAGGATCTTAAGGACACTATCTACTAGATATGTGGGTGCCGAGATGAGAAATGGGAGATGATCAGCACCAGGAGGGACAGGTCCATTGCAACTTTCATCCAGGAGTTAAACCAGCACATTCGTCGCCAGGAGAATCAGATATGCGCAAGCCTGATAGATCTGAAGAAGGCAATGGCCAGGATCACGGAGCTAGAGGAGGAACTCAAGTCTACACGTGACGGATATGAGGAGGAAATGACGATACTAGTGGAGAAGAATGTCGACCTGACAAGGAAGCTAGGAGTATTCATGGGAGACCCCGCGCCAGGAGGAGATGACGACCATTCCAAGGACATTCGTTCGGAGGACTACACCATCATCGACGACACCGATTCTGACCCCGACGGTAGCAATGATGACTACGTTGGTGAAGCTGGAGCAGATATCATGGAGTCTTCCACCGCTCAAAACTTCTAGTCGACCACCCTATTATTAGTAGTATTCCCCCATGTATATAGAATAGTCCGAGCACTTTTGTAACGATAGTTAGATCGTTTGTATGCCCTTATTTGAATTGATTGGTGTGATATGTTTGTGTTTGTCTCATGTGCATATGGGTAGTGTTTCCCTTTAGACCTCATTCTATTGTGTTTTCTCACCTTTTCTAAACCCATCAGATGCCTCCGAGACGTGACAATGGATTTGCTTTCCCACCGGAGCTCACTCAGTTAATCCAGCAGCAGATTACCTTGACGCAGCTATATCTGGCCATGGGCCGAGCTGGGCTTGGGTCAGGCCCAAAAAGGCCCATGGCAGAAAACTGAGGCCCAGGCCCTCCCAGGCCCTACCATCTGGCCTACTTTTCAAACCCAAGCCCGACCCATCTGGTAAAAAGCCCTGAAAAGCCCTTAGGGCTTAGGGCCGTGGGATGGGCCTCTTCCTTAAAATGCCAATGCCAAGCCCAAGCCCGTCTAGGCCCTGCCGGTGGGCTCAAAACTCAGGCCCAAGCCCGGCCCACGGGCAAGCCCATCGGGCCTAGGCCCTGGATTTTAAGGTCGGGCCTGGGTGGGCGACGGGGCCGGGCCTGAGATGGCCAGGACTAGATGCAACTAATAGTTCAGAATCAGAATCAAGGCAACAACAACAACAACAACCCACCACCACCACCACCTGTTGATCACTTAGCCAGTTTCCTAAGGTTGAATCCACCGGTGTTCTCTAGTAGCACCGCCGAGTGTTGCAGATGATTGGCTCTGCAAAGATTGGAAGGGAGCAGACCACTGCAGGATGCACAGATGCGGAGAGAGTGCATTTTGTCGCACATCATCTTGATGGACCCGCAACATCATGGTGGGAGAATTTCACAACCACTTACCCCCATTGACACTGTTACATGGGATCAGTTTCAGCTGGCTTTCCACACTGCCCATGTTTCAGCAGGAGCTATGAACATGAAGAAGCGCGAGTTTCGCAACTTGCACCAAGGAGGACGCACAGTGGGTCAGTACATGGATGAGTTTAATATGTTAGCATGCTATGCCCCTGATGATGTAGCAACTGATGCTGCTAAGCAGGAGAAGTTTCTGGAAGGACTGAATGATGAGCTGAGTATGCAGTTGATGGTGGCAACATTCAACAACTACCAGGAGCTGGTAGATAGAGATCTTATGATTGAAGGGAAGCAGCAGATAGAGAGCCGCAAGAGGAAGTATGAACAAGGGAAGTACAATTCAGGAGCTCAACAAAGACCACGTTTTACCCCGAACTCGGGAGGACACATTCACCATAACCATGGAGGCCATAATGACAATGGAGGAAGTTCACATAACCATAGTGGCCCCAAGAATGGAATGGGAATGGAGGAAGCAGCAGCCAGAACTGTTCCAACCCAGCAACGCCCGCCAAGAAGGATCTAAGTCACATTACTTGTTTCAAGTGCGGGAAGAATGGACACTATGCCACCGAGTGTTCTGAAGCAAAGAATGGAAATGGCAGTGGAAGCTCTGGGAAGAAGCCCAACCCTTTCAACAGGGGACAAGTGAACCACGTTAGCGTGGAGGAGGTTGAAGATCAGCTAGATGCAGTTATAGGTAAGTTTTTAGTTAATTCATTTACTGCAATCATTCTTTTTGATACGGGTGCATCGCATTCATACATATCAAAGGGATTTGTGGATAAGTATAAGTTGCCCACCAAAGTTCTCAGGACACCTATGTTAGTAAGCTCGCCAGGAGCGGAGCATATGGCAAGCAAAGGATGTTTTTAGATGCCATTGACAATAGGTAGGCATGTTTTGCCCTCAGATCTGATAATTCTGGAGTCACAAGGATTGGATGTGATTTTGGGTATGGATTGGTTATTGATGTATGGAGGAAACATCGATTGCGCCAGTAAGTCAATTATGCTCACCACCCCAGAAGGAAGAAGGATTAAGTATGTATCCCGGCATGTGCCGAAGAGGACTCAAGTAAATTCCTTATCAGGAGTTGTACAGGAGAAAGTATCAGTGGTGAAGGATTACCCCGACGTATTTCCGGAGGAGTTACCAGGCATGCCACCGGATAGAGACATCGAGTTTTAGATTGAGCTTTTGCCAGGCACCGGGCCAATATCCAAGAGACCGTATCGGATTCCCGCAAAGGATTTGGAGGAAATTAAGAAGTAGATTAAGGAGTTACTGGATAAAGGTTACATTCGACCAAGCTCGTCACCTTGGGGAGCCCCAGTACTTCTAGTGGAGAAGAAGGATGGATCATTAAGGATGGTTGTTGATTATCGTGCGTTGAATGAGGGGACGATCAAGAACAAGTACCCACTGCCGATGATCAATGATTTGTTTGACCAATTGCAAGGAGCTAAAGTATTTTTGAAGATCGATCTGCGATCAGGTTACCACCAGTTGAAGATTCGCGAGCAGGATATACATAAGATAGCTTTTACCACAAGGTACGGGCTATATGAGTATACCATTATGTCTTTTGGTCTGACTAACGTGCCTGCCTATTTCATGAACATGATGAACAAAGTGTTTACGGAGTTTTTGGATAAGTTCGTCATGGTGTTCATTGATGATATATTGGTTTACTTGAAGAATGAAGAGGAGCATAAGGAACATTTACGATTGCTTCTTGAGAAGCTTAGAGAACACCAGTTATATGCCAAGTTCAGCAAGTGTGAGTTTTCGTTGAAGGAAGTTGGATTTCTTGGACATGTTATATCTGGAGAAGGAATAGAAGTAGACCCCACCAAGGTTGTCTCTGTGACTAAATGGGTAGCACCCACATTAGTTGGAGAGATCAGGAGTTTTCTCGGACTCGCCGGTTATTATCGGAGGTTCATTGAGAATTTCTCCAGGATTGCAAAGCCCATGACGGAGTTGTTGAAGAAGGACACCAAGTTCAAATGGACCGAGGAATGTGAAGCTAGTTTTCAGGAGTTGAAGAAACGCTTGGTTACAGACCCAGTGTTGATTCTCCTAGATCAATGAAAGGATTATCAAGTATATTGCGATGCTTCTCGTCGAGGACTTGGAGCAGTACTTATGCAGGAGGGAAGAGTTGTTTCATATGCCTCATGCCAACTTAAACCCCACGAGTTAAATTATGCTACTCATGATTTGGAGTTAGCAGCCGTAGTGCATGCGTTGAAGACTTGGAGACATTTTCTCATCGGAAACCATTGTGAGGTATACACGGATCATAAGAGTTTGAAATATATCTTCACACAGAAGGAGTTGAATCTCAGGCAAGGGAGATGGTTGGAGCTCATTAAGGATTATGATATGAAATTGCACTATCATCCCGAAAAGGCTAATGTAGTAGCTGATGCGTTGACTCGCAAGAGTTATGTTAATACGCCCATGACCGGAGGATTACCCAAGGAGTTAGCAGAGGATCTTCACGAGCTATGGTTGGAAATAGTCTCGAGAGGTTATGTAGCATCATTGGAAATTCAGTCCACTTTGATGGATAAGATCAGAGAAGCCCAGAAGACTGACAAGGAGATTGCCGAGATAAAAGAAAGGATGAGCAAAGGAAAGGCTAAAGGATTTCGTGAGGATGAGCATGATACTTTATGGTTTGAGGATCGCGTATATGTGCCTAATGACCCCGAGATCAGGAAGTTGATTCTGCAGGAGGCCCATGATTTGCCATATTTAGTTCACCCTGGAAATACTAAGATGTATCTGGATTTGAAGGAAAGTTTCTGGTGGACAGGAATGAAGAACGATATTGCCGAGTATGTAGCAGTATGTGATGTATGTCAGGGAGTTAAGGCAGAGCATCAGAAGCCAGCAGGATTACTACAGCCATTGTCGATACCTGAATGGAAGTGGGACAAACTTGGCATGGATTTTATCACTGGATTGCCCAGGACTCGTTCAGGCTATGACTCTATATGGGTTGTAGTCGATCGTTTGATGAAAGTAGCTCATTCCATCCCAGTGAAGACCACTTATACAAGTGCTAAGTTGGCAAAGATATACATGACCAAGATCGTATGTATGCATGGAGTTCCGAGGACCATTGTATCAGATAGAGGAATCCAGTTTACTTCAAAGTTCTGGAATCAGTTGCATGAGACTTTGGGTACTAGGCTAGAGTTCAGTACAGCCTTTCATCCACACACAGATGGACATACCGAGAGAGTCAATCAGATTCTGGAGGACATGTTGAGAGCCTGTGCGCTACATTATGGATCTAGTTGGGACGACAATTTGCCGTATGCAGAGTTCTCTTATAACAAGAGTTATCAAGCCAGTTTGAAGATGGCCCCTTTCAAAGCTTTGTACGGAAGGAGGTGCAGGACACCATTATTGTGGGATGAAGTTGGAGACCGTCAGTTGTTTGGACCAGATTTGATTAAGGAGTCTGAAGAGAAGGTTAAACTGATTCGTGACAGACTCAAGGTAGCCCAGTCCAGGCAGAAGAGCTATGTAGATTCTAAACGCAAGGAGACAGTTTACAAAGTCGGAGACAGAGTATACCTTCGTGTGTCACCACTTCGAGGAGTTAAGCATTTTGGAGTTAAGTGAAAGTTAGCACCACGATTTGTGGGACCATACAAAGTTTTGGAATGTATGGGAGAAGTTGCTTACAAGATGGAATTGCCAGAGGGATTGTCAGGAATTCACAATGTGTTTCACATTTCCCAGTTGAAGAAGTGTCATGCAGAGATGGCCAATATGCCTCTGAGAGATACAATGCCACTGGAAGCGGTTCGGCTGGATAGTGATTTGACCTACAAGGTGAAACCAGTGAAGATTCTCGAGTTTGCCAGCCGAGTCACCCGCAGTAAGGTTATCAAGTTTTGCAAAGTTCAATGGAGCCACTGTCGATGTCAAAACCGGCGGATCTCGGGTAAGGGGTCCCGAATTGTGCGTCTAGGCGGATGGTAACAGGAGACAAGGGACACAATGTTTTACCCAGGTTCGGGCCCTCTCGATGGAGGTAAAACCCTACGTCCTGCTTGATTAATATTGATGATATGGGTAGTACAAGAGTAGATCTACCACGAGATCAAGGAGGCTAAACCCTAGAAGCTAGCCTATGGTATGATTGTTGTAATGTATGTTGTCCTACGGACTAAAGCCCTCCGGTTTATATAGACACCGGAGGAGGCTAGGGTTATACAGAGTCGGTTACAATGGTAGGAGATCCACATATCCGTATTGCCAAGCTTGCCTTCCACGCCAAGGAAAGTACCATCCGGACACGAGCCGTAGTCTTCAATCTTGTATCTTCGTAGTCTTGGAGTCCGGCGGACAATGATAGTCCGGCTGTCCGGACACCCCCTAGTCCAGGACTCCCTCAGTAGCCCCTGAACCAGTCTTCAATGACGATAAGTCCGGCATGCATAATGTTCGGCATTGCAAGGTGGGTTCCTCCCTTGAATAATCCAGAGAAGATCATGAACACCAGGATAGTGTCCGGCTCTGCAAAAATAATTTCCACATTCCACCGTAGAGAGAATAAAACATATACACTAGCTTAATCTGCTGACGTATTATGCGGCGTGACATCACACCGCAGCCAAGCCTTTGTTTGAATCGTTTTTTACTATACCACCTCAGCACGTTTAGCGAAGTGGTTTCCTTGGCACGTCCTGTCAATGCAGAGATCGTGTTCCCCTTATTCCGGGATTCTCATCAATACGTACGTGGGTAACCCAACCGCGCCATTGATGGTGGCGCTTGGGAGATAAGCGAGTTTTACCAGGCTGGTGGGGGACGCATAGTTTAGTCCGCCTATATATACGGGATAAGGATTCACCTTCTCACCTACGCCTTCTTCCTCCTTTGCTTATCCATCTCCGCGCACTCAAGCTCCAACGCCCAAGCTTGTGCATCTCGCCTCGACCTTCTCCGAATATGTCCGGAGCGGGAGGTAAATGGTTAGCCTCCACCGCCAAGGAGGAGGACATCACCAAGCTGCGCGACGCCGGATACCTTTCGGCGATATTATGATCGGCTGCCCGACGAGGGGCAGCTCATCCCCACCCCTGGGCCTCATGAGAGGGTCGTCTTCCTCCCCCACTTCCTCTGCGGACTGGGCTTTCCGCTCCATCCATTTGTCCGGGGGCTCATGTTTTACTACGGCCTGGATTTCCACGATCTGGCGCCGAACTTTATCCTCAACATCTCAGCGTTTATCGTCGTGTGCGAGGCCTTCCTCTGCATCCAGCCCCACTTCAGCCTGTGGCTCAAGACCATCAACGCCAAGCCGAAGGTTGTGAAGGGCACACAAGCGGAATGCGGAGGTGCCATGTTGGGCAAATTGCCCAACGCCCCTTGGCTGGAAGGGACCTTCGTGGACTCCGTCAAGGGGTGGCAATCGGGGTGGTTCTACATCACCGAGCCGCGCAAGCCTACATGGGCGGCGGCCCCCGAGTTTAGATCTGGAATCCCCACGCAGCTCACCTCCTGGAAAGAGAAGGGCTTGCAGTGGGGCAATCCGGTGGAGGTGACAGGACTCCGAGCCTGCATCAAGAAGATGGTGAGCAATAGGCTCCGGCTCGTCGACGTGGTCCAAGTCATGCTCCTCCAGCGGATTCTCCCATGCTAAGAACGGGCATTCAATTTGTGGGAGTTCAATTGAACAACACGTGCACCGAGCGGGCTCTTCGATACAACATCTGAAGGCGCTGGAGGTGTTGTTCAACGGCGCCGAAGCCCCGCATCCTGACGGAAGATCGTGGATTCAGCTCGCATGTCCAACCGACGAGGTAAGTGATTCAACCCCATTATGGGACACTTGTGATAATCAGATTTAACTTTTAGTGGGTTTTCATTCTGCCTCTTCCTTTGACAGGAATGGATGGAGAAGGCCAAGCTGCTTATCAGCCCGGCTCCCATGCCGAAGACCAGTGAACGCCCGCATAACGGGGCTCTGGTTCCGCACCGCGCGTGGTGCGGAGAAGAAGGCCAAGAAGGTGGCCACGGGACTCAAAGAGTTCCCGTAATCAGGCGTCTGACGATGACGAGGATTCCTTCCCCGAAGACGAGGAGGAGGAGTATTCTCTCCAGAGGAGGGAGAGAAGAAGAGGAAGGCTTCCCCAATCGGGGAGGCCGAAGGGTCCAAGAGGGGGAGAACTATCCCCCCGGAAAGTTTTGCCAACATCAACGTTGGCGAGGATGGGTGGCCTCCAAGGGCCAGGCGTCCGGCAGGATCGTAAGTATTCGGATCATTTATATGCCGTGTATTTTATGTCATGCAGTGTCCTTCTAACGCCGCATTCTGCCCGTAGTCCGGCCGGTGACGATCTCCCCGACTCGATGAGCGGGTCGTTGGCCTCGTCGGATGTAAATTCCATCCCGACTGCCTCTACCCCACGCGCCGATGAGGACGCCGAGATGGGATCCCACAGAGGGACCCATCAGGAGGAGGCTCCGGAGGCACCGTTAGGCAGCCTCCCGGACTTCGTGCCGGACTCTACACCGGAACCCGCAGTGGTTCCAGAGTCCGGCAAGCGGCCCCTTCGAAAGAAGGGCAGGACCACGACGCCGGCGGCCTCCGTCCATCCGGAGGCGCCGGATAACCTGTTGGAGGCGCTTAAAGGCGCTTCCATCGAGGAAGAACACCGCACTATCATGAGTGCGGTGATTGAGAAGGTTCAGCTCGCTAAAAGCGGGCTGACCGAAGCTCGCAGCGACCTTTTAACGTGCTTTGAGGTAAGAAGTTAAAATTATGTAATGTAATACCTCATAGACAGTAGCCTCGATGCTTAGTTCGGTGTTCGGAAAGAAAAGTCGGATGAGGATCTAACAAGATATCTGCAGGTTGCTTAAAATATGTCAATATGGGTTTGCAGGCTGCTGCTCTTGACCTCTGTCGCGCATTAACGGCGGAGGTCGAGGTGATGAAGAAGGATCTCGGCGGTCCGAGCAAGAGCTCGGCCATGCCAAGAGGCAGCTCGAGGAAAAAGAAGGTGCATAACACCACTTTAAATAAGTACCTTCTGAGAAAAGGGTTTTGGTTGCAAATAAAATTAACAAGGATAATATGTGTATTGCAGGGGCCACTAACGAGGTGGCAGCCACGAAGGATCTTGTGTCATGCCAAGCATAATCTTGCCATGAACGGGCTGAGCGAGAAAAGCAAGAGGCACAGTTGGCGGAAGTTCGGCAAGAGCTCCAAGCTCTCATGGAAAAGCATGAGAGTTTGGAGCGTGACTCCAAGACTCGAGAGTCCGAGCTTGCCTCGGCTCTCGAAAGTGCCAAGTCCGCCAAGGGCGAGGCCCAGAAGGCCCTTCAGGAGGTTCAGGACATAAAGAAGATAGCTGCGGGTAAGGCATTTTTCATGCAAAGCAAGCATGTTAATGTGAATTACCGGATACTTACCCGAATTCGGAGCTCTCCAGGGGCGTTTGCAGATCTGCCGCGTAGTGCGCCTGATGCCGCCGCATTCTATCGTGGCGAGGAGGGAGCTCGGCGGAGATGGTCTTCGGTCTCAATCTGTTGAGGCCGGCCATCCGGTGCCCCAAGCGACCGGTGAAGCAGTGGTCGAACTCCACAAGGTAGCCGAGGAGGCCATGAAGGGCCTCATAGTCCATTTGTGGCCTCGGCAGGCCATGCCCGAAGCTACTTTGGCCTCGTGGCGGTGGCTGGTGGATGCATGCCCAGGCTGGATGTAGTCAGCGCTCGCTTTGTGTTGAAGGTGCTCGTCGGGCCCTTGCCCGCATAAAGGTGCAATGGGGCAAACCTGGATGCGAGAAGCTTCTCACGGATCCGCCGCCGCCGGCAAGGAGCATCGCACGCCGGGCGGTATTATAAAGTTGTCTGAAGGAGCCTGCGATATTGCAGATGAGTGCTCGAGATGTAATCTTTGAGTGAACTTCGTTGTGTATTTATCCTGTGCGCCGAAAACTTCGTTCATATGCGCCATGAGCAACGCTTGTTTAATTTAAAATATTACCTTCTGTGCGGCCGTTTATAAAATCTGAGAGATGGCAAGTCGTTGGCTTCAGCCCCCAAGCCGTGAGTGCTGGGGTGTTCGGGATAAACATGAGCACTCTTGTTCCCATTGTTGGGTCCATCGAGGGAGGCACTCAACACAACGAACAAGGCAACCGGACTTATAATGCTTGAACACTCTCACTTAGCCATAGAATTCTATAATTTTAAATTTCGGCGAAGCCCCTGGTATTCGGAAGACCGAATCCGGGGCGCTATCCACGCCTTCATCGGACATTATCCGGAACTTCGCTTGAAGCGGCGTAAGTCTTTAAGGACCCGAAAAAACCTCTCGAACAGTGACCAGTCTCTCGCCTTATCATGCCAGTCGGTTTTAGCTTTCCTCCGAGGCGTTAACCCGGCTCAAGCTGGGCACAATCGCAGATGGTTCTCCGGTGCCACCTTAGCCGACGAGCGGAACATAAGGCACCAAAACGTGGGAGCTGGGCAAACCCAACTATTGACCCAAGACATGATTCGGAGCCGATTCATATAATGCTATAAGTTCGGGGTGCCACACTTGTGAAAGTGTTCGGACTTTATCACACCATAAATTGGGGAAAGCGAAGCCCTGGCGTATTCGGCCGTACCAAAATATACGGGTGCAAGATGTCATGTAATGAACATATATATAAAAGGTAATGCAATTGCAAAGAAAAAGGTACTGCATTATATATGAAAGGAAGTCTGCTAATAGAGCGGACCGATACAAATAGTGCGGTAAGCAAGGGATTTGGACTCAATAAATATGTCCCCCTCCAAGGATGAGCTGCGGACTTGGTGTATATAATCGAATTTAATGCTCGTAATTGAGACCACCGAGAGTTAAATCGCGGCCTTCTTTAGTCCCCGACTATAGCATCATGAGTTCGCAGGTTCGCCAACGGACAGGCTTACATTTGACGGATTCTGTGTACACAAAGTAGTAAAGTAAAAAAAAAAGAAGGGGGCACCCTTGCGAGCCCTCGTGTGGTCGAGCCGCTCTGGGTCCATTGTGATCGTGCCCTTTCCCCGCGCCCATGGTATCTCCAAAGCGTAATGATGTACGCGGAGTGTTATTCTTGCGATCATGCGCGGGCGAGGGTTGGGGCCGCATTGCTACACATGCTCTGATCGCGCCAGGTGATCTTGGTTGGCATTGCTCCGGGCGCGCTTTGCTGTGTCCGGCCTTTTAACCGCCGGACTTGAGAATTTCCTTAAGAGGCTGCTCTGTACTTCTGCCGCGAGAGCCGTTGTATGTTCCTCCGTTCGGAGGGAGCGTTCCGTATTCCCATTGACCATGATGACTCCACGAGGGCCTGGCATCTTGAGCTTTAGGTATGCATAATGCAGCACCGCGTTGAATTTTGCAAACGCGGTTCGTCCGAGCAAGGCGTGATAGCCGCTGCGGAACGGGACTATGTCGAAGATTAACTCTTCGCTCGAAATTGTCCGGGATCCAAGACCACTTCGGTGTGGTGAGCTGCATAGGTTGGCTTCCACTCACAGGATGACACCTTTAAAGGTTGTCTTTGTAGGTTTAATCCTTGATGGGTCTATGCCCATTTTGCGCCTTGTATCCCGATAAAGCGGTTCAGAGCTCTGCCGCCGTCCATCGGGACTCTTGTGAGGTGAAATCCATCGACGATTGGGTCTAAGACCAATGCGGTGAATCCGCCATGGCGTATGCTGGTCGGATGGTCTCTTCGATCAAAAGTGATCGGACAAGAGGACCATGGATTGAACTTTGGGGCGATCGCTCCATCGCATAGGCGTCCACGAGTCGCGCTTCCTCTCCCTCTTGGGTATGTGGGTCGCGTATATCATATTCACCGTCCGCACTTGTGGGGGAAACCTTACATCCTCTGTTGTTCGGGCGGTGGGTCTCTTCCTCGTCGTCATTGTTTAGCCCCTTGTCATTGTTTTCGAAATTAACTTGCGGCTGTTTGAACACCCAGCAATCTCTATTGGTGTGGTTAGCTGGCTTTTCGGAGGTGCCATGTATCCGCATAAGCGGTCGAGTATTCGGTCCAGATTAGACGGACCGGAGTGGTTCTTTTGAATGGCTTCTTCCACGACCGGTTTAGAGCCTCGAATCCGGCATTGATCGCCGTATCCTCCTTATCATCGCCAGCACGCGGCGCTTGTTTTTGCTGCGACGTGACTGCCATTGTTGTCCTTGGTATCCGGACTGCGAGAATTTTACGGAGGTTGTTGCTACGGGCTAGCCAGACTGTCCTCTCCGCATGAAGCGGGTCATTAACGATGTGAGGGCTGCCATGGATTTGGCTTTTCCTGCCTGTGTGCGGGCTAGCCATTAAATCCCGGATGTTATGTTTGAAGGCTGCAAGGGCCTCTGCATCCGGACGATCGGCGATTTGGTTTTCTTTGTCAAGAACCGTGTCGTAATTGTGCGGCGATTAAATCTGGCTGTTGAATGATGTGGCTTAGGTAATCGGCGTCGGTGGTCGCTTTATCGTGCCACGGAAGTTGTCGAGAAAGGCGGCTTCCATGTCCTCCGACACCCAATTGACTCTGCGGGCAAGCTGTTTAGCCAATGCCGAGCTGGTCCTTTAAGCAGTGGGAGATACTTGATGGCATGGAGATCGTCTCCGGGCCATATGAATGTGGAGAAGATAGTCTTCGATCCAAACCGCGGGGTCTGTTGTGCCATCGTAGGATTCGATGTTTACGGGTTTAAACCCTTCGGGGATCTGATGATCCATTACTTCGTCAGTGAAGCATAGAGGGTGTGCGGCGCCCCTGTATTGAGCGATATCATGACGCAGCTCGAGAGAGCACTGTCTGGTGTGTTCGGCCTGGCCGGTGTTATTGTATCCGGCGCGACGGTACTCGTCGTGGGCCGTAGGGCGCCCACTTGATCCGTAGATGGATCTGGATTGTCTTGCCTTGTCCTCCAATATGTCTCGCAAGTCCGGCGCGTTCCCTCTTGGCTTCGTACTTTTGGAGTGATGCCGAGGTACTGTCTTGGCTGGGGGCCTGGATGCCTCTCTGTCACGACCACGGGGTGGTCGGTCAGCCATATCGTGCGCTGGTGATGAAGGTACGTATGCTTCCTCCTCTAATCGGGGGAGCAGCTTGCGTCTTGGGTAACTTTTGGAGGGGCGTTCGAGGTTATACACTTCGGCCGCAAGGACCTCGGTCCATCGATCGGCCAGCAGGTCTTGATCAGCTTGGAGCTGTTGCTGCTTTTTCTTTAGGCTGTTTGTTGTGGCGATAAGCCTGCGCTTGAAGCGCTCTTGTTAACCGAGATCCTCTGGTACGACGAATTCATCATCGTTGAGGCTTGCTTTGTCTTCGGAGGGAGGCATATAGTTATCATCCTCAACCCCTTCGTCTGCCGCCCTCTCGTGGGGGCTTGCTTCTGCGTCCTCCTGCGCTGAGTCTTCTTTGGAGGGATTGTCTTCGCACTCTCCGGTGTTATTTTCTCCGTGCGGAATCTCCATTCTTCTTTGTGGCGGGATTTAGGCGGTGCCGCCGGCGTCGGCGTTTGGGCTGCTTCTTTAGAGAATCTGCCTCCGCTGCTTCTTCGCCATCCCCATCTTTTGGGGTGTCCACCATGTATAT
The DNA here is from genome assembly GCA_021437245.1 of Aegilops speltoides. Classification (NCBI taxonomy): domain Eukaryota; kingdom Viridiplantae; phylum Streptophyta; class Magnoliopsida; order Poales; family Poaceae; genus Aegilops; species Aegilops speltoides. Next base: position 333,433,708 of record CM038143.1, read on the forward strand.
GTCGTATGACGAGGTGGTCTTCCAGTGCCCTGTAGGCGCTGGTTCCAGTTCGTCTCCGGCATCGTCGTCCATAGCGTCGATGTCGTCGGAGTCGTAGTCTAGCATGTCGGTTAAGTCCTCGACAGTGGCTACAAAGTGGGTGGTGGGTGGGCTTTGAATTTCTTCGCCGTCCGCACCCCAGCCCTCCTGGCCATAGTCCGGCCAGGACTCTCCTGATAACGAGAGATGCCTTAGTGAATTCAAGATATCACCAAAAGGCGAGCACTGAAAGATGTCTGCGGCGGTGAATTCCATAACCGGCGCCCAATCCGGATTGATTAGTAGGGGCGCGGGAGGTTCGGAGTCCGGCAAGGAGTCCGGCGCCTCGGAATCACGAGTTTCGCGGGGGAGAAGATCAGTGTTCGGCTCCATCGCCGTGGATGTTGAAGCCCCCAGGGCGGCGTCTATCCACCGTCCCTCGATATGGGCGATCGGCTCCGGGCTAATGGCCGGAGCGGATCCGGTGCGCCACCGTGGCTTTGTTGAAGCGAGCTAAATCATGCCCGTCATCACTGTGGCGGCGCTTGGCTGTGGCTCGAGTCCGTCGAAGATCAAGTCTCTGCGGACATCGGCCGTGAAGTTTAAGCTTCCGAATCTGACCTGACGGCCAGGGGCGTAGCTTTCAATCTGCTCCAGATGGCCAAGTGAATTGGCCCGTAGTGTGAAGCCGCCGAATACGAAGATCTGTCCGGGGAGAAAAGTCTCACCCAGGACAGCGTTGTTGGTTAAAGACGCCATCAAGCCTATCGGTGACGACACAGAGGAACTCTCAATGAAAGCACCAATGTCGGTGTCAAAACCGGCGGATCTCGAGTAGGGGGTCCCGGCGTGCGTCTAGGCGGATGGTAAGCGGAGACAAGGGACACAATGTTTTACCGTGTTGGGCCCTCTCGATGGAGGTAAAACCCACGCCCTGCTTGATTAATATTGATGATATGGGTAGTACAAGAGTAGATCTACCACGAGATCAAGGAGGCTAAACCCTAGAAGCTAGCCTATGGTATGATTGTTGTAATGTATGTTGTCCTACGGACTAAAGCCCTCCGATTTATATAGACACTGGAGGAGGCTAGGGTTACACAGAGTCGGTTACAATGGTAGGAGATCCACATATCCGTATTTCCAAGCTTGCCTTCCATGCCAAGGAAAGTACCATCCGGACACGAGCCGGAGTCTTCAATCTTGTATCTTCGTAGTCTTGGAGTCCGGCGGACAATGATAGTCCGGCTGTCCGGACACCCCCTTGTCCAGGACTCCCTCAGCCACCATACTGAGGAGGAAGCCACCTGGGAACGAGAGGAAGATCTACAGAAGGACCACCCACACCTATTTTCTAGCCAACCCAAATCTCGAGGGCGAGATTCATCTTAAGGGGGGGGTAGGTTTGTAACATCCCAAATATTCAATTTGGAATGTTATACATAGGTCATCATATGCATATCATATTTTAATCGCATTTTGGTTTGATCCTAGATATTCTAAGCAACTCAAGGACCCACGGAGAGAGTTGGGGATTTCATTCATTTTCATATTTGAATTTTCTCAAATTTTAAAAGAGGATCATTTTGGTTTTATAGTTTTTCTCTCCAAAATATTTCTAATATAAAATAAAAGAGAGGGGATAAAATGACTTCCCAAAATAAAAGAAATATTGGAGGAAAATGTTAAAGTCAAATATTAATTTTATTTGGCTTTTTATTGCTATTTTATTTGAAATAGAAAAATATGCATGTTTTCATAATTGCATTTTTTAGGCCAGAAAAATGTTCCCTTTGTTCTAAATATTTTATTTAGACGGTGAAAATTGTTTTTGGCATTTTTAGAATTTTTTATTTAATTAGGATTTTTCTGTTTCGGCGGATTATATAAAAAAAGTTTCCCGGCCCGCACCGCAGCCGCCTTCCCCGCCGAGCGCCGCCGTGCCCGCGGCGGACTCCTCTTGGAGTCCAGCTCCGAGCCGCCCCATCGCTCCTTCCGCAAGCCGCCACCCCCCGGGCCTCTAAAGCCCAAGCCGCCGCCGCCCCCCCACACCACGCCCACCACCACCATCGCCGCACTGCCGCACTTTGCCGCCGCCGAGCCTCACCGACGCCGCCGCCTGCGCCGCCGCCTCCCGCCCCGTGCCGCCGACCACCCCGCCCGCAAGAGCTGCCGCCGCCACCCGCCGCTGCCGCCGTCACCGACATCGCCGGAGGTACCCACCGCCGCCATCGTCTTTTTTCGGTTAAGTAAAAACCGCCTGTTTTTTTAAACCCTAGATCTGTTTTTAGTTAGATCGGTTCGGTTTTTCTTCGGTTAGTTACTTAGCGTCCATTCGTTCGTTTTAAAGAACGTTGTTTACTATTTAGGTTCAGACAGCGAAGGTTCGTTCGTTAGTCTGTTTGTCTCGTTTTTTTCTAGGGCTTTATCTGCGATTATTTTGATCGAGATTTCTGCCCTGATCTTTGATCTAGTATAACTTTTTGCTTGTTTATCCAAATTAGATGAAACCAGCGCCTAAATCTTCCTCTCGAAGCCCTCTTTCTGTTTAAACCAACTTGAACATGATTTTGGTACTGTAAAATTTGACTTTAGTCCAGATTAGTAAATGGAACTTGTTTCGTTCGTATCTTAAGTTTCGTTGCTCCATTTGAGTTGATTCTTTTTGCAAATCGAAGGTCTTCAGTTCAACTTTATGTTTGGATCTTTTTATTTTAGTTTTACCCATGCATATTTGCTGGAGTTATTATGTATGCTATTGTTTGTTTGCGATAGAATTCCCGGAGTGCGAAGCGTGCTACTACGAGTCTCTAGGTTTTGCAGATCGTCAGCAAGGCAAGTAACACTTTGATCATATCCCTTTATTACCCAGTTTTTATGCATTAGTTACAATCCTCAAACATTGCATGGTTAGGATCTGAATAACATGTGGGTTTGGGAAGTAGATGATGAGGTAGAACCTATTGCCCTTTTATTATCAAACCCTTGGGAGTTACTTCTACGTTATGCTCAGGTTGCTATGCTATGCTCGTAGACGTGGATTGGTTGAGTGTATCCATGACAGATGTGAGAGTTGTTATTTAATGGTTGACTTAAGGTGGCTACTTAAATACACATCTGGGTGGATTGGTTGCGGGCACCTGGAGAATCCAGTGTTGTCCTAGGATATCCCGGAGTACCCGTGTGATCATCCTACGGTTTGCCACCCAGGCTCAAAGGGATCATAAGATTATTCATGCTAGAAACTTTTGTGTGCAGCCACAAGCTATTATGGGCTCTAGCATAGTTGAGTAGGTTGCTGACCTCTTTCAGTGGTGGGCTAGCAGATGTAGGGGAAAGTAGGTGTAACTGTCCATCCAGAGTAAAGAGTTAATGTCTCTGAAAGACTGTGTCTCGGTCATCTGTTTCTCAAAGACCATGTAGTGCGAGAAATCCAACGGAGGAGATCGAGTCTTGTGGGGAAAAGTGCACAAACCTCTGCAGAGTGTACAAACCAATCATGGTTAGCCGTGTCCCCGGTTATGGACATCTTGAGTATCTGGTTCTTGGATTATCATGTTGATCTCATCACTCTAAATTAATTTGTTGGGTTAATTGGTATTGCTTAATTGGGATTGAGTTGGAGGAACCTTCTCAATGTTTAACAACCACCATGATAGTTAAATAAAATTTATTCCTTTGTTGTAGGGACAAATTGGCTTTATGCAAAAACTTTAACCATAGAGCTTTCCACCAGCCATATTGCATGTAGTGATAGCATTTATTCTGTTCATTGTTATTTTGTGTTACATTGCTAGCATATTCCATGTGCTGACCCATTTCGGGCTGTAACATATCATGTTACAGACTTTTCAGATGACGAGTAAGGTGCGATAGGTCGTTGTCGTTCACTCAGCTATGCCGTTGGAGTTGATGGACTCACTTTTTCTTCCAAGCCTTCCGCTGTTATCTTATTTAGATGGCCTTAAGCCATATTATTGTAATAAGTTATCTTTTGAGACATTCAATGAAATAAGTGTGTGATTGAGATTCTGTTATAAATCCTCGAGTACTGTGTGTCAGCATTACCGATCCAGGGATGACACTGATGCACAGAGACTAGACTGTTTAAGGTCTGGTCGCTACATGTGAGTTGGCGACCGAATGTTGTTCGGAGTCCCGGATGAGACGGATATGGCGAGGAGCTCCAGAATGGTCTGGAGGTAAAGATTGATATATAGGACGATAGTATTTGGTCACCAAAAAGGTTTCGGAGGTATCTGGTATTTATCGGAGTGCCAGACGGGGTTCCGGTAGGCCACCGGTAAGTGGTGGGCCTTAAGGGCCAAGGGGGGAAGCACACTAGCCCACAATGGGGTTGGCGCGCCCCTCCACCCCTGCCCATGCACCTAGGAGGGAGGGAAAGGAAGGGGAGGCGCCCTAAGTCAGCCAACCCCCTTTCCTTCCCCGCATGTTCAAATATGGAAAAGGGGGCTAGGCAGGCCTCTAGGGCAGCCGCCGGCCACTTGGGGGTGCCATAGGGCTGCCTCCTCTCCCCCTCCACCTATATATATGTGTGTGGAGGGAGAGGGATAACACACAACACGATTCGCAAGCCATGTGTGGTGCCCCTCTCCCTCTAGTTTGTCCTTGGTCATATTTTCATAGTGCTCGGCAAAGCCCTGCGGAGATAGTTGCATCACCACCATCACCACGCTGTCGTGCTGCCGGAACTCATCTACTACTTCGCCTATATTGCTGGATCAAGAAGGCGAGGACATCATCGAGCTGAATGTGTGGTGAATGCAGAGGTGTCGTACGTTCTATACTTGATCGGGTGGATGTGAAGGTGTACCACTACATCAACCGTGTTGATGAACGCTTCCGCTTAACGGTCTATGAGGGTATGTAGACACACTCTCGCGTCTTCTAGCTATGCATCTCCATGGATAGATCTTGCGTGTGCTTATTTTTGTTTTTGTTTTCCATGCAACGTTCCCCAACAGGAGGAACACAATGTCATTGGGACCAAATGGATCTTCAAGAACAAGCAAGATGCGAACGGTGTGGTTGTTCGGAACAAGGCAAGATCGGTGGCACAAGGCTACTCCCAAGTCGAGGGTATCGACTATGGTGAAACCTTTGCCCCCGTTGCACATCTTGAATCTATTCGCGTGTTGCTTGCATATGCATCTCATCATGATTTTAAGTTGCAACAAATGGATGTGAAGAGTGCATTTCTTAATGGTCATTTGAATGAGTTAGTATATGTCAAACAACCTCCAGGATTCGAGGATCCCAAGCTCCCTAATCATGTATACAAACTCAAGAAGGCTCTATGGCCTTAAACAAGCCCCACATGCGTGGTATGAGCACCTTACCGAGTTGTTGCAAGATCGTGGGTTGAAATTGGGAAAAATGATCCCACTCTTCTTACTAAGAGGGTTAAAGGGGATTTGTTCATATGCCAACTATATGTTGATGATATTAAATTTGGTTCTCCTAACAAATCTTTCAATGATGAGTTTGCCGCACTAATGACCGAGAAGTTTGAGATGTCTATGATGGGAGAGTTGAAGTTCTTTCTTGGGTTCAAACTCAAGCAAAGCATAGAAGGAATGTTCATCAACCAAGCCAAGTATACCCAAGACATGCCCAGGAGATTCAACCTAGATGATGTCAAGCCGGTCAAGTTTCCCATGTCCACCAAGTGCAAGATTGACAGTGACCCCAATGGTAAAGCGGCGGATCAAAAGGTATATCGCTCCATGATTGGATCCTTGCTTTACCTTTGTGCATCCAGACCAGATATAATGTTGAGTGTGGGAATTTGTGCTCGGTTTCAAGCCGCACCTAAGGAAAGCCACTATGTGGTGGTCAAGCGAATCTTTCGATATTTGGCTCATACCCCAAACTTTGGCTTATGGTACCATAAAGGAGCAAGCTTCGATCTCGTGGGTTATTCGGACTCGGATTGGGTGGGAGATTGTGTGGAGAGGAAGTCAACTTCTGGAGAGTGCCAATTCCTTGGTTGCTCTTTGGTGAGTTGGTCCTCGAAGAAGCAAAATTGTGTGTCTCTCTCCTGCACCGAGGCCGAGTATATAGCCGCCACAAGTTGTTGTGCATAATTGCTATGGATGAGGCAAACTTTAAAGGATTACGATGTCACTTGTGACAAAGTGCCTCTTCTACGTGACAATGAAAGTGCTATCAAGATTTCTCACAATCCGGTGCAACATAGCAATACAAAGCATATTGATATTCGTCATCATTTCATTCAGGGTCACATCAAGCATGGAGATATTGAGATCATATACATCAAGACTCAAGAGCAACTAGCGGATATTTTCACCAAGCCTCTAGATGTAGCAAGAGTTCGTGATTTAAAGCATGAGCTAAATATCATTGATTCGAGCAATGTGGCTTGAATCTGGGCACACCCCACCATGCTCATCATTCTATCTTGTTCTAGATGTAGGCATGGACATAGGGGGAATGTTGTTCTCTGAATGAACTTCTCCCTCCCTTGATTATGCATAAATCGATCAAGTCTTTCACATTAGCCATTTTTGATGGTACTTGTGCTTCAAAGATGAGTTTTGCTCATGGGCCCAAGGTTAAAATCTTTGCGGTGCCATACCAATTGACTGAAACATAGGTGGATTCGGCCACTGCGCTCTCCTCGAGAGGATTCTCCTCGAGTTGGCTTTATTTGTTGTTTGAAGCACAAGCAAAAAGTCATGAGGACTTTGTGTGTGTTCTGAGTCCCTTCTTGTTTGCTTCTCTTTTCTCTTGTTTTTGTGTTTGGGGTGTCTCGTCCGTGTGCTGTCGTTTCGTGTCTCTCCCGAGCATTTCTTTGTTTCTCTCTTTGTTTTGCATAAGCCTCCCTTTCTTCTTTGCTCCTGCCTGTTGTCACCTACACAGTACTACCACAGAGTCGGGCGGTACTACCGCCTTGCTCCATGGTACTACCGCATGAGTGGTACTACCATGCCTCCTGCCATGGGATAGTACCGGGGCGGTACTATCACTCTCTGAGCAGTACTACCGCTTAGTTACTGGGATTAGGGGTTATGAGTTGGGGCAGGGGGAGTTTCCACTCCCCCATACCTATTCACTCTCGCCTCCTCTCTCATCTCTCTCTTAGGTGATGAAGCACGCGCCGGAGGGCCACCGCCGGCCCGCCGGGTCTGAGCTATCTCCCTCGATTCCGACCGGTGGAATCGATCCCCACCCTCTCCTCGTGCCATGGAACTCGGTATTGCCCCCATTCTTCTCTCCTAGGATTCTATTTCTTGAATCTAGGTCTTGGGCTCTATCCATTGCTTACATCAATTTTTGGTCAAATCGAGGCATGAGTAGGACTTGGGAGACAGCTAGAGTAGGTAGATTAAAGGTTTAGCCACGGAAATTTGAATTTGGCATCTCCAGTACTACCAGATTTCACCACGGCAGTAGTCAGCCCCGTTGACATCCGCCTCGAGCGGTACTACCACTTGTGCTCGGTACTGCCACTGGGAGGTGTGGTACTACCACTTTGAGCTGCCAACTTCCTGTTTTTACCGCCTAAACTTCACTCTTGTGCATCTCTTTTTCTTTGGCTTATGCAATTTGTTTACAACTGTGTTCTTTCGTGTTGTTGTGTGTGTGTTCCAGGTGGTAGTAGCTCCGGGTACCAGGCTTGTCGCAAGAATCCCGCTCGTTCCGGTGGCTCCAAGCCTTACCGTTCTGCCAATGTGCTAGTGGGTGGCACCATGCCAGAGAGTGGCTCCGTGCCTGTGAGTGGCTCCAGTGAGCATCCAAGACAGAGAGTCAAAGTGACTGCTACCAAGAACAAGGGGCCCAAGGGTTCTCATCAGATGCCTGCCTAGGAGTTCTGTTTGGCGCGTAAGCACAATCTGTATCGGGAGCCTCAGGAGCCTTCTCTTGTCCATCGTATGTTTTGGAACAAGTTTCAGCAGTCCATCTTCTATGATGTGTTGAAGGGTAAGAAGAATTTGTATGTGAAAGTCAAGTTAGTTGATCTCACTCACATTGAGAAGGACTTGGCTTACTTTGGAGCCGCTTTGCAAAGGTGCGAAGAACTTGATAACAATAGAATCATCTCATTCAACAAGGACTTTGATGCAGAGCTTGTGGCCCAGTTCTATGCCACAGTGCACTTTGGTCATGATGAGGCAAGGACTCTCACTTGGATGACCCATGGTTGGCGTCTGTCTGCTACATGGAAGAGCTTCATGGAGAGTCTGTCTTATGATGATAAGGGTGCCCAAACCCCAGTTGGGTTTCGCCCTCACCGAGAGGCTGTTGCTACTCACAAGGAGGCTCTATGGCCTTTCTCTACTAGGAAGGTGTTTGAGACTGGACACGTCTCCTATGAGCTCTGGCCCTTTCTAGATATCATGCATCGCATCTTCAAGAACACTCAGTTCCCTCGCATTGGAAACCAGGATATGGTGCACTCCTTTATGGTGGACCTACTTCTCTTCCGCCAGAAGGAGCAGGGCTCACAGGAGGTGTTGGATGTTTCTCATGTCATGTGGTCAGAACTGTGCTCTACGGTCTTGGAGCGCAAGTGCATCATCTATGGCCCTTACTTGATGCAGCTCATCGAGGAGACATGGGCATCTTCATTTTTGGGTGAGGAGCATATCACTGGAGACCTAGTGTCTCATGATGTTGTTCAGCTAAGGCAGAAGGAGAAGTGGGGGACAGCTGCTCCTGCTCCACCAAAGCATGACATGGTTAGGTCTTATGATGAGGATGATGAGCCAGACTATGAGCCACCATCAAAGGAGCCCTCTTGGGCTAAGAAGCTCAAGCAGAAGACAAAGAAACTGTTTTGCCTCCAGGCCAAGGGACAGTACAAGGCTCATGTGAATGCGAAGAAGGCCCGTAGTCGTGACAAGGGCATCATGAGGTAGGTTGTCCTCGCTGTTTCAGATGGCTTCGAGGACAAGATCATTGATGATGAGTCTTGGGTCAGAGTGCACTGCCCATGGACCGATTCTGATGAGGGCACTGGGGGCCCTACACCTGCTGTAGAGGAGTCTGAGGTGGAGGAGCATGATTGGTGATGTCTTGGAGTGTTGCTGCCATGTTCGTTCATAGGTGTACTCTCTGCCCTTCTGGTGTCTCGATGCCAAAGGGGGATAGAGTTTAGGGATTTGCAGTGTGTCATGAGTCGAGTGTGTTTCTCTTATTTGTCGTTGCTTTCCTCGCTCAAACTCTTTCGTTTGCTCTTGTTTGTGTTTGTCATGTGTGTTCGAGACAATATGGTATGAGACATATGCGCTACCCTTGCCTTATTTATTATGCCGAGTACTTCACTATAGTTTGAGATATATCCTATGTTATGCCCTTATCCTTATGCTCACATGCTATTACTTGCCTTCTCCTAAATTATTATGTTTTGCAAGTATGCTTGGTCTATAAAATATAGGGGGAGGGTGGATCCTAAATGTGTGCACTTTGCATTCCAAAGCATATCTAAATTAGTGCACACATCTAGGGGGAGCCAGCCTATATCTTGTAGATCTGTGGGTTTGCACGCCTCATTGCTACATCTTTAGTGCAAATCCCATGTTGTCATCAATCCACCAAAAAGGGGGAGGCTATTAGGGCATATTTCTCCCTAAGTGGTTTTGGTGATTGATGATAATGTGTTCGCGGACTAATCATGTGCATTGAGCATTTTAGACTATCAAGCATATGGCACAAGACGATTCGTGCCCCTCAGAGTTTCACATGAAGACGGTTTTCTTTCCAGTGTTTATTTTTTGGTGGACTTGAGGCGTAGGGAAAACCGTACTATCAAGAGGGGGTCCGCTTCGGAAAGGTTTGGGTGGAATCAACACGTACACACTCATATTGCACCCACTGCCACTTTCCGCTTCCTTGGAGTTATCCATCTTAAGTGGTGGAGAGCTGCAAGTGGTAGTACTGCAGGCAGCAGCGGTAGTACCTCTTCGAGTCCCGCTCGTGCTACCGCTCGTGGCCGAGGTCTCGACTTTTCGTGTTGGGTTTTATGGTAGTTCCTCCGTGCCTCTACCATGCTACCATTTGACCCAGGAAGACAAGCGGAAGTAGGAGCGGTAGTAGAGGCGGTAGTACCGCCTGTAGGCGGTAGTACCACCCCTACCACCGCTGCTACTACCGCCCAGTACTCTGTTCTCCCCTGCTTTCCTCTTTCTCCTTGGCTTCCTGTAGTAAGTGGTAGTACCGATCTTGGAGCGGTAGTACCGCTTGTTGATACGTCTCCAGCGTATCTATAATTTGCAAAGTATTCATGTTGTTATATTATCATTCTTGGATGTTTTACAATCATTTTATAGCAAATTTATATCATTTTTTGGGACTAACCTATTGACATAGTGCCAAGTGCCAGTTGTTGTTTTTGCTTGTTTTTTACTTCACAGGAAATCAATATCAAACGGAGTCCAAACGCAATGAATTTTTTTGGAGAAATGTTTTTCGACCACATGACCCAGGATGGGCTAAAAAGTACCAAAGGGGAGGCCCGAGGTGGGCACAACCCACCTGGGCGCGCCTAGGAGCCCAGGCGCGCCAGGGGGGTTGTGCCTCCCTCGGTGACCTCCCGCACTGCCTCTTCGCCCTATAAATTGCCAAATATTCCAGAAACCCTCGAGGTAACCCTATATTGGAAGTTCTATCACCGCAAGCCTCTGTAGCCACGAAAAACCAATCTAGACCCCGTTCCGGCACCTTGCCGAAGGGGGAGATCATCACCTTAGGCCATCTTCATCATCCCTATGGTCTCCATGATGAGGAGGGAGTAGTCCACCCTCGGGACTGAGGGTTTGTACCAGTAGCTATGTGTTTAATCTCTGTCTCTCTCTTGTGTTCTTGAGTTGGCACGACCTCGATGTATCATGGGCTTTGTTAATGTAGTTGGATAATATGGTGTTTTCCCCTCTCTATCTTTTTGTGATGAATTGAGTTTTCCCTTTGAGATTTTGTTTTATCGGATTGAATACTTTTATGGATTTGAGAACACTATGTATGTCTTGCTATGAATACCCGTGGTGAAAATGGGGTATCATATTGATTCACTTGATATATGTTTTGGCCCTCAACTCACGGATTCCGAAGGTGACATTAGGGTAATCTATGCATAGGGGTTGATGCACGTTCTTGTCTTTGTTTCTCCGATAGAAATCTCGGGGCACTCTTTGAGGTTCTTTGTGTTGGATTGAGTATTATGAATCTAAAATTGTTTGATGCATATCGTATAATCAACTCACGGATACTCGTGGTGACATTGGAGTATCTAGGTGATATTAGAGTTGGTCGATGTGTATCATATGGTGTTATTGTAGTACGAACTATTGGTTAGATCGATCAGAAAGAATAGCTTGGTGTTATTTTAGTACGAACTCTAGGTTAGATTGATTGGAAAGAATAGCTTTGAGGTGGTTTCGTACCCTACAAACAATTTCGTCTGATGTAATCCGTTAGATAAGAACTTTGGAGTGATTCTTCATCACATGTTGAGGGATGGTTATATCATCCAATTAGATTAGCATTGTTGAGAGATTGCACTAGCAAAAGTACGGACCCTAGGCCTCATTTTCAAGCATTGCAATACTGTTTGTGCTCCGTTTTATCAATTGCTACCTTGCTGTTTTTTATTGTTACTATTACAAAAATCAATATCTACTATCATTACTACACTTGTATCACCATCTCTTCGCCAAACTAGTGCACCTATACAATTTACCATTGTATTTGGTGTGTTGGGGACACAAGAGACTTTTTATTATTTGGTTGCAGGGTTGCTTGAGAGAGACTATCTTCATCCTACGCCTCCCATGGATTGATAAACTTAGGTCACCCACTTGAGGGAAAATTGCTACTATCCTACAAAACTCTGCGCTTGAAGGCCCAACACGTGTCTATAAGAATAAAGTTGCGTCATGGACATCAAGCTATTTTCTGGTGTAGTTGCCGGGGAGATGAGTGCATGAAGGTATATCTTTAGATCTTGCAATCAAATATTTTAGTTTCTTGTTTTATCACTAGTTTGGTTTATAAAATAAAAGTACAAAAAATGGAATTGAGGTTGCATCATATTATTCATCTTTATAATGTCTTTCCTGAAAATGATGGAAAGGAAAATTGTGCTCAATTGATAGAAGAGGAATACAAAAAAAAATGTTTAGCATAAATGATAAGCATGATTGCAATGCTGTTAGTATGAATTCTTTGAATATACAAAATGCTAATGATGATTGCACAAGTCATGACAAAAATATTTCTTATAAGCCTGTCAATTTTTGTGGAGTGGAAAGACTTTGTGAAGATGTGCCTTATAGGGAAGATAGATTTTGTAAGAAGCATAAACATGATAGAACCAATTTTGTTTGCTCAAAGTGATAGATGAATTTGCTACAAAATTATGTACTCGTTGTCCTATTACTTGTGAACTTTGCAATAAGGTTGGTCATCTTAATTTCCAATGTAAAAATTTTCATGATCGAATCATGGCCAAATATTGTAATGATTTGATCACCCTTGAACTTTATAATGAGCTTTGTCTATTTTTGGGGAGTGAATAATTGACACATAGAAATAGTTGGTTTGAAGTATTCATTCTCACGGACAACATTGAAAGTAATCTAAAAAATATCTATATGTTTTGCATGGTAAATTGCAATGAAAATGCTTATATTGCCCAACTATAGAAAAGATGGGGAAACCAATAGAATGTAAAAAGGAATATTAATGAAAGGGTAAAGATTTCCACTTTCCCTCCTATTGTTTCTCATGATGAAATAGGTGACGAGGAGGAGCTCCCTATTCAACCAATCTCATCAATAAGAAGCTCAAAAAAATTAATAAAACCCACACATGATGTGGTGAGAAGAAGAAAAGAAGAAAGAATAGAGGTAAAAAGGTATTTCTACCAAATAATGTTGCTCCTATTATTGTTGTGCCTCATGAAAATGAATCAAAAATAATCATGGAATATGATGCACTTGATGATGATATTGCTTCTTTGTCTTATGGCCCAATGTCCGAGAGCACTATTGATGATGATTTTGGTATGCCTGTTGCTTATTGTGATGATTATGATTGGGAATATAATGATACTTCTTATAATATTGAAAATATTTTTGGCACCAACTTGGGAAATTATGATGATAGCAATTGTTATACCATTGGTGCTATTCATAGTATCAATGATGAGAGTGATTATGCTTATGATATGCCAAGCCATAAGCTTGGGTATGCTATGTTTGATGAGAATGACATGTTTGAGAATTTATTTGCTGCAATTAATGCTTGTCCCAAGCTTGGGGATGCTATGCTTAATGAAGATGATCTTTTTAGTCCCCCTACTTTGAATGATCAAATTTGCTATGATGATTGCATGCGTCCTATTTCTGATGATTGCAATATTTATGGAAGTGGGTTTGTAAGAGTGTAAACTTTAGATAATAATTATCCCACTATTTTGGAGGGTGTTGAATTTTATTATAATGATAAAACTGGATTTGGAGAGGTCATGACTTTATTTAGTAATGATTCCACTATTTCGGAAAAGGTTTCAATTGAGTATGATGTGAACAAAGTTGCTACTTATGTTATAAAAAGTAGTGATAATTATTGTCATAATTTTGAATATCCTTTTACTGAACATTACTATTTTACCGTGGAAAAAAATTTATAGTATTCGAGTTTCATGTGATACTCCCACTATTATGAATGAGAATAAAATTGCTTATGTGGAGAGTAATAAAAATACTATGCTTGAGGATCATGAAAGGAATGCTCTGTGTGATAGTTATATTGATGAATCCATTCATGATGCTACTAAAAATTATTATGAGAGAGGAACTTTTGATTCATGATGCTCTCTTTATGTTTTAATTCTTTACTTTTACGTGAGCATCATTGAAATCATCATGCCTAGCTAAAAGGCATTAAAGAAAAGTGCTTGTTGGGAGACAACCCAATATTTCTACCTACTGTTTTTTTGTGTTCACATTATTAGGATAATGTAGTAATCATGTTTTATAACTTTTGTTTCAATAAAGTGCCAAGTAAGGCCTTTGGGATAGTGTGGATGACAGTTGACTTGATTCTGTGCAAAAACAGAAACTTTTGCACTCAGCCCAAAAATTTTAAAAATTCACTGGAATGTGCTTTTGATCTGAATTTTTTACAGATGATTTATATACAAATTACCTACATTTTCCTAATTTTTCAGAATTTGGAGTTACACAAGTATGGTTGGAGTACATATTACTACATGCTGTTCTGTTTTTGACAAATTATGTTTTCAATGCATAGTTTGCTTGTTTCCTAGTTTCTATGGCCTATATTGCTCAATATAAATTGTGGAAATGATAAGGTGCAGTAGCCATTGTGTGAGAACAGTTATGAATCTTGTCTTCTATAGTACCAAAGTGAATGGTTTGCTCTTTATCATACTAACCTAACTCACGAAGTTCCGTTAAGTTTTGTGTGATTGAAGTTTTCAAGTTTTTGGTGAGATATTGATACAAGGAGAATAAGGAGTGACAAGACCCTAAAGCTTGGGGATGCCCAAGGCACCCCCCAAGTTAATGTTAAATGGATATCCAAGCAACTATGCTTGGGGATGCCCTAGAAGGCATCCCCTCTTTCGTCCCCTACAATATCAGTAACCTTACTTGAGGCTATATTTTTATTCGTCACAAGATATGAGTTTTGGTTGGAGCATCATTTTATTTTGTTTTGATTTGCTTGCTGTCATTTAGAATAATGTTTTGTATATTTTATATCAATAAAAGTGGCAAGGATAGCCTTTACCATGCTTATTTTGCAAGTATATGAGTTGCTGTTTCAAAACAGAAAGTTTATCGCTGTTGCAAAAATTCCCGAGAAAAGTCAGAATGCGATAAATGTTGAAATTTGTTCAACAATAAGCTATGATAATTTTTCTACAGTTTGGTAAATTTTCATAATTTTTTGAGTTAAATAAGTATGGATAATTCTTCATCCATTACAGACTGTCCTGTTTTGGCGGATTGCTGTTATGTTTGCATTGTTTGCATATGTTTGCTTGTTTAATGATTCTATTTGAGGATAGGAGTATTAAATATGCAGAGGCATTTAGTATGCAATGTTAAATAATAATTCTAGTGATTTTCTATAGTAGAGGATGATAAGGTTTTGCATGGATTTATATTAACTTATCTCATGTGTTCTTGTTTAGTTTTGTGTGGATGAAGTTTTTAAGATTTAGGGAAACATGGATATAAAAAGAATTAAGGAGATGCAAAGCTCAAGCTTGGGGATTCCCAAGTCATCCCAAGATAATATTTCAATAAGCCTCAAGCATCTAAGCTTGGGGATGCCCCGGTAGGCATCCCACCTTTCTTCATCAACAACTATCGGTTAGTATCGGTTGAGCCTAAGTTGTTGCTTCTTCACATGATGTGTGCTTTTCTTAGAATGTCATTTTATTTTGTTTTGCTTGCTGTTTTAATAAAGTACTTAGATCTGAAAGTTTTCAAATAAGAGAGAGTCCTCAATTAGCTACCCCTTTACTTAACTACTCGCTTGATCTTCACTTATATCTTTTTGGAGTAGTTTGTCATTTCCTCTTGTGCTTCACTTACATACTATGAGTAAATTGTTGAATGAACTGATATCATGAAGTTGAAATTATATGTCCATATCTTGCCTAGTAGTAGCTTCACATTGGGTTTACAAAATGAAATCTTTTGAAGCTTGCCAATCACATTATTGGTCATACAAGCAATTCATAATGATTCGTATAAGGAAGAGAACCTTCATATACAAATATATTATCTTGGACATCTTCTATGATTGTGAATACCCGTTAATTATTTTCAAACTTGAGCAAATTAGTTGAAGTTGGACAAAGAAGAAAACACAATGAGTTATGGTCGTGTATATTTGCATAGAAGTTATATTGTCATGGATCCTCCAACATGTGGTGTTTGCCTATGATCTTTTGCTAGCCAAAAATTCGTACTAAGTAGAGATACTACTTGTGCATCCAAAAACTCATAAACCTAGTTTCTTGACATGAGTGTCCACCTTACCTAACTACGGATTGAATAAGATCCTTCAAGTAAATTGTCATTGGTGCATAAAGCAATAAAAATTGCTCCTAAATATGTTTGATCTTTTGTTGTAAGGAAAAATTGAGCGTTGTACAAACTTGTGATGGAAAAGTAATAAAAGCGACAGACCGCATAATAAAGGTTGGTATTGTAATATAATGTGACGCTCGTTTGC
Organism: Aegilops speltoides; assembly: GCA_021437245.1. Lineage (NCBI taxonomy): Eukaryota > Viridiplantae > Streptophyta > Magnoliopsida > Poales > Poaceae > Aegilops > Aegilops speltoides. The sequence continues at coordinate 333,449,980 of CM038143.1, forward strand.
ATTACGAGCTTGGGCATCCAAATAAAAAGCGCATAGCAATCTCTGCTTCCCTCTATGAAGGGCCTACCTTTTACTTTTCAGTATATACTTTTATGCAAGAGTCAATAGAATGCATTCTCATTTCAACCTCAATTATTGTCTAGTTGGCAAGAATCATGTGGTGGGTAAAGATATAGGCACATATGACCAGTCAAATATATTTGATCATGATTTATTATTGTTGACAATTATCTCTATGATAACTGAGTTGGGAGGTGAAATATTAAGCCCCTATCTTTCTCTGTGTTCGATGGATGCCATTTGTTCTAAGAATATGCTTTGAGTACTAGAAATCATAGAAGACTATATGATGATTGAGTATGTGGAGTTCTTACTTAAAGTTTGTTGAATAAGTTCAATTGCAATTGTTTGGTGACTAAGAATATAGGTTGTTGAGTTTCAAGAGAATTCATTGTTTGAATCGTAACCTATGAATTGGTTGCTACTTTAGCATGAGAAGTTTTATGAGAAAGAATTGCTGTTATGACGCTAGGAGAAGTGATTGAAATTATAATTGATCAAACTTATGCACTTTTCTAGCATTCACACTTCATAAACTATTTCTTTTATCATTTACCTACTCGAGGACGAATAGGAATTAAGCTTGGGGATGATAATACGTTTCCAATGTATCTATAATTTATGAAGTATTCATGCTGTTATATTATCATTCTTGGATGTTTTACAATCATTTTATAGCAACTTTATATAATTTTTTGGGACTAACCTATTGACATAGTGCCAAGTGTTGTTTTTTCCTTGTTTTTTACTTCACAGGAAATCAATATCAAATGGATTCCAAACACAGTGAATTTTTTTGGAGAATTATTTTGGACCAGATGACCCGGGATGGGCTAAAAAATTACCAGAGGGGAGACCCGAGGTGGGCACAACCCACCTGGGCACGCCCAGGGGGTTGTGCCCCCACGGTGACCTCCCTCACCGCCTCTTTGCCCTATAAATAGCCAAATATTCCAAAAACCCTCGGGGTAACCCTAGATCGGATGTTCCGCCGTGGCAAGCCTCTATAGCGACAAAAAACCAATCTAGACCCTGTTCTGGCACCCTGCCGGAGGGGGAGATCATCACAGGAGGCCATCTTGACCATCCCTATGGTCTCCATGATGAGGAGAGAGTATTCCACCCTCGGAGCCTAGGGTTTGAACCAGTAGCTATGTTTTTAATCTGTCTCTCTCTTTCTCTCTCTCTCATGTTGTTGAGTTAGCATGATCTTGATGTATCACAGGATTTGTTAATATAGTTAGATCATATGGTGCTTTCCCCTCTCTATCTTATTGAGGGAGTCCTGGACTAGGGGGTGTCCGGATAGCCGAACTAGCATCATTGGCCGGACTCCAAGTCTATGAAGATACAAGATTGAAGACTTTGTCCCGTGTCCGGATGCGACTTTCCTTGGCGTGGAAGGCAAGCTTGGCAATACGGATATGTAGATCTCCTACCATTGTAACCGACTCTGTGTAACCCTAGCCCTCTCCGGTGTCTATATAAACCGGAGGGTTTTAGTCCATAGGACGAACAACAATCATACCATAGGCTAGCTTCTAGGGTTTAGCCTCCTTTATCTCGCGGTAGATCCACTCTTGTACTACCCATATCATCAATATCAATCAAGCAGGAGTAGGGTTTTACCTCCATCGAGAGGGCCCGAACCTGGGTAAAAGCATCGTGTCCCTTGTCTCCTGTTACCATCCGCCTAGACGCACAGTTCGGGACCCCCTACCCGAGATCCGCCGGTTTTGACACCGACATTGGTGCTTTCATTGAGAGTTCCTCTGTGTCGTCGCCCGTAGGCCCGATGGCTCCTTCGATCATCAACAATGACACAGTCCAGGGTGAGACTTTTCTCCCCGGACAGATCTTCATACTCGGCGGCTTTGCACTACGGGCCAATTCGCTTGGCCATCTGGAGCAGATTGAAAGCTACGCCCCTGCCCATCAGGTCAGATTTGGAAGTTTGAACTTCACGGCCGACATCCGCGGAGACTTGATCTTCGACGGATTCAAGCCACAGCCGAGCACGCCGCACTGTCATGATGGGCATGATCTAGCTCTGCTGCCGGACAGTGCCCTAGAGGCCGCACAAGAGTCCACTCCGACCCTTAACTCGGAGCCGACTGCGCCGATCAAGGATGGGTGGATAGACACCGCCTCGGGGGCTGCTACCTCTACGGCGATGGAGCTGAATACCGACCCTATCCCTTGTGAAGCTCGTGACTCCGAGGTGTCGGACTCCAAACCTCCCGCGCCCCTACCAATCGAATCCGATTGGGCGCCGATCATGGAGTTCACCGCTGCGGGCATCTTTCAGCACTCGCCTTTTGGCGACATCCTGAATTCACTAAAGTATCTCTCGTTATCAGAAGAGCCCTGGCCGGACTGCGGTCAGGACGGTTGGAATGCGGACGACGAAGAAATTCAAAGCCCACCCACCACCCACTTTGTAGCCACTGTCGACGACCTAACCGACATGCTAGACTTTGACTCCGAAGACATCAACGGTATGGACAACGATGCCTGAGACGACCAAGAACAAGCGCCTACAGGGCACTGGAAAGCCACCTGGTCATATGACATATACATGGTGGACATCCCAAAGGATGGGAATGGCGAGGGAACAGTGGAGGAAGACCCCTCCAAGAAATAGCCTAAGCACCGGCGTCAGCGGCACCGCTCTAAATCCCACCACAGCAAGAATGGAGATTCCGGCACCGGAGACAATAACACCCCGGACAGTGTCGAAGACAACCCCCTCCAGCAAGATTCAGCACAGGAGGACGGAGAAGCCAGCCCTCACGAGAGAGCGGCAGACGAAGAGGTAGAGGACGATAATTACATGCCTCCCTCCGGAGATGAGGCAAGCCTCGACGACGATGAATTCGTCGTGCCTGAGGATCCCGCCGAACAAGAGTGTTTCAAACGTAGGCTTATGGCCACAGCAAGCAGCAACAACTTAGAGCTAATCAAGATCTGCTAGTCGACAGATGGACAGAAGTCCTCGCGGCAGAAGAGTACGAACTCGAACGCCCCTCCAAAATCTACCCCAAACGCAAGCTGCTGCCCCGATTGGAGGAGGAAGCATATAAACCTTCATCACCAGCGCACAATACGGCCGACCGGCCACCTCGTGGCCGCGACAGAGAGGCCTCTAGGCCCTCCACTAAAGTCGTACCCCGGCACCGCTCGTAAAGTACAAAGCCATGGGGGAATGCGCCGGACTTGCGAGACATATTGGAGGATAAGGCAAGACAATCAAGATCGATCTACGGATCGCGTGGGCACCCCACGATACGCGATGACAACCGTCGCACCGGATACAGTAATTCCGGCCGGGCTGAACGCAGTAGACAAAGCTCGCTTGAGCTACATTGTGATATAGCCCAATATAGAGGCGCCGCACACCCACTATGCTTCACAGATGAAGTAATGGATCATCAAATCCCCGAAGGGTTTAAACCCGTGAATATTGAATCCTATGATGGCACAACAGACCCCGCGGTTTGGATCAAAGACTATCTCCTTCATATCCACATGGCCCGCGGTGATGATCTTCACGCCATCAAATACCTCCCACTCAAGCTTAAAGGACCAGCTCGGCATTGGCTTAACAGCTTGCCAGCAGAATCAATTGGGTGTTGGGAGGACCTGGGAGCCGCATTCCTTGATAACTTCTAGGGCACATATGTGCGACCACCAAACGCTGATGACCTAAGCCACATAATTCAGCAGCCAGACGAATCGGCCAGACAATTCTGGACACGGTTCTTAACCAAGAAAAATCAAATCGTCAACTGTCCGGATGCGGAGGCCCTCGCATCCTTCAAACATAACATCCATGACGAGTGGCTTGCCGGCTTTGGGGACAGAAAAGCGAAATCCATGGCAGCCCTCACATCACTCATGACCCGCTTGGCGGAGAGGATAGCTGGCTAGCCCGATAACAACCTCAACAAAAATCGACGACGGTCCGGATACCAAGGACCGCAATGGCAGTCACGTCATAACAAGCACAAACGCGCGTGATTAACGGCGATATCTGAGGATCTGGCGATCAGCGCGGATTCAGAGGCTCCAAACCCGGTCAGCGGAAAAAGCCATTCAAAAGAACTACTCCGGGTCTGTCCAATTTGGACCGAATACTCGACCGCTCATGCCAGATACACGGCACCCCCGAAAAGCCAAATAATCACACCAATAGAGATTGTTGGGTATTCAAGCAGGCAGGCAAGTTAATTGCCAAAAACAATGACAAGGGGCTACATAGCGATGACGAGGAAGAGACCCGGCCGCCGAACAATAGAGGACAGAAGGGTTTCACCCCACAAGTGCGGACGGTGAACATGATATACGCAACCCACATACCCAAAAGGGAGCGGAAGCATGCACTCAGGGACGTATACGCGATGGAGCCAATCGCCCCAAAGTTCAACCCACGGTCCTCCTGCCCGATCACTTTTGATCGAAGGGACCACCCCACCAGCATCCGCCATGGCGGGTTCGCCGCATTGGTTCTAGACCCAATCGCCGACGGGTTTCACCTCACTAGAGTCCCGATGGGCGGTGGCGGCAACTGAACCTGCTTTACCGGGATACGGTCGCAAGATGGGCATAGACCCTCAAGGATTAAACCCACAAAGACGACCTTCAAAGGCGTCATACCAGGTGTAGAGGCCAATTATGCAGGCTCGATTACATCGAAGTGGTCTTGGATCCCGGATAACTTCCAAAGCAAGGAGTTAATCTTGACATAGTTACATTCATGGCGGCTATCATGCCTTCTCTCGACGAACCGCGTTTGCAAAGTTCAATGCGGTGCCGCACTACGCATACCTCAAGCTCAAGATGCCAGGCCCTCGAGGAGTCATCACGGTCAATGGAAACACTGAACGCTCCCTCCGAACGGAGGAGCATACAATAGCTCTCGTGGCAGAAGTGCAGAGCAGCCTCTTAAGGCAATTCTCGAGTTCGGCCGTTAAGCGACCGGACACTACTAAGCGCGCCCGGAGTAACCTACAACAAGAGCACCTGGCATGTTCCGAGCATGCATAGCAATGCGGCCCCAACCCCAGCCCTCGCAAAATTGCAAGACCAGTACTTCGCGTACATCATTACGCTCTTGAGATACCATGGGCATAGGGGGAGGGGCACGACCACGGCAGGCCCAGAGTGCGGCTCAACCACACCAGGGGCTCCCAAGTGTGTCATCCTTTTTCTTTCCTTTTTTCTCTTATCCTCAGGACTCCATTTACCATAGGCCCTATCTAGCAGTAGACCTGCCGAACTCACGATGCAACAGTCAGGGAAGGAGAAAAGCTACGTCGAGTATCCAGGTGGTCTCCATTACGAGCATTATACCTGTTTTACACACCATTCCATAGCCTACCCCTGGAGGGGGACACGCTAAATAGTCCCACCCCTTGCTTACCGCACTATTTGTATAGTTCTGCACTCATGACAGTATTTTTTGAATAAACAGTGCATCGCTTTTTGCCTACTACTGCATTCCTTTCTTATACATATGTTCATTTATGACATGTTGCATCCGTACACCTTGGTACGGCTAAATACACCAGGGGCTTAAGTTCCCCACATTATGGTGTGATAAGTCTGAACACTTTCACAAGTGCGGCACCCCGAACTTATGGCATTATATGCATCGGCTCCGAATCATGTCTTGGGTCAATAGTTGGGTTTGCCCGGCTCCCATGTTTTAGTACCTTACGTTTCGTTATATCGGCTAAGGTAGCGCTGGGAGAACCACTGCGATTGTGCCCTAGTTGAGCTGGGCGAGCACCTCAGTGGAGAAAGCTAAAACTGACCGTCATGATGAGGCGAGAGCCGGTCGCAGTTCGAGAGGTTTTTTTGAGTCCCTAAAGAATTATGCCGCTTAGAGCGAGGAACCGGCTTTGTCCGGCCCAGGCGTGGATAGTGCCCCGAATTCGGCCTTCCGAACACTAGGGGCTTCGCCGAAATTTAAAATTATAGAATTCTATGGCTAAGTGAGAGTGTTCAAACATTATAAGGCCGGTTGCCTCGTTCGTTGTGTTGAGCGCCTCCCAAGATGGACCCAAAAATGGGAACAAGAGAGCTCAAGTTTATCCCGAACACCCCAGCACTCGTGGCATGGGGGCTGAAGCCGACAACTTGCCATCTCTCATATTTGAAAAACGGACGCATAGAAGGTAATATTTTAAATTAACAAGCGTTTCTTAGCACATATGAACAAAGTTTTCAGCGCACAGGATAAAAAAATGCGAGTCTACTCAAATATTACATCTTTGGAGCACTCACCCGCAATAATGCGGGCACCCTTCAGGACACCCTTATAATACATCTCGGGCGTGCGATACTCCTTGCCCGGCGATGGCGCGTGCGTCACAAGCTTCTCAGCATCCATCCTGCCCCAGTGCACTTTAGCACGGGCAAGGGCCCGACAGGCACCTTCAATGCAGGCGGAGTGCTTGATGACTTCAACCCATGGACAAGCATCCACCAGCCGCCGCACCTGGCCGAAGTAGCTCCCAGGCATGGCCTCTTTGGGCCACAGCCGAACTATGAGACCCTTCATGGCCTGTTCGCCCACCTTGTAGAGCTCGACCAGCTGCTTCAGCTGGTCGCTAAGTGGCACCGGATGTCCGGCCTCAGCATACTGAGACTAGAACACCTTCTCCGTCGAGCTCCCCTCCTCGGCTCTGTAGAAAGCGGCAGCATCGGACATGCTACGAGGCAGATCTGCGAACGCTCCTGGAGTGCTCCGAATTTGGGGCCTTGTGGGCTTCGGCCTTAGCGGCTTTGGCACTCTCAAGAGCCGCCGCAAGCTCGGACTCTCGAGTCTTCGAGTCACGCTCCAAACTCTCGTGTTTTTCCAAGAGAGCCTTGAGCTCTTGCCGTACCTCCACCACCCATGCCTCCTACTTCTCTCGCTCGGCGCGTTCCGCGGCTGCATTGCGTTCGGCCGCGGACACCGCCTCCTTCAGGGTCGCCACCTCGTTCGTAGCCCCTGGAGTACCCACATTATCCTTGTCATTTCTCTTGCAACCAAATCCTTTTCTGTAAGGTACAACTTTAATAAGGTGTTACTCACCTTCCTTGTCCTCGAGCTGCTTCTTGGCACGGCCGAGCTCGCTCTTGGACCGCTCGAGGCTCTGCTTCAAGGCATTGACCTCTGCAGTCAGTGCGGCAGAGGTTAGCAGCGCAGCCTGCATTCCCATATTGACATATTTTTGATTAAGACTCCTGCGTATATCTTTTTAAGATCCTCAGTCCGGATTTTCTTTCCGAACACCGAACCGAGCATCAAGGGCTACTGTCTAGGCGGTACTATTTTACATATCTTAAAATTCTTACCTCAAAGCCTGTTAGAAGGCTACTGCAGGCTTCGGTCAGCCCGCTTTTGGCGAGCTGAACCTTCTGAATCACCGCACTCATGACAAAGGCGGTGTTCTGTTGATGGAAGCACTGTTGGCGCCTCCGGCAAGTTATCCGGTGCCTCCGGTTGGACGGAGGCCGCCGGCGTCACAGTCTTGCCCTTCTTACGAAGGGGCCGCCCGCCGGACTCCGGAACCACTGAAGGTTCCGGTGCAGAGTCCGGTCCAAAGTACGGGAGGTTGCCCTGCGGCACCTCCGGGGCCTCCTCCTCCTGGTGGGTCCCTTTCCGGGATCCCACCTCGGCGTTGTCGGTGTCACGGGGGGAGGAGGCGGTCGGAAGTGAAGTGCTATTCACATCCGACGTACCCAAGGACCCGCTCGACGAAGCGGGAAGATCGTCCTTGGGTGGAACTACAGGGTTGTATGCGGCGTTAAAAGATGCTATGCGACAAAAAGAAAAATTATGGGTTATTCAGGAGTCCGGATACTTACGATCTCGCTAGGGGCTTGGCCCTTGAGGGCCACTCCTCGTCGCCCTCACTGGCGTTGGCAGAGCAGTCTGGGGTCCTTCCCGTCTTGGACCCTTCGGCCTCCCCCGTTGGTGAGGCCTTCCTCTTCTTCTCTCCCCCCGCTGGGGGAGAGGCCTCTTTGTTCTCCTCCTCGTCCTTGTGGGAGGAGTCCGCCTCAGAGTCATCGGACGATGAATCCGATAACACCTGACGCCGGGAATTCCTCCGGGTTCCCGTGGCCTTCTTCTTGACCTTCTTCTCCGGCACCACGTAAGGCACCGGGACCAGCAGCCCTGTCAAACGGGCATTCGCTGGGTCTTCTGGAAGGGGAGCCGGATAGTTAACCTGTCCGGACGTCTTCTGCCAGGCCTATTAAAGGTATTGGGAGTTTAGATCCCGCATAGAGTCAAACTATGAAAAGCAAGTGTCCCATAAAGGATAACATGGCTTACCTCGCCAGCCGAACGCTGCGAGCTGAATCTGCAATCTTTGGTAGCGGATGCGGGAGCCTCGGCGCCCTTGAACAGCACCCTCCAGGCCTCTTCGTACGTAGTGTCGAAGAGCCCGCTCAAGGTCTGGTTCTGTGCCGGACCGAACTCCCACAAGTTGAAGTCCCGCTGTTGGCAGGGGAGAATCCGGCGGATGAGCATGACCTGGATTATGTTGACAAGCTTGAGCTTCTTGTTCACCAGGGTTTGGAGACAGGATTGGAGTCCGGTCAGCTCTTCTGAGTCGCCCCACAGCAGGCCCTTCTCTTTCCAGGAAGTGAGCCGCATGGGGATGCCAGATCTGAATTCGGGGGTCGCTGCCCATTCAGGGTCACGCGGCTCGGTGATGTAGAACCACCCCGATTGCCACCCTTTGATGGTTTCCACGAAGGCACCCTCGAGCCAAGTAACATTGGGCATCTTGCCCACCATGGCGCCTCCGCACTCCGCTTGGCTGCCCTTCACAATCTTCGGCTTGACATTAAAGGTCTTTAGCCATAAGCCGGAGTGTCGTTGGATGCAGAGGAAGGCCTCGCACACGACGATAAACGCCGAGATGTTGAGGATGAAATTCGGGGCCAGATCATGGAAATCCAGGCCATAGTAGAAAATGAGCCCCCGGACAAAGGGGTGGAGTGGGAAGCCCAGTCCGAGGAGGAAATGGGGAAGGAATACCACCCTCTCATGGGGCCTGGGGTGGGGATGAGCTGCCCCTCGTCGGGGAGCCGGTGTGCGATATCGCTGGATAAATATCCGGCGCTGCGCAGCTTCTTGATGTGCCCCTCCGTAATGGAGGAGGCCATCCACTTGCCTCCCGCTCCGTACATGGCTGGAGAAGGTTGAGGTGAGATGTGCGGACTTGGGCGCTGGAGCTTGAGTGCGCGGAGATGGATAAGCAAAGGAGGAAGAAGGCGTAGGTAAAAAGGTGGATCCTTATCCCCTTATATATGGGCGGGCGAGACTATGTGTCCCCACCAGCCTGGTAAAACTCGCTTATCTCCCAAGTGCCACAATCAATGGCGCGGTTGGGTTACCCACGTCCGTATTGATGAGAATCCCGGAATAAGGGGACACGATATCTGCTTCGACAAGACGTGCCATGGAAACCGCTTCGCTAAACGCGCTGAGGTGGAATAATAAAAACAATTCGAGTAAAGGCTTGGTTGTGGTGTGATGTCACGCCACAAAATACGTCAGCAGATTGAAGTTGTGTAAATATTGTTCTCTCTACGGAGGTATGTGGAATTTATTTTGCAGAGCCGGACACTATCCTGGTGTTCACAATCTTCTATGAATTATTCGAAGGAGGAACCCTTCTTGCAATGCCGAAGACAATATGCGCGTCGGACTCGTCGTCATTGAAGCCTAGTTCGTGGGCTCTTGAGGAGTCTGGACTAGGGGTGTCCGGATAGCGAACTATCATCATTGGCCGGACTCCAAGACTATGAAGATACAAGATTGAAGACTTCATCCCGTGTCCGGATGGGACTTTCCTTGGCGTGGAAGGCAAGCTTGTCAATACGGATATGTAGATCTCCTACCATTGTAACCAACTCTGTGTAACCCTAGCCCTCTCCGGTGTCTATATAAACCGGAGGGTTTTAGTCCATAGGACGAACAACAATCATACCATAGGCTAGCTTCTAGGGTTTAGCCTCCTTGATCTCGCGGTAGATCCACTCCTGTACTACCCATATCATCAATATCAATCAAGCAGGAGTAGGGTTTTATCTCCATCGAGAGGGCCCGAACCTGGGTAAAAACATCATGTCCCTTGTCTCCTGTTACCATCCGCCTAGACGCACAGTTCGGGACCCCCTACCCAAGATCTGCCGGTTTTGACACCGACAGGTATCATATTGGTTCACTCGATATATGTTTTGGCACTCAACTCACGGATTCCCGAGGTAACACTGGGGTAATCTATGCACAGGGGTTGGTGCACGGTCTTGTCTTTGTTTCTCTGATAGAAATCTTGGGGCACTCTTTGAGGTTCTTTGTGTTGGATTGAGTATTATGAATCTAAAATTGTTTGATGCATATCCTATAATCAACTCATGGATACTCGCGGTGACATTGGAGTATCTGGGTGACATTATAGTTGGTTGATGTGTATATGGTGTTATTTTAGTATGAACTCTTGGTTAGATCAATCAGAAAGAATAGCTTGGTGCTATTTTAGTACGAACTCTAGGATAGATTGATCGGAAAGAATAGCTTTGAGGTGGTTTCGTACCCTATATACAATTTCATCTTGTCTTCTCTGCTAGATAAGAACTTTGGAGTGATTCTTCATACACGCTGAGGGATGGTTATATGATCCAATTAGATTAGCATTGTGGAGAGATTGCACTAGCAGAAGTATGGACCCGTTGTGGCACCCCGGCTGAGAGCGACCGATTTACCTTGCATTGCCAGTACAGAGATCAAGTCTTCTAGCAACACACAACAACTTGGTACAGAAAGACAACCGCTTTATTGAAGCATAGGGTTGATATTACATCAAGTAACGAGGCCAAGCGGCACACACGGTGTTGCTGAACATATGTACATTATTTAGTAGACATAAGCAGGGGCCTTGACGTCACGCCAAAACTACGCGGCAGCGGAAAGACGACCTAGAAGGACTCCATCTCACAGGGACACTGATGTGGACACGGTCACTGCTGCAGGATGCTCCTAACGCGACACTACAATCAGAGACCCTTTGACAAAACTGTGTGTGATGCATTAATCGCAAATGGTGATGTAAAATAACCGTCAAAAAATATGCAAAACATCTGTGATCAAGGATACATCAAACATGGTTCAGATTTTAGTTGTGTGCGCGATGAGGGGCATACGGTTCAGTTCAATGAACTGTTTGTGATGAGTCAGAACAAAAGAAACGGGCGGCTAGATGAAGGCATGTGCAATATACGGCATACAGTTCACTCGTCCAAACTGTTTGTGATGAGGCGGAACAATAGAAATGGGCAGCCAGATGAAGGTGTGTGCGATATACGGCATACAGTTCACTCAGATGAACAGTTTGCGTTGAGCCAAGAGAACAGAAACGGGTCAACTTAACAAGATATGTGTGATATACGACAAATAGGTCTGTAATCAGAAATGTGTGGGAAGACCAATAACAACATGGACAATTCCTACTAAAAAGCCGTGTGTGTTGTGAGCAAATGATTGCTAGTATATAATTGTTAGTGATAGATGAAATCATCACCAACAGGTTCCATTGTTTAGTCCACGTGCGATGTGATTTGCTCTATCTATAAAGCATCAACATATATACTTAAAAAGATAGGATTGCAAAACCAAATTAGGCATACAATTACACAAGTGACTACATACATAACATTTCCGCACACCAAATTAAGCAATTACATGCATACTAAACTAGGAGAAATGAGGATCTAATCATCTACTTATTGTTGCGATGACGCATGCCATTGCTCTGCTTCCGGCTGGATCCCTGGCCATTTTGGGGAAGGAGGCACTTCCTCATGTCAAAGATCCGCCTGTACATGTCGTAGCTCGTGTAAGCCTCCTTGACCGCGTACACGATGTGAGCTTTGTCGAGTTTCTCCATCCAGGCCGAGTGCCAGGCATACTTGTCCTTGTTGCAGGAATCCTTCATGTCTCTGTAGTAGGGGTCAATGATGGCCTCGGCAAGGTGAACCAGCGAGTCCTTCTCATGCTCCTTGCTGCCCCAGATCTTGTATTGGCCCTGGCTGTCGACTAGATTTTGGTAGGCGATGCCCAAATTCTTGACCACCTTTACATTGTTCATGATGTCCACCGTACCGAACATGTAGTGGGCGCTGTTGACAAACCCGGTGACACGCTCGCAAGGCCTTGTGGCCAGGCAGTAGTGGTAGACGAGGACGTGGTTGTGCAGGCACATCTGGGCGACAGTGACCTTGGGACGATACCTGGCACGAGCGTGGGTGTACTCGAGGTCGAACCCAACCACCTTGTACTTCTCCTTGGCAAGCAACAGCTCCATGATGTCGATGGAGTGCTCCACCCAGACCAGGTTGTTGGTGTACACCACCGAGAGCTCCATGAACCTTCTGTGGGTGTCCACTAATACATCTCCAACGTATCTATAATTTTATGAAGTATTCATGCTGTTATATTATCATTCTTGGATGTTTTACAATCATTTTATAGCAACTTTATATCATTTTTTGGGACTAACCTATTGACCCAGTGCCAGTTGCTATTTTTTGCTTGTTTTTTACATCGCAGGAAATCAATATCAAACGGGGTCCAAACACCATGAAATTTTTGTGGATTTTTTATGGACCAGAAGACATCCAATGGGCCAGAGCAGAACCTGGGGGTGCCCCGAGGGGGGCACAACCCACCAGGGCGCGCCTAGGCCCCCAAGCATGCCCCGGTGGCTTGTGCCCACCTCGGTGGCCTCCCACGCCCCCTCTTCTCCCTATAAATCGTCAAATATTCCAAAAAACCCTCGCAGAGACCCTAGATCAGAAGTTCTGCCACCACAAGCCTTTGTAGTCACGAAAAACCAATCTAGACACTGTTCCGGCACTCCGCCGGAGGGGGAATCCATCCCAGGTTGCCATCTTCATCATCCCAGCGGCCACCACGATGAGGAGGGAGTAGTCCACCCTCGGGGCTGAGGGTTTGTACTAGTAGCTATGTGTTTAATCTCTCTCTCTCTCTCTCTCTCTCTCGTGTTCTTGAGATGTCACGGTCTTGATGTATCGCAGGCTTTGTTAATATAGTTGGATCAGATGGTATTTTCCCCTCTCTATGTTGTTGTGATGAATTGAGTTTTCCCTTTGAGATTTCGTTTTATCAGATTGAATACTTTTATGGATTTGAGAACACTTGATATATGTCTTGCATATGAATACCCGTGGTGATAATGGGGTATTATTTTGATTCACTTGATATATGTTTTGGCACTCAACTCGCGGATTCCCGAGGTGACATGGGAGTAATCTACACATAGGGGTTGATACATGTTCTTTTCTTTGTTTCTCCGGTAGAAATCTTGGGGCACTCTTTGAGGTTCTTTGTGTTGGATTGAGTACTATGAATCTGAAATTATTTGGTGTTATTTTAGTATGAACTCTTGGATAGATCGATCAGAAAGAATAGCTTTGAGGTGGTTTTGTGCCCTACAAACAATTTCTTCTTATGTTCTCCGCTAGATAGGAACTTTGGAGTGATTCTTCATCACACGTTCAGGGATGGTTATATGATAAAATTATATTAGCATTGTTGAGAGATTGCACTAGCGAAAGTATGGACCCTAGGCCTCATTTTCAAGCATTGCAATACCGTTTGTGCTCGCTTTTGTGACTTGCTACCGCTGTTTTTTTGTTCCTATTACAGAAATCAATATCTACTATCCTTACTACACTTGTATCACCATCTCTTCGCCGAACTAGTGTACCTATGTAAAGTACCATTGTATTTGGTGTGTTGGGGACACAAGAGACTTTTTGTTATTTGGTTGCAGGGTTGTTTGAGAGAGACCATCTTCATCCTACGCCTCTCACAGATTGATAAACCTTAGGTCATCCACTTGAGGGAAAATTGCTACTGTCCTACAAAACTCTGCGCTTGGAGGCCCAACACGAGTCTACAAGAATAAAGTTGCATAGTAGAAATCAAGCTCTTTTCTGGTGCCGTTGTCGGGGAGGTGAGTGCTTGAAGGTATATCTTTAGATATTGCAATTGAATCTTTTAGTTTCTTGTTTTATCACTAGTTTGGGTTATAAAAGAAAACTACAAAAAATGGAATTAAGGTTGCATCATATTATTTATCTTTATAATGTATTTCGTGAAATGATGGAAAGGAAAATTGTGCTTAATTGATAGAAGAAGAATTCAATAAGATGTTTGGTATAAATGATGAGCATGATTGCAATGTTGTTAGTATGAATTCTTTGGATATCCATGATGCTAATGATATGCAAAGCCATAAGCTTGGGGATGCTATGTTTGATGAAGATGATACTTTTAGTCCCCCAAGATTTGATGTGAAAATTTGTTATAATGATTTAATGCCTCCTATTCATGATGATTATAATGATGAAAGTGGATTTGGAGAGGTCATGACTTTATTTAGTGATGAATCCACCATTTTGGATGAGGCTTCAATTGACTATGACAACAAAGTTGCTATCTATGATGATTATGGTGATGACATGTATGCTATGAAGAATAATGATTACCATGAAACTTGTCATCATGATTTTAATTTTCAATCCCATGATAGTTATTTTGTTGAGTTTGCTCCCACTACTATTCATAGAATAAATTTGCTTATGTGGAGAGTAATAAAATTTCTATGCTTGTGCATCATGAAAAGAATGCTTTAGGTTATATTTATATTGTTGAATTTATTCATGATGCTATTATGAGAGAGGAACATATGCTTTTACATATTGCAATAATATCAAGTTTCCTCCCTATCACTACAAAAAAAACTCTTCCGTGATGATATGTGTTGAAAATCTTGAAGTTTTGCTTGTTTTGCCTTACTATGCTAGTTGATTATCGTTCCCATAAGTTGTTTGCTCACACAATCCCTATGCATAGGAATTGGGTTAGACTTAAATGTGCTAGTCATGTCGGCGTTCTGGGAACGGGGGTCCCCAGACTTGCCTGCCGGCGGCCTGCGACGTGGCTCCACCAGTGGTCTAGTACGGACCGTCTTAATCAACCAACACTCAAGACCCTCGCGAGGGGCCAAGCCTCACGGGGCGGACGACACAAGGCCTCCTCAGGGGCGGCCTCACCAGGAAGGCTCGCGAGGGAGGCGGAGAGATCAAGGCAAGGGGTACCTCGCGAGGTTCCCGTGACGCAAGCCATGACGACCAAGGCCAGGCGAGCGCCAGGCGGGCGCCAGCTAATACGCCTCCATCGTATCTATAATTTTTGATTTTTCCATGCCAATATTCTACAACTTTCATATACTTTTGGCAACTTTTTATACTATTTTTTGGGACTAACATATTGATCTAGTGCCCAGTGCCAGTTCATGTATGTTGCATGTTTTATGTTTCGCAGAAACCCCATATCAAACGGAGTCCAAACGGGATAAAAATGGACGGAAAATTATTTTGGAATATTTGTGATTTTTGGAAAGTAAAATCAATGCGAGACGGTGCCCGAGGTGGCCACGAGACAGGGGCCCACGCCCACTCCAGGTGGGCGCGCCCCCACCCACCTGGGCCCCTCGTAAGGTGGTTGATGCCCTTATTTGGCCGCAAGAAAGCTAATTTTTGGAAAAAGATCTGGGCGAAGGCTTCAATCCAATCGGAGTTACGGATCTCCGGATATAAATGAAACGGTGCCAGGGCAGAATTCCAGAATGCAGAAACAGAGAGAGACAGAGAGACAGATCCAATCTCGGAGGGGCTCCCGCCCCTCCCACGCCATGGGAGCCAAGGACCAGAGGGGAAACCCTTCTCCCATCTAGGGAGGAGGTCAAGGAAGAAGAAGAAGAAGGGGGCTCTCTCCCCCTTGCTTCCGTTGACGCCGGAACGCCGCCGGGGGCCATCATCATCACCGCGATCTTCATCAACAACTTCACCGCCTTAATCACCAACTCTTCCCCCCTCTATGCAGCGGTGTAACTCCTGTCTTACCCGCTGTAATCTCTACTTAAACATGGTGCTCAACGCTATATATTATTTCCCAATGATGTATGGCTATCTTATGATGTTTGAGTAGATCCGTTTTGTCCTATGGGTTAATTGATGATCGTGATTGGTTTGAGTTGCATGTTTTATTATTGGTGCTGTCCTATGGTGCTCTCCATGTCGCGCAAGCGTGAGGGATCCCCGCTATAGGGTTTGCAATATGTTCATGATTTGCTTATGGTGGGTGGCGTGAGTGAATAGAAGCACAGACCCGAGTAAGTAGGTTGTTTGCGTATGGGATAAAGGGGACTTGATACTTTAATGCTATGGTTGGGTTTTACCTTAATGATCTTTAGTAGTTGCGGATGCTTGCTAGAGTTCCAATCATAAGTGCATATGATCCAAGAAAAGAAAGTATGTTAGCTTATGCCTCTCCCTCAAATAAATATGCAACAGTGATTACCGGTCTAGTTATCGATTGCCTTGGACAAATAACTTTCTCGTAACAAAAAGCTCTCTACTAATACTTACTTTATTGCATCTTTATCTAAACAGCCCCTACTGTTTATTTACATGATCTTTATTATCTTGCAAACCTATCCTATCACACCTACAAAGTACTTCTAGTTTCATACTTGTTCTAGGTAAAGCGAACATCAAGCGTGCGTAGAGTCGTATCAGTGGCAGATAGGAATTGAGAGAGTATTTGTTCTACCTTTAGCTCCTCGTTGGGTTCAACACTCTTACTTATCGAAAGAGGCTACAACTATCCCGTATACTTGCGGGTCATCAAGACCTTTTTTTGGCGCCGTTGCCGGCGAGTCATAGCGTGGGGTGAATATTCTTGTGTGTGCTGATACGTCTCCAACGTACCTATAATTTTTTATTGTTCCATGCTATTATATTACCCCTTTTGGATGTTTATGGGCTTTATTATACACATTTATATCATTTTTGGGACTAACCTACTAACCGAAGGCCCAGCCCGTATTGCTGTTTTTTTTTTGCCTATTTTAGTATTTCGAAGAAAAGGAATATCAAATGGAGTCCAAACGGAATGAAACCTTCGGGAACGTGATTTTTGGAACGAACGTGATCCAGAGGACTTGGAGTGCAAGTCAAGAAGCAGCCGAGGCCTCCACGAGATAGGAGGGCGCCTCCCCCCTATAGGGCATGCCCCCTGTCTCGTCAGCCCCTCGGGCGTCCACCGACGTACTTCTTCCTCCTAAATAAGCCTACGTACCCCAAAAACAATCAGGGAGCCACCGAAACACAATTTCCACCGCCGTAACCTTCTGTATCCACGAGATCTCATCTTGGAGCCTTCGCCGGTGCTCCATCGGAGGGGGAATCGACCATAGAGGGCTTCTACATCAACACCATAGACCCTCCGATGAGTTGTGAGTAGTTTACCACAGACCTACCGGTCCGTAGTTATTAGCTAGATGGCTTCTTCTCTCTTTTTGGATCTCAATACAATGTTCTCCCCCTCTCCTGTGGAGATCTATTCGATGTAAACTCTTTTAGCAGTGTGTTTGTCGAGATCCGATGAATTATGGGTTTATGATCAAGTTTATCTATGAATAATATTTGAATCTTCTCTGAATTCTTTTATGTATGATTGAGTTATCTTTGCAAGTCTCTTCAAATTATCAGTTTGGTTTGGCCTACTACATTGATCTTTCTTGCCATGGGAGAAGTGCTTAGCTTTGGGTTCAATCTTGCGGTGTCCTTACCCAGTGACAGAAAGGGTTGCAAGGCACGTATTGTATTGTTGCCGTCGAGGATAAAAAGATGGGGTTTATATCATATTGCTTGAGTTTATCCCTCTACATCATGTCATCTTGCTTAAGGCGTTACTCCGTTCTTATGAACTTAATACTCTAGATGCAGGTAGGAGTCGGTCGATGTGTGGAGTAATAGTAGTAGATGTAGGCAGGAGTCGGTCTACTTGTTGCGGACGTGATGCCTATATACATGATCACGCCTAGATAATCTCATAATTATTCGCTTTTCTGTCAATTGCTCGACAGTAATTTGTTCACCCACCGTAATACTTATGCTATCTTGAGAGAAGCGACTAGTGAAACCTATGGCCCCCGGGTCTATCTCTTATCATATTTGCTTCCAATATACTTTTATTTCATCTTTACTTTTTGCATCTATATTATAAAATACCAAAAATATATTTATCTTATCATACTATCTCTATTAGATCTCACTTTCGCAAGTGGCCGTGAAGGGATTGACAACCCCTTTATTGCGTTGGTTGCGAGTTCTTTGTTTATTTGTGTAGGTGCGTGGGACTTTTGAGGAGCCTCCTACTGGATTGATACCTTGATTCTCAAAAACTGAGGGAAATACTTACGCTAATATTGCTGCATCACCCTTTCCTCTTCAAGGAAAACCAACGCAAGCTCAAGATGTAGCAAGAAGGATTTCTGGCGCCGTTGCCGAGGAGGTCTTCGCTCAAGTCAAGACATACCAAGTACCCATCCCAAACCCATCTCCCTCGCATTTACATTATTTGCCATTTGCCTCTCGTTTTCCTCTCCCCCACTTCACCCTTGCCGTTTTATTCGCCCTCTCTTTCCCAATCTCCTCCTCTCTCTTTCGCTCATTTTTTCGCTTGCCTTTTTCTGTTTGCTTGTGTGTTGGATTACTTGTTGCCATGGCGCAAGATAATACCAAATTGTGTGATTTCTTGAATACCAATAATAATGATTTCCTTAGTACTCTGATTGCTCCTCTTAATGATGTTGAGTCTTGTGAAATCAATACTGCTTTGCTGAATCTTGTTATGAAAGATCAATTCGTAGGCCTTCCTAGCGAAGATGCCGCTACTCATCTAAACAACTTTGTTGATTTGTGTGATATGCAAAAGAACAAAGATACGGATAATGATATTGTTAAATTGAAGTTATTTCCGTTTTCACTTTAAATAGCATTGAACCCACTATCTCGGATTTCAAGGAATTTGATTATGATAATTGTTCTTTAGAAGGTTGTATTTCCTTGTTGCAATCCGTTGTTAATCCTCCTCATGCTTATAGTCAAAACAAAGCTTTTACCAAACACATTATTGATGCAATCTTATGATGAAAAACTTAATTTGGAAGTTTCTATACCTAGAAAACTTAATGATGAGTGGGAACCTACTATAACGATTAGAATTAAAGATCATGAGTGTTTTCCTTTGTGTGATTTGGGTGCTAGTGTTTCCACGATTCCGAAAACTTTATGTGATATTCTAGGTTTCCATGATCTTGATGATTGTTCTTTAAATTTGCACCTTGCGGATTCCATCATTAAAAAGTCAATGGGAAGGATCAATGATGTTCTCATTGTTGCAAATAGAAATTTGGTGCCCGTTGATTTTATCGTTCTTGATATAGATTGCAATCTTTCTTGCCCTATTATTCTTGGTAGACCTTTCCTTAGAACGATTGGCACGATTATTGATATGAAGGAAGGGAATATTAGATTCCAATTTCCATTAAAGAAAGGCATGGTGCACTTTCCAAGAAATAAAGTCAAATTACCTTATGAATCTATCATGCGGGCTACTTATGAATTTAGTGACAAAGATGGCACTCGTTAGATCTATCTTCGCTTTTATGCCTAGCTAGGGGCGTTAAACGATAGGGCTAGTTGGGAGGCAACCCAATTTTCTTTGTGTTTTTTGTTTTTGTTCCTGTTTAATAATAAATCTTTCATCTACCTTATGTTTAGATGTGTTTTTATCTTTTAATTAGTGTTTGTGCCAAGTAGAACCTATAGGATAACCTATGATGATAGTTGATTTGATTCTGCTGAAAAACAGAAACTTTGCACGGACGAAATTAGTTTTGTTAAATCACAGAAACGTGCTTTTGCGTTGATTATTTTTGCTGATGATCAATAAACAAACTGTCCAGGACTTCCTATTTTGGTAGGATTTTAGAGTTCCAGAAGTTTGCGTTATTTACAGATTGCTACAGGCTGTTCTGTTTTTGACAGATTCTGTTTTTCGTGTGTTGTTTGCTTATTTCGATACATCTATGGCTAGTAAATTAGTTTATAAACCATAGAGAAGTTGGATTAAAGTAGGTTTAACACCAAAATAAATAAAGAATGAGTTAATTGCAGTACCTTATGTGGTGGTTTTGTTTTCTTTCACTAACGGAGCTTATAAGATTTCCTGTTGAGTTTTGTGTTGTGAAGTTTTCAAGTTTTGGGTAAAGCTTTTATGGACTATGGAATAAGGAGTGGAAAGAGCCTAAGCTTGGGGATGCCCAAAGCACCCCAAGATATTCAAGGATAGCCAAAAGCCTAAGCTTGGGGATGCCCCGGGAAAGCATCCCCTCTTTCGTCTTCGTTCATTGGTAACTTTACTTGGAGCTATATTTTTATTCGCCACATGATATGTGTTTTGCTTGGAGCGTCGTGTATTATATTAGTCTTTGCTTTTTAGTTTACCACAATCATCCTTGTTGTACACACCTTTTGGGAGAAGCCTATTTGATTAGAATTTGCTAGAATACTCTATGTGCTTCACTTATATCTTTTGAGCTTGATAGTTTTTGCTCTAGTGCTTCACTTATATTTTTTAGAGCACGGTGGTGACTTATTATTGTAGAAATTGCTAGTATTTCATGCTTCACTTATATCTTTTTGAGAGTCTTTTAGAACAGCATGGTACTTGCTATGGTTATAAAATTGGTCCTAGAATGGTAGGCATCCAAGTTGGGTATAATAAAAACTATCATAGGAAGTGAATTGGATGCTATGATCAATTTGATACTTGATAATTGTTTTGAGATATGGAGGTAGTGATATTAAAGTCATGCTAGTTGGGTGATTATGAATTTAAATAATGCTTGTGTTGAAGTTAGCAAGCCCCGTAGCATGCATGTATGGTTAAAGTTGTGTAACAAATTTGAAACATGAAGTGTACCTGGCTTGTGCATCCTTATGAGTGGCGGTCGGGGATGAGAGATGGTCTTTTCCTACCAATCTATCCCCCTAGGAGCATGCGTGTAGTACTTGATTTTTGATGACTTCTAAGTTTTTGCAATAAGTATATGAGTTCTTTTGACTAATGTTGAGTCCATGGATTATACGCACTTTTACCTTTCCACCATTGCTAGCCTCTTCGGTACCATGCATTGCCCTTTCTCACTTTGAGAGTTGGTGCAAACTTCGCCGGTGCATCCAAACCCCGTGATACGATACGCTCTATCACACATAAACCTCCTTATATCTTCCTCAAAACAGCCACCATACCTACCTATTATGGCATTTCCATAGCCATTCCGAGATATATTGCCATGCAACTTTCCACCGTTCCGTTCATCATCATCATGGCATACATTACTTTTGTCATATTACCATTGCATGATCATGTAGTTGACATCGTATTTGTGGCAAAGCCACCATGCATTATTTTTTATACATGTCACTCTTGATTCATTGCACCATCCCGGTACACCGCCGGAGGCATTCATATAGAGTCATATCTTGTTCTAATTTTGAGTTGTAATTCATATGTTGTAATCAATGAAAGTGTGATGATCATCATTATTAGAGAATTGCCCAAAAAGAAAAGAAAAAGAAAGGCCCAAAAGAAAAAAAGAAAAAAAAGAAAAAGAAAAGAAAATAAAATAAATAAAATAAAAAGGGCAATGTTACTATCTCTTTTTTCCATACTTGTGCTTCAAAGTAGCACTTTGTTCTTCATGTAGTGAGTCTCATATATTGTGCTTCAAAGTAGCACCATGTTTTTCATATAGTGAGTATCATAAGTTGTCTTTTTCATACTAGTGGGAATTTTTCACTATAGAACTTGGCTTGTATATTCCTACGATGGGCTTCCTCAAATGCCCTAGGTCTTCGTGAGCAAGCAAGTTGGATGCACACCCACTAGTTTCTTTTGTTGAGCATTCATATATAGCTCTAGTGCATCCGTTGCATGGCAATCCCTACTCCTCATGTTGACATCAATTGATGGGCATCTCCATAGCCCGTTGATTATACTCGTCAATGTGAGACTTTCTCCTTTTTTGTCTTCTCCACACAATCCCCATCATCATATTCTATTCCACCCATAGTGCTATATCCATGGCTCACGATCATGTATTGCGTGAAGGTTGAAAAAGTTTGAGATTATTTAAGTATGAAACAATTGCTTGACTTGCCATCGGGGGTATAGAAGTTGGGAACATCTTTGTGTGACAAAAACGAAGCATAGCCTAACTATACTATTTTGTAGGGATGAACTTTCTTTTGCCATGTTATTTTGAGAAGACATGATTACTTTGATTAGTATGCTTGAAGTGTTACTATTTCTTTTATCAATATGAACTTCTATTTTGAATCATTTGGATCTGAACAATCATGCCACAATAAAGAAAAGTACATTAAGAGTTATGCTAGGTAGCATTCCACATCAAAAATTCTCTTTTTATCATTTACCTACTCGAGGACGAGCAGGAATTAAGCTTGGGGATGCTTGATATGTCTCCAACGTATCTATAATTTTTGATTGTTCCATGCCATTATATTACCCCTTTTGGATGTTTATGGGCTTTATTTTACACATTTATATCTTTTTTGGGACTAACCTACTAACCGGAGGCCCAGCCCGTATTGCTGGTTTTTTTGCCTATTTTAGTATTTCAAAGAAAAGGAATATCAAACAGAGTCCAAATGGAATGAAACCTTCGGGAGCGTGATTTTTGGAACGAACGTGATCCAGAGGGCTTGGAGTGCAAGTCAAGAAGCAGCCGAGGCCTCCACGAGATAGGAGCCCCCCCCCCATAGGGTGCCCCCCTATCTCGTCGGCCCCTCGGGCGTCCACCGACGTACTTCTTCCTCCTATATAAGCCTACGTACCCTGAAAACATCCAGGGAGCCACCGAAACACAATTTCCACCGCCGTAACCTTCTGTATCCGCGAGATCTCATCTTGGAGCCTTCGTCGGCGCTCCACCGGAGGGGCAATCGACCACGGAGGGCTTCTACATCAACACCATTGCCCCTCCGATGAGTTGTGAGTAGTTTAACACAGACCTACGGGTCCACAGTTATTAGCTAGATGGCTTCTTCTCTCTTTTTGGATCTCAATACAATGTTCTCCCCCTCTCTTGTGGAGATCTATTCGATGTAAACTCTTTTTGCGGTGTGTTTGTCGAGATCCGATGAATTGTTGGTTTATGATCAAGTTTATCTATGAATAATATTTGAATCTTCTCTGAATTCTTTTATGTATGATTGAGTTATCTTTGCAAGTCTCTTCGAATTATCAGTTTGGTTTGGCCTACTAGATTGATCTTTCTTGCCATGGGAGAAGTGCTTAGCTTTGGGTTCAATCTTGCGGTGTGCTTACCCAGTGACAGAAAGGGTTGCAAGGCATGTATTGTATTGTTGCCATCGAGGATAAAAAGATGGGGTTTATATCATATTGCTTGAGTTTATCCCTCTACATCATGTCATCTTGCTTAAGGCATTACTCCGTTCTTATGAACTTAATACTCTAGATGCAGGTAGGAGTCGGTCGATGTGTGGAGTAATAGTAGTAGATGCAGGCAGGAGTCAGTCTACTTGTTGCGGACGTGATGCCTATATACATGATCATGCCTAGATAATATCATAATTATTCACTTTTCTATCAATTGCTCGACAGTAATTTGTTCACCCACCGTAATACTTATGCTATCTTGAGAGAAGCCACTAGTGAAACCTATGGCCCCCGGGTCTTTCTCTTATCATATTTGCTTCCAATCTACTTTTATTTGCATCTTTACTTTTTGCATCTATATTATAAAATACCAAAAATATATTTATCTTATCATACTATCTCTATTAGATCTCACTTTTGCAAGTGGCCGTGAAGGGATTGACAACCCCTTTATTGCGTTCGTTGCGAGTTCTTTGTTTGTTTGTGTAGGTGCGTGGGACTTTTGAGGAGCCTCCTACTAGATTGATACCTTGGTTCTCAAAAACTGAGGGAAATACTTACGCTACTATTGCTGCATCACCCTTTCCTCTTCAAGGAAAACCAACGCAAGCTCAAGACATAGCATGTGTTTGTTTGCTTTATCACTAAGTAATTTTTATTTGTTGTTCTTAGTTGTTTTCTATCTTTAGCTATGGATATGGAACACGAAATACCAAAAAAAATAGGTGTGCTTGCTACTCATGGAGATGGGGAACCTCCTAAAACCCTCGATGCTCGTTATGTGCAAGATATTATGTACTACTTTGACAATCCTGAGAAAACCCCATTCAATTATGTAATGGGAGACACGTTGGATCAGCGTTAATACTTTAGGGATTATCGCTTGACACAAAAAGGGAAACTATTATGGGATCAAATTCATATATTACATTGGTATGCTTGTCAACTATGCTTGATACATGACTATACTTGTTGCTCTAGGATGAAGGCTCCACACTTTCCCTTTTCATGCAAATTCAATGATAATAAAATCTTAGATTCTTATACTAATTGTGTATATGATTACTATGATGTGGAACAAATAGAAGAATTTGTTGCTTTTATGGGTGCTTATGAGATTGAGTCTATGTTTAAAGAGTTTGATGATTTTGATGATTCAGTTTATAGACCTGAAAATTTTGCTATATTTAAATATTGTTATAAGAATTATGAATACAGTTACAATAATTGATGCATTCATTGAGAAAGTCTCTACTATCCAAGAAGAGACTAATATTTTGCAGGAAGCTATGGAAGAAGAAATGATGAAACTGTGAGCTCATTGGATGAAAAAGATGATGAGGAGAGCGAAGAACAAAAGTAGGAAGAGCGGATTAGCTACCCGTGCCCACCTTCTAATGAGAGTAACTCTTCAACTCATATATTGTTTAATTCCCCGTCGTGCTTACCGAAGGATGATTGCTATGATCCCATTGATTCTCTTGAAATATCCCTTTTTGATGATGCTTGCTATGCTTGTGGCCAAGATGCCAATATGAATTATGCTTATGGAGATGAACTTGCTATAGTTCCTTATGTTAAACATGAAATTGTTTCTATTGCACCCATGCATGATAGTCCTATTATCTTTTTGAATTCTCCTGACTACACTATACCGGAGAAGTTTGTGCTTATTAAGGATTATATTGATGGGTTGCCTTTTACTATTGCACATGATAATTTTGATAGATATAATATGCATGTGCTTGCTGCTCCTACTTGCAATTATTATGAGAGAGGAACTACATCTCCACCTCTTTATGTTTCCAACACGATAGAATTGCAAGAATCTGCTTATACTATGCATTGGCCTTTACTATGTGTGCATGAATTGTTCTTTTATGACATGTGATATGTCCATTTTGCATCATGCTTTTATATCAATATTTATTGCATTATGGGCTGTTATTACACATTATATCTCAATACTTATGGCTATTCTCTCTTATTTTACAAGGTTTACCATGAAGAGGGGGAATGCCGGCAGCTGGAATTCTGGCTGGAAAAGGAGCAAACATTGGAAACCTATTCTGCACAGCTCCAAAAATCCTGAAACTCCACGAAACTTATTTTTGGAATTTATAAGAATTATTGAGCGAAAGAAACACCTCAGGGGGCCCACACCCTGGCCAGGAGGATGGGGGGCGCCCACCCCTACTGGACGCGCCCCCTGTCTCCTGGGCCCCCTGGTGGCCCTTCGGTGTCCATCTTCTGCTATATGAAGGCTTTTACCCTGGAAAAAATCGGGGGCAAGCTTACAGGACAAAACTCCGCCGCCACGAGGCGGAACCAATCTAGGGCTCCAGCGAAGCTGTTCTGCCGGGGACACTTCCCTCCGGGAGGGGAAATCATCACCATCGACATCACCAACGATCCTCTCATCGGGAGGCGGTCATCTCCATCAACATCTTCACCAGCACCATCTCCTCTCAAAACCCTAGTTTATCTCTTGTATCCAATCTTGTATCCAAACCACAAATTGGTACCTGTGGGTTGCTATTAGTGTTGATTACTCCTTGTAGTTGATGCTAATTGGTTTACTTGGTGGAGATCATATGTTCAGATCCTTAATGCATATTATTACTCCTCTGATTATGAACATGAATATGCTTTGTGAGTAGTTACGTTTGTTCCTGAGGACATGGGTGAAGTCTTGCTATTAGTAGTCATGTGAATTTGGTATTCGTTCGATATTTTGATGAGATGTACGTTGTCTTTTCCTCTTGTGGTGTTATGTGAACGCCGACTACATGACACTTCACCATTATTTGGGCCTAGAGGAAGGCATTGGGAAGTAATAAGTAGATGATGGGTTGCTAGAGTGACATAAGCTAAACCCTAGTTTATGCGTTGCTTCGTAAGGGGCTGATTTGGATCCATATGTTTAATGTTGATACTTATTTTGTAGTTGCCGATGCTTGCAATAGGGGTTAATCATATGTGGGATGCTTGTCCAAGTAAGGGCAGTACCCAAGTACCGGTCCACCCACATATCAAATTATCAAAGTACCGAACGCGAATCATATGAGCGTGATGAAAACTAGCTTGACGATAATTCCCATGTGTCCTCGGGAGCACTTTTCTCATTATAAGAAATTGTCCAGGCTTATCCTTTGGTACAAAAAGGATTGGGCCACCTTGCTGCACTTTATTTACTTTCATTTCTTGGAACAATTTCACTGCTTGTATAGAAAACCTTACTGAAAACCGCTTATCATTTCCTTCTGCTCCTCGTTGGGTTCGACACTCTTACTTGTTGAAAGGACTACGATAGATCCCCTACACTTGTGGGTCATCAAGACTCTTTTCTGGCGCCATTGCCGGGGAGTGTAGCGCTTTTGGTGAGTGGAACTTGGTAAGGAAACATTTATATAGTGTGCTGAAATTTTCTGTTACTTGTCACTATGGAAACTAATCCTTTGAGGGGCTTGTTTGGGGTATCTTCACCCCGACCAGAAGAGCAAAGAGTTGGACCTCTACCTACTGAACTTATTGAAAATATTTACTTTGAGATTCCTTCGGGTATGATAGTGAAACTGCTAGCTAATCCATTTGCAGGAGATGGAACATTGCATCCCGATTTACACCTTATTTTTGTGGATGAAGTTTGTGGATTATTTAAGCTTGCAGGTAGTCCCGATGATGTTGTTAAAAGGAAGGTCTTCTCTTTATCTTTGAAGGGAGATGCATTAACATGGTATAGGCTATGTGATGATACGGGATCTTGGAATTATAAACGATTGAAGTTGGAATTTCACCAGAAGTTCTATCCTATGCATCTTGTTCATCGTAATCGTAATTACATATATAATTTCTAGCCTCGCGAAGGAGAAAGCAGCGCTCAAGCTTGGGGGTGGCTTAACTCAATGTTATATACATGCCCCAATCATGAGCTCTCCAGAGAAATGATTATTCAAAATTTTTGTGCTCGTCTTTCTCTCAATGATCGCAACATGCTCGATACTTCATGTGCTGGTTCTTATATGCTGAAGACTTGAATTCAAATGGGGCTTATTGGAAAGAATTAAACACAACTCTGAAGATTGGGGTTCCGACGCTGGTAAGGAGTCAGGTATGACACCTAAGTTTGATTGTGTTAAATCTTTTATGGATACCGATGCTTTTCATGGATTTAGCGCTAAATATGGACTTGACTCTGAGATAGTAGCTTCTTTCTGTGAATCTTTTGCTACTCACGTTGATCTCCCTAAGGATAAGTGGTTTAAATATAATCCTCCCATTAAAGTAAAAGTAGTTGCACCTATTACAGTTGAAGAAAAGACTGTCACTTATAGTGATCCTATTGTTCCTACTACTTATGTTGAGAAACCTCCTTTTCTTGTTATGATAAAGGATCATGCTAAAACTTCGACTGTTGTTCGTAAGAGTATACTAGGACTTATACACCTCCTGAGCAAATCAAAGTTGAACCTAGTATTGCTATGGTTAAAGATCTCTTGGATGATGATTTAGATGGGCATGTTATTTATTTCTGTGGTGAGACTGCTAATATTGTTAGACTAGATACCAAGATACATAGACCTGTGGTAGGCATGCCTGTTATTTCTGTTAAAATAGGAGATCATTGTTATCATGGTTTATGTGATATGGGTGCTAGTGCTAGTGCAATACCCTATGACTTATAAAGAAATTATGCATGATATTGCACCCGCTGAAATAGAAGATATTGATGTTACTATTAAGCTTGCCAATGGGGATACCATTAAGCCAGTTGGGATTGTTAGAGATGTTGAAGTCTTGTGTGGGAAGGTTAAATATCCTGCTGATTTTCTTGTTCTTGGTTCCCCACAAGATGACTTTTGTCCCATTATTTTTGGTAGACCCTTCTTGAACACTATTAATGCTAAGATTGATTGTGAAAAGGATACTGTTACAATTGGCTTAGAGGGTATGTCTCATGAATTTAATTTTGCTAAGTTTCGTAGACAACCTCGTGATAGAGAATCACCTAGTAAGGATGAGATTATTGGTCTTGCTTCTATTGTCGTGCCTCCTACTGATCCGTTAGAACAATATTTGCTAGACCATGAAAACGATATGTTTATGAAGGAAAGAAGGGAAATAGATGAAGTGTTCCTTCAACAGGAACCTATTCTGAAACATAACCTTCCCGTTGAAATTCTAGGGGACCCCCCTCCACCCAAGGGTGATCCCGTGTTTGAGCTCAAACCATTACCTGATAATCTTAAGTATGCTTATCTTGATGAAAAGAAAATATATCCTGTTATTATTAATGCTAACCTTTCAGAACAAGAAGAAGAAAGATTATTGAAAACTCTGAAGAAGCACCGCGCTGCTATTGGATATACTCTGGATGATCTTAAGGGCATTAGTCCCACATTATGCCAACACAAAATTAATTTGGAGGACGGTGCCAAACCAGTTAGAGATCCTCAACGACGACTGAATCCCAAGATGAAAGAAGTGGTAAGAAAGTAGATACTAAAGCTCCTTGAGGCATGTATAATTTATCCCGTTGCTGATAGTGATTGGGTAAGCCATGTCCATTGTGTTCCTAAAAAGGGAGGTATTACTGTCGTTCCTAATGATAAAGATGAATTGATCCCCAAAGAATTATTACAGGTTATAGGATGGTAATTGATTTTCGTAAATTAAATAGATCTACTAAGAAAGATCATTACCCTTTACCTTTTATTGATCAAATGCTAGAAAGACTATCCAAACACACACATTTTTGTTTTCTAGATGGTTATTCTGGTTTCTCTCAAATACCTGTGTCAGCGGGGGATCAATCAAAAACTACTTTTACTTGCCCTTTCGGTACTTCTGCTTATAGACGTATGCCTTTTGATTTATGTAATGCACCTGCTACCTTTCAAAGATGCATGATGGCTATATTCTCTGACTTTTGTGAAAAGATTTGTGAGGTATTCATGGATGATTTCTCCGTTTATGGATCCTCCTTTGATGATTGCTTGAGCAACCTTGATCGAGTTTTGCAGAGATGCGAAGACACTAGTCTCGTCTTGAATTGGGAAAAGTGCCACTTTATGGTTAATGAAGGCATTGTCTTGGGGCATAAGATCTCTGAGAGAGGTATTGAAGTTGATAAAGCTAAAGTTGATGCTATTGAAAAGATGCCATGCCCCAAGGACATAAAAGGTATAAGAAGTTTCCTTGGTCATGCCGGTTTTTATAGGAGGTTCATTAAGGACTTTTCTAAAATCTCTAGGCCTCTGACTAATTTATTACAAAAAGATATTCCTTTTGTCTTTGATGATGATTTGTAGAAGCATTTAAAATACTTAAGAAAGCCTTGATCACTGCACCTATTGTTCAGCCACCTGATTGGAATTTACCCTTTGAAATTATGTGTGATGCTAGTGATTATGTTGTAGGTGATGTTCTAGGGAAAAGAGTTGATAAGAAATTGAATGTTATCCAGTATGCTAGTAAAACTCTTGATACTGCCCAGAGAAATTATGCTACTACTGAAAAAGAGTTCTTAGCAGTTGTGTTTGCATGTGATAAGTTTAGACCTTATATTGTTCATTCCAAAGTTACTATTCACACTGATCATGCTGCTATTAAATATCTTATGGAAAAGAAAGATGCTAAGCCTAGACTCATTAGATGGGTTCTCCTACTCCAAGAATTTGATTTGCATATTATCGATAGAAAGGGAGCTGAGAACCCCGTTGCAGACAACTTGTCTAGGTTAGAGAATGTTCTTGATGACCCACTACCTATTGATGATAGCTTTCCTGATGAACAATTAGCGGTCGTTAATGCTTATCGTATTGCTACTTGGTATGCTGATTATGCTAATTACATTGTTGCTAAATTTATACCTCCTAGTTT
The DNA here is from genome assembly GCA_021437245.1 of Aegilops speltoides. Classification (NCBI taxonomy): domain Eukaryota; kingdom Viridiplantae; phylum Streptophyta; class Magnoliopsida; order Poales; family Poaceae; genus Aegilops; species Aegilops speltoides. The sequence goes on from CM038143.1 coordinate 333,480,347, forward strand.
CACATACCAGCAAAAGAAAATGTTCTTTTATGATTTAAGACACTTCTTCTGGGATGACCCACACCTTTATAAAGAAGGAGTAGATGGTGTTATTAGACGTTGTGTACCTGAGCATGAACAGGAATAGATCCTATGCAAGTGTCACTCTGAATCATATGGAGGACACCACGCTGGAGATAGAACTGCACACAAGGTATTGCAATCCGGTTTTTATTGGCCTACTCTCTTCAAAGATGCTCGTAAGTTTGTCTTATCTTGTGATGAATGTCAAAGAATTGGTAATATTAGTAGACGTCAAGAAATGCCTATGAATTATTCTCTTATTATTGAACCATTTGATGTTTGGGGCTTTGATTATATGGGACCCTTTCCTGCCTCTAATGGTTATACACATATTTTAGTTGTTGTTGAGTATGTTACTAAGTGGGTAGAAGCTATTCCAACTAGTAGTGCTGATCATAACACTTCTATTAAAATGCTTAAAGAAGTTATTTTTCCGAGGTTTGGAGTCACTAGATATCTTGTGACTGGTGGTGGTTCACATTTTATTCATGGTGCTTTCCGTAAGATGCTTGCTAAGTATGATGTTAATCATAGAATCGCATCTCCTTATCATCCGCAGTCTAGTGGTCAAGTAGAGTTGAGCAATAGAGAGCTCAAATTAATTTTGCAAAAGATTGAATAGATCTAGAAAGAATTGGTCCAAAAAACTTGATGATGCATTATGGGCCTATAGAACTGCTTACAAAAATCCTATGGGTATGTCTCCATATAAGATGGTTTATGGAAAAGCATGTTATTTACCTCTTGAACTTGAACATAAAGCATATTGGGCTATCAAAGAGCTCAACTATGACTTCAAACTTGCCGGTGAGAAGAGGTTGTTTGATATTATCTCACTTGATGAATGGAGAACCCAAGCCTATGAGAATGCCAAGCTATCCAAAGAAAAAGTCAAATGCTGGCATGACAAAAGGATACAAAAGCGTGAGTTTAACGTAGGTGATTATGTGTTATTATTCAACTCTTGTTTACGATTTTTTGCAGGAAAACTTCTCTCTAAATGGGAAGGTCCTTATGTTATCGAGGAGGTCTATCATTTTGGTGCCATAAAAATCAACAACTTCGAAGACACAAGTCCGAGGGTGGTGAACGGTCAAAGAATTAAACATTATATCTCCGGTAATCCTATCAATGTTGAAACTAATATTATTGAAACCATAACCCCGGAAGAATACATAAGGGGACACTTTCTAGAACGTTCCAGACTCCGAAAAGGAATAGGTATGTGGTACAGTAAGTAAACCAACTCCAAAACAATTCTAATGGCAATTTTTATCAGTTTTGGAATATTTAAGAATTTTAGGAAGAAAGTAGTCCGGGAAGGACATGAGGCCTCCACGAGGGTGGAGGCCGCGCCCACCTGTCTCGTGGCCACCTCGTGTGCCTCCCGGACTCTGTTTTCTTGCACGTTACGTATTTTGGTCGGTAAAAATTCATTATATAAACTCCCGAAGGTTTTGACCACTGTATCACGCAAATATCCTCTGTTTTCGTTTCGAGCTATTTTCTATTACAGATCTAGAGCATCATGGCGTCTCCAAGCGCTCCCAAGGACAAGTTTTTTGAGAGGGTTATCAACCCCTATCTCGCGGAGGTGTTGCAACACCCTCAAACCATTGAGATGCGTCAGGGGGTGCTGCACATCCGCGATGTGGAGGGACCAAGGCATACCGGAAGCATGGAGACAAAGCTTGAAGCCATGGAGCAGCAAGTCTTCAAGTGCCAAGGGATGGCGGAGCGTGGACTCAATGCCAACCAGATGATGATCACAGAGTTCACCAACAACCACAAGCTAGATGGCAAAGTCATTGGGGCGACCATCTTCAAGCCTCAAGAGAAAATCGAGCACCTCCAAGCCCAGATCTATGACCTTCCAAACCAGAACTGTGAGTATGAATATAGATTCAAGAGGATGAGTTTGGCTGCAGATTTAAGGATCCCGGAGACTCGATCATCCTTCTATGATGGTGAGCCTATGCCTTAGAAGATGGACGACAAGCCTACATCATCAACAACTCCTACTTCACCACCTCCGAGGACATAATCACATGGGTATGGGCACTCCCCTTGGAAACTACCAAGCTTGGGGGGGGGGTGCCCCGGTATCCTATCACCATCACACTCCTATCTCTACCATTTTATTTAGTTCGATCCTTTTAGTAGTATCTTAATATAGTAGATTGAAGTTTTAGTATCAAGTAGTTTTGAGTTTTGCTTTTTGATCTTTTTTATGTAATCGAGTTCGTGAGCTATCTATAATAAAGATTAGTGTTGAGTCAAGGGCTTTGCTATCTTGCTATGATCTTGAGAAAGTAGAGAATAAAAGAGTTCATATTGATCTTATGGTTAGTGATGACTTCACACATAGAAAGTATGAGGCATAAAAGTTGTTGAGAGTTGATAAACTTAGTTTTGGTCATCGTTGCAATTAATAGTAAGTAATAAGGAAAGAGAGGTTCACATACAAATATATTATCTTGGACATCTTTTATGATTTTGAAGCACTCATTAAGTATGACATGCTAAAAGAGTTGATGTTGGACAAGGAAGACAACGTAATGGTTTATGTTTTCTCACATCCCAGTTAAAGTATATTTTCATTGACCTTCCAAACATGTTGAGCTTGCCTTTCCCCCTCATGCTAGCCAAATTCCTTGCACCAAGTAGAGATACTACTTGTGCTTCCAAATATCCTTAAACCCAGTTTTGCCATGAGATTCCACCATACCTACCTATGGATTGAGTAAGATCCTTCAAGTAAGTTGTCATGTTGCAGGCAATAAAAATTGCTATCTAAATATGTATGACTTATTAGTGAGAAAATAAGCTTTATACAATCTTGTTGTGGAAGCAATAAAAGCGACGGACTGCATAATAAAGGTCCACATACAAGTGGCAATATAAAGTGACGTTCTTTTGCATTAAGATTTTATGCATCCAACCCTAAAAGCACATGACAACCTCTGCTTCCCTCTGCGAAGGGCCTATCTTTTACTTTATGTTTTTACTTTATGCTTGAGTCAAGGCGATCTTCACCTTTCCCTTTTTCATTTTATCCTTTGGCAAGCTCCTCGTGTTTGAAAGATCATGATATATATATATATCCAATTGGGTGTAAGTTAGCATGGACTATTATTGTTGACATCACCTAAAGGTGAATACGTTGGGAGGCAACATGATAAGCCCCTATCTTTCTCAGTGTCCCGCTGAAACTCCATAACCACAAGTATTGCGTGAGTGTTAGAAATTGTAGAAGACTACATGATAGTTGAGTGTGTGGACTTGCTGAAAAGCTCTATTCTTGACTCTTTCTGATGTTATGATAAATTGCAATTGCTTCAATGACTGAGATTATAGTTTGTTGGCTTCCAATGAAGTTTCTGAACCATGCTTGACATTGTGAATTGATCGTTACTTGAGCATAAGAAATCATATGATAAAATATATTTATGTTGTTGTTATAAGAATGATCATGATACCCTCATGTCTGTATTTTATTTTTATCGACACCTCTATCTCTAAACATGTGGACATATTTTTCGTTATCGGCTTCCGCTTGAGGACAAGCGAGGTCTAAGCTTGGGGGAGTTGATACGTCCATTTTGCATCATGCTTTTATATCAATATTTATTGCATTATGGGCTGTTATTGCACATTATATCTCAATACTTATGGCTATTCTCTCTTTTTTTACAAGCTTTACCATGAAGAGGGGGAATGCCGGCAGCGGGAATTCTAGCTGGAAAAGGAGAAAACATTGGAAACCTATTCTGCACAGCTCCAAAAATCCTGAAACTCCACAAAACTTATTTTTGGAATTTATAAGAATTATTGAGCGAAAGAAACACCTCAGGGGGCCCACACCCTAGCCAGGAGGGTGGGGGCGCGCCCACCCCTACTGGGTGCGCCCCCTGTCTCCTGGGCCCCCTGGTGGCTCTCCGTTGTCCATCTTCTGCTATATGAAGGCTTTTACCCTGGAAAAAAATTGGGGGCAAGCTTACGGGACGAAACTCCGCCGCCACGAGGCGGAACCTTGGCAGAACCAATCTAGGGCTCCAGCAGAGCTGTTCTGCCGGGGACACTTCCCTCCGGGAGGGGGAAATCATCACCATCGTCATCACCAACGATCCTCTCATCGGGAGGGGGTCAATCTCCATCAACATATTCACTAGCACCATCTCCTCTCAAAACCCTAGTTCGTCTCTTGTATCCAATCTTGTATCCAAACCACAAATTGGTACCTGTGGGTGGCTAGTAGTGTTGATTACTCCTTGTAGTTGATGCTAATTGGTTTACTTGGTGGAAGATCATATGTTCAGATCCTTAATGCATATTATTACTCCTCTGATTATGAACTTGAATATGCTTTGTGAGTAGTTACGTTTGTTCCTGAGGACATGGGTGAAGTCTTGCTATTAGTAGTCATGTGAATTTGGTATTTGTTCGATATTTTGATGAGATGTATGTTGTCTTTTCCTCTAGTGGTGTTATGTGAACGTCGACTACATGACACTTCACCATTATTTGGGCCTAGAGGAAGGCATTGGGAAGTAATAAGTAGATGATGGGTTGCTAGAGTGACAGAAGCTTAAACCCTAGTTTACGCGTTGCTTCGTAAGGGGCTGATTTGGATCCATATTAAATGTTGTGGTTAGGTTTACCTTAATAGTTCTTTTGTAGTTGCGGATGCTTGCAATAGGGGTTAATCATAAGTGAGATGCTTGTCCAAGTAAGGGCAGTACCCAAGCACCGGTCCACCCACATATCAAATTATCAAAGTACCGAACGCGAATCATATGAGCGTGATGAAAACTAGCTTGACGATAATTCCCATGTGTCCTCGGGAGCTCTTTTCTCATTATAAGAAATTGTCCAGGCTTATCCTTTGCTACAAAAAGGATTGGGCCACCTTGCTGCACTTTATTTACTTTCATTGCTTGTTACTCGTTACAATTTATCTTATCACAAAACTATCTGTTACCTACAATTTCAGTGCTTGTAGAGAAAACCTTACTGAAAACCGCTTATCATTTCCTTCTACTCCTCATTGGGTTCGACACTCTTACTTATCGAAAGGACTATGATAGATCCCCTAGACTTGTGGGTCATCAACATGCCGATGCATAGGAAGAGAGTTAGACTTCGTTGTTGCTTGATATATGTTACTTTGTGCTCACTACTAAATTACAAATCATTGTTAATTAAAATTGGCTTTGATATACCTTGGGATCCGGGTGGATCCATTACTTGAGCACTATATGCCTAGCTTAATGGCTTTAAAGAAAGCGCTGCCAGGGAGACAACCCGGAAGTTTTAGAGAGTCATTTATTTCTATTGAGTGCTTTCATATAGTTTAAAAATAAAAAAATAAAGAGGAGAACACAAAACTTTTCAAAAAGGAAAGTGAAAGTGAGAAAGACAAGCATTGTTGAAGTGGAAGCTAGCCTTGGATTTTGTTCATGCTCACGAAAACTTTTTGAATCTTGATTACAGAAACTTTTCATAAAAAATAGTTATCCCCTTGTATAATTCCATTGTATTATAAAAATAATGTGCCAAGGTTTGCCTTTAGGATGTTTACAATGCTTGTTGGTTTGTACGGTGCAGGACAGAAACTTTGGCTGTAGTGCGCAATTTTACATTTTTAAACTGGAATGTCAAATGGTTATGATTCCTTTCGCGTCGTCTTTTTGTACAAATTGTTTATTTTTCCTAATTTTAGTAGAATTTTTGGGGTACCAGAAGTATGGTGAATGTTCATATTGCTACAGACTGTTCTGTTTTTGTTGCATAGTTTGCTTGTTCTGATGAAACTATCAATTTCTATTAGTGGATTAAGCCATAGAGAAGCTATATTACAGTAGAAACAATGCAAAAACAAAATATGAATTGGTTTGCACAGTACTTAGAGTAGTGATTTGCTTTATTATACTAACGGATCTTACCGAGTTTTTTGTTGAAGTTTTGTGTGGATGAAGTGTCTAATTGAGGAGGTCTCGATATGAGGAAAAGGAAGAGAGGCAAGAGCTCAAGCTTGGGGATGCCCAAGGCACCCCAAGTAAATATTCAAGGAGACTCAAGCGTCTAAGCTTGGGGATGCCCCGGAAGGCATCCCCTCTTTCTTCAACAAGTATCCGTATGTTTTCGTATTCGTTTCGTTCATGCGATATGTGCAAGTCTTGGAGCGTCTTTTGCATATAGTTTTCACTTTTCTTTTATGCACCATGCTGGTATGAGATAGTCCTTGGTTGATTTATAGAATGCTCATCGCACTTCACTTAAATCTTTTGAGTATGGCTTTATAGAATGCTTCATATGCTTCACTATCATTTGAAGTTTGGATTGCCTGTTTCTCTTCACATAGAAAACCGCCATTTGTAGAATGCTCTTTTGCTTCACTTATATTTGTTAGAGCATGGGCATATATTTTGTAGAAAGAATTAAACTCTCTTGCTTCACTTATATCTATTTAGAGAGATGACAGGAATTGGTCATTCACATGGTTAGTCATAAAATCCTACATAAACTTGTAGATCGCTGAATATGATATGTTTGATTCCTTGCAATAGTTTTGCGATATAGAGGTGATAATATGTGGGAGGTACTAGTAGATGGTTGTGTTTAGTAAGGATGTTGGTGTTAAGGTTTGTGATTCCCAAAGCATGCACGTATGGTCTACTAACTATGTAACCAAATTGGCGTGTATTGTATTTTGATTCTTTATCTTTGCGTGAAGGTCGGGGGCGCGCGATGGTTAACTCCTACCAACCTCCCCACTAGGAGCATGCGCGTAGTACTTTGTTTCCATGGCTAATAAATTTTTGCAATAAGTATGTGAGTTCTTTATGCCTAATGTTGAGTCCATGGATTATACGCACTCTCACCCTTCCATCGTTGCTAGCCTCTTCGGTACCGTGCATTGCCCTTTTTCACCTCGAGAGTTGGTGCAAACTTTGCAGGTGCATCCAAACCCCGTGATACAATACGCTCTATCACACATAAACCTCCTTATATCTTCCTCAAAACAGCCACCATACCTACCTATCATGGCATTTCCATAGCCATTCCATGATATATTGCCTGCAACTTCCATCATCATCATATTCATGACTTGAGAATTCATTGTCATATTGCTTTGCATGATCATAAGATAGCTAGCATGATATTTTCATGGCTTGTCCGTTTTATTGATGTCATTGCTACCTAGATCATTGCTCATCCCGGTACACCGCCGGAAGCATTCATATAGAGTCATATCTTTGTTCCAGTATCGAGTTGTAATATTGAGTTGTAAGTAAATAAGTGTGATGATCATCACTATAGAGCATTGCCCAAAAGAAAAAGAAATAAAAAAAGAAAAAAAGAGAAAGGCCAAAGAAGCCTAAATAAAAAAGGGGGCCAAAGAAGCCCGCCCAAAAAAAGAAAAAAATGAGAAAAAAAAGAAAAGGGGCAATGTTACTATCCTTTTACCACACTTGTGCTTCAAAGTAGCACCATGTTCTTCATATAGAGAGTCTCCTATGTTATCACTTTCATATACTAGTGGGAATTTTCATTATAGAACTTGGCTTGTATATTCCAACGATGAGCTTCTTCAAATGCCCTAGGTCTTCATGAGCAAGCAAGTTTGATGCACACCCACTAGTTTCTTTTGTTGAGCTTTCATACATTTATAGCTCTAGTGCATCCGTTGCATGGCAATCCCTACTCCTCACATTGACATCAATTGATGGGCATCTCCATAGCCCGTTGATTAGCGGCGTCGATGTGAGACTTTCTCCCTTTTTGTCTTCTCCACATAACCTCCACCATCATATTCTATTCCACCCATAGTGCTATATCCATGGCTCATGCTCATGTATTGCGTGAAGGTTGAAAAAGTTTGAGAATACTAAAGTATGAAACAATTGCTTAGCTGACACCAGGATAGGCATGAGGGGTACCTTGTGTTAAGAAAAGGGAGCATAGAAGACTATATGATTTTGTATAGATAACGTTCTGGAAGCATTGATATTTTGAAAGACATGATTGTTTGTTGGGATGCCCTAAGTATTATTGTTTTTATGTCAAATGATAGACTATTGCTTTGAATCACTCGTATCTTAATATTCATGCCATGATTAGATATATGATCAAGATTATGCTAGGTAGCATTCCACATCAAAAAAATTCTTTTTTATCATTTACCTACTCGAGGACGAGCAGGAATTAAGCTTGGGGATGCTGATACGTCTCCAACGTATCTATAATTTTTGATTGTTCCATGCCAATATTCTAAAACTTTCATATACTTTTGGCAACTTTTTATACTATTTTTGGGACTAACATATTGATCTAGTGCCCATTGCCAGTTCCTGTCTGTTGCATGTTTTATGTTTCGCAGAAAACCCATATGAAACGGAGTCCAAATGGGATAAAAACGGACAGAGAATTATTTTGGAATATTGTGATTTTTGGGAAGTAAAATCAACGCGAGACGGTGCCCGAGGTGGCCATGAGACAGGGGCCCATGCCCATTCCAGGTGGGCGCCCCCCCACCCTCCTGGGCCCCTCGTAAGGCGGTCGATGCCCTTCTTTGGCCGCAAGAAAGCTAATTTTTGGAAAAAGATCTGGGCGAAGGTTTCAATCCAACCGGAGTTATGGATCTCCGGATATAAAAGAAATGGTGCCAGGGCAGAATTCCAGAACACGGAAACAGAGAGAGACAGACAGACAGATCCAATCTCGGAGGGGCTCTCGCCCCTCCCACGCCATGGGAGCCAAGGACCAGAGGGAAACCCTTCTCCCATCTAGGGAGGAGGTCAAGGAAGAAGAAGAAGAAAGGGGGCTCTATCCCCCTTGCTTCTGGTGGCGCCGGAACACCGCCGGGGCCCATCATCATCACCGCGATCTTCATCAACAACTTCACCGCCTTCATCACCAACTCTTCCCCCCTCTATGCAGCGGTGTAACTCCTCTCTTACCTGCTGTAATCTCTACTTAAACATGGTGCTCAATGCTATATATTATTTACCAATGATGTATGGCTATCTTATGATGTTTGAGTAGATCCGTTTTTTCCTATGGGTTAATTGATGATCGTGATTGGTTTGAGTTGCATGTTTTATTATTGGTGTTGTCCTATGGTGCTCTCCGTGTCGCGCAAGCGTGAGGGATCCCTGTTGTAGGGTTTGCAATATGTTCATGATTTGCTTATGGTGGGTGGCGTGAGTGAACAGAAGCACAAACCGGAGTAAGTAGGTTGTTTGCGTATGGGATAAAGGGGACTTGATACTTTAATGCTATGGTTGGGTTTTACCTTAATGATATTTTGTAGTTGCGGATGCTTGCTAGAGTTCCAATCATAAGTGCATATGATCCAAGAAGAGAAAGTATGTTAGCTTATACATCTCCCTCAAATAAAATTGCAACAGTGATTACCGGTCTGGTTATCGATTGCCTTGGACAAATAACTATCTCGTAACAAAAAGCTCTCTACTAATACTTAATTTATTGCATCTTTATCTAAACAGCCCCTACTTTTTATTTACGTGCTCTTTATTATCTTGCAAACCTATCCTATCACACCTACAAAGTACTTCTAGTTTCATACTTCTTCTAGGTAAAGCGAATGTCAAGCGCGCGTAGAGTCATATCAGTGGCAGATAGGTGAAAGTGCAACTATCCCTAGGTGGTTTTGGTAATTCATAACAACATATAGCTCATTGAGCTAATGCTATTCCAAGACTATTATTTCAGGAAAGCTCAATGAATGGCATGGCATGGATGATGAAAGTGGATCCCTCAAAATACTAAGGACAAAGGATTGGCTCAAGCTCAAAAGCTCAAGACTCTTCATTTTATATTTTAGTGATCCAAGATCACATTGAGTCTATAGGAAAAGCCAATACTATCAAGGAGGGATGAGGTGTTGCTTAATGAGCCTCTTGCTTCATGTGCTTAGTGATATGCTCCAAAACCCTTAGCTACTTTATCACATCCACAAATGACCTAAACCCAAAGCCAAAATCGGTCACACCGATTCTTCCTATCCAGCGCCACCCATTTCAAAAGTCATAGCCACTGCCACAAACCCTAAGCTAATCGGTTCTACCGATAGGGATCTTGGTCTCACCGAGATGGGATTGTAATCTCTCTGTTTCCCTTCATAACGTTTCGGTCTAACCGAAGTGAGCGATCGGTCCCACCGAGATTGCAATGTAAACTCTCTGTTTCCCTTTTGTAACATTTCGGTCTCACTGAAAAGAGCAAATCGGCCCCACCGAGTTTACCTGACCAACTCTCTGGAAAGCTTATTACCAAAATCGGTCTCACCGAGTTTGTGTAATCGGTCTTACGGAGATTACGTTATGACCTAACCCTAACCAAATCGGTCTCACCGAGTTGCATGTCAGTCCCACCGAAAATCACTAATGGTCACTAGGTTTACTAAATCGGTCTGACCGAGTCTGTTGAATCGGTCCCACCGAGTTTGGTAAATTGTATGTAATGGTTAGATTTTGTGTGGAGGCTATATATACCCCTCCACCCCCTCTTCATTCGTGGAGAGAGACATCAGACTAAACCTACACTTCCAACTTACCATTTCTAAGAGAGAACCACCTACTCATGTGTTGAGGCCAAGATATTCCATTCCAACCATATGAATCTTGATCTCTAGCCTTCCCCAAGTTGCTTTCCACTCAAATCTTCTTTCCACCAGATCCAAAACCTATGAGAGAGAGTTGAGTGTTGGGGAGACTATCATTTGAAGCACAAGAGCAAGGAGTTCATCATCAACGCACCATTTGTTACTTCTTGGAGAGTGGTGTCTCCTAGATTGGCTAGGTGTCACTTGGGAGCCTCTTACAAGATTGTGGAGTTGAACCAAGGAGTTTGTAAGGGCAAGGAGATTGCCTACTTCGTGAAGATCTACTGCTAGTGAGGCAAGTCCTTCGTGGGCGACGGCCATGGTGGGATAGACAAGGTTGCTTCTTCATGGACCCTTCGTGGGTGGAGCCCTCCATGGACTCGCGCAACCATTACCCTTCGTGGGTTGAAGTCTCCATCAACGTGGATGTACGATAGCACCACCTATCAGAACCACGCCAAAAACATCCGTGTCTCCAATTGCGTTTGAATCCTCCAAACCCTTCCCTTTTCATTCTTGCAAGTTGCATGCTTTACTTTCCGCTGCCCATATACTCTTTGCAAGCTTGCTTGAATTGTGTGATGATTGCTTGACTTGTCCTATGATAGCTAAAATCTGCCAAACTCTAAAATTGGGAAAAGGTTAAGTTTTTAATTGGTCAAGTAGTCTAATCACCCCCCTCTAGACATACTTCAAGGTCCTACAAGTGGTATCAGAGCTTTGGTCTCCATTTGCTTTGATTTTCCATAGCTTTTGGTGGTCATAGCCTTGGTTTCACAACCTAGGAGAGTATGGCGTCTAGCGAGGGAAATTATCACCGTAGAGGTCCTTACTTTGATTGTACTAATTTTGCTAGTTGGAAGCATAAGATGAAAATGCATATTCTTGGACATAACCCCGCCGTTTGGGCAATTATTTGTATTGGCTTGCAAGGTGAATTCTTTGATGGGAGAGAAGCGAACCGTGAAGCTAATGCGGAAGAATTGAAGATGCTGCAATACAACGCTCAAGCTTGTGATATCATCTTCAACGGATTGTGCCCCGAAGAATTAAACAAAATCAGCCGTCTTGAGAATGCAAAGGAAATTTGGGATACTTTGATTGATATGCATGAAGGTACCGAATCCGTCAAGGAATCCAAGTTGGATGTGCTCCAAAGTCAGCTTGACAAGTTCAAAATGAAGGATGGTGAAGGTGTCGCTGAAATGTACTCTAGGCTTGCTCTTATCACAAATGAGATTGCCGGCTTAGGGAGTGAAGAGATGACCGACAAATTCATCATCAAGAAGATCCTAAGAGCATTGGATGGAAAGTATGATACCGTGTGCACATTGATCCAAATGATGCCAAACTACAAAGATCTCAAGACAACGGAAGTCATTGGAAGAATTGTTGCTCATGAGATGTCACTCAAGGATAAGGAGGAACTTCACAACAAGTCAAGTGGTGCTTACAAAGCCTCAAGTGAAGCCCCCACATCATCAAGTGAGAAACAAACCTTCAATGAAGAATTGAGCTTAATGGTGAAGAACTTCAACAAATTCTACAAGAGTAGAAGCAAAGAAAGAAGCTCCAAGTCAAGGTCTTACCATGGAAAAAGATCTTCTAGTCGAGAGCGCAATTGCTACAATTGTGGGAGACCCGAACACTATTCCAAGAGTGTACGGCACCCTACAAAAAAAGAGAAGATTCTCCAAAAAGAAGAAGCAAAAGAGAAGAATCACCACCAAGAGAGAGGAGGAGTAAAGATGATCGTTATGAACGAAGACCCTCATGGAGAAGCAAGGACTCGGAAAGGAAGGACAAGTCATCAAGGAGCTACACAAAACAAAGACATCAAGCTCATGTTGGTGAATGGGTATCCGGCTCCGACTCCGACAATCACTCCGAGAGAAGCTATCACTCCGACTTTGAATATACTCAAGATGAAGGTGTTGCCGATCTAGCACTTGTGTCAACCAACTCCTACGACATATTTGATTCACCAAATGAAGGAATTGGAAGATGCTTCATGGCCAAAGGTCCAAAGGTAACGCATTCTGAGTATGTTGATTTCAATAGTGATGAAGATGACTTGCTTGTGGATGATGATTTACTTGTTGACAACTCTAATGATGAATACTATGATGAAACGTCAATTAATCATGCTAATCAGGATAAAACGAATGACAATGATAAGGAGAAGATTGAGCTTCTAACTAAAGAACTAAACACTCTTAAGTTGGCTCATGAAACTATCTTCGAAGATCATCGAGAACTTTAACGGGCTCATGAGAAGTTACGCTTTGAAAAGCTCAATCTTGAGCAAGAGCATGAGTTCTTAAAAGCAATCAATGATGATCTCCATAAGAAAAGTTCTTCCTACATTGCCAAGCGTTTACTCTTATATACTTACATGCCTCAAGTCAAGTCTAGTAACAAGTACAAGAAAGATACTTCCTCTAGTAGTAACAATAACAATGTCAAATCCAATATTGTTGCTTCTAGTAGTTCTCTTGATTCCACTTATGATTCTCTTAGCCAAGTTACACTTGAGCAAGACAATAGCTTATTGAAGGGAATTATAGAGAAAAGTGTTTACAAGAGCCTTGTCGGGAGTAAGCAATTCGAGGAAATTGTACGCAAGCAAGGAAGACACCGGAAGAATCAAGGTGTTGGTTTTGAACGAAAGTTCAATGCCAATGGAGTTGAGTGGGAAGAAGATCAATACCCCAAGACGAAGTTTGTTCCTCAACAAGAGAAGTATGATCCTACTTCCTTCAAAGGAACATAAGCACAAGATGATCTTCCACCACAAGACCACAAGAACAAAGGCAAGGACAAGCTTCAAGAAGAGATTGATGCATTTGAAGAAGCACCTAGGGCCTCGTTCAAGTGGGTTCCCAATACTACGTAAAGTTCTACTTCATCAAGTACAACTACAACTCCAAGGATTCCCATCAAGATGATGTGGATCCCGAAGAAGAAGAACTAGAAAGTCCTTGATGGTGACTCAGCCAACATTCTTCACTCACATCATTATGGCAAGAACAAGTGCAATCAACTTCCACATCTTGCACTAGTTCAAGGAGTCACAAACCCTCATGTTGGTAAGGCAAGGGACAAGGTAACCTAATGATTCCATAGACATCATCTTGTGTGTGCTTCATTCTATGTCTATGGATATTCTTGTTTGTTCCTTGTGGGATTAACCCATGTAGGTAAGTTGAAAGTGCAACTCACTCCAAAGGATTGCTCCAAATGATCTACATCAACATTGAGCATCCACATCTTCAACACCTACATGAAGTCATCATCGACAAAACCCAAGGTTAGTTCATCCCTCTAAGGGGGGATCTCACATCTAGGGGGAGCTTAACTCTAAGAATTGAGTCAAAGCAACTCTAATGGTGTGAACAAATCAATGCATTATGTAAAAGTGGTAACCCCACTTGAGCTTAAACGATGAGTATGACCTATGATCAAATGTTTTCATTTGACTCCTAAGTCAATATACTCATACATAGATGACCTAGTCATCGCCAATTGTCTGATAGATGCTAGAATTGGTTGTGCATGTTTTGCCACATATTTCATTTGCCATCTTATTGTGTGAGCATGTTGGTGCATATTTTACTCATTCAAGGACATCCACTTGTTCTTTTGATTGTCTGGCTTCCTTTTCTTTTTGCCAAGTGGATGGACAAGAATGCCTAAGAACCTTCTCTAGCTATCTATGCTTTTCTCGTCTCAAACTCTATTCATGCTACATCACAAAATTTGATCAAGTCAGATTCGAACCACTCTGTGTGAGGAGCACTCGGAGTCCCCGATTCGTCATAGACTTAAACTTCCAAAACTTCTTTGTGATTCTCGGTCTGACCGATTCCTCCATTTCAGTCCTACCGAGATCATTAAGTCGATCTAAGTTTTCAATCTCGGGGCAACCGATTTGAACTTTTCGGTCACACTGAGTTGTCAGAATCAGACACAGTTATGCATCTCGGTGCCACCGAGTTGTTCCACTCGGTCACACCGACAGGGTCGGGCTATATATAGTCACGGGCAAAAATTTGGAAATTCCTCCGAACCCCTTCGCCTGCGCAATAGCTCGCTCTGCCTCCAAGGTCTTCGGATTGTCTCCTCGTCGCCAGCCGCCTCCTGTCGCTGGTCTCCGCCGCCGTTAACGGAATTCAACCCCGCCGTTGCCTCCGTCGTGAGTTCATCGCCGAGCTAGGGTATGGAATCGATCACTGTGTTATCCTCGTCTGATTCCTAGCACATTGTGTTCTTATTGATTCTAGCCACGATTGAAACACTCCTATCCAGTCAATGCAATCCGTAGAATAAATGAGATTCAAAATTTTAGGGTTAGGTTTCCGCTGAAACCATCTCGGACCCACCGAGTTGAAAAACTCAGTCCCACTGATTTGGCTTATGCCATCGCACTAGTAAGTCTTGGTCTGACCGAGAATTGCTAATCGGTGAGACCGATTTTAGGACTTTGTGAAACCCTAGCAGTCTCGGTGCCACCGAACTATGACTCGGTCCAACCGAGTTCATCAGTTTAGGTTCCAAGACTGCTTCGGTATCATCGAGTTTGAAAATCGGTTGATCCAAAATGCTTTATGTGGAAAACTAAAACTGAACTGTTGAATCATTCTTTTGCAAAAATCTCTGCATTTTGTGATGCTCATCCACTCTATCTCATCTATAACTCTTCACAGGGTCAGCAGTCAGTGTTTGCAGCATGTCGCACAGAGTGACAGCGAAACAGTCAAGAGCAGATTGACATGAGTCAGGGCACTAGTCCCTCCAGCACTTCAGATGAAGGCAGCAGAAGCACTCCTAGCAACCTGCCTAAGGCTGCTACCAGGCAAAGGAAGAAGAGAACTTCAGACTCTGAAGATGAGGACTATAGAGCTGAAGAGGATGAGGCTACTTCCAAGAAAGTAGTGCTCAAGAAGGAGTATGGCTCAGCACATAGCATAAAGCCTGGACTGAACAAGAAGGTTCCTGCCAAGAGGACACCTATGCCCAAGGTTAGAAGGTCCACTCAAGTGCCAGAACAGACTGAACCCAAAGAGGCACCTGCAAAGAAAGTCACATATTCCAAATCCAAGAAAGTCCCTACTAGAGAAACTATGAAGTTTACCATTGAATTAGAGGATGAAGCTGCTCAGGATAAGAAGAAGAAGAGAGCAAGAACCACAACTGCCCAGGTTCTTGGAAAGACCTCAATGAGAAGAGATTCTGAAGAAGAAGAAGAGGTTGCTGCACCAGCACCCAAGGCACCAAAGCTTATGGGTGATGCTATTAGATCAGGGGCTGCAACATATAAGTCCAAAGAAGCACCCAAAGCTGCCCCCAAGGCCAAGCTTGCACCAAAGAGGAATACCAGGAGTATTCCAGCTACTGAGAAGAACAAGGCCCCAGTGCCTAATGTTGCTGATGAGGAAGATGAAGAAGGACAGGTCCTAAGGAAGCTCAAGCCCAAGATACCAGACCACAATGATGCCCATCCTATGGCTGAGGACATGAACATCAGAAGAGACTCAGTGTTGAGGCTATGGAGGTTGACAGATCCATATGTCGCAAGGAGAAGAACTGTTGTTGATTACAGGTTCCATACAAAGGAACATCAGGCTTCTATGAGACAATCTTGTTGGACAAGAAGCCCATAGTATGTGATATGAGGTGGGTCGACTGGACCTACATAAAGGAAAATGAAGAACACTATCCTGGAGTGCAAGACAGTTTTGTTGCTTGTGGAGTTGCAGATTATGTTGGGCAAAAGCTCACCAACTGGAATGATGAACTTATCATGCAATTCTACTCCACAGCACACTTCTATCCAGATGGGAGGATAGTTTGATGTCCAAGGTACAAGGTACCATCCTTTGCTCAGAATGGGCAAGACCGATCAATGCCCCAAAGGAAAATGATGACGACCTGGATGTATATGCCAAGAAGAAGATGGACCACAATTCCATGGCACACATGTACAAGGAGATCCCAGACAAAGCTGTTGAGACACATAAGTTTGGATCAGTCCACTTTCTTCTGTCAGGGCTGCCAACTATCAATTGAATCCTAAGGCATACTTTGTTGCCTAAGTCTGGTGACCACAACATGATCAGAGGGCATGCAATCAACATGTTGCATTTGTTTGATGTGCCACAGAAGTTTAAGGTCATGAGCCTTATGGTTGAAACAATTAAGAGGACTGCATATGATCCAAGAAGAGAAAGTATGTTAGATTATGCCTCTCCCTCAAATAAAATTGCAACAGTGATTACCGGTCTGGTTATCGATTGCCTTGGACAAATAACTTTCTCGTAACAAAAAGCTCTCTACTAATACTTACTTTATTGCATCTTTATCTAAACAGCCCCTACTTTTTATTTACATGCTCTTTATTATCTTGCAAACCTATCCTATCACACCTACAAAGTACTTCTAGTTTCATACTTGTTCTAGGTAAAGCGAATGTCAAGCGTGTGTAGAGTCGTATCAGTGGCAGATAGGTGAAAGTGCAACTATCCCTAGGTGGTTTTGGTAATTCATAACAACATATAGCTCATTGATATAATGCTATTCCAAGACTATTATTTCAGGAAAGCTCAATGAATGGCATGGCATGGATGATGAAAGTGGATCCCTCAAAATACTAAGGACAAAGGATTGGCTCAAGCTCAAAAGCTCAAGACTCTTCATTTTATATTTTAGTGATCCAAGATCACATTGGGTCTATATGAAAAGCCAATACTATCAAGGAGGGATGAGGTGTTGCTTAATGAGCCTCTTGCTTCATGTGCTTAGTGATATGCTCCAAAACCCGCAGCTACTTTCTCACATCCACAAATGACCTAAACCCAAAGCCAAAATTGGTCACACCGATTCTTCCTATCCGGCGCCACCGATTTCAAAAATCGTAGCCACTGCCACAAACCCTAAGCAAATCGGTTCTACTGATAGGGATCTCGGTCTCACCGAGATGGGATTGTAATCTCTCGGTTTCCCTTCGTAACGTTTCGGTCTAACCGAAGTGAGCGATCGGTCCCACCAAGATTGCAATGTAAACTCTCTGTTTCCCTTTTGTAACATTTCGGTCTCACCAAAAAGAGCAAATCGGTCCCACCGAGTTTACCTAACCAACTCTCTGGAAAGCTTATTACCAAAATCAGTCTCACCGAGTTTGTGTAATCGGTCTTACCGAGATTACGTTATGCCCTAACCCTAACCGAATCGATCTCACCGAGTTGCATGTCAGTCCCACCGAAAATCACTAACGGTCACTAGGTTTACTAAACCGGTCCGACCGAGTCTGTTGAATCGGTCCCACCGAGTTTGGTAAATTGTGTGTAATCGTTAGATTTTGTGTGGAGGCTATATATACCCCTCCACCTCCTCTTCATTCTTGAAGAGAGCCATCAGACTAAACCTACACTTCCAACTTACCATTTCTGAGAGAGAACCACCTACTCATGTGTTGAGGCCAAGATATTCCATTCCTACCATATGAATCTTGATCTCTAGCCTTCCCCAAGTTGCTTTACACTCAAATCTTCTTTCCACTAGATCCAAAACCTATGAGAGAGACTTGAGTGTTGGGGAGACTATCATTTGAAGCACAAGAGCAAGGAGTTCATCATCAATGCACCATTTGTTACTTCTTGGAGAGTGGTGTCTCCAAGATTGGCTAGGTGTCACTTGGGAGCCTCGGACAAGATTGTGGAGTTGAACCAAGGAGTTTGTAAGGGCAAGGAGATCGCCTACTTCGTGAAGATCTACCGCTAGTGAGGCAAGTCCTTTGTGGGCGACGGCCATGGTGGGATAGACAAGGTTGCTTCTTCGTGGACCCTTCGTGGGTGGAGCCCTCCGTGGACTCGCGCAACCGTTACCCTTCGTGGGTTGAAGTCTCCATCAACGTGGATGTACGATAGCACCACCTATCGGAACCACGCCAAAAACATCCGTGTCTCGAATTGCGTTTGAATCCTCCAAACCCTTCCCTTTACATTCTTGCAAGTTGCATGCTTTACTTTCCACTGCCCATATACTCTTTGCATGCTTGCTTGAATTGTGTGATGATTGCTTGACTTGTCCTAAGATAGCTAAAATCTGCCAAACTCTAAAATTGGGAAAAGGTTAAGTTTTTAATTGGTCAGGTAGTCTAATCACCCCCCCCCCTCTAGACATACTTCAAGGTCCTACAATAGGACTTGAGTCGTATCAACTAGGGTTGTCTGTATCTTCCATGCTAGGCGGGTTATTCTCAAGAGGAGTGGACTCCGCTCCTCACTCACGAGAAAATGGCCGGTAACTGGGATGCCTAGTCCCATGCTCAAATCAAATCAAAATAATTGCAAACAAAACTCCCCCGGGAATGTTATTAGTTGGAGGCACCCGTTGTTTCGGGCAAGCCATGGATTGATGATTGTTGGTGGAGGGGACTATAAACTTTACCATTCTGTTTGGGAACCGCCAATAATGTGTGTAGCATGGAAGATATCGAGCTCAGTTGTTATGTTGACAATGGAAGTATGCCACCCAAAATATTATTTATCTCTATTTCAAAAATCGAGCTCTGGCACCTCTACAAATTCCTGCTTCCCTCTGCGAAGGGCCTATCTATTTACTTTTATGTTTAGTCATCCTCCTCTTATTAAAAATCACCAGTTGGAGAGCACCGTTGTCGGTGTCAAAACCGGCGGATCTCGGGTAGGGGGTCCCGAACTGTGCGTCTAGGCAGATGGTAACAGGAGACAAGGGACACGATGTTTTTACCCAGGTTCAGGCCCTCTCGATGGAGGTAAAACCCTACTCCTGCTTGATTGATATTGATGATATGGGTAGTACAAGAGTGGATCTACCACGAGATCAAGGAGGCTAAACCCTAGAAGCTAGCCTATGGTATGATTGTTGTTCGTCCTATGGACTAAAACCCTCCGGTTTATATAGACACCGGAGAGGGCTAGGGTTACACAGAGTCGGTTACAATGGTAGGAGATCTACATATCCGTATTGCCAAGCTTGCCTTCCACGCCAAGGAAAGTCCCATCCGGACACGGGACGAAGTCTTCAATCTTGTATCTTCATAGTCTTGGAGTCCGGCCAATGATGATAGTTCGGCTATCCGGACACCCCCTAGTCCCGGACTCCCTCAGTAGCCCCTGAACCAGGCTTCAATGACGACGAGTCCGGCATGCATATTGTCTTCAGAATTGCAAGGCGGGTTCCTCCTCCGAATATATCATAGAAGATTGTGAACACCAGGATAGTGTCCAGCTCTGCAAAATAAATTCCACATACCACCGTAGAGAGAATAATATTTACACAAGTTCAATCTGCTGATGTATTTTGTGGCGTGATGTCACACGACAACCAAGCCTTTACTCGAATCGTTTTTATTATTCCACCTCAGCATGTTTAGCGAAGCGGTTTCCTTGGCACGTCTTGTCGAAGCAGAGATCGTGTCCCCTTATTCCAGGATTCTCATCAATACGGACGTGGGTAACCCAACCGCCGTTGCCACGCCCTCCATCGGCGAGTTCCAAGCGGTCACGAGGACGGCTCTTGGTATTCTCCCCCTTTATAATGAGACCAAGGCATGTCCCTTTCCTTCGATCCTCAATCGAATCCGCCCCTCGCCCCGAGTTCCAACACCCAAGGCTCCAGATTCGGGTGCTTCGGACCTTAGACAATGTTCGGCTCCGACCTACATGGCCGGTGGATGCCCTCCTCCATCACGGAAGAGGACGTGCTGAAGCTGAGAGACGCCAGGTATCTAACCTGCGAGATTCCGCATAGACTACCCGCCCAAGGGCAAGTCATTCCCACTCCCGAGCCTAGTGAGAGCGTCGTGTTCGTGTCTCACTTCCGTCGGGGTTGAGGCTTCCCGATGGACCCCTTCGTGAGGGGGTTCATGTTTTAATACGGCTGGAATTCCATGACTTGGCTCCGGAGTCCATCCTCCACATCTCATCGTTCATTGTCATCTGCGAAGCCTTCCTCCGCACTACCCCTCTGTCGGTGTCAAAACCGGCGGATCTCAGGTAGGGGGTCCCGAACTGTGCGTCTAGGCGGATGGTAACAGGAGACAAGGGACACGATGTTTTTACCCAGGTTCGGGCCCTCTCGATGGAGGTAAAACCCTACTCCTGCTTGATTGATATTGATGATATGGGTAGTACAAGTGTGGATCTACCACGAGATCAAGGAGGCTAAACCCTAGAAGCTAGCCTATGGTATGATTGTTGTTCGTCCTATGGACTAAAACCCTACGGTTTATATAGACACTGGAGAGGGCTAGGGTTACACAGAGTCGGTTACAATGGTAGGAGATCTACATATCCGTATTGCCAAGCTTGCCTTCCACGCCAAGAAAAGTCCCATCCGGACACGGGACGAAGTCTTCAATCTTGTATCTTCATAGTATTGGAGTCCGAACAATGATGATAGTTCGGCTATCCGGACACCCCCTAGTTCAGGACTCCCTCAGTAGCCCCTGAACTAGGCTTCAATGACGACGAGTCCGGCGCGCATATTCTCTTCGGCATTGCAAGGCGGGTTCCTCCTCCGAATAATTCATAGAAGATTGTGAACACCAGGATAGTGTCCGGCTCTGCAAAAATTCCACGTACCTCCGTAGAGAGAATAATATTTACACAAGTTCAATCTGCTGATGTATTTTGTGGCGTGACATCACACCACAACCAAGCCTTTACTCGAATCGTTTTTATTATTCCACCTCAGCACGTTTAGCGAAGCGGTTTCCTTGGCACATCTTGTCGAAGTAGAGATCGTGTCCCCTTATTCCGGGATTCTCATCAATACGGACGTGGGTAACCCAACCATGCCATTGATTGTGGCACTTGGGAGATAAGCGAGTTTTACTAGGCTGGTGGGGACGCATAGTCTCGTCCGCCCATATATAAGGGGATAAGGATCCACCTTTTTACCTACGCCTTCTTCCTCCTTTGCTTATCCATCTCCGCGCACTCGAGCTCTAGCGCCCAAGTCCGCACATCTCACCTCAACCTTCTCCAGCCATGTCCGGAGCGGGAGGCAAGTGGATGGCCTCCTCCGTTACGGTGGGGCACATCAAGAAACTGCGCACCGCCGGATATTTATCCAGCGATATCGCGCACCGGCTCCCCGACGAGGGGAAGCTCATCCCCACCCCCAGGCCCCATGAGAGGGTGGTATTCCTTCCCCATTTCCTTCATGGATCGGGCTTCCCACTCCACCCCTTTGTGCAGGGGCTCATGTTCTACTATGGCCTGGATTTCCATGATCTGGCCCCGAATTTCATCCTCAACATCTCGGCGTTTATCGTCGTGTGCGAGGCCTTCCTCTGCATCCAGCCCCACTTCGGCTTATGGCTAAAGACCTTTAATGTCAAGCCAAAGATTGTGAAGGGCAGCCAAGCGGAGTGCGGAGGCGCCATGGTGGGCAAGATGCCCAACGTTACTTGGCTCGAGGGCGCCTTCGTGGAAACCATCAAAGGGTGGCAATCGAGGTGGTTCTACATCACCGAGCCGCGTGACCCTGAATGGGCAGCGGCCCCCGAATTCAGATCTGGCATCCCCATGCGGCTCAATTTATGGAAAGAGAAGGGCCTGCTGTGGGGCGATTCGGAAGAGCTGACCGGACTCCAATCCTGTCTCCAAACCCTGGTGAACAAGAAGCTCAAGCTTGTCAACATAATCCAGGTCATGCTCATCCGCCGGATTCTCCCCTGCCAACAGCGGGATTTCAACTTGTGGGAGTTTGATCCGGCATAGCACTAGACCTTGAGCGGGCTCTTCGACACTACATACGAAGAGGACTGGAGGGTGCTGTTCAAGGGCGCCGAGGCTCCCACATCCGCTACCGAAGATCGCGGATTCAGCTCGCAGCGTCCGGCTGGCGAGGTAAGCCATGTTATCCTTTATGGGACACTTGCTTTTCATAGTTTGACTCTATGCGGGATCTAAACTCCCAATGCCTTTAACAGGCCTGACAGAAGACGTCCGGACAGTTAATCGTCAGCTCCCCTTCGAAGACCCAGCGAATGCCCGTTTTGACAGGTTCTTGGTCCCGCGCCTACGTGGTCTTTGGAGAAGAAGGCCAAGAAGAAGGCCACGGGAACCCGGAGGAGTTCCCGGCGTCAGGTGTTATCGGATTCATCGTCCGATGACTCCGAGGCGGACTACTCCCACGAGGACGAGGAGGAGAAGAAAGAGGCCTCTCCCCTAGTGGGGGGAGAGAATAAGAGGAAGGCCTCACCAATGGAGGAGGCGGAAGGGTCCAAGAAGGGAAGGACCCTTCCCCCGGACTGCTCTGCCAACGCCGGTGAGGGCGACAAGGAGTGGCCCTCAAGGGCCAAACCCCTGGCGAGATCGTAAGTATCCGGACTCCTGAATAACTCATAATTTTTCTTTTTGTCGCATAGCATCTTTTAACGCCGCATACAACCCTGTAGTCCGCCCAAGAACGATCTTCCCGCTTCGTCGAGCGGGTCCTTAGGTACGTCGGATGTGAATAGCACTTCACTTCCGACCGCCTCCTCCCCCGTGACGCCGACGACGCCGAGGTGGGATCCCGGAAAGGGACCCACCAGGAGGAGGAGGCCCCGGAGGTACCGCGGGGAAACCTCCCGAACTTTGGACCGGACTCCGCACCGGAACCTTCAGTGGTTCCGGAGTCCGGCGGGCGGCCCCTTCGTAAGAAGGGCAAGACTGTGACGCCGGCGGCCTCCGTCCAACCGGAGGCGCCGGATAACTTGCTGGAGGCGCTCAACAGTGCTTCCATCAAAGAGGAACACCGCACTGTCTTGAGTGCGGTGATTCAGAAGGTTCAGCTCACCAAAAGCGGGCTGACCGAAGCCTGCAGTAGCCTTCTAACATGCTTTGAGGTAAGAATTTTAAGATATGTAAAATAGTACCGCATAGACAGTAGCCCCTGATGCTCGGTTCGGTGTTCGGAAAGAAAAGTCGGACTGAGGATCTTAAAAAGATATACGCAGGAGTCTTAATAAAAAATATGTCAATATGGGAATGCAGGCTGCGCTGCTGACCTCTGCCGCACTGACTGCAGAGGTCAATGCCTTGAAGCAGAGCCTCGAATGGTCCGAGAGCGAGCTCGGCCGTGCCAAGAGGCAGCTCGAGGACAAGGAAGGTGAGTAACACCTTATTAAAGTTGTACCTTACAGAAAAGGACTTGGTTGCAAGAGAAATGACAAGGATAACGTGGGTACTCCAGGGGCTACAAACGAGGTGGCGACCCTGAAGGAGGCGGTGTCATGGCTGAGCATAATCTTGCCATGAGCGCGCCGAGCGAGAGAAGCGGAAGGTGCGGGTGGCGGAGGTACTGCAAGAGCTCCA
Source organism: Aegilops speltoides (assembly GCA_021437245.1). Classification (NCBI taxonomy): domain Eukaryota; kingdom Viridiplantae; phylum Streptophyta; class Magnoliopsida; order Poales; family Poaceae; genus Aegilops; species Aegilops speltoides. The sequence continues at coordinate 333,504,389 of CM038143.1, forward strand.
GGCTCTTGTGGAAAAACACGAGAGTTTGGAGCGTGACTCGAAGACTCGAGAGTCCGAGCTTGCGGCGGCTCTTGAGAGTGCCAAAGCCGCTAAGGCTGAAGCCCACAAGGCCCTCCAGGAAATCGAGGCATTGAAGAAAATAGCGGCGGGTAAGGCTTCCTTCTTGCAAAGCAAGCATGTAAAAGTGAATTACCTATTACTTACCCGAATTCGGAGCTCTCCAGGAGCGTTTGCAAATCTGCCTCGTAGCGTGTCCACTGCTGCCGCTTTCTACAGAGCCGAGGAGGGGAGCTCGACGGAGAAGGTGTTCGGTCTCAATATGTCGAGGCGGACATCTAGTGCTTATAGCGACCAGTGAAGCAGCTGGTCGAGCTCCACAAGGTGGCGAACAGGCCATGAAGGGTCTCATAGTTCGGTGTGGCCCAAAGAGGCCATGCACGGGAGCTACTTGGCCTGGTGCGCGGCTGGTGGATGCTTGTCCATGGGTTGAAGTCATCAAGCACTCACTTTGCATTGAAGGTGCCCGTCGGCCCTTGCCCGTGCTAAAGTGCACTGGGGCAGGATGGATGCTGAGAAGCTTGTGACGGACGCGCCACCGCAGGGCAAGGAGTATCACACGCCCGAGATGTATTATAAGGGTGTCCTGAAGGGTGCCCGCATTATTGCGGGTGAGTGCTCCAAAGATGTAATATTTGAGTAGACTCGCATTTCATTATCCTGTGCGCTGAAAACTTTGTTCATATGCGCTAAGCAATGCTTGTTAATTTAAAATATTACCTTCTGTGCAGCCGTTTTTCAAATCTGAGAGATGGCAAGTTGTCGGCTTCAGCCCCCATGCCACGAGTGCTGGGGTGTTCGGGATAAACTTGAGCGCTCTTGTTCCCATTTTTGGGTCCATCTAGGGAGGCACTCAACACAACGAACGAGGCAACCAGACTTATAATGCTTGAACACTCTCACTTAGCCATAGAAATTTTAAATTTCATTGAAGCCCCTAGTGTTCAGAAGGCCGAATTCGGGGCGCTATCCATGCCTGGCCCGGACAAAGCCGGTTCCTCGCTCTAAGCGGCATAAGTCTTTAGGGACTCGAAAAAACCTCTCGAACATGATCGGCTCTCGCCTCATCATGACGGTCAGTTTTAGCTTTTCCATCGAGGTGCTCGCCCAGCTCAACTGGGGCACAATCGCGATGGTTCTCCCAGCCTACCTTAGCCGATATAACGGAACGTAAGGTACCAAAACATGGGAGCCGCAAACCCAACTATTGACCCAAGACATGATTCGAGCCGATGCATATAATGCTATAAGTTCGGGGTGCCGCACTTGTGAAAGTGTTCGGACTTATCACACCATAATGTGGGGAACTTAAGCCCCTGCTGTATTTAGCCGTACCAAGGTGTACGGATGCAACATGTCATAAATGAACATATGTATAAGAAAGGAATGCAGTAGTAGGCAAAAAGTGATGCATTGTTTATTCAAAAAATACTGTCATGAGTGCAGAACGATACAAATAGTGCGGTAAGCAAGGGGTGGGACTGAGGGAGTCCTGGACTAGGGGGTGTCCGGACAGCCGGACTATCATCGTCAGCCAGACTCCAAGACTATGAAGATACAAGATTGAAGACTTCGTCCCGTGTCCGGATGGGACTTTCCTTGGCGTGGAAGGCAAGCTTGGCAATACGGATATGTAGATCTCCTACCATTGTAACCGACTCTGTGTAACCCTAGCCCTCCCCGGTGTTTATATAAACCGGAGGGTTTTAGTCCGTAGGACGAACAACCATTACAACAATCATACCATAGGCTAGCTTCTAGGGTTTAGCCTCCTTGATCTCGTGGTAGATCTACTCTTGTACTACCCATATCATCAATATCAATCAAGCAGGAGTAGGGTTTTACCTCCATCGAGAGGGCCCGAACTGGTAAAAACATCGTGTCCCTTGTCTCCTGTTACCATCCGCCCAGGCGCACAGTTCGGGACCCCCTACCCGAGATCCGCCGGTTTTGACACCGACATTGGTGCTTTCATTGAGAGTTCCTCTGTGCCGTCACCGATAGGAAGGATGCCTCCTCCCATTTTCAAGGATGGTATTTTCGCCAAAGGAGCCTTGGCCGCCGGCCAAACTATCCGGCTAGGTGGTTTTCTTATGACCGCCTGTCCGGCCACCGCTTCGACAATGACCTCTCAGGTCGTCAAAAGCAATCTTCACGTCAGCTCGGAATTCGCCGAGCGGCTGGATCCAATAGAGCTATCGTCCGTAAACGAGCTCTTGGATCGCATCGCCGCCCTGGGAGTCGCTACAGACTACAATTAGATAGGGCTTAAAATCGATCTGAGAGAGATTAACTCTCCCGAGGTCACCCACCACGTTGAAGTGGTAGAGGAACAATGCGACGACTCTTCTCCTGTATTGAAAACTAGTCATGTCCGGGCACCCGAACCCTCCATGCCGGATTCCCTCGGAGGGACGGACTTCGATCAAGCACTGAACCTAAAGTCAAGCACCGGACCGGACTCGTTGGACAACGTCCAGCAATCCAAGCTTCCAAATTCGGAAACTTCTCGGCCCTTGAGCCTCGAGACGGGTAGGGTTCCGGACTTAATTCCACCCACCCGCCCAGACATATGCGATTTATCTCTAATCCGGCAAGAGCCCGCTGAAACAGTACATCACTACTGGGCCAGATTCCTCCTGGTTATGAACAGGATAAAGGACTGCCGAGAGGAAAATGCAATCTCAATTTTTTGCAATAATTGCACGGATGAGGGAATCTTGAACGCCGTCAGCCATCGTGAAATTACACGCTTCGCCGACCTGGCGTCCATATTACGAAAGTACTGTGCGATGGAGAGTTTCCGGACAACCGAAAATAAGTTTTGGGACAATCCGGCCCCGAATACAACCCTAGTCCGCAACAAAAGGGTGCATTACACTCAGGCACCAGGTACAAAAACCAAAAAGCAAAAACCCCACAAACGGCATGGAATCGTACTGGAGGGATGGCTTAGCGGACCCTGTAAAATTCACAGTACAGAGGGCGCCGTCCCAACTCATAGCCTCCGAGCATGTTGGATATTACGGCAGGTGGCCAAAAGTGGCGAGGAGCTTCTAGCCCCGAAAAACCACTCCAACAATACCGGTACGGTATCAGCGATCTTCGAGACTTTCGCAGATCAAATAATATGCGAAACGAACAATCCAAAGATCGCCAAATCTACCAAGTAGCAGAACAAATCCATGGAGCGACACAGCCATCACCTTCAACGCCAATGACGAACCTAAATTCGAACAGCCCGAGCACCACCGGCCCTTTGGTACTTAGTCCAATAGTGGACGGCTTTTGACTTACCAAGGTCCTCATGGATGGCGGCAGCAGATTAAACCTCATTTACGAGGAAACTCTTCAAAAATGGAAATAGACCGGAGCCGCATTGAGCGAAGCAAGACAACCTTCAGAGGAATAATCCTAGCCGGAAGCGCGCTGCACGGAAAAATCACACTCGATGTGGTGTTTGGCTCACCGGACAATTACAGATCCGAAGAAGTCACGTTCCAAGTGGCCCGCTCAACAAATGGATATCACGCTATATTAGGATGAGAGGCATTCACAATTTTTCAAGCCGCACCCCATTACGGGTACATGAAGCTCAAAATGCCCGCCGGTGGAATAATCACTCGTTAGTGATCCATACATAGCACTCGCTACCGAAAACAAGACAGCCGCATTAGCCCCGGAGGCACTATCCAAGCCCTAGCGGCGAGAAGAACTCACCACGCTGCGCTCTCATCAAATAGGGACGATGTGATACTCGATAAGAGATCCAAGTCCACCTCCTTTAAACCAGCGGACGAAATTGTAAAATTCCAGGTCCATCCAACGGACCCGACAAAGACGGCCTCCATCGGGCACGCAGTTGAACCACGATGTAGGCGCTGCGCGCGAGAATTCCCGGGAAAATTGGGACATTTTACTTTGGCACCCTTCGGATATGCCCGAATCCCACGCAGATTGGCGTAACACAGCCTAAACATCCTAAAGGATTCAAGCCATCAAACAGGCTCTTCGACGATTTTCGAACCCAAAAGACAGCAATGGGAGAGGAGCTAGCCAAACTATTGGAAGCCGGATTCATCGAGACATCAAACATCCGGATTGGCTAGCAAACCCGGTAATGGTACCAAAGAAGGACAAATCTCGGCGCCTATGTGTCGATTTTAAAGACCTCAACAAGGCCTCGCCCAAAGGATCCTTCCCCTCCCCGCATCGACCAGATAATCGACGCTACCGCAGGACATGATTCATTGTGCTTCCTTGATGCATACTCCGGCTACCATCAAATTAAGATGGCGGAAGCGGACCAAGTCGCAATGGCATTCATCACTCCATATGGACCATTCTGCTTCAACACGATGCCCTTCGGACTTAAAAACACGGCGCAACATATCGGCGCATGATTCGTACATGTCCGCCACCCGGATCGAAAAACAAGTAGAGGCATACGTAGACGACGTAGTCGTCAAAACCAAACACGTCGAAACCCTAGTAGAAGATTTGAGGCTCACATTCGACAACCTCCGAGCATATGACATCAAGCTGAATCCGGAAAAATGTGTTTTCGGCGTACCAGCCGGAAAACTCCTGGGCTTCATTGTGTCCGGTAGAGGAATTGAAGCAAATCTAGCCAAGATCCGAGCTCTGTCACAGCTAGATATTCCAAAAGACCTCAAACAAATACAAAAATTGACTGGATGCGTGGCGGCTCTAAGCCGCTTTATCTCCCGTCTAGGAGAAAAGGCATTGCCCCTCTATCGCCTCCTTAGGCGCACCGAACACTTCGAGTGGACGGATGCCGCCACCGCTTGGGACTCGAAAAAATAAAAGCCATATTGGCAACAAATCTGGTCTCGCTGCGCCTAACCCGGGCGAACCAATGTTGTTATACATCGCAGCAACACATCAAGTTGTAAGCGCGGTACTGTCGTCGAATGAGAGGCGAAGGGCATAAATTCCCTCTTCAAAAACCGATGTACTATGTATCCTTTGTGTTAACCCCCGCAAGTCCTGTTATCGCACTATCAAAAGATAGCGATCACGGTGTTCATGGCACCCGGAAGCTCGACACTACTTTCAAGAGTGTTCGATAACATGGCCTCCAAAGTACCCCTCAACGACATTAGAAACAACATGACGCGACGGGCAGGATTGCAAAATGGGCCATTGAGCTCTTACCATTCGATATAACTTACAAACCTCGGCGAGCTATAAAGTCGCAAGTTTTGGCTGACTTTGTCGCTGAATGGACCGAAGTTGAACTCCCTAAAGAGTATGGCGCATACTCCAATTGGATCATGCACTTCGACAACTCTAAAATGTTGGCTGGATTGGGGGCTGGCATCGTATTGACGTCCCCAACCGGGGACACAATCCAATACGTACTTCAAATAATGTACACGGACTCCAACAACGCAGCCAAATACGAGGCCCTTTTACATGGCCTCCGGAAGGCAGTCTCCATGGGCATTCAATGCCTAGAGGTGCGCGGGGATTCAAACCTTGCAATATCCCAAGTAAATGGAGACTTTGATGCCAAGGATCCAAAAATGGCAGCCTATCGTAACGCTGTCCTAAAAATGTCAGCTCGGTTTGAAGGACTTGAGTTCCACCACGTAACCCGGGATAATAACCAAGCAGCCGACATATTGGCACGCATCGGCGCAAAACGTGATGCTGTCCCTCCAAATATCTTCCTGGAATGGCTCTTTAAGCCATCCGCACTATGGGAAGAGGAGTAAGGAAATAACAAACCAGAAGCAGCCACAACAACTGAAACAAGACAATCTGACATAATCGGCGACTCAGCCGATGAAATAACACCTTCAGCCCATGAAATAATGGCAGTAATTGCCCCGTGGACAGAGCCATTCCTAGCCTACTTGCTTAGGCAGGAACTCCCCGAAGACCAAAATGAGGCCCACTGCATAGTTCGGCGATCTAAAGCCTACAAGGTCCATGAGGGAGAACTTTATAAGAAAAGCACAACCGGAGTCCTTCAAAGGTGTATCTCCGAAGAGGAAGGGCGAAACCTTCGCTAAAATTCATGCGGACTAGGCGGACACCACGCCGCAGCTCGGGCCCTTGTAGGAAAGGCATTCCGACAGGATTTTATTGGCCGACGGCCCGGCAGATGCTCAGACTTAGTCCAAAGATGCGTCGGTTGTCGCTCTTTGCTAATAAGAGCCATATGCCACCCACCGCCCTCAAAACTATACCCATTACCTGGCCATTCGCGGTCTGGGGGATTGACATGGTTGGACCCCTTAAAGGGGGAACCCACAAGCAAAGGTACCTATTGGTCATGGTGGACAAATTCACCAAATGGATAGAGGCCAAGCCAGTTAAAACGGCAGAGTCCGGACCAGTGATAGACTTCATATCCGGGTAGTACATCGCTATGGTGTCCCCATAGCATCATCACCGATAACGGCACAAACTTCACGGCCGACGAGGTTAAATCATGGTGCAAAATATGGGCGAAGCTCGATTACACTTGATCTATCACCTCAAACCAACGGTCAAGTGGAACGAGCAAATGGTCTAATAATGAGCGCATCAAACCCGGACTAGTGCGGTCACTTACGAAATCGACACGACCGGTAGAGGAGCTCGACTCCGTACTCTGGGGGCTCTGGACAACGCCCAACCGTACTACCGGATTCACACCATTTTTTATGGTATACGGCGCAGAGGCAGTTTTGCCCTGCGACATCATTCATGACTCACCTCGAGTGCGCATGTACGAAGAAAGAGGAGCCAAGCTGGATCGGCAGGACAGCCTGGACACATTGGAGGAAGAACGTGACGTTGCCAAGGCTCGTTCCGCATTCTATCAGCAGCAGGCTCGAAGATATCAAAGCAGAGAAGTACGGGCCAAGACTTACAACGTTGGCGAACTAGTTCTACGCCTGCCGGACAAGAAAAAGGACAAACTCAAGCCCAAATGGGAGGGCCCTTCATTATCGATCAAGTCGATCGGCGGAGCATACCGTCTACTTAAATGCGCTTGACAACCGACTCGAGCCGAACCCATGGAACGCAGCCCCGCCTCAAGATTCTATGCCTAGCGCCGACTAAGAGTTCGCCCCTTCACCCGCCCAAATTTTTACACTTCAGCTGTCTTTTGTTTCTCTTTCTTCTCTCACCCTCTTCCTAAAAAGCCCTTAAAGGCCTACTTGCGCATTATTCAAGACACACTTGATGTGCCATCCGCACTCATTATACAGGGGCTTCTTTACCGTAAGCTTAATTATAAGAGCTTCATGCCCAAAGACATGTGTCAAGCTTCCACATGTACCTTTTATTCACCATTGTATGCATCGATATGACTTAAGTTTTGGCCAAGCTGGGTTGCTGGCTCTGTGCTTACCCCACGCTCCCGATTGTTCGGCTAGGAGGTAAAGGAGCACCTCTGCGATTATTATCGCTGGTCACCGGATGTGTACCTCGGTGGGTGAAGCCGAAAGCTAGCGTTTTAAGGGAATATTCGGTCGGTGACTTGAAAGATGATTTTTACCCACTTATTTATCTGCCCCAGATGTTTTTCTCTCTTTTTGCAGACCGGACATGCACTTTAGGGCATGCCTCCTGAGGAAAGGAACCCTTAACGGAACTATTCTCCCTGGAAGATGTTTCTTACTAACCATGTAATATAACATAACTAGTTGGGCACTTGTCCGATAAAGCACTAATGACCCCTACGCTCGGGTCTCCATGCATGCCCGGTTGTTTCTTAACCGAGAAGGTATTCGGATACACTCCGGACTCTAGGGTCCCGAGGTTGAAGCGAAAAGGTCGGCAAAGACAAACGATCTACAATCCGGCTAGAAGGCATTTTACATGTCATTTTAAAATACATTGTCAAATAGACCGTTGTATTCCTCCTCAATCCCGCCTAATAGGCTGTCTAATTTACAGTCCGTTGGGAAAATTTAGCGCCAACTCTACTTGGCCATATACTAAACTCACAGGATCTCCTTCCCATCGGGCCCCACAGTCCGACCTCGCCATGTGGTTGGGATCCGCCTTCTGTACCGTGTCTTCACCATGGCCTGTGCCTCCTCGGCACCTTTGCGGCAGGCGAAATCTTCCACAAACGGAAGTGCTGCCGATTCCTCAAGCTTCTCCATAAGCTCCCCAAGGCCTTTGGGCAGGGAGAGGGTTGGCCATAAAGCACGGACGACGCCGCCATTGCTCGCCGAACTCGCTCGAGCAGCCGCCTTGATTCGAAGTTGATCACCCGTCGACACGGGAATCTCCTCTCGCAGGCGACACTGTGAGTATACCTACGACATGTTTTGTCAATTGACTTCCTCGCGAACTCTTCCTTTCAAAGGGTTCTCTCAAGCACTTACTATAGATGCCGCGACGAAGCACCGATTCTCCTTAACTGAGCTGCAGCTCGGCCGAACGCCTTTCAGCTCTTCTCCAAGCTGGGCATGGGCATCCTGGAGCTTGTTCCTTTCTGTTGCACCTTATTCAGCACCCTCTCGCGGCCTTGGTGGCGCAGAGTTCCCGCCTGTCCGGATCTTGTCCAGCAGCACCGCAATGTCATTATTAGACTTGCGCGCACGCCGCACACCACTTATCTTTCTAAAATAATGTGTTACCAGGAGGGGTCTTTGTGCTTCCTCCTGTGGTAGCAAGTGCGGCCTCGAGTTGGGCCTTGCACTCTTGCAGCTCCTGAGATAGTTGGGTATTCTTCTCTGTAAGATCCTGCGTTTCAAATGATCCTTAAATCAGTTATTATAACTACTTTAAGTCTCGGGGGCTACTGGCATATACAACTATTAAATTCTCTTACCCATATGTCTTTTACATACTGCTCCGTGGCTCTGGTCAAACCATCTTGAGCAGCACGGAGGTGCTGCTGGCCCCCAGCACACGTGCATTCAACACCTTAGGGAGAAGCACGATCACGAAAAACTGTCCGGTGGTGCACGTGGTTCATAGCGCTCTCCACCTCGACTTGGTGGCGCATGCTGTCGGCATCCTCCATTGAGGAGTATCCGGCTCGCGCCTTGCGCTCGCCTCCCCCTCCACACCAGGTGCTGGAGCCTGGCTGGCAGAGGTGGGATTGGCAACCTCTACGCCCCGCAGTCCGGCGGGCGCTTTTCTCCTACAAAAGTCATGAGCATTCAAATGTTTCCTAGGAACGTTGCTCTAAATAACAAACTGTGAGCTATACCTTTGCGGTGACATTTCGATCCGCGCCGCGCTCCTCTTCCGCCTACTGGGTCGGACTGACCCTTGTTGGTCAGCTGCCGCGGGATCGGCTTCCCGCCTTGGAGGCGCCTCCTGCAAAGCGCCATCGTATACGGTGGTCAGAATTGAGCAAGGAAGGAATAATGGTGTCAGGACTTCGGTCACAATCACCTGGGAAGCCAGATATAGTCCGGGGTAGTCCGCCGTAATGGCGACTAAAGCATTATCCATGCTGAGCTGGTGGAACACCCCATCGATTAGTTCCACCTTTATGTCCGGATCCTCTTCGGAGGCTGGATCCTGGGATCTCTCTGGATCCTCGGGTTGCGGAGCTAGACTAAGCATGCCCTCCACAACCCGACGCAGCTCCTGCGTCGAAAACATAATATAAGAAACTTAAACTTCGAAAGCATGGGTCGGGCACACAGAGTGTTCGCTTACCCAACGCCGGGGATTATTCATGGAGAACCCATTCAACGGGTTAAATCGAGGAAGTCCTCCTTCTCCCCATTGTACAGCCGGACAGATCTTCGCCAGTCCTCGGCGAACCCGCCCTTTATGCCATGACGGGTGGCATCGTCCTCCCGCTGAAATCCCACATAGGGTGGCCTCAGATTGCAGCGGCTGCACTTCAAGATAATGCATGTTGCCATGACTCCAATCATGGTCAACCCGAATGGGCCAAGAATCTTATCCGCCCATCAAGTAATGGACGCTCTTGTCTTCCTCCGGTTAGGGGCTCGTGGCGCCAACTAAAGGCGTTCTTCGAGGCGACATCTTGAACTCCGGAGGCCGATCCGAACAGGTCCCAGAGCGAGCCGCCTTCTATGTAAACCATTACAAGGCCGGTCTTGGACGCCTTCTTAGGGGTTCCGAATGGATATCCGGTCCCGGCGATGCGCCATATTTCGGCGCCGCCCACTTGATATATGGACCCCTCGTGAGAGCGGGGTACAAGGCAGAACAACCCCTTCCACATCGCAAAATGGGGCTCAACGCCCAGAAACAGCTCGCAAAGAGCTACGTAACCCGCGATATGCAGGATAGAGGCGGGCATGAGGTGATGGAGCTGGAGTCCGTAGAACTCCAGGAGCCCGCGGAGGAGCGGATGTATAGGAAATCTGAGCCCCCTTATCAGATAGGGGACGAAGCATACCCGCTCCCCTTTGTTGGGATTTGGGGTAGCCTCCGCTTGCTTCCCACCTTGGTAGGTGGCCAATCCGGCTCGAACCAGGACCATGAAGGCCGAAGGGAGATATCCCTCCACTTGGAGCGTCACCAGCTCGCTGTGCGGGACAGAACATCTCTGCCAGTCTCCTGGCAAAGGGCTGGGAGCGCGAGAGGAGGAGCCGCATCGACGGTCCATGATGGAATGGATTTTTGGTCGGAAGCGCTCCGATGAGAACTCGCAGAAGGAAGATGGTGTGATTTGGATCTGGATTCTTGCCTCTCTTATAGGCAGATTATTTGCACAGCTAGGGGGTAAAACATAAAAGATACCCTGGCTTTTCACATTCGTGCAACGCGTGGAAGATGGCCATTATTGGGCGTAGAAGCCAAGAAGCGCAACATTGATAAGGAAGCCGGACGCTGTTCGGCAGGTACATGGAACTTAAAGGAGAACCCGCCTTGCAACGCCGAAGACTATAAACGCTATTTGGACTTATCGCTTTGAAGCCCGGTTCGGGGCTCTTGAGGAGTCTCGACTAGGGGTGTCCGGACAGCCGGACTATCATCGTCAGCCGGACTCCAAGACTATGAAGATACAAGATTGAAGACTTCGTCCCGTGTCCGGATGGGACTTTCCTTGGCGTGGAAGGCAAGCTTGGCAATACGGATATGTATATCTCCTACCATTGTAACCGACTCTGTGTAACCCTAGCCCTCCCCAGTGTCTATATAAACGGAGGGTTTTAGTCCGTAGGACGAACAACCATTACAACAATCATACCATAGGCTAGCTTCTAGGGTTTAGCCTCCTTGATCTCGTGGTAGATCTACTCTTGTACTACCCATATCATCAATATCAATCAAGCAGGAGTAGGGTTTTACCTCCATCGAGAGGGCCCGAACCTGGGTAAAAACATCGTGTCCCTTGTCTCCTGTTACCATCCGCCTAGGCGCACAGTTCGGGACCCCCTACCCGAGATCCGCCGGTTTTGACACCGACAGGGACTATTTAGCGTGTCCCCCTCCAGGGGTAGGCTGCGGAATGGTGTGTAAAACAGGTATAATGCTCGTAATGGAGACCACCTGGATACTCGTCATAGCTTTTCTCCTTCCCTGGCTGTTGCATCGTGAGTTCGGCAGGTCTACTGCCGGACAGGGCCTCTGGTAAATGGAGTCGTGAGGATAAGAGAAAAAAGGAAAGAAAAAGGATGACACACTTGGGAGCCCCTGGTGTGGTTGCGCCGCACTGGCTCGCGTGGTCGTGCCCCCTATGCCCATGGTATCTCCAGAGCGTAATGATGTACGCGAAGGCATCGGTCTTGCAATTTTGTGAGGGCTGGGGTTAGCCGCATTGCTACGCGTGCTCAAACGTGCGCTGTGTGGTCTTGTTGTAGGTTTCTCCGGCGCTTAGCGGTGTCCGGCCGCTAACTGGACGGACTCGAGAATTGCCTTAAGAGGTTGCTCGCACTTCGCCGCGAGAGTTGCCAGATGCTCCTCCGCTCGGAGGGAGCGCTCGATGTTTCCATTTACCGTGATGACTCGAGGGCCTGGCATCTTGAGCTTGAGGTATGCGAAAGCGGCACCGCATTGAACTTTGCAAACACGGTTCGTCCGAAAGCAAAGTGCATGATAGCCGCCATGAACGGAACTATGTCAAGATTTACCTCGCTTCGAAGTTATCCGGGATCCAAGACCACTTCAAAGGTAATCGAGCCACGTAAAATTGGCCTCTACACCTGGTATTACGCCTTTGAAGGTCGTCTTTGTGGGTTTAATTCTTGAGGGGTCTATGCCCATCTTGCGCATTGTATCCTGTAAAGCAGGTTCAGGCTGCTGCCGCCGTCCATCATGTTGGAAATATGCCCTAGAGGCAATAATAAAAGGTTATTATTATATTTCCTTATTCATGGTAATTGTCTTTATTCATGCTATAACTGTATTATCCGGAAATCGTAATACACGTGTGAATACATAGACCATAATATGTCCCTAGTAAGCCTCTAGTTGACTAGCTTGTTGATCAACAGATAGTCATGGTTTCCTGGCTATGGACATTGGATGTCATTGATAACGGGATCACATCATTAGGAGAATGATGTGATGGACAAGACCCAATCCTAAGCATAGCACAAGATCGTGTAGTTCGTTTGCTAGAGCTTTTCCAATGTCAAGTATCTTTTCCTTAGACTATGAGATCGTATAACTCTCGGATACCGTAGGTGTGCTTTGGGTGTACCAAACGTCACAACGTAACTGGGTGACTATAAAGGTGCACTACAGGTATCTCCGAAAGTGTGCATTGGGTTGACACGGATCGAGATGGGATTTGTCACTCCGTATGACGGAGAGGTATCTCCGCCCACTCGGCAGTCCTTTATCCCGTCCATAACCGGGAGGAATCGCCCAAGAATGATGTATCGTTTTCAAGGCTCTTGCCAGATTAGAGATAGATCGCATATGTCCGGGCGGAGGGTGGAATAAAATCCGGATCCCTCGCCCATCTTGGGGCTCAAAGGCCGAGGGTATCCGACGGAAGCTTGGTTTGCCGGAGACAATCCAATGAGTCGGGGCGATGCATGATTTTAAGTTCAATGCTCGATCGAAGTCCGTCCCTCCGCTGGAATCCGCATGGAGGGTTCGGGAACGGACACGAATTGTTTTCAACACAGCAAAGAGTTGCCGTGTTGCTCCTCTACCATCGCGACGTGGTGGGTGGCCCGGGAGAGTTAATCTCTCTCGGATCGGTTTTAAGCCCAATCTGGTTGTAGTCCGCGACTCCTGTGGCGGTGATGCGATCCAAGAGCTCGCTAACGCACGAGAGCTCTATTGATCTAACTGCTCGCAGCTTTAGGGCTGACGCCAAGATTGCTTCCGACGACTTGAGAAGTCATTGCTGAAGCGGCGGCCGGACAGGCGGTCATGAGAAAACCACCAAGCCGGATAGTTTGGCCGGCGGCCAAGGCCCCTCCGGCGAATACTCCGTCTTTGAAGACGGGTGGAGGCATCCGCCCTATCGGTGACGCATACGAGGAACTCTCAATGAAAGCACCAATGTCGGTGTCAAACCGCGGATCTCGGTAGGGGGTCCCGAATCGCAAGCGCCTAGGCGGATGGTAACAGGAGACAAGGGACACAATGTTTTACCTGTGTTGGGCCCTCTCGATGGAGGTAAAACCCACGCCCCGCTTGATTAATATTGATGATATGGGTAGTACAAGAGTAGATCTACCACGAGATCAAGGAGGCTAAACCCTAGAAGCTAGCCTATGGTATGATTGTTGTAATGTATGTTGTCCTACGGACTAAAGCCCTCCGGTTTATATAGACACCGGAGAGGGCTAGGGTTACATGAGTCGGTTACAATGGTAGGAGATCTACATATCCAGATTGCCAAGCTTGCCTTCCACGCCAAGGAAAGTACCATCCGGACACGAGCCGAGTCTTCAATCTTCTATCTTCGTAGTCTTGGAGTCCGGCGGATAATGATAGTCCGCTGTCCGGACACCCCTAGTCCAGACTCCTCAATAGCCCCGAACCAGGCTTCAATGACGATAAGTCCAAATAGCGTTTATAGTCTTGGCGTTGCAAGGCGGGTTCTCCTTCAAATTCCATGTACCGCCGAATAGTGTCCGGCTTCATCTCGAATATCGTGTCCTCGGCTTCTACGCCAAATAATGGCCCTCTTCCACGCTGCCGCATTTAATGCGAAAAGCCGTGGTGTCTTTTGCATTTCACCCCTAATTGTGCGAAGTCGTCCGCCTATAAAAGAGGCGAGAATCCAGATCCAAACCGCACCGCCTTCCTCCCGCGAATACTCCATCAAGCGCCTTTGACCTAGAAATCCATTCCATCATGGATCGCCGACGCGCTCTTCTTCACGCGCCCCAGCCCACCGCCGAGGAATTGGAGGAGGTGCTCTATTTCGCACAACGAGCTAGTGAAGCTCCAAACGGAGGGATTTCTCCTCCGGCCTTCATGGTTCCAAATCGGGCGGACTGGTTACTTATCAAGGTGGGAGGCAGTGCAGAGGACACCCAAGCCCCAATAAGGGGAGCGAGTATGCTTTGTCCCCTATCCGATAAGGGGCTCGGATTTCCAATACATCCGCTCCTCCGCTGGCTCGGGTTCTAGTTGACGGACTCGGCTACACCACCTCAGCCCGCCTCAGGTTGCATATCGCGGCTACGAGCTCTCTGGAGCAATTCCCGGCATCGAGCCCCATTTTGCATTGTGGAAGAGGCTGTTTTGCCTCGCACCCGCTCTCACGAGGGGTCCATATATCAAGTGGGCGGCGCCAAAATATGGCGATCGCGGGACCGGATACCTATCCGTACTCCCAAGAAGGCGCCCAAGACCGCCTCGAGTGGTTTTATATAGGAGACGCCCGCTGCTGCACTCCACCCGGATCGGCCTCCCGGAGTTTAGTGCTGCTCCCTTGAAGAAACGCCTCAGCTGGCCGCGAAGCCCCCGATTGGAGGAAGACAAGAGCGTCCATTATTTGATGGGCCGGATAAGATTAATGGCTCATTCCGGCTTGACCATGATCGGAGTCATGGCGACATGCATCAAGCGAGGGGTGCAGCCACTACAATACAGAGACCACCCCATGTGGGATTTCAACGGGGAAGATGATGCCACCCGGCACGGCCGCAAAGGGCCGGATTCAACCGAGGATCTGGTAAAGATCATGTCCGGCTTGTACAAGGGGGAGAAGGAGGACTTCCTTTGAATGAACCCTTTGAATGGGTTTTCCATGATCAACCCTAGAGGATGGGTAAGTGAACACCTTGAAGGGCTCTACCCATGCTTTCGAAGTTTAAGCTTCTTACATTGTGTCTTCGGCGCAGGATCTGCGCCGGACTATAGAGGACATGGTGAGTCCTGCTCCGCAACCCGAGGATCCGAAGGGTCCTCGGATCCAGCCTCCAAGAGGACTCGGACATCGAGGTGGAGTTGATCGACGGGTGTATCACCAGCTCAGATAGACAATGCTCGTCGCCATCACGGCGACTA
The DNA here is from genome assembly GCA_021437245.1 of Aegilops speltoides. Lineage (NCBI taxonomy): Eukaryota > Viridiplantae > Streptophyta > Magnoliopsida > Poales > Poaceae > Aegilops > Aegilops speltoides. The sequence continues at coordinate 333,519,836 of CM038143.1, forward strand.
CCCCGGACTAAGTCCGCTTCCTGTGACAGCGATCAAGTCCGGACACCGCTATCTCTTCCCCGCCCATTTCGACCTTCGCGAACGATGGTGTTTTGCAGAAGCGCCTTTACGGCAGAAGCCGAGCCAGCCGGGCGGCCGACCAACAGAGGCCATCCCGAACCAAAGAAGCGGAAAAAGGAGCGCAGGCGGACGGAAACGCCACCGCAAAGGTATAGCTCGATTTGAATTTTCGAGCAACGCTCCGAGGAAACGCCGAGAGCTCATGATCCTTGTAGGAGAAGAAGCGCCACGGACTACGAGCACAGGAATTGTCGATCCGACCAACACCGCCAGCTCCAAAGACCCGGCCCGAGGGGAGGCAGCGAAGACGCGAGCCGGATCCTTCTCCAACAGAGGATACCGGCTGCATCGTCCGCCACCAAGTTCGAGGTGGAGAGCGCCATGAACCATAGGCGCCACCGACAAGATTTCGTGAGGCGTGCTTTTCCCGAGGCATTGGATGCCTTTAATGCGGGACGCAGATCTCCGTGCCGCCAAGATGGTTTTACCAGAGCCACGGAGCAAAGATGTGAAAGACACACGGGTAAGGGAATTTCAATGGTTATATACCAGTAGCTCCCGAGACTTAAAGTAGTTTATGCAAACTGATTTAAGGATCATTTGAAAATGCAGGCACTTACCGAGAAGAACGCCCAGCTGTCCCGGGAGCTGCAAGATTGCAAGGCCCAACCGAGGCCGTGACTTGTCGCCGCAGGAGGAGATGCAAAGACCCTCCTGGTAACACATTTTTATTAATAAACATAAGCGCTGTGCGGCGTGCGCGCAAGTCTAATAATGACATTGCAGGTACCGCCGAACAAGATCCGGACAGGCAAGCTTTGCTGCGCCAGCTAAAGGCCGGCGAGAGTGTGCTGAATAGGGTTCAGCAGGAAAGGAACAAGCTCCAGGATGCCAACGCCAAGCTCGGAGAAGAGCTGAAAGGCGTTCAGGCCGAGCTGTTCGGCTCTGTTAAGGAGAATCAGCGCCTTCGTCGCGGCATTTATAGTAAGTGCTTGAACGGACTCTTTTGAAAAGAAGAGTTCGGCGAGGAAGTATTTTGACATGATTTGTCTTGTAGGTATACTCACGGGTCGTCCTGCAGAGGAGATGCCCATATCAACGGGTGATCAACTTCCCGAACTGTTGCGGCTGCTCGAACGAAGTTCGGCAGCAATGAGCGGCGCTGCTCAGCTTTATGGCCAGCCCTCACCCTACCCGAGGGCCTAGGGAGCTTATGGAGAAGCTGCAGGAGAGGCGGCAGCGCCTGCTTGTGGAAGATTTCGCTTGCCGTCAAGGTGCTGAGGAGGCTTGGGCCATGGTGAAGACGCTGTACAAGAAGGCGGATCCCAACCACATGGCAAGTTGGACCGGTGGGGCCCGCGGGAAGGAGATCCTCGTGAGTTTAGTGTACAGCCAAGTAGAGTTGGCTGCTAAATTTTCCCAACGGATCAGTAAACTAGACAGACTGTTAGACGGGATTGAGGAGGAATACAATCAAGAATTTGACAATGTATGTTATCCTTTAAAGTGACATGTGAAATGCCTTCTAGCCGAATTGTAGATCGCTTGTCTTTGCCGACCTTTTCACTTCAACCTCGGGACCCTAGAGTCCGGAGTGTGTCCGAATACCTCTTTGGTTGAGACACAACCGTGGTATGCATGGACACCAAAGCGACGGGTCATTAGTGCTTTATCGCATAAGTGCCCAACTAGTTATGTTATATTACATGGTTAGTAAGAAACATCTTCCAGGAGAATAGTTCCATTAAGGGTTCCTTTATTTGGGAGGCATGCCCTAAAGTGCATGTCCGCATCGCAAAGAAAGCGAAAGAAACATCCGGGGCAGATGGATAAAATAGGTAAAAAGTCATCTTTTAAGTCACCGACCGAATATTCCCTTAAGAACGCTAGCTTTCGGCTTCACCCGCCCGAGGTACACATCCGGCCGACCGCGCAAGAATAATCGCAGAGGTGCTCCTTTACCACCTAGCCGAACAATCGGGAACATAGGGGTAAGCACAAGAGCCAGGCAACCCAGCTTGGCCAAAACTTAAGTCATATCGATGCATATAATGGCGAGTAAAAGGTACATGTGGAAGCTTGACACATGTGCCGGGTATGAAACTCAGATAATTGAGCTTCTGTAAAAGAAGCCCCCAGGAATAATGAGTGCGGATGGCACATCATGTGTATGCAAAGAATGCGGAAATAGGCCCGTAAGGGCTTTCAATAAAAAGGATAAAAGAGAAACAAAAAGACAGCCAAGTATAAAAGTTTGACGGGGAAGGGGACGAACTCTTAGTCCGGCGCTAGGCATAGAATCGCTTGAGGCGGGCTGCATTCCATGGGTTCGACTCGAGTCGGTTGTCCGACGATTTCAGAGACGGTATGCTCCTACCGGTCAAGACTTGATCAATAATGAAGGGCCCTCCCATTTGGGCTTGAGCTTGTCCTTTTTCTTGTCCGCAAGCGAGAACTAGTTCACCAACGTTGTAAGTCTTGGCCCGCATCTCTCGCTTTGATATCTTCGGCCTGCTGCCGGTAAAATGCGAACGAGCCTTCGCGACGCCACGTTCTTCCTCCAATGTGTCCAAGTTGTCCCGCCGATCGAGCTCGGCTTCTCTTTCCTCATACATGCGCACTCGAGGTGAGTCATGAATAATGTCGCAGGCAAACCGCCTCTGCGCCAGATACCATAAAGAATGGTGTGAATCCGTAGTACGGTTAGGCGTTGTCCGCAGCCCCCACAGTACGGAGTCGAGCTCCTCGACCCATTGTGTGTCGGATTTAGTAAGTGACCTTACTAGTCTGGGTTTAATGCCGCTCATGATTAGACCATTTGCTCTTTCCACTTGACCGTTGGTTTGAGGGTGATAGACTGAAGCGTAGTCGAGCTTGATGCCCATATTTTTGCACCATGACTTGACCTTGTCGGCTGTGAAGTTCGTGCCGTTGTCGGTGATGATGCTGTGGGGGACTCCGTGACGATGTACCACCCCTGATATAAAGTCTATCAATGGTCCAGACTCTGCCGTTTTGACCAGTTTGGCCTCTATCCATTTGGTGAATTTATCCACCATCACCAATAGGTACCTTTGCTTGTGAGTTCCCCCTTTAAGGGGTCCAACCATGTCAAGCCCCCAGACCGCGAACGGCCAAGTGATGGGTATTGTTTTGAGGGCGGTGGGTGGCATGTGGCTCGATTAGCAAAGAGTCGACAACCAACGATCGCCGACCAAGTCCTGCGCGTCGCCTCGAGCCGTCGACCAATAAAATCTCAGACGGAATGCCTTTCCTACAAGGGCCCGCCTGCTGCGTGGTGTCCGCCTAGTCCGCATGAATTTCAGCCAGAGGTTTCGCCCTTCCTCTTCGGAGATACACCTCTCAAGGACTCCGTTGTACTTTTCTTATAAAGTTCTCCTCATGGACCTTGTAGGCTTTTGATCACGGACTATGCAGCGGGCCTCGCTTTGGTCTTCGGAAGTTCCCGCCAAGCAAGTAGGCTAGGAAAGGTTCTGTCCACGTGGCGACATCGCCATTATAACGTGAGCCGAAGGTGTTATGTCGTCGCTGAATCATCGATTGATGCGGTTTTTTCGGTTTATCGCCATCGGGCTCCTCTTCCCATAGTACGGATGGCTTGAAGAGCCGTTCTGTGAAGATATTTGAGGACAGCATCACGTTGCGACCGATCGCGCGTAACGTCGGCCGCTTGGTTATTATCTCTGCTATGTGATGGAATTCAAGTCCTTCAAACCGAGTTGACATTTTTAGGACAGCGCTGCGATATGCTGCCATTTTCGGATCCTTGGCGCCAAAGTCTCTGCTTATTTGGGATATTGCGAGGTTTGAATCCTCGCCACGCCTAGGCGTTGAATGCCCATGGAGACCGCCATCCGGAGACCATGTAACAGGCCTCGATTCGGCTGCATTGTTGGAGTCCGTACATTATTTGTAGTACATATCGATCAGATTCCGGTTGGGGACGTCACGACGCCAGACCCCATCCGCCAACATTTTGGAGCCGTCGAAATGCATAGTCCAATTGAGTATTGGCCGACTTTTTAGGGAGTTCGGCTTCAGTCCATTCGGCGACAAAGTCAGCCAAAACTTGTGACTTTATAGCACGTCGAGGTTTGTAAGTTATGTCGAATGGTAAGAGCTCAATGGCCCATTTTGCAATCCTGCCCGTTGCGTCGCGGTTATTTATTATGTCATTGAGTGGTACTTCAGAGGCCACTATTATCGAACACTCTTGAAAGTAGTGCCAGAGCTTCCGAGACGCCATGAACACCGCGTATGCTATCTTCTGATAGTGCGGGTAACGGGATTTGCAAGGGGTTAACACAGTGGATACATAATACACTGGTTTTTGAAGAGGGAATTTATGCCTTTCTGTCTCTCGTTCGACGACGAGGACCGCGCTTACAACTTGATGTGTTGCTACGATGTATAACAACATTGGTTCGCCCAGAGTGGGCGCAGCCAGGACCGGATTTGTTGCCAGTATGGCTTTTATTTCTTCGAGTCCGGCAGTGGCAAGATCCGCCCACTCAAAGTGTTCGTGCGCTACCGAGGAGGCGATAAAGGGCAGCGCCTTTTCTCCTAAACGGGAGATAAGGGCTTAAGGCTGCCATGCATCCCGTTAATTTTTGTATTTGTTTGAGGTCCTTTGAATATCCAACCGTGATGAGCTCGGATTTTGGCCGGATTTGCTTCAATTCCTCTACCGGATACAATGAAGCCCAAGAATTTTCCGCTGGTACGCCGAAAACGCATTTTTCCGGATTCACTTGATGTCATATGCTCCGAGGTTTTCGAATGTGAGCCTCAAATCGCCTACTAGAGTTTCGACGTGTTTTGTTTTGACGACCACGCCGCTCACGTATGCCTCGACTGCTTTTGCCGATCCGGGTGGCGGACATGTTTGAATCATGCGCCGATATGTTGCGCCGCATTTTTAAGTCCGAAGGGCATCGTGTTGAAGCGAATGGTCCATATGGAGTGATGAATGCCGTTGCGGCTTGATTCGCTTCCGCCATCTTGATTTGATGATAGCGAGTATGCGCCCGTGAAGCACAACGAATCGTGCCTCTTTGTGGCATCGATAATTTGATCGATGAGGGGAGAGGAAAGGATCCTTTGGGCAAGCCTTATTGAGGTCTTTAAAATCGACATACAGGCGCCTGTGATTTATCCTTCTTGGTACCATCACCAGATTTGCTAGCCATCCGGATGTTTGATATCTCTAATGAATCCGGCTTCCAATAGTTTGGCTAGCTCTTCTCCCATTGCCTGCCTTTTGGGTTGGGAAAATCGTCAAGGGCCTGTTTGACCGCTTAAATCCTTTTAGGATGTTTAGGCTGTGCTCGCCAACCTGCATGGGATTCGGGCATGTCTCAAGGATTACAGCAAAGATATCCCAATTTTCCGGAAGGAATTCAAGTGAGCGCGGCGCCTACTTGAGGTTCAATTGTGCCCCGATGGAGGCCGTTTTGTTGGGTCCGTTGGATGGACCCGGAATTTTATTATTTCATCTCGCTGGTTTGAAGGAGGTGGACTTGGATCTTTTATCGAGTATCACATCGTCCTGTTCACCGTAGAGCGCAGCGCGGTGAGTTCTTTCCGCCGCTAAGGCTTTGGATAGTGCCTCGAGGGCTAGTGCGGCCGTCTTGTTTTCGCGCGGAGTGCTATGTCCGGATCACTAGCGAGAGTGATTATTCCGCCGGGCCCTGCATTTTGAGCTTCATGTACCCGTAATGAGGTATTGCTTGAAAATTGTGAATGCCTCTCGCCCTAATATAGCGTGATACCCGCTGCTGAACAGGGCCACCGAACGTGACTTCTTCGGATCTCAGAATTGTCCGGAGAGCCGAACACCACATCGAGTGTGATTTTTCCAAGCAGTAGCGCTTCCGGCCGGGATTATTCCTCTGAAGGTTGTGCGCCGCTCAATATGGCTCCAATTGATTTCCATTTTTGCAGAGTTTCCTCAGAATGAGGTTTAGTCCGCTGCCGCCATCCATGAGGACTTTTGTCACGAGAGCCGCCCACTATGGGACTAAGTACCAGCAGTAGCCGGGCGCCTCGTTGTTGAATTTAGGCTCCTCGCCGGGCGTTGAAGGTAATGGCTGTGTTACCCATGGATTTCTTTGTTGCTACTTGGTAGACTTCGGCGAGTCGCATGGATTGTTCGCTTTCGATATTGTTTGATGCGAAGGTCTCAAAGACCGTTGATACCGTCTTTGGTGTTGTTGGAGTGGTTTCCAGAGCTAAAAGTTCCTCGCCACTTTTGGCCACCCGCCGTAATATCCAACATGCTCGAAGGTTATGTGTTGGGACGGCTCCCTCGTGACCGTGAAGTTTACAGGTCCATTGAGCCATCCCTCCAAAGACGGTTCCGCTTTCCTTATCGGGTTTCGCTTTTTTGTTTTTGCATCCGGGCCTCGGTGTAAGGCGCCTTTTATCGCGGATCGGGTTTGGGGCGGATTATCCCAAAATTGATTTTCGGTTTTCCGAAACTCTCCACCGCACAAAGATTTTCAGAGAATGGATGCCATATCGGTGAAGCGTAATTTTATGCACGATCAATGGCGCTTAGTATTCCCTTGTCCGTGCGTTATTGCGAAGTTTGAGATTGCGTTTCCTCTCGGCAGTCCTTTATCCCGTCCATAACCGGGAGGAATCGCCCAAGAATGATGTCTCGTTTCAAGGCTCTTGCCGTATTAGAGATAGATCGCATATGTCTGGGCGGGAGGGTGGAATAAAATCCGGATCCCTGCCCATCTTGGGGCTCAAAGGCCGAGGGGTATCCGAATTCGGAAGCTTGGTTTGCTGGAGACAATCCAGCGAGTCGGGGGCGATGCATGATTTTAAGTTCAATGCTCGATCGAAGTCCGTCCCTCCGCGGGAATCCGGCATGGAGGGTTCGGGAATCCGGACACGAATTGTTTTCAACACAGGCAAAGAGTTGCCGTGTTGCTCCTCTACCACTGCGACGTGGTGGGTGGCCTGGGGAGAGTTAATCTCTCTCAGATCGGTTTTAAGCCCAATCTGGTTGTAGTCCGAAGCGACTCCCAGGGCGGTGATGCGATCCAAGAGCTCGTTAACAGACGAGAGCTCTATTGGATCTAACTGTTCGGCAGCACTTTAGGGTCGACGCGAAGATTGCTTCCGACGACTTGAGAAGTCATTGCGAAGCGGCGGCGGACAAAGCGGTCATGAGAAAACCACCAAGCCGGATAGTTTGGCCGGCGGCCAAGGCCCTCCGCGAATACTCCGCCTTTGAAGACGGGTGGAGGCATCCGCCCTATCGGTGACGCATACGAGGAACTCTCAATGAAAGCACCAATGTCGGTGTCAAACCGGCGGATCTCGGTAGGGGGTCCCGAATCGTATGCGTCTAGGCGGATGGTAACAGGAGACAAGGGACACAATGTTTTACCCAGGTTCGGGCCCTCTCGATGGAGGTAAAACCCTACGTCCTGCTTGATTAATATTGATGATATGGGTAGTACAAGAGTAGATCTACCACGAGATCAAGGAGGCTAAACCCTAGAAGCTAGCCTATGGTATGATTGTTGTAATGTATGTTGTCCTATGGACTAAAGCCCTCCGGTTTATATAGACACCGGAGAGGGCTAGGGTTACACAGAGTCGGTTACAATGGTAGGAGATCTACATATCCCAGATTGCCAAGCTTGCCTTCCACGCCAAGGAAAGTACCATCCGGACACGAGCCGAGTCTTCAATCTTCTATCTTCGTAGTCTTGGAGTCCGGCGGGTAATGATAGTCCGGCTGTCCAGGACACCCCTAGTCCAGACTCCTCACTGGCTACCCCACGGGGCCTATATAGGAGGAGGGGGAGGAGGGCCGCACCCCGAGTCTTGGCGCCTCCCTCCCCCTGCTACACCTCTTCCTCCTCCCGCGGTTGCTTGGCGAAGCCCTGCCGGAGTACTGCTTCTCCACCACCACCACGCCGTCGTGCTGCTGCTAGAGTCTTCTTCCTCAACCTCTCCTTTCCCCTTGCTGGATCAAGAAGAAGGAGAAGTCATCCGCTCCGTACGTGTGTTGAACGCGGAGGTGCTGTCCGTTCAGCACTTGGTCATCGGTGATTTGGATCACGGCGAGTACGACTCCATCATCCCCGTTCTCTTGAACGCTTCCGGTCACGATCTACAAGGGTATGTAGAAGCACTCCTATCACTCATTGCTTAGATGAACTCATAGATGGATCTTGGTGAAACTGTAGGAAAAAATTTATTTTTCTGCAACGTTCCCCAACAGTGGCATCATGAGCTAGGTCTATGCATAGTTCTCTATTGCACGAGTAGAACACAATTTTGTTGTGGGCGTAGATGTTGTCAACTCTCTTGCCGCTACTAGTCTTATTTTGCTTCAGCGGTATTGTGGGATGAAGTGGCCGGACCGACCTTACGTGACGCTTACGTGAGACAGTTCCACCGATCGACATGCACTAGTTGCATAAGGTGGCTAGCGGGTGTCTGCTCTCCCACTTTAGTTGGAGCGGATTCGACGAAAAGGGTCCTTATGAAGGGTAAATAGAAGTTGACAAATCACGTTGTGGCTTTAACGTAGGTAAGAAAACGTTCTTGCTAGATCACCTATAGAAGCCACATAAAAACTTGCAACAACAATTAGAGGACGTCTAACTTGTTTTTGCAGCAAGTGTCTTGTGATATGATATGGCCAAAAGTTGTGATGAATGATATATTGTGATGTATGAGATCATGTTCTTGTAATAGGAATCACGACTTGCATGTCGATGAGTATGAAAACCGGCAGGAGCCATAGGAGTTGTCTTTATTTTTGTATGACCTGCGTGTCATTGAAGAACGCCATGTAAATTACTTTACTTTATTGCTAAACGCGTTAGCCATAGAAGTAGAAGTAGTCGTTGGCGTGACAACTTCATGAAGACACGATGATGGAGATCATGATGATGGAGATCATGGTGTCATGCTGGTGACAAAGATGATCATTGAGCCCCGAAGATGGAGATCAAAGGAGCTATATGATAATGGCCATATCATGTCACTACTATATAATTGCATGTGATGTTTATTATGTTTATGCATCTTGTTTACTTAGAACGACGGTAGTAAATAAGATGATCCCTTACAACAATTTCAAGAAGTGTTCTCCCCTAACTGTGCACCATTGCTAAAGTTCGTTGTTTCGAAGCACCACGTGATGATCGGGTGTGATAGATTCTTACGTTCACATACAATGGGTGTAAGATAGTTTTACACATGCAAAAACACTTAGGGTTAACTTGATGAGCCTAGCATGTACAGACATGTCCTCGGAACACAGAGACCGAAAGGTCGAACGTGAGTCGTATGGAAGATACGATCAACATGGAGATGTTCACCGATGATGACTAGTCCGTCTCACGTGATGATCGGACACGGCCTAGTCGACTCGGATCGTGTAACACTTAGATGACTAGAGGGATGTCTAATCTGAGTGGGAGTTCATTAAAATAATTTGATTAGATGAACTTAATTATCATGAACTTAGTCTAAAACCTTTGCAAATATGTCTTGTAGATCAAATGGCCAACGCTCATGTCAACATGAACTTCAACGCATTCTTAGAGAAAACCAAGCTGAAAGATGATGGCAGCAACTATACGGACTGGGTCCGGAACCTGAGGATCATCCTCATAGCTTCGAAGAAAGCATATGTCCTAGATGGACCGCTAGGTGAAGCACCCATCCTAGAGAACCAAGACGTTATGAACGCTTGGCGGTCACGTGCTGATGATTACTCCCTCGTTCAGTGCGGCATGCTTTACAGCTTAGAACCGGGGCTCCAAAAGCGTTTTGAGCAACACGGAGCATATGAGATGTTCGAGGAGCTGAAAATGGTTTTCCAAGCTCATGCCCGGGTCGAGAGATATGAAGTCTCCGACAAGTTCTATAGTTGTAAGATGGAGGAAAATAGTTCTGTCAGTGAGCACATACTCAAAATGTCTGGGTTGCACAACCGCCTGTCCCAGCTGGACATTAACCTCCCGGACGAGGCGGTCATTGACAGAATCCTTCAGTCGCTCCCACCGAGCTACAAGAGCTTTGTGATGAACTACAATATGCAGGGGATGGTGAAAACTATTCCTGAAGTATTTTCAATGCTGAAGTCGGCAGAGGTAGAAATCAAGAAAGAACATCAAGTGTTGATGGTCAATAAAACCACCAAGTTCAAGAAGGGCAAGGGTAAGAAGAACTTCAAGAAGGGCGGCAAGGATGTTGCCGCGCTTGGTAAACCAGTTGCCAGGAAGAAGTCAAGCAATGGACCCAAGCCTGAGACTGAGTGCTTTTATTGCAAAGGGAAGGGTCACTAGAAGCGGAACTGCCCCAAATACTTAGCGGACAAGAAGGCCGGCAACACTAAAGGTATATTTGATATACATGTAATTGATGTGTACCTTACCAGTACTCATAGTAACTCTTGGGTATTTGATACCGGTGCCGTTGCTCATATTTGTAACTCACAGCAGGAGTTGCGGAATAAGCGGAGACTGGCGAAGGACGAGATGACGATGTGCGTCAGGAATGGTTCCAAGGTCGATGTGATCGCCGTCGGCACACTACCTCTACATTTACCTACGGGATTAGTTTTAAACCTTAATAATTGTTATTTAGTGCCAAGTTTGAGCATGAACATTGTATCTGGATCTCGTTTGATACGAGATGGCTACTCATTTAAATCCGAGAATAATGGTTGTTCTATTTATATGAGAGATATGTTTTATGGTCATGCCCCAATGGTCAATGGTTTATTCTTAATGAATCTCGAGCGTAATATTACACATATTCATAGTGTGAATACCAAAAGATGTAAAGTTGATAACGATAGTCCCACATACTTGTGGCACTGCCGCCTTGGTCACATTGGTGTCAAGCGCATGAAGAAGCTCCATGTTGATGGACTTTTAGAGTCTCTCGATTATGAATCATTTGACACATGCGAACCATGCCTCATGGGCAAAATGACCAAGACTCCGTTCTCCGGAACAATGGAGCGAGCAACCAACTTATTGGAAATCATACATACCGATGTGTGCGGTCCAATGAGCGTTGAGGCTCGCGGAGGATATCATTATGTTCTCACTCTCACTGATGACTTGAGTAGATATGGGTATGTCTACTTAATGAAACACAAGTCTGAGACCTTTGAAAAGTTCAAGGAATTTCAGAATGAGGTAGAGAATCAACGTGACCGAAAGATAAAGTTCCTACGATCAGATCGTGGAGGAGAATATTTAAGTCACGAATTTGGTACACACTTAAGGAAATGTGGAATCGTTTCACAACTCACGCTACCGAACACCTCAACAGTAATGGTGTGTCCGAACATCGTAATCGCACTCTATTGGATATGGTGCGGTCTATGATGTCTCTTACCGATTTACCGCTATCATTTTGGGGATACGCTCTAGAGACAACTACATTCACTTTAAATAGGGCACCGTCTAAATCCGTTGAGACGACACCGTATGAATTATGGTTTGGGAAGAAACCTAAGTTGTCGTTTCTAAAAGTTTGGGGATGCGATGCTTATGTCAAGAAACTTCAACCTGAAAAGCTCGAACCCAAGTCGGAAAAATGCATCTTCATAGGATACCCTAAGGAAACCATTGGGTATACCTTCTACTTAAGATCCGAGGGCAAGATCTTTGTTGCCAAGAATGGATCCTTTCTGGAAAAAGAGTTTCTCTCGAAAGAAGTAAGTGGGAGGAAAGTAGAACTCGATGAAGTACTACCTCTTGAACAGAAAGTAGTGCAGCTCAGAAAATGTTCTGTGATGCCTACACCAATCGGAGAGGAAAATAATGATGATGATCAAGGTACTTCGGATCAAGTTGCTCTTGAACTTCAGAGGTCCACAAGGACACGTTCCGCACTGAGTGGTATGGCAACCCTGTCCCGGAAATCATGTTGTTAGACAACGGTGAACCTTGAACTATGAAGAAGCGATGGCGGGCCCAGATTCCAACAAATGGCTTGAAGCCATGCGATCCGAGATATAATCCATGTATGAAAACAAAGTATGGACTTTGACAGACTTGCCCGATGATCGGCGAGTGATAGAAAACAAATGGATCTTTAAGAAGAAGACGGACGCGGATGGAAATGTTACCATCTATAAAGCTCGACTTGTCGCTAAGGGTTACCGACAAGTTCAAGGGGTTGACTACGATGAGACATTCTCTCCCGTAGAGAAGCTAAAGTCCGTCCGAATCATGTTAGCAATTGCCGCATACTATGATTATGAGATATGGCAGATGGACGTCAAAACGGCATTCCTTAACGGACATCTTAAGGAAGAACTGTATATGATGCAGCCGGAAGGTTTTGTCGATCCTAAAGATGCTAACAAAGTATGCAAGCTCCAGTGATCCATTTATGGGCTGGTGCAAGCATCTCGAGTTAGAACATTCGCTTTGATGAGATGATCAAAGCGTTTAGTTTATGAGACTTATGGAGAAGCCTCGTTTACAAGAAAGTGAGTGGGAGCTCAGTAGCATTTCTCATATTATATGTAGATGACATACTCTTGATGGGAAATGATATAGAACTTTGGACAACATTAAGGCCTACTTGAATAAGTGTTTTTCAATGAAGGACCTTGGAGAAGCTGCTTACATATTAGGCATCAAGATCTATAGGGATAGATCGAGATGCCTCATAGGTCTTTCACAAAGCACATACCTTGATAAGATTTTGAAGAAGTTCAAAATGGATCAGTCCAAGAAAGGGTTCTTGCCTATGTTGCAAGGTGTGAGATTGAGCTCGGCTCAATGCCCGACCACGGCAAAAGATAAAGAAGAGATGAGTGTCATCCCCTATGCTTCAACCATAGGATCTATTATGTATGCCATGCTGTGTACCAGACCTGATGTAAACCTTGCCGTAAGTTTGGTAGGAAGGTACCAAAGTAATCCCCGCAAGGAAACAGCGGTCAAGAATATCCTGAAGTACCTAAAAAGGACAAAGGACATGTTTCTCGTTTATGGAGGTGACGAAGAGCTCGTCGTAAAGGGTTACGTCGACGCTAGCTTCGACACAGATCTGGATGACTCTAAGTCACAAACCGGATACGTGTATATGTTGAATGGTGGAGCGATGAGCTGGTGCAACCGCAAGCGAGCATCGTGGCGGGATCTACATGTGAAGCGGAGTACATGGCAGCCTCGGAGGCAGCGACATGAAGCAATTTGGGTGAAGGAGTTCATCACCGACCTAGGAGTCATACCCAATGCGTCGGGGCCGATCAAACTCTTCTCGTGACAACACTTGAGCTATTGCCCTTGCCAAGGAGCCTGTGTTTCACAAGAAGACCAGCACATCAAGCGTCGTTTCAACTCCATCCGTGAAAATGTTCAAGATGGAGACATAGATATTTGCAAAGTACATACGGATCCGAATGTCACAGATCCGCTGACTAAACCTCTCTCGTGAGCAAAACATGATCAACACCGTAACTCTATGGGTGTTCGATTCATCACAATGTAACTAGATTATTGACTCTAGTGCAAGTGGGAGACTGTTGGAAATATGCCCTAGAGGCAATAATAAAAGGTTATTATTATATTTCCTTATTCATGATAATTGTCTTTATTCATGCTATAAGCAGTATTATCCGGAAATCGTAATACACGTGTGAATACATAGACCATAATATGTCCCTAGTAAGCCTCTAGTTGACTAGCTCGTTGATCAACAGATAGTCATGGTTTCTGCTATGGACATTGGATGTCGTTGATAACGGGATCACATCATTAGGAGAATGATGTGATGGACAAGACCCAATCCTAAGCATAGCACAAGATCATGTAGTTCGTTTGCTAGAGCTTTTCCAATGTCAAGTATCTTTTCCTTAGATCATGAGATCGTGTAACTCCCGGATACCGTAGGAGTGCTTTGGGTGTACCAAACATCACAACGTAACTGGGTGACTATAAAGGTGCACTACAGGTATCTCCGAAAGTGTCTGTTGGGTTGACACGGATCGAGACTAGGATTTGTCACTCCATATGACGGAGAGGTATCTCTGGGCCCACTCGGTAATGCATCATCATAATGAGCTCAAAGTGACCAAGTGTTTGGTCACGGGATCATGCATTACGGTATGAGTAAAGTGACTTGCCGGTAACAAGACTGAACGAGGTATTGGGATACCGATGATCGAGTCTCGGGCAAGTAACGTACCGATTGACAAAGGGAATTGTATACGGGGTTGATCGAATCCTCGACATCGTGGTTCATCCAATGAAATCATCGTGGAACATGTGGGAGCCAACATGGGTATCCAGATCCCGCTATTGGTTATTGGCCGGAGAGCTGTCTCGGTCATGTCTGCATGATTCCCGAACCCGTAGGGTCTACACACTTAAGGTTCGGTGATGCTAGGGTTATTAGGAAGACTTGTATGTGATTACCGAATGTTGTTCGGAGTCCCGGATGAGATCCCGGATGTCACGAGGAGTTCCGGAATAGTCCGGAGGTGAAGATTTATATATAGGAAGTGTTGCTTCGGCCATCGGGAAAGTTTCGGGGTCACCCGGTATTGTACCGGGACCACCGGAAGGGTCCCGAGGGTCCACCGGGTGGGGCCACCCATCCCGGAGGGCCCCGTGGGATGAAGTGGGGAGGGGACCAGCCCCTGGTGGGCTAGTGCGCCCCCCTTGGGCCCCCATCTGCGCCTAGGGTTGGGAACCCTAGGGGAGGGGGCGCCTCCACTTGCCTTGGGGGGCACTCCACCCCCCTTGGCCGCCGCCCCCTAGAGATCCCATCTCTAGGGCCGGCTACCCCCCCTGGGGGCCTATATAAAGGAGGGGGGAGGGAGGGCAGCCACACCCCCGAGTCTTGGCACCTCCCTCCCCCTGCTACACCTCTTCCTCCTCCCGCGGTTGCTTGGCGAAGCCCTGCCAGAGTACTGCTTCTCCACCACCACCACGCCGTCATGCTGCTGCTGGAGTCTTCTTCCTCAACCTCTCCTTCCCCCTTGCTGGATCAAGAAGGAGGAGACATCATCCGCTCCGTACGTGTGTTGAACGCGGAGGTGTTGTCCGTTCAGCACTTGGTCATCGGTGATTTGGATCACGGCGAGTACGACTCCATCATCCCCGTTCTCTTGAACGCTTCCGCTCACGATCTACAAGGGTATGTAGATGCACTCCTATCACTCGTTGCTTAGATGAACTCATAGATGGATCTTGGTGAAATCGTAGGAAAAAATTTATTTTTCTGCAACGTTCCCCAACACATCAGGACTCTAGTGAGGTGAAACCGGCGATGATTGGGTCTAGAACCAATGCGGCGAACCCGCCATGGCGGATCTTTGGTGGGTGGTCCTTCGATCAAAAGTGATCGGGCGGGAGGACCATGGGTTGAACTTTGGGGCGATGGCTCCATCGCAGATATCGCCCCTCGAGTGCACTTCGCTCCCTTTTGGGTATGTGGGTTGCGATATCATGTTCACCGTCCGCACTTGTGGGGGAAACCTACATCCTCTATTGTTCGGCGGACAGGTCTCTTCCTCGTCATCGCTATGCAGCCTTGTCATTGTTTTGCAATTAACTTGCTGCCTGCTTGAATACCCAACAATCCTGTTGGTCCGATTAGCTGGCTTTTCGGGGTGCCGTGTATCCGCATGAGCGGTCGAGTATTCGGTCCAAATTGGACGGACCGGAGTAGTTCTTTTGAATGGCTTTTTCCACGACCGGTTTGAGCCTCTGAATCCGGCGCTGACCGCCAGATCCTCTCAGATATCGCCGTTCATGCGGCGTTTGTGCTTGTTGCGACGTGACCTGCCATTGCGGTCCTTGGTATCCGGACTGCCAGGATTTTTGTTGAGGTTGTTACTGCGGGCTAGCCAGCTGTCCTCTCTCGTGCAGAAGCGGGTCATGAGTGATGTGAGGGCTGCCATGGATTTCGCTTTTCTGTCCCGGTGTGCGGGCAAGCCACTCGTCGTGGATGTTATGTTTGAAGGCTGCGAGGGCCTCCGCATCCGGACAGTCGACGATTTGATTTTTCTTGGTTAAGAACCGTGTCCAGAATTGTCTGGCCGATTTGTCTAGCTGCTGAATTATGTGGCTTAGGTCATCAGCGTCTGGTGGTCGCACATATGTGCCCTGGAAGTTATCAAGGAATGCGGCTTCCAGGTCCTCCCAACACCCAATTGATTCTGCTGGCAAGCTGTTAAGCCAATGCCGAGCTGGTCCTTTAAGCTTGAGTGGGAGGTATTTGATGGCGTGAAGATCATCACTGCGGGCCATGTGGATATGAAGGAGATAGTCTTCGATCCAAACCGCGGGGTCTGTTGTGCCATCATAGGATTCAATGTTCGGGGATTTGATGATCCATTACTTCATCTGTGAAGCATAGTGGGTGTGCGGCGCCTCTATATTGGGCTATATCACGGCGTAGCTCAAGCAAGCTTTGTCTACTGTGTTTGGCCCGGCCGGAATTACTGTATTCGGCGCGACAGTTGTCGTCGCGTATCGTGGGGCGCCCACGTGATCCGTAGATCGATCTTGATTGTCTTGCCTTATCCTCCAATATGTCTCGCAAGTCCGGCGCATTCCCCTGTGGCTTTGTACTTTTCGAGTGATGCCGGGGTACAGCTTTAGTGGAGGGCCTAGAGGCCTCTCTCATTGTGACGAGGTGGCGGTCGGCCATTGACAGCGCTGGTGATGTAGGTTTATATGCTTCCTCCTCCAATCGGGGCAGCAGCTTGCGTTTGGGGTAGCTTTTGGAGGGGCGTTCGAGTTCGTACTCTTTTGCCACGAGGACTTCGGTCCATCTGTCGGCTAGCAGATCTTGATCAGCTCTAAGCTGTTGCTGCTTTTTCTTGAGGCTGCTTGCCGTGGCCATAAGCCTACATTTGAAACGCTCTTGTTCAGCGGGATCCTCAGGCACGACGAATTCGTCGTCGTCGAGGCTTGCCTCGTCTCCGGAGGGAGGCATGTAATTATCGTCCTCTACCTCTTTGTCTGCCGCTCTCTCGTGAGGGCTGGCTTCTCCGTTCTCCTGTGCTGAATCTTGCTAGAGGGGGTTGTCTTCGGCACTGTCCGGGGTGTTATTGTCTCCGGTGCCGGAATCTCCATTCTTCTTTGTGGCGGGATTTAGCGGCGCCACGACGCCGGCTTAGGCTGTTTCTTGGAGGGGTCTTCCTCCGCTGTTCCCTCGCCATTCCCATCCTTTGGGATGTCCACCATGTATATGTCGTATGACGAGGTGGCTTTCTAGTGCCCCGTAGGCGCTGGTTCTTGGTCGTCTCCGGCATCGTCGTCCATACCGTCGATGTCTTCAGAGTCGAAGTCTAGCATGTCGGTTAGGTCGTCGACAGTGGCTACAAAGTGGGTGGTGGGTGGGCTTTGAATTTCTTCGTCGTCCTCATCCCAACCGTCCTAACCGCAGTCCGGCCAGGGCTCTTTTGATAAGAGAGATACTTTAGCGAATTCAGGATGTCACCAAAAGGCGAGTGCTGAAAGATGTCCGCAGCAGTGAACTCCATGATCAGCGCCTAATCGGATTCGATTGGTAGGGACGCGGGAGGTTCGGAGTCCGGCGAGGAGTCCGGCACCTTGGAGTCACGAGCTTCACAAGGGACAGGGTCGGTATTCGGCTCCATCGCCGTAGAGGTAGCAGACCGAGGCGGTGTCTAGCCACCCATCCTCGATCGGCGCAATCGGCCCGAAGTTAAGGGTCGGAGCGACTCTTGTCGACCTCTGTGGCACCGCCCCAAGCAGCAGAGCTAGATCATGCCCATCGTGTGATGCGGCGGTGGCGCTGGTGTGGCTCGAATCCGTCAAGATCAAGTCTCCGCGGATGTCACCGAGAAGTTCAAACTTCCAAATCGACTGATGGCGGGGCTTAGCTTTCAATCTGCTCCGGATGGCTGCTTAATTGCCCGCATGCAAAGCCGCCGAATCTGAAGATCTGTCCGGGAGAAAAGTCTCATCCTGGACCGTGTCGTTGTTGATGATCGAAGGAGCCATCGGGCCTATGGGCGACGATACGAGGAACTCTCAATGAAAGCACCAATGTCGGTGTCAAACCGCGATCTCGGTAGGGGGTCCCGAACTGTGCGCCTAGGCGGATGGTAACAGGAGACAAGGGACACGATTTTTTACCTGTGTTGGGCCCTCTCGATGGAGGTAAAACCCTACTACCGCTTGATTGATATTGATGATATGGGTAGTACAAGAGTGGATCTACCATGAGATCAAGGAGGCTAAACCTAGAAGCTAGCCTATGGTATGATTGTTGTTTGTCCTATGGACTAAAACCCTCCGGTTTATATAGACACCGGAGAGGGCTAGGGTTACAGTCGGTTACAATGGTAGGAGATCTACATATCCAGATTGCAAGCTTGCCTTCCACGCCAAGGAAAGTCCCATCCGGACACGGGACGAAGTCTTCAATCTTGTATCTTCATAGTCTTGGAGTCCGCCAATGATGATAGTTCGGCTATCCAGACACCCCTAGTCCAGACTCCTCACCCTCACTTGCGTGGCTCAAGACCTTCAACGTGGAGCCAAGATGATCGAGGGGCGACAGCAGAGGGCGGATTATAAGTAAGAGGGCTGATGCCCCATGGCCCGAGGGCTCTTTTCAAGAGGAGCTTGGTTTGTGGCAGCAGGAGTGGTTCTACATCACCGCTCCCAGGGGCACCAGGCAGGTGGCGCCACCCGCCTTTCGCTCGGGCCCTCCACAACGGCTTGCGTCATGGGTCAACAAAGGGCTTGACTGGGGGCCGTCCAAGGACGTGCCACTTTTGCAGGGACGCATTCGAGACCTCCAAGAAAGGGAGATCAATCTGATCGAAGTGGCGCAGGTTATGCTGATTCGGCGCCTTCTGCCTTTCAAACATCGCCCCCTCCGCCTGTGGGAATTCAATCCGGAGGGACCGCGAGCTCTTCAACACTTCATGGGTACGACACCCGTGGAGATGTATAAACTGTTCTTCGGATCACAAGAGATGTGTCCGGACTTGACCGAGGACGCCGGCCTAAGCTGCAATCGCCCGGATAATAAGTAAGTAGTGTTGTGTCCGGACATACCGTCCTTTTATTTATCATAGATTTGCCTTTTAACCAGTTATCCCTTGAACAGGAGTGGATAGCGAAAGCAAAACTGATACAGTGTCCGGCCCCCTCCCTGAGACCACGCCGGATCCCATGTTAGTCAAGATGCTGGAGGTTGCGCCTTCAAAAGAGGGCGAAGGGGAAAACAGGAAAACTACCGCCTCTGTTAAGGAGGCTCTTAAGAAAGGGGGGATCGAGAATCCCTCCCTCCAGGGGGAGAAGAGGGCCGCTGCCGAAGATCCGGAGGCCAAGGCCTCAAAGCGAGGGAAGAAATCTTCACCGGAGGGTCCTGCGCTAGGAGAAGCCCCGACCGCTCTATTTTCCCAAGGGAATCAGCCCTCCAGCGAGCCGTAAGTAGAAAAAGGGGAGTTTTGTAATAAGGGACATCCCTGTTTATATTTTTGAGGATAACCGAAGTTCTTACTTTGCAGTTCGGATCTCAGCCCTTCTCAGCAGAGCTCATCTTCGGGGGATCTTCGTCCGGAGATGGTGGAGAGCGAGACGCCTACATCTGCCTCACCGTCAGGCGGGGCGGATGACCCTGAGGTGTCGTCGCGGAGGGTCTCTCCGAGTCCGGCGGGGCCGGAGAGTTTGGCACCAACTGGTGTACGGCCGGAGGAGCTGAAGGATCTGCTCGAGAGGGCGTCTATCTCAGAAGATCACCGTACATTAATGAGTACGGTGATTGAAAGGATTTCATCCGCTGAGAGCGGGTTGCATGAGGCCGTCAGAAGTTTATTGACGGGGTTTGAGATACGTAAAAATGAAATACCTTTTAACAGTTTTGCACATAGAGTGCGCCCTGTATAGATAGTAGCCCCTAAGACTCGGACGTTGTCAGAAGTGACGGCGTGCCGAGGATCATAATCTCAGTGTTAAGATGTCGTCGTTCCTATTCAGGGGGCAGAGCATTCGGTGGCCAGCCGGACTGCTAGAGTTGCCGAACTGAAGCGGCAACTGGACGTTGCGGATGCGGACATCGCGCTGGTCAATAAGCGACTTGACGAGTCACAAGGTATGTGGCTTCTCCGCGAACACCTGGTAAGGGAGCTTGACGCCCATGCCTTACTACATGTATGCTTAATGCAGATGGTGCCGCTGCTATGGAGGACCTTCGTGCAGAGCTTGCCCAAGCCAAGGAGCAAGCCAGAAAAAGTAATGCGGTCGCCTTGAAGGCGGCTGAAGAGCTAAAAGCCGAACAGGCTGCTCACGGCCGAAGCAGGGAGGAAATGGCCGTGAAGCTGAAGGATGCTACCGACCGCTGTGAGTTTCTTGAAAGAGAACGCCGAGCGGAGTGAGAGGACCTGAAAAAGGCCATCGCCGGGTTAAGGATGCCGCTCGCGATGAGGGCTATAAAGGAGGAGTTGCGTCGCAAAGGGATATTGCGGCCGAAAGCCCTTTCGCTGCGTGGGAAGTTCGCGGACCAAGTATGCTCTGGGTTGGGCGGTTGTGGGGTGCGGAGGATGCTTATATGAATTTGGCGGCCAGTGCGGCGGACGCAGTCGTGCATTTCCGAAGCCAAAAGGATCACGGGATGGAAGAGCTTTTTTGGTCTCAATTCCATAGTCCGGAGCGTCCACTTCTGTTAACCGATCGGTTGGCCGAGTGGGATGAGCTGAACAGGTTGTCCGGACTTGCCATGAAGGATGTCGTGGCTCATCTGTGGCCAAAAAGGCCCGAGCCGAAGAGTTATTTTGGCTTAGTGCAGCAGTTCCTTGATGCGGTGCCGCATATCAAGGCGATGAAGCGGTCGGTATGCATAGAGGGTGCACGGATGGCTCTCGCCCGTGTCAAAACATACTGGGCTGAGATGGATGCCACCGACGTTGCATCCTGGGATTCGGACAGAAGCCGATTACCCGCGGAGCACTATTTTGAGGAAGTCCTGCAGGGCGCTCGTTTAATAGAGTCGCAATGCTCGAAAAACGTTATGTTCACATGACATGTATGATTTGTAAAACCATATTTATAATATAAGGGCTTTTTACACTTGAGGAAGTCCTGCAGGGCGCTCGTTTAATAGAGTCGCAGTGCTCGAAAAACGTTATGTTCACATGACATGTATGATTTGTAAAACCATATTTATAATATAAGGGCTTTTTACACTTGTGCGTTCAAGTATTGAAATATCTCCTATGCGACCGTTAATGTATATGTATATATAACCTGAAAGATGGCAGTCTTCGGCTTCAGCCCCCACGCACATGGTGCGGGGGTGTTTGCAAAAAAGCGCATTTTCACACTTAATCCAACGTCTTGGTCCTTTGAAGGAGGTGATAGCGTAGCAAACTAGGCAACCGGACTATAATGCTTTATCACTTTCACTTAGCCATAGGAGTTCGATGGTGGGGCTACTATATAGCCCCTAGGGGCACCGCGCTCTCCGAACTCGGGGCGCGTGTGTGCCTGACCAGGAACGGTCCTTCGTCAAAGCAGAGGAATTCTAAACATTCCAGTAGTCGATCGAGTGGTTGACCAGTCTCTCGCTATATCATGACATCGGTTTTGACGCTTTCATCGAGGTGCTCGCCGGCGAACCGGGCACAATCGCAGAGTTCTCCGGTGCCGCGTTAGCCGATAGAGCGGAACGAAGGCAGCAAAACACGGAGCCGGGCAAACCCAACATTTGACCAAAGACATGATTCGGAGCTGATGCATATAAGGCCTAACTCGAGACGCCGAACACTCCCTGAGGTATTCGGTCTTTATGATAACGGGCAGAACAATGCCCTAAGCCCCTAGTGTCCAGGTACGCGCGAAAACTTCTGACGCGGCCGATGCCAAAACGCCAACCTCCTCCTCGGTTATGGTAAGAAACCGGGGGATGTGTATCAACAAGAGATAGTAAAAAAAGGTTTACGCAGGGTCTTAATCTAAAAAGAATCTTTGTAACGGGTCCCTGCTGCACGTCTGCGCATGTATCTCCGTTGTGTTGTATCCTGGACGGGTGTAGCGCGTTGTTCATCTGTAAAAAGAGAGGAACTTAGTTTGGAAAAATATCGTGTGAAAAATGTATTTAAAATAGAGTATGATTTAAAAGATGAATAAAATTGAGCTTTATTGGCTCTCATTGTTCATGCGTGCAGCCCCTTGTAAAGGGGTATGCGGCTATTAAGCCCCTTGTTTATTTATACCGGACTCGCTTAACCGTGTCCGGGGTCTGAATGATCTGTTTTAGGAGCTTTGGTCAGCAAAGCCGGATTAGTGTGTGGCTGTCAAGGCAGTCTCACGTTCTTCCGCGGTCGAGGAACACTCGAAGTTTCCCTTCAATGAGATGATACCGCGTGGACCGGGCATTTTAAGTGTAAGAGACGCGTAATGCGGTATTGCGTTAAAGCGGGAGAAAGCTTCGCGTCCCAATAGTGCTTGATGGCTACTTTTGAATGGGGCGATATGGAAGATTAGCTTTTCGCGACGGAAGTTGTCGGATGAACCGAACACGACTTCTAGTAGTAAGTAGCCCGTACAATTGGCATAAGGGCCTGGCGTACTCCTTTAAAGGAAGTGTTGCTATGGCAAATTTTGGTAGGGTCTATCCCCATTCTGCGGATTGTGTCCTGGTATAGCAGGTTTATATTGCTGCCGCCATCCATTAGGACTTGTGTAAATTGTAGTCCGCCGATTATAGGATCCAGTATCAAAGCAGTCCATCCTGCGTTTCGAATACTTATGGAGTAATCCTGATGGTCGAAAGTAATTGGTTTTGACATCCAGTTTCGGGACTCCGCTGGGGTGGACCGTGCAGCGCATACTTTAGTAGGTGCCGCCCTATTTTTCCTTGTTGTCACTTGAAGTGAATTCACCGTTTTGACTTCTTGTGGGAAGTTCTTTTGTTTTCCGGCGCTCTGCTTGTGGGGTTCGTCATCGTCCTCGCTTGGTGTGTCGAGCCCCTTGTGTTTGGCGTTAAGTTGGCCGGACTGCTTGAAGACCCAACAATCTCTGTGGGTATGGTTTGCAGGCTTCCCGGGGGTACTGTGGATTTGACATATCCTGTCCAAGATTTTGTTTAGGTTGGATAGCTCGTCACTGTTGTCCTTAAGAGGCAGTATTTTGTTGTTCGGCCGAGAGCTTTTGAACCCGGCGTTGACCGCCGTGTTTTTTGGGCCATTTTCCTTAGTCCGGCGCTGGTCTTTTCTGCATCGTGGTTTCCCATTTCCATCCCTGACCTCGGATGTACTCGAATTGGTGGTCTTGCATCTTGCCGCCTAGCTATCTTCTCCCGCGCAAAAGCGGTCATGAGGCTTGTTAGTGCGGCCGTTGTCCTTGGCTTTTCCTGCCGAGGTGTCTGGCGAGCCATTCGCCTTGGACGTTATGTTTGAAGGTTGCTAAGGCTTGACGTCCGGACAATCGACTATTTGGTTCTTTTGGTGAGGAACCTGTTCGAATTTATGGGCTGACTCTCCGGGCTGTTGAGTTATGTGACTTAAATCGCCTGCAGATCCTGAGGGCGGACATAAGTCCCCGAAAATTTGCCCTAACGCATCCTCGAGCTCTTCCCAACCTCCAATGGTATTTTTCGGGAGGCTTTTGAGCCAATGCCGGGCTGGCCCTTTGAGCTTGAGGGGTAGGTATTTTATGGCATGGAGATCATCTCCTCTAGCCATATGTATCTCAGAGGATGTAATCCTCAATCCGCAGACCGGGTCTGTTGTTCCGTCGTATGCCTCTATATTTACGGGCTTGAATCCCGCTAGAAATTCATGATCCAGTACCTCATCGGTGAAACATAGAGGGTGTGCGGCGCCCCTGTATTTAGGTGTACCATTATTTTCGAACACTCGACGTGTTGTGTTGCTCCCTGGAGCCTTCTTTCTTGGCCCATAGATGGACCTGACTGGGCCATCCTTTCTGCGAGGATCCTTATGTGGGTCGTGTGCCGGCTTGTGTGCGGCGCCGCTTGCCGCTCTTTGCTTGTCCTGTGGTCGTCTATCCGACAAGGCGGCCTCTTTGTTTTTTGACTGTGGGGGCTCTACAGCCTCCTCATCAAATTCGGGCAACAACTTGCGCTTCGGGTAGCTCTTTGCTTGGTGATGAAAGTGCAACTAATCCCCGGGTGGTTTTGGTAATTAATAACAACATATATATCATTGAACTAATAGTTTCTTGAGAATCATTTCAGAAAGTTCAGTGATATGGGTATGGCAAGGATCAAGAAGTGGACCCTCAAAATGCTAAGGCAAGCATTGGCAAAAGCTCAAGACTCCATTTTTGGTTTAGTGATCCAAGATCACATTGAGTCCATAGGAAAGCCAATACTATTAAAAGGGATGAGGTTATGATGATGATCCGTTGCTCAAAGTGCTTAGTGATACATCTCCTAAACTATCGCAACTTTCACCGCCATATACACTCATAAGTAATCTCGGTCCCACCGATATTCCAAACTCACCACACCAAGATGAACCACCTCACCATATAGCCAAACCCTAGAAATCTCGGATTTTCCGATTCGAACTCGGTCTCACGAAACTTGAGTTGCCAAGCTTCAGAACCTTCTGTCATCAAATCGGTGTCACCGAGATGATGAAGTCGGTCCCACCGAGATTGGCAAGCTCATGTCTTTGCACGAATCGGACTAACCGAGTTTGTATTTTCGGTCCCACCGAAAATCCCAACGTTCACATGATTTGAACTTTTGGTCTCACAGAGTTGTCAACTTCGGTCCCACCGAGATTGGTCAAATGTGTGTAACGGTTGGATTTTGTGTGGAGGCTATAAATACCCCTCCACCCCCTCTTCATTCGTGGAGAGAGCCATCAGAAAGAACTACCACTCCTACCTTACATTTCTGAGAAGAGAACTACCTACCCTTGTGTTGAGATCAAGTTGCTCCACTCCCACCATATGAAGCTTGATCTCTAGCCTTCCCAAGTTGCTTTCCACTCAATCCTTTCTTCCACCACAGCCAAATCAGTGAGGAGAGTTGAGTGTTGGGGAGATTATCATTTGAAGCACAAGAGCAAGGAGTTCATCATCATCAACACCATCTATTACCTTTTGGAGGGTGGTGCCTCCTAGATTGGTTAGGTGTCACTTGGGAGCCTCCATCAAGATGTGGAGTTGAACCAAGAAGTTTGTAAGGGCAAGGAGATCGCCTACTTCGTGAAGATCTACCCCGAGTAAGGCTAGCCCTCCGTGGGCGTAGGCCATGATGGCATAGACAAGGTTGCTTCTTCATGGACCCTTCGTGGGTGGAGCCCTCCGTGGACTCTTGCATCCGTTACCCTCCGTGGGTTGAAGTCTCCATCAACGTGGAATGACGATAGCACCACCTATCGGAACCACGAGAAAAATCTCCGTGTCTCCAAACTGCGTTTGATCTTCTCCACCTCTCTTTACTACATGTGCAATTTACTTTCCGCTGCCTATACTCTAGAATTGCATGTGTAGGGTGATGCTTGACTTGATCATCATTGTGAATCTGCCAAAAACTTGTCTTTGTCAAAAGGCACAATTTTTATATTGTCAAGTAGTCTAATCACCCCCCCTCTAGACATACTTTTGATCCTACAAGTGGTATCAGAGCTTTGGTCTCCATTGTATTGGTTTCCATTGCATTGGACTTCATAAGCTTGGTTTCACAACCTAGGAGAGTATGGCGTCTAGTGAGGGTAATTTTCATAGAGGTCCTTACTTTGATGGTACAAATTTTGCTAGTTGGAAGCATAAAATGAAAATGCATATTCTTGGCCATAACCCACCGCATGGGGCATTATTTGTGTTGGTATGCAAGGTGAATTCTTCGAGGAAGGAAAAGTTCCGGATCGCGGGCTACAACGGATGAATTGCGGATGTTGCAAAACAATGCTCAAGCTTGTGACATTCTCTTCAATGCTTTGTGTCCCGAGGATTTCAACAAAATCAGCCGCCTTGAGAATGCAAAAGAGATTTGGGATACTTTGGTTGAAATGCACGAAGGTACCGAGTCCGTGAAGGAATCAAAGCTAGATGTTCTTCAAGGTCAACTTGACAAGTTCAAGATGAAGGAAGGTGAAGGAGTCGCTGAAATGTACTCTAGGCTTGCTCTCATCACCAATGAGATTGCCGGCTTAGGAAGCGAAGAAATGACCGACCGATTCATCATCAAGAAGATTCTCGAGCTTTGGATGGAAAGTATGACACCGTGTGCACTTTGATCCAAATGATGCCAAACTACAAGAATCTCAAGCCAACGAAGTCATTGGAAGAATTGTTGCTCATGAGATGACACTTAAAGATAAGGAAGAGCTTCACAACAAGTCAAGTGGTGCTTACAAAGCTACAAGTGATGCTCCCACAACCTCAAGTGACAAGCTAGTTTCCAATGAAGAGATAAGCCTAATGGTGAAGAACTTCAACAAATTCTACAAGAGTAGAAGCAAAGAGAGAAGCTCAAAGTCTAGATCATATGATGAAAAGAGATCTTCTAGTCGTGATCGAATCTGCTACAATTGTGGAAGACCGGACACTACTCAAATGAGTGTTCGCCCCCACAAGAGAAGAGAAGAATCTCCAAGAAGAAGAAGCTCAAGAGATGAGTCACCTCGGAAAGAGAGAAGGAGTAGAGATGATCGTTATGAACGAAGACCCTCTCGGAGAAGCAAGGATTAGGAGAGGAAAGACAAGTCATCAAGGAGCTACACAAGAAGAAAACATCAAGCTCATGTAGGTGAATGGGTCTCGGCTCGACTCCGACAATCAATCCGAGAGAAGCTATCACTCCAACTCCGACTACAGCCAAGATGAAGGTGTTGCGGTCTTGCTCTCAGATCCTCCAACTCCAACTCCTATGACTTATTTGATTCACCAAATGAGGGAATTGGAAGATGCTTCATGGCTAAAGGCCCCAAGGTATCACACCCTGAATTCATTGACTTTGATAGTGATGAGGATGACTTGCTTGGTGAAGATGAGCTCTTACATGATAAATCTAGTGAGCCTAGTAATGATGAACATGCTAGTAGTCTTTATAGTCGAGAAGAGTCGAATGACAATGATATGAAGGAGATTGAGCGTCTAACTAAAGAACTAAACACTCTTAAGTTAGCTCATGAAACAACTCAAGAAGATCATAGAGAGCTCCTAAGATCTCATGAGAAGCTACGCTTCGAGAAGCTCAATCTAGAGCAAGAACATGAGTTTCTAAAAGCAATCAATGACGATCTTCGAAAGAAGAGTTCTTCATATCTTGCCAAACGACTTCTCTTGTCTAATTTCTTGCCACCTATTAAAACTAAGCATGACAAGCATAAGAAAAATTTTTCATCTAGTAGTAACAATAACCATGCTAAATCCAATATTGTTGCTTCTAGTAGTTCTCTTGATTCCTCTAACAATGTTTCAAGCCAAGTTACACTTGAGCAAGAAAATAGTTTATTGAAAGGGATTATAGAGAAAGGTGTCTACAAGAGCCTTGCCGGAAGCAAGAACTTTGAGGAAATTGTTCGCAAGCAAGGAAGGCACCGGAAGAATCAAGGAATTGGTTTTGAGCGAAAGTTCAACGCCGAGGGTGTTGAATGGGAAGAAGGTCAATATCCCACTCCAAAGTTTGTTTCTCAAAAGGAGAAGTATGATCCTACTTCTTCCAATGTGGAACAAGCACAAGATGACCTTCCACCACAAGACCACAAGCTAAAAGGCAAGGACAAGCTTCAAGAGGAGATTGATGCATTTGTTGAAGCACCTAAAGCCATGGTCAAGTGGGTTCCCAAGGAAACGTCAAGTTCTACTTCGTCAAGCTCAACTACAACTCCAAGGATTCCCATCAAGATGATGTGGGTCCCGAAGAAGAAGAACTAGAGAGTTCTTGAGGGTGACTCCGCCAACATACTTCACTCACATTCATTTTGGCAAAAACTTGTGCAATCAACTTCCACATTATGCACTAGTTCATGGAGTCACAAACCCTCTTGTTGGTAAGTCAAGGGACAAGGTAATCATTGCTTTCATGGACATCATCTATTGTGAACTTCAATCTATGTCCATGGATATCCTTGTTTGTTCCTTGTGGGACTAACCCATGTAGGTATTGAAAGTGCCCGAATCCAAAGGATTGCTCCCAACTCTTGATGATCTTCATCAACATTGAGCATCCACATCTTCAACATCTACATGAAGTCTTCTACGAGAACCCAAGGTTAGTTTGACCCTTTAAAAGGGGTTCTCACATCTAGGGGGAGCTTTGCTCTAAAGAATTGAGCTAAAGCATCTTCAAATGATGTGAACACATTAATGCTTTATGTAAAAGTGGTAATCCCACTTGTGCTTAAACGATGAGTATGACCTATGATCAAATGTTCTCATTTGACTCCTAAGTCAATATACTCATATAAAGATGACCTAGTCATCGACAAATTGTGTGTTAGTAGCTAGAGTTTTGATTGTGCATGTTTGACACATACTTCATTTGCTATCTTATTGTGTGAGCATGTTGGATGCATGATTTTATCCATTCGAGGACATCCATTTGTTGTTTTGGATGTTTTGATTTTTCTGACCAAATGGATGGACAAGAATGCCTAAGTACCTTCCCTAGCTATCTATGCTTTCTTGTCTCAAACTCTATTCATGCTTACATCACAAACTTTGAACAAGTCATTTTCGGACCCTCCGAGTGAGGAGCACTCGGAGCCACCGATCCGACAAAGGCTAAACTTCCAAAACCTTCTAAGTGATTTCGGTCAGACCAACCCACTCAAATTTGGTCAAACCGAAAACATTTAGATTGATCTAGGTTTTCACCTCGGTGAAACCGAGTTGTGAATTTCGGCGTGACCGAAGTGTATAACTGCCTAGCAGCTATTCATCTTGGTGCCACCGAGTTTTACAACTCGGTCCCACCGACAAACAAAGGGGTATATATACTCCGAGGGCGCGTTGATTTCTACTTCAAACGTTTTCGCCCCGCACCTTTGCTTTGCCGCCGCCTTGGTCTCCGGATCGTCTCCGTTGCCGCTCAGGCGCCCTCGCCGCAGGTCTCCGCCGCCGTCAACGGACATCTTCTCCGCCGCTGCGCCAGAGAGGAACTCCACCAAGTTAGGGTGAGTTTCGATCCCACTCGTGCTCCCATCTCCGATTCAATGCACGTTTGGTTTGCCTGTAATCTTGCCACGATTGAAATCTTCCTGAACACTAGAATAGTTCGTTTGGACTAGATTCGAGTAAAAGTTTTAGGGTTAGGTTTCCGCCGAACACATCTCGGTGAGACCGATTTTACATTTTCGGTATGACCGATTTGGCCTATGGCCATTGCACTGCACCCTTCGGTCCAACCGAGTTGTGCAAATCGGTGTGACCGAAATGAGGATTTAGTGAAACCCTAGTGTTTTCGGCGGGACGAAACCCACTTCGTCCAACCGAAAGTGGTGTGAATGCTTCGTTTGAACACTTGGATTCACCGAATTTTAAACTCGGTCCGACCGAAATGTCTTCTGTGAAAACCTAATACTGGAATTTGAACTCATTTTGTTTGCAAAAACTTCGCAGATTTGTGATAACTCTTCTACTCGCCTACACCTTATCTATTCACAAGTTGTCACCATGTCGATGCCGTGACAGCCGAACAGGTCGAGTCACCTATAGCAGATATTCCAGAGGCAGCACTAGTCCCGATCCCAAAGACTCATCGATGATGGTGAGAGGAGTACACCAAGTGGTTTGCCTCCTGCAGCCACCAGGGCCAGAAAGAAGAGAAACTCAGATGATGAAGACTCAGATTTTGTCATTGAGGAAGAGGTCACATCAAAGCCTAAGAGGAAGGTTGTTGCCAAAGAGCCTCAAGGTCAGCAAACTAAGAAGGGCACCAGAAAAGTGAAGGAATCAACTGTTGCTAAGAAGCTGAATTTGGAAGAGGCAACTGCAAGCAAGGTGAAGAAAACTTCCAAGAGGAAGAGGTTAGTGCATGATGATGCAGCAGAGGAAGATGAGGATGAGGAAGCACCCCAGCCTCCTCGAAGCCTAAGCTCATGGGTGATGCCATCAGGCGGAGCCACTTCTAAGCCAAGCAATCTGCTCCAGTCAAGGCAGCTCCAAAGAAAGCCTCGCCGCCAAGCCCAAGAAGACAGTCAGAACATTCCAAGATCTCGAGAAGAACAAAGATGATGTGCCACCGGTGTGTCGATGATGAAGGACCATTCTGCTGAAACTTCATCCAAAGCGCCACTTCACAATGATGCTCATCCTCAAGCTGAAAATATGAAGGAAAGGAAAGATAGAGGTCTCGGGCTATGGAGACAAGCTGATCCATATGCCTTGAGGAGAAGAACTGCTGTTGATCCCAGATTTCACACCGAGAGCAGCAGGACTTCTATGAGGCTGTCTTGATGGACAAGAAGCCCATAGTGGCGGACACAAGATATGTTGATTGGAAATACATTGACAATGAAGAGCACAGAGACTTCTTTCCACATGTGCATGAAAGCTTCACTGCATGTGGTGTTGCAGACTTTGTAGGTCAAAAGTTGACAAGTTGGAATGATGAGATGATTATGCAATTCTATGCCACAGCTCATTTCTATCCAGATGGAAAGATCACATGGATGACTGAAGGCCAAAGATATTCTTCTTCTGTAGAAGAATGGGCAGAACTGCTGAATGCTCCAGTGCCAAGAGAGGATGATGTTGATGTTTATGGTATTCCCAAGAAGAACCATGAATCCATGAAGAATATGTACAAAGAGGTTCCAGCAAAGGACTTGGGAATCTGGAAGCTTGGCTCAGTGTATTATCTCCAGGCAGGTCTACCTACCACAAATACTATTCGAGGCATACCTTGATGCCCAAGTCCGAGATCATCGCATGATCGGAGGATACTCTATCAACATGTTGCATATACTTGATGAGAAAGCACCTTTCAAGGTGATGGACTTGATAGTTGAGACCATCAAGAGGACTGCGGTGACGTAAAAGGTCGTGTGGATTTGCCCGCATATTCAGATGCTTATCAATGCCAAGTTTGGCACGGGCACATTCTTGTTGGATAGAGAACACTTACCACCGCAGCCTCGAGCATGAGGATAATGTTGTTGTGATGGATGAGGAGGATCCAACATCGGTTGAAGGACAAGCCAAGATTGAAGCTGCCAAGAAAGCCCAAGTCGACAAGGAAACAAAGAAGAAGCAGCAGCTAAACCAAAGAGTGTTGGAGAACAGCTACTTGAAGCTACCCAAAGGATTGAACAACGCTGGCCAGCATTGTACAGTCTCGGGAGAGCCTAGAGAGGATTGTTGAAGACAAGATCCACGCTCTGGATGTGAAGTCGATCAAGTGCAAGTAATCACAACAAGCTTGAGGCAGATATTGAGGAAGCAAAGAGGAGAAGGAAGAGCTTATGCGTGAGATGCAGGATGACCTAGTCCAGATGCTTATCAACAGACCGCTCCGGTTCCCATAGGACCCGATCATTTGCTATTCCGAAGGATGACACGGGACTACACTTCAAAGACACCTCCACAGCTCCATCGGTTGCTCCGGCTCCAGCTCCGGTGACCACTCCTCCAAAGCCAGACATCACTGAAGTCTTCACCGATCTGCCATATCAACTCCAACATCAACCTGCATAGAGCCGCCAGCAGAGTCCCTAGTGACGCTTAGCTCTATGCCTTTTCGAACTTTTTGGTAACTTGTTGCCAAAGGGGGAGAAATTGTATAGATCATAGGACTTCGAGAGAGAGTGTGTTGTTGTCTTTGCGCTTTTGCTCTTTCGTTCATTTGCGGTCTTTTTGAGATACTTTTGGTTTTTGAGACATTCTGTGTGTTTGATACTACGTTTGATCCTACATTAATGAGTGCTTGGTCATACTATGCTTTAATGTGTGCTTAATGCTTATCATATGCTATTCCTATCTTGTATGACCATTTACTCATGTCTTGGTGATTGGGTGCATGCTATTCATTCTTATCATTTTGTGCGCTCCACCAAGATGTATGTGACATGGAAGAGTGACCCATGATCCTAATCGATTGTGCATTTGCATTCAAACGCAAATCTTAAATAATGCACAAATTTAGGGGGAGCTCTTGCTTATCACATACTTCTCAAAGCGACGATATTATTCATTGATTATATCCTTCGTCGAAGCTTTGATCTATATGTTGTCATCAATTACCAAAAAGGGGGAGATTGAAAGTGCAACTAATCCCCGGGTGGTTTTGGTAATTAATAACAACATATATATCATTGAACTAATAGTTTCTTGAGAATCATTTGAAAGTTCAATTGATATGGGTATGGCAAGGATCAAGAAGTGGACCCTCAAAATGCTAAGGCAAGCATTGGCAAAAGCTCAAGACTCCATTTTTGGTTTAGTGATCTAAGATCACATTGAGTCCATAGGAAAGCCAATACTATTAAAAGGGATGAGGTTATGATGATGATCTGGTTGCTCAAAGTGCTTAGTGATACATCTCCTAAACTATCAAGAACTTTCACCGCCATATACACTCATAAGTAATCTCGGTCCCACCGATATTCCAAACTCACCACACCGAGATGAACCACCTCACCATATAGCCAAACCCTAGAAATCTCGGATTTTCCGATTCGAACTCGGTCTCACCGAAACTTGAGTTGCTAAGCTTCAGAATCTCTCGTCATCAAATCGGTGTCACCGAGATGATGAAGTCGGTCCCACCGAGATTGGCAAGCTCATGTCTTTGCACGAATCGGACTAACCGAGTTTGTATTTTCGGTCCCACCGAAAATCCCAACGTTCACATGATTTGAACTTTCGGTCTCACCGAGTTGTCAACTTCGGTCCCACCGAGATTGGTCAAATGTGTGTAACGGTTGGATTTTGTGTGGAGGCTATAAATACCCTCCACCCCTCTTCATTCGTGGAGAGAGCCATCGAAAGAACTACCACTCCTACCTTACATTTTCGAGAAGAGAACTACCTACCCTTGTGTTGAGATCAAGTTGCTCCACTCCCACCATATGAAGCTTGATCTCTAGCCTTCCCAAGTTGCTTTCCACTCAATCCTTTCTTCCACCACAGCCAAATCGGTGAGGAGAGTTGAGTGTTGGGGAGATTATCATTTGAAGCACAAGAGCAAGGAGTTCATCATCATCAACACCATCTATTACCTTTTGGAGGGTGGTGCCTCCTAGATTGGTTAGGTGTCGCTTGGGAGCCTCCGTCAAGATGTGGAGTTGAACCAAGAAGTTTGTAAGGGCAAGGAGATCGCCTACTCGTGAAGATCTACCCGAGTAAGGCTAGCCCTCCGTGGGTATGAGGCCATGATGGCATAGACAAGGTTGCTTCTTCGTGGACCCTTCGTGGGTGGAGCCCTCCGTGGACTCTCGCAGCCGTTACCCTCCGTGGGTTGAAGTCTCCATCAACGTGGAATGACGATAGCACCACCTATCGGAACCACGAGAAAAATCTCCGTGTCTCCAAACTGTGTTTGATCTTCTCCACCTCTCTTTACTACATGTGCAATTTACTTTCCGCTGCCTATACTCTAGAATTGCATGTGTAGGGTGATGCTTGACTTGATCATCATTGTGAATCTGCCAAAAACTTGTCTTTGTCAAAAGGCACAATTTTTATATTGTCAAGTAGTCTAATCACCCCCCCTCTAGACATACTTTCGATCCTACAGGTGACTATCGCCGTATTTATCTGCGGTCTTGAGTACTTTGCTCTATCTCATTCTGAGTACGTCTTCCGCTGTTTTGAGCTTCCTCTTCTACTTCTTCAAACTTCTTGCAGTGGCGACAAGCCTTTTGTGGAGGTTCTTATGCTCCGGTGATGTGTCCGGCGTGAGATCATCTGGACTGTTGTTTTCGCCGGGGATGGGTTGCTCGTCCAATTCATCCTATTCGGACGGTTGCTTGGTGGCATGTTCGTCGTCCACTGGTTCGCCCTGCTCTATGGCTGGGTCTGTATGGGTGCTGTTGTTATCGAGGCGGGACTTCGGGCGGCGCTTGCGTCGCCGTTTTGGCTGTTTTTCGGGGGAATTATCCTTCGCCGCGTCCCGTTGTTCCTCGTTGTCGCTTCCTTTTGGTGTATCCACCATGTATACATCGTGAGTTGAGGTGGCTTTCAAGTGCCCTGTGGGCGCTGGTTCTTGGTCGTCTCTGGCATCGTCGTCCATACCGTCGATGTCTTCGGAGTCGAAGTCTAGCATGTCGGTTAGGTAAATCGACGATGGCTAAGTGGGTGGTGGGTGGGCTTTGAATTTCTTTGTCGTCCGCATCCCAACCGTCCTGACCGTAGTCCGGCCAGGGCTCTCTTGATAACGAGAGATACTTTAGTGAATTCAGGATGTCGCCAAAAGGCGAGTGCTGAAAGATGTCCGCAGCGGTGAACTCCATGATCGGCGCCCAATCTGATTCGATTGGTAGGGGCGCGGGAGGTTCGGAGTCCGACGAGGAGTCCGGCACCTTGGAGTCACGAGCTTCACAAGGGACAGGGTCGGTATTCGGCTCCATCGCCGTAGAGGTAGCAACCCCCGAGGCGGTGTCTAGCCACCCATCCTCGATCGGCGTGATCGGCTCGAGTTAAGGGTTGAGCGGACTCTTGTGCCTCCGTGGCACCTTGTCCGGCAAGAGAGCTAGATCATGCCCATCGTGGCGGTCGGGCGCTTTCGGGTGTGGCTCAATCCGTCGAAGATCAAGTCTCCGCGGATGTCGGCCGTGTAGTTCAAACTTCCAAATCGACCGATGGCTGTGGGCGAGCTTTTGATCTGCTCCGGATGGCTGCTTAATTGCCCGCATGATGCAAAGCCGTCGAATACCAAGATCTGTCCGGGGAGAAAAGTCTCACCCTGGACCGTATCGTTGTTGATGATCGAAGGAGCCATCGGGCTTATGGGCGACGACACAGAGGAACTCTCAATGAAAGCACCAATGTCGATGTCAAAACCGGCGGATCACGGGTAGGGGGTCCCGAACTGTGCGTCTAGGTGGATGGTAACAGGAGACAAGGGACATGATGTTTTTACCCAGGTTTGGTCCCTCTCGATGGAGGTAAAACCCTACTCCTGCTTGATTGATATTGATGATATGGGTAGTACAAGAGTGGGTCTACCACGAGATCAAGGAGGCTAAACCCTAGAAGCTAGCCTATGGTATGATTGTTGTTCGTCCTATGGACTAAAACCCTCCGATTTATATAGACACCGGAGAGGGCTAGGGTTACACAGAGTCGGTTACAATGGTAGGAGATCTACATATCCGTATTGCCAAGCTTGCCTTCCACGCCAAGGAAAGTCCCATCCGGACACGGGACGAAATCTTCAATCTTGTATCTTCATAGTCTTTGAATCCGGCCAATGATGATAGTTCGGCTATCCAGACATCCCCTAGTCCAGGACTCCCTCAACCGCTGTCATTTGCATCCATTACTATTAACTTATATTGAGTATGACTATGACTGGATCTCTTTTACCATGAATGATAATGTTTAGTCAGTCCTTGATCTTCAGGGGTGCTCTGCATTTATGTTTTGCGGTCTCAAAAATGGCTAGCTAGATACCATCTTGTTATATCATATTATGATTGTTTTGAGAAAGTGTTGTCATCCGAGATTTATTATTATTGCTCACTAGTTGATTATGCCATTGATATGAGTAAACATGAGACCTAAGTGTTATTACAAATATGGTTAGTTCATAATCTTCGCTGAAAACTTGAATGCTGGCTTTACATATTTACAACAACAAGAGCAAACAAAGTTTGTAAAAGTTTTTCTTTATCACTTTCAGTTTGTCAACTGAATTGCTTGAGGACAAGCAAAGGTTTAAGCTTGGGGGAGTTGATACGTCTCCATCGTATCTACTTTTCCAAACACTTTTGCCCTTGTT
Organism: Aegilops speltoides; assembly: GCA_021437245.1. Classification (NCBI taxonomy): domain Eukaryota; kingdom Viridiplantae; phylum Streptophyta; class Magnoliopsida; order Poales; family Poaceae; genus Aegilops; species Aegilops speltoides. The sequence continues at coordinate 333,555,782 of CM038143.1, forward strand.
TTGGACGCTAACTTGCATGATTTGAATGGAACTAACCCGGACTGACGCTGTTTTCAGCAGAATTGCCATGGTGTTATTTTTGTGCAGAAATAAAAGTTCTCGAAATGACCTGAAACTCCACGGAGAATATTTTTTGGAATTAATAAAAAATACTGACGAAAGAATCAAGGCCAGGGGGCCCACACGCTGTCCACGAGGGTGGGGGCGTGCCCTACCCCATGGGCGCGCCTCCCTGCCTTGTGGCCCCCTGGTGCTCCACCGACCTCAACTCCAACTCTATATATTCATGTTCGGGGAGAAAAAAAATCAAAGAGAAGGATTCATCGCGTTTTATGATACAGAGCCGCCGCCAAGCCCTAATCTCTCTCGAGAGGGCTGATCTGGAACCCGTTCGGTGCTCCGGAGAGGGGAATCCGTCGCCGTCGTCATCATCAACCATCCTCCATCACCAATTTCATGATGCTCACCGCCGTGCGTGAGTAATTCCATCGTAGGCTTGCTGGACGGTGATGGGTTGGATGAGACTGACCATGTAATCGAGTTAGTTTTGTTAGGGTTTGATCCCTAGTATCCATTATGTTCTAAGATTGATGTTGCTATGACTTTGCTATGCTTAATGCTTGTCACTAGGGCCCGAGTGCCATGATTTCAGATCTGAACATATTATGTTTTCATGAATATATGTGAGTTCTTGATCCTATCTTGCAAGTCAATAGTCACCTACTATGTGTTATGATCCGGTAACCCCGAAGTGACAATAATCGGGATACTTCTCGGTGATGACCGTAGTTTGAGGAGTTCATGTATTCACAGAGTGTTAATGCTTTGGTCCAGCACTCTATTAAAAGGAGGCCTTAATATCCCTTAGTTTCCAATTGGACCCCGCTGCCACGGGAGGGTAGGACAAAAGATGTCATGCATGTTCTTTTCCATAAGCACGTATGACTATATTCGGAATACATGCCTACATTACATTGATGAACCGGAGCTAGTTCCGTGTCACCCTATGTTATAACTGTTGCATGAGGAATCGCATCCGACATAATTATCCATCACTGATCCAATGCCTACGAGCTTTTCACATATTGCTCTTTGCTTAGTTACTTCACCGTTGCCACTGTTACAATTACTACAAACTGCTACTGTTACTTTTGCTACTGTTACCATTACTTCCATATTACTTTGCTACTAAATACTTTGTTGCGGATATTAAGTTATCCAGGTGTGGTCGAATTGACAACTCAACTGCTAATACTTGAGAATATTCTTTGGCTCCCCTTGTGTCGAATCAATAAATTTGGGTTGAATACTCTACCCTTGAAAACTGTTGCGATCCCCTATACTTGTGGGTTCTGAGGCCCATTCTCTCTCCAGGCCCATCGGTGGCCCATGGTGATCTTGGTTCATAAAGGCCCATGTATGGACTGTCTAGTTAGGTCCCACAATGTGGCCTGGCCGAAAAAGACCCATGCATGGTCACGCCCTTAAAATGACCGACGTATGGTCATGTCCGTTAACAGGCCGCATATGGCTTGACCCGGTAATGACACATGTAGGGTGTGCTTCGTTAACGGACAACACATGGATCGTTGGTTAAGCTACATAACGGAATAGATTATCTCACAAAATGCAAGTTATTACATGATACAGAACTTAACTTTTCCTCCATGTGATTGTTCCTCCGCCTACTTCACCTTTGCTCATGAGCATGGACAATGGCGGCAGTGCCGCCGCGCTAGGGATGACGAGGACGAGCGCCGCCGTGGCTGGACACGATGAAAAGGACAAAGAAAAAGATCGCCAGATCTTGCTCGAATTTGTCGGCTAGAGATCGGCGGGGCTGCGGGGTGTCGGCGATGACGTGCGGTGGTCGGTAGAGGCAATGTCATCAACACCAGAGTGGATGCGGCTGAGAAGGGCGGAGCGGTGGGCAAGGATGAAGAAAAAAAATATACTCATCGTGGCCATAGAGGAGTAAATATAAGGTGCCAAATGGTTTGAGCATTAATTTTTTATTCCTTTAAAGGATATAAGGGGTCGATTAGGGACGATTTTTTTGCAAGCATCTAGCGGGTGCCCGTTGGCCCGCTAGCGCTTCTAGAGTGGCCGATCCAAAAAGTAAATATTTTGGCCCCCTAATTATAAATGAAAATAGTTTGCCGCCCGAAACTGATATTAGAAAAAGTGAACATGTGTGAATAGAAAAAACAAAAATAATTACAAAGCACCCGCATGGGGTGTCTAGTTTTAAAAATATCCTCATAAGGAATCCAACAGTGAAGACATATCTGAATTCCGACACACGGTCTGAAAGATATGACTTTCTAAAATTTTGAAACCAGAAATAAATACACATAAATATGTTTTTCTGTTCCGACTCGATTGGTGTAACTATATTTAATGCGAACAAGCACATGGAGTACTAGTATCCAAAATATATATATATGCATGTATGGTAGACCGGACGCTCGTTCTCTTGAATGAGCGCGATTGCACTTTTAAGATTTAAGATTTCTTTTTTTACACTCCTCTTCAGCTTTTGAAGGGATCGGTTAAAAAGATGTGCTCAAAGGGGATGATGGAATTGCAGATGCTCTCACATTTGTCAATCACATCTCAAACCGCGCAGACTCCCGCTCACACGCCCAATCAATCACCACCCGTTGGCAGGACTCCTTCATAACCATCGGATCGCACGATACCTGCTCGCATCCACCGTTCGTTCAAAATCCCACTGAGACGACCGAAGGGGGAGAGGGGGGCGAGCCTCAAATCTCGCCGCCGCCTCGTTTCGCAACCCCTCTCTTCCCCGAGCAAGAAACCCTAGCGCCGCCGCTCGCCGGCGATGGAGGCGCCGGACGAGGAGGCCGGCCTGGGACTCCCGGAGGACGAGCGGCTTCTGGAGGTCACCATCATCTCCGCGCAGGGGCTGAAGCCGCCTTCTGGACTTCGGCGGCGGTTGCAGGCGTACGCCGTGGCGTGGGTTGACACCGCGCACAGGCTCCAGACGCAACCCGACCGCTCTGGCGGCCCCGATCCGGCTTGGCACGAGCGGTTCCTCTTCCGCGTGCACGAAGCCGCGCTCGCCGAGGATTCCCGCGCTGCCGTCACCGTGGAGATCTACGCCTCACCGAACGGGGCCTGGCACATCGGCGGGGACTCCTTGATCGGATCCGCGCGGTTCCTCCTCGGCGACAACTGCCTCCTGTCCCGCCCCGTTGGGTCCCCAGCCATGTTCGCCGTCGGCGTCCGACGCCCCTCCGGCCGCGTCCACGGCCTCCTCAATGTGGCTGCTAGCCTGGTCGCTGCGCCGCCCTCTCCGGCGGCCTCCCACGCCCTCAGCTTCTCCCCCGCCGTCTCTCTCAGCGGCCTACCCCCTGCCGTCGCCATCAGCAGCCTCTCCACGGCGCCGATCTCAGGCCGCGTGCTGCGCGTCCTCAACCGCGCGCACCCAACACCCCCACCTTCTCCTAAGGTGCTCACGCCCAAGAAGCTGCAGGCCTCGGTGAAGCCTAACAATAAGGGATCTGACAACCAGCAGGTTGCGGTGAAGCTAAGTAACAAACGTGAAGACGATGCCAGCGATCAGGAGGGGGAGGATGAGAACACGTACATGGGCGGGGTGATGTTTTGCGGGCCTTGTGTCTTACCATTCCCGAGAAAGATTCACACCAGCCCCTCTGACGAGAACCTGCAGGCCTTCGCTGGCATCTTCTCTAGCGGCGTCGGCATTGCCAGGCGGAGCCCGGGCCCTCGGCACTGAGCCTATGCAAAACAGGTTCATTCTTTCAGTCGTTTACTTGATCTGTTGTGGAGATAATCTGTTTCTTGTTCTTGTGGGTAATTAGTTTGTTGACACTGAGGATACAGTATCACTTGTATCATAAGTTCATAACATCTCTTGCTATTATTGCAAGTATAGTACACCATTTTTTGTGTATGAATTCAGTGGAATTGTTGAGTGTTAGCTCTGCAAAAACTGACCCAGACCTTCAAGGAAGTGTGGAGTGTTATTCTGTCTTCTGGGCTTGATATTGGAAGATACCTGCTTCTTGTTTATATTGGATTTCAATGGGAGCAATACTCACATGCATCGAACAAGTCTGATTATTTCCGTCCATCCTGACAGGATTTGTGGGTGTTACCTTTTTGTTTCATATGTATAAGTCGTCAATTACATCACTGTCGCAGAATTTTGAAGTTAGTAAATGCATGCCCCGTTTAGCTTTCTTGATGTGGCAGCTGTAATTGCACAGTTGTGTTGGATGGCAGTGCCATTTCAATCTCAGATTGTGAAATATCTGTTCAAATGATAAATGGAGCTTTGGGTGATATAGTAGCATCTATTTTCATATGATAGCTGTGATTTATGTTCCTGCTGTTGTTCTGGGAGGTCAAGCTTGTCGGCCAATCGCTACATGGCCAGTTGGCAATTCCTGTTTGGTTCTTTATTTACTGCTGAAATGCTGTATTCCGTCATGTGAATTTCAATGTAGAACACTATAATATCTCAAATTCTCAATGGTCTGGCGTTGATAGCATCGCTGGTTTGTCACCGTCAATGTGTTGTATGCCCCTGTCATAGGAATTGAGCAAGCATCATTTAAATTTAGCTTGTTCTATGGACATGATACATACTGACTCCGTCTATAGTACTACTACTAAGTGGCCTATAAACAGACAGAGGGAGTATTATTTACTGATGATTATTCCATTCATGCATCAAGACTCAAGGATAATTGACCACTCATTCATAGATTAGTTCAGATAGTTTTTATTGTTCAACACGCCTAGAACCATAGTATTTGCTCATCTGCCAGCCCCCTGAAGTATTTCTAGGATCAATGTTCATTGTGGGTCTTAGACTGGTTTTCCCCTGGTTTGAAACGAGGGAGATTATTCAGGGTGTATGTAGGCCATGTTTAAAGGCCCAAGGTCCAAGTGATTTTCTCAAAGGACTTCAGGCTGCATGCACCATGTTGGGCCATAACCTCTTATTTGCCCTGGGGTCTAGAATGCGCGGCACACTGATGGGAGCCCATCATGGAGCTTGTGAGTGTAATCTTGTTGTATTTTATTTAATTTTGGTATAATCAAGCATCATTTTTTGGAAGTTTTTTCCTTAACCCTTCAGCCTTTCGTTTGCACATCCATCTGAATACACCTAATTTGGAGAAACTACATGTTTAATAGGCATATGGCTCATATCAGTTTCTCTTATGGAGGACAGATACAATTTGTTTGGCACTTTTATCCTTTCCAACTTGATATCTGTTAAGTCTGCATTGACTTTCTATTCAATTGATTTTGTTGATTCAATAATTTAGAACCTGATGGATAGTCAAACTTTCGTACATGGAGTTTTCTTGCAAGTGTCTGGTATGAATTATTAGTTGTGACTGAAAATTTCTATGCGCAGTCTTTAGGTTCTGGTGATATGAATTTTTTTTGCACTATATACTTATACTCTACTTGGAAGCTGAAGGTGTTGGGAGTTAGGACATTTACCAGTGACAGATTTTGAGAACATCAAATTCTGATGAGTTTCTTTTATGATAGACTGTAGATCTTGTGAAGGATGTCTGATCTTATTTATTCACTCAACTGTGTGATCTTGTAGACCAGGCACTCAGTTTTACTATATGTACTCCCTCTGTAAAGAAATACAAGAGCGTTTATAGATCACTAAAGTAGTGATCTAAACAGTCTTATATTTCTTTACGGAGGGAGTACTAATCTTCTCAAGGCCTTATTAATCTGTTCAATTTGGTGTGGCTAATAATTGAATACAACACTTACATGTTATTTTTGACTGTTTCTATTTAGTTGTCAGCTCTGCATGATCTGTTTGCCAGTAGCTGTGCTAAGGGCCTACAATACTAACAATTGAATATGAAGAGCAACCATCAAATATGCCTCTTTCTACTTGTATGCCTAATGGTGGTTTGTAGCCTCCTTTATTCTAAAGTTGTCATTATAGTTTTCTTCGGTTGGTCGTGTGTGTGATTGTGCTGTCCAAAATCCACCTGCTTTATATGGTAGGATCCCGTGTTCTGATTTCTGACTCTTCCTCTCTAGCTCTTTAGAGTGACTCATCAAGTAAGGTATAAACTGTTTGAAAGTTGAGAACTGAATCGGCCACTTGTTGCCTTAGATTCACGTGGATTTACTTGTTCCTGTGCTTATTGCGCTTATTGGACACTGCATAAGCATAACCATAAAGAAGTGCTACTTGTTGATTGTGACCTTTACGTCAATGGCCGCTCCATCGCACCTTTAACAGATTTTCTTTATGTTGCAAGTCCTTGCCATGTCCCTCTTCCAATAGTGAGCCACACAAACCTGATTCAAGTTACTCCACTGACGTAACATGGTGTCTTTTGTTTGGTCCTGTGATTGCTTGAATTATTTTCTGTATGCTCAGTTGGTTGATCTGGATCCCATTCGTTCCTTTGCCTTTACAGGAAGAGCCGCTCCCAATACATTAGCTTTTCAAGTGCAATTTGGAGAAGAATTTCAAGGAGCTGGTGAGCATCAAGCACCTCACAAAATGTTCACATATTCAATTCTACACTCGCCATGTCGGGCCGGATCCTTTCCTTTAGCAGCTTAGCTGCTCATTTGCAAATATCACATTTGGGGACTAGTTGTCCTCTCCTGGTTCTTCTGTTCTTGATGCTTTTGCATATACGGTATATATGTACTAGATTCCACGGGACGTAGTTTGCTTTGGGCATCGCGGCAGAACGTAACTTTATCAGGTTGAGATGTTTAGGACAAATGATGTGCTGGACAAATGATGTGCTGTGATGCCACAACTGGAAAGCTTAGTACAAATGTGGCGAGCAAAGCATACTCTGCTTTTCCTGATGGACATCTCCTGCCAATATGACATTACATGGTGCGGTAGTAGATGCCCAAGGGCGGCGAGGGGAACTGTTTCTAGTGGGCTTGCCACTCACTGCCCCACTGAGCTTTACCCTCCTGTGTTTCAACAACTTTTTAGTATGTTTTTGTGCTTGTGCATATCAACAAAGATGTACTTAAAGTAGTTCGCGCCACAGTTTCAGATAGCGCAACTTATCATTGATGATACAACGAAGTTTATAATGATTTGTGGGGTTTCCCTGGTGTTATAACTGCTTGTAAACTTTTTTCCAAGAACGCGCAAGAGCGTCCCATTTATTTTATATTCTAAGAGATAAGAGAAGAAGTTGACCATAGTTACATGTAGGCAAGCTAGAGGCGGCGTCCCACCACAAGGACAAACCTGAAGACAACTATCCTCCTACAGCCCCACCTAACCTAGCCCTGGTTAGTTTCTGTTACGGCCATAGGTCGGTATATAAACATATACAGGTGCAAGAAATATGCAGAAAATTCCTTATACAATGGGGTAAATACAAAAGG